>CM060888.1:143672967-144872967 GCA_030762935.1 Hymenopus coronatus | reverse complement strand
ATCATAAAATAAGAACTGAAGCTTTCCTGGCGACGTGTTAATTCAAAATCTTTTCGGGCTTCTAGCCAGGTAAAAACTTGGCTTGACACCAACGTTTCGAAGAAGTGCATCTTCCTCGTCTTCAGGGTGAACTGATGGTTTGAGCTTGCGGAGACTGGTATTTATAAGAGCTGGGATGACGCTAACATCTGAATGGTTCGCGAGATATTATGGCCTGGTATTTAAGATGACTGAGACATGGGCACGGACTTCGTAGAAAACTGTTTATAGCAGTTATTCGGCTAATGTTTTGTGTTTGAGCACGCACCTGCTAGAAAATAAGTCTTGGAAGACTGCAGGTACAGGATTAGGTGTTACGGCTCTTTAACATCGGTGACCATGCTGAACTTAATTGTAGGCCAGAATCGCGATTTAGATTATTTGTTTCAGATGAGATGGCTAAAGCTTCTTTTACTCTCCTTTCCCAGTAGTTCGAACACTTTGCCACTATCTTGGTGTTAGTAAAGTTAGCTCTGTGGCTCTGTTCTATACAGTGTTCAGCCAGTCCAGATTTTTCGGGTTGCATAAGCCTTATTGATCTTTGGTGTTCAGAAACGCGTGTGGCAATAGTGCGTCCTGTTTGGCCAATGTACGCTGCGCTGCATTCGCAAGGAATGTGGTAGACCCCAGGTACTCTGAGAGCTAAATTATCTTTAACTGGCCTGACCAAATTTTTGATTTTAGGTGGTGGCTTATGGATGGTTTTGACATTATATTTGTAGAGTAGTCTACTAATCTTTCCCGAAAAATTGCCGGTAAACGGTATATAGGCTATGGCGGCTGGCTTGTCTTTTTGTTGAGTGTTCTTGCTGGGGTTTCTTTTTCGTCCGGCTCTTTTCAGCGCTGATGTGATGTCCTTGGCTGAGTATCCATTTTGTTGGAGTGTGAATTTTAGGTGTTGAAATTCCGTTTGCAGATTATCTGGGTCTGATACAGAAACTGCTCTATGTGCCAATGTGTTTAGAATGCCCATTCGTTGTGACTTATGGTGGAAGCTGTTTGCGTTGAGATAAAGATCCGTGTGTGTAGGTTTTCGGTAGACGGCATGACCAAGAGTTCCGTCCGCTTTTCTGGTAACCAGAATGTCCAGAAATGGGAGGGAAGCATTTTTCTCAACTTCCATTGTGAACTGTATTTGTGATCTATCTATCTATCTATTAGTTCAAGCTCAAACCATCAGTTCACCCTGAAGACGAGGAAGATGCACTTCTTCGAAACGTTGGTGTCAAGCCAAGTTTTTACCTGGCTAGAAGCCCGAGAAGATTTTGAATTAACTCATCATAATTTATTATTATTATACTCCCAATTCCAAGAAAACAAACTCATAACCAGCCTTAGAATTATAAATAAAGAAAACATCGAGTGTTTTAAAGTCAAACTGTCCGAGGAATCTTGGGAAGAAATGTATAAACTAAATAATGTAAATGACAAGTTTAACTCCTTCTTAAACACTTTTGTAAGAATCCATAGCTCCAGTTTTCCACTCCATGTAAAGAAAATTAATAACAATTCTAAAAATGACTGGCTAACTCAAAGTATAAAAATATCATGCAGACATAAAAGAGAAAATTTTTTTTAGTAAATAGAGAAAGTAAGTGTGGTAGATCTAAACAATACTGTAAAATGTACTGCAGAATTCTAAAACGGGTTATAAATTCAGCTAAAAACTTTGTTATGAAAAACAAATACAGTCCTCTCACAATAAGCCTAGCACTATATAGAACATTATTAAAAAATCTGATGTATTCCATCAACAAGACTTTCTTTACAGCGCTGCTAACGATTATTGTTAAAAAGCATATTCTTCTATCTATTTTATGATTATCGAGATAAACATTAGTAGAGTTTGTCATAATTACTTGCTTCCTTGTAAGTAGAAGATATATAAGAGAATACATCAGGTAAAACGACAGTCAAATCTTTTAAAAGCTGGTTGCCATGTGGGTAAAATCAGTTTCTATGCAGGACCAGGAGTTTACAACTTTCCATGTGAAAAAATTTTTAAGTGTTTTAAATCTGAAACAAATAACAAGGGAAATCTAAGAAATGGTCAACACTTCGAAAAAAAACCATATATGACATAAATTGTGTGTTTTAACGAAATCTATATTTTCTGTGTACTAAATTTTTGTCTCAGCCCGGCTCGGTATTTCAGTGGTAGCATTTTGCTTCACATTCAAAAGGTTGTGAGCTCAAATCTCGCTTAGGGTGAGTTGCCCAGATAAGGTTCTTTTTGGGGGGTTTTCCCTTATCCTGAGAAGAAGAATGTTGAATAACTTTAAGCTCCATGGACTCCAGCTCATATGAGCATTATTTCACCAATTTCATTCTCGGCCGATATGACCAACCAGGTTAAAGGACGTTAAGCTGCAAAAAAAAAAAAAAAAAAAAAACTAAAATGTGTTCCATTCACATGACTTTCTCTACATATCTGCAACAAATTATTGTTAAAAGGCTTATGCTTCTATTTACTTCATGCTAATCGAGAAAAAAAAATGGAGGAAATAGTCTTATTACTTGCTTCTTTGTAAATGGGGGCAAAATAAGGGAGGACAATAATAATAATAATAATAGTAATAATAGTAGTAATAATAATATTTATAATAATAATATAATAATGATAAATAATAATAATTAATAACAACAATATTTATTTCATCCAGTTTATCATACATATGATTTTGGACTTTTCAAGATTTACACTTACATGTTTACATTTAGATTAATTAGTTTCAGAGTTCCTTTAAATTGTATAAACATTTATTTATAAACTACATCCTTAACTTCCTTTCAAATAGTTGTTTAGAAACATCTGCTACAGCTTTAATTTCTGGTGGTAGTTTGTTATACAGTATAATTCCAGAAATATGTATATCTTTTAGAGATACACTTTTATTCAAGCTATGCCTAAAGTAGTCCATGTTACCTCTTGTATAGTGATTGTGCATGTGGTTGTTTTTAATTGGTTTGAGCTTGTCTATTACATACATTATTGCTTTGAGTACATAGAGAGATGGTAAGAAATTTGTTGTGTATAAAAGTTTCTTTACATGATTCCCTTGCTTGTAAGTTAAACATTATTCTTATACTTTTTTTGTGGTATATAAGCAATTTATCCAAATGTGCTTTTGCAGCAGCACCCCAAATTTCAATCCCATAGAGTATGTGGGGATAGAAACATTCATAGTATATTAGTTTCAATATATTACCATCACCATAATTGCTGAAGTGTCTAAGTAGATATGCTATTTTACTAATTTCCCACATAAGTGTTCGATGTGCGCAGCCCATGTTAGCTTATTATCAACAAGAAGACCTAAAAATTTGTAGGTCTTAACTTCAGAAATACTATTATGGTCTACTATTAATGCTATATTACTAATTTAATTTAATTGCATTATTTTAGTTTTTTGCGTGTTGCATTGTAGATTTATTGATTTAAAGTAGTTTAGCAGATAATGGGTGGTTTTATTTAGGTTGTATTTAATCCTTCTACCGTTTTATTCCAACATACAGCTGTGGTATCGTCTGCATAAGTTACCACTGAAGTATTCTCGGGATTTTTATTATCATTGATATAAATAATAAACAATAATGGCCCCAAGACTGACCCTTGCGGTATGCCATACTTCACTGTTTCCAAATTTGATTTGATTTTTTGTATGTGTCTCCCTTTTTTGTAGAGTATTTCAGTAAACTGCTTTCTTTCCACCAGATAACTATGAATCAAATTCAGAAGTAATCCTCTTATACCATAGTTTTCTAATTTGTTAGATAGAATATTATGGTCGACACAGTCGAAAGCCTTAGATAGGTCGAAAAATAATGCACTGACCTTCTCATTATTTTCTATATTCCCAATTATGTAATGTACAGACTGATTAATTGCTGAAATAGTGGATCTTCCCTTTCTAAATCCATGTTGAAAGTCCTGTAATATATTGTATTTACCTAGATAGTTATCTAATCTTAGCAGCAGAATTTTTTCGAACAATTTGACTATTTCAGATGTTAAAGCTAAGGATCTATAATTATCAATACTTTCTTCATCTCCTTTTTTAAATATTGGCCTGATTATGCTTAGTTTCAACATTTCTGAAAACTGTCCCTGTTCAATGGAGAAATTAATTAGATAAGCTAATGGCTTAGCAATAACATATTTACATCTCTTTAATAAAAATGAGCTAATTTCATCCCACCCGCTACTCCTTTTATTTGGTAACGTGTTGATTATCTTAATGATTTCATCTTCTGTTACAGGTCTGAGAAAGAAGGAAAAGTTACTTGTGTTATTAACATTTACAGAATTATATCCACTAGTCATCCGTGTGGGTATATTTATGAAATAGTCATTAAATTTTTTATTTATACTAACAGGATTGTCAACCACATCCCTATTTATGTTTAACTTCTTGTTTTTGTGTAAACCAATGCAGCTTCTACCTTTATTTATTAATCCCCAAGCTGTTTTACTGACATTTTTGGACTTCCCCATCTTCTCTCTGTATGCACTTTTTTTTAACAGCTTTTAAATTCTTGAGATACTCACATCTTACTGTTCTATACTTATTTTTATAGTATTCAAGTAAAGAACTTTTATACAGAACATACACATCCTTCATTTTTTCTTTGAGTTTCATTGTTGCTAAAGGTAATTTTACTCTTTTCCTTCCAGTATTGTTTGCATTTACATTTATTATTGGGCATGTAGCATCAAAATTCAGTTTAAATAAGTTATAAAACTGACTCCATTTATCATTTACATTACCACAACCACTTAATGCATTTTCCCAGTCTATTACAGCTAAACTGTTTGTTAAATTGTTTAAATTTTCAGTACTCAAATCTCTTACATTCTTCTTTCTTTACACTCTGATCCATAGTTAAATTAAAGGTTGTTAATTGGGCATAGTGATCAGAAATATAAGTTTCTAGCACAACATATTTCTGTTACATTTGATACAATATGGCCAATTGTAGTTGAAGTATTAGCAGTTACTCTAGTGGGTTCTTGAATTAAATGGTTAAAGTGATAGTCAAAAGATAGATGCTATGTGGCTGAAGATCTTTTGTTTGCATGGACAGGAGTTGACAAATTCCTGTATAAGAAAAGTATAAGCTTTTCAAAGCTGAAACTAAAAATAAGGAATATCTTAAAAAAAAAAAAATGATCAACTCCACAAAAAAATAATATATATAACCTAAATTGTGTGTTTTAATGTGCTCTATATATTTTGTGTGGTAAGTTTTTGTCCATCTCTTATGGTTTAGCAGTTATACAAAATTCTATAAAATTCATCCACAATAAAGTAGTCTTCAGAGGCTATTCACAGAGAATTCAAGATATACATTTCATTTGTCAAGTAAATATATTTAATATACAATATTTTAATCAAAACCGTTAAGAGCCATTTTTGAGAAAATCAAAAGGGTAGTTGGGGGTGGGGAGATTTTCTTGAAAATCTTTGTGTCGCTTCCTTGGAAGATACCAAACTTAAATACCAATATAGCATGCACACACACACATACACACACACACACACACACACACACACACACACACACACACACACACACATGGACCTTTTTCCAAAAGTGCTTTTTATGGATTCAGGGGGACCCAAACCATGTATTTCTAGTGAAATCTTGTATCAAATTTTTGGGTGCATTACAATACCTTCTCTATACACTATGTACATAGAACATGAAGAGAAAGTAAAAAGAGACTGGTAAATGTCACTTGAAAAATGATATAAAAGAATTAAAGCAAACCAAGAGACCACAAATGATCCCTAGCAGATAGCAAATGCATTTAATGAATATTTCATTCAGGTGACAGAAAATTTACTGACAAAGAAACAGCCTAAGAGAGATCCAAATTCGTACCTTCAGGAATCCTGTATGAAAAATTTTACATCCTTAGAGATGGAACCCACAAGTGCAACTGAAATAAAAAAAAGTAATACAATCTCTCAAAAGCAAGAATTCAACAGGATATGATAAATTAAGTACAAAAACAATAAAGGTATATGCTGACATCATTTGCCAACCTTTAAGTCATATATCCATGTTAACAGGAACATTTCCAGACAGATTAAAATATTCAGTCGTTAAGCCATTATACAACAAAAGGCAAATCTCAGAAATGATGAACCATAGACTAGAATCTTTACTTACAGCTTTTTCAAAAATCTTTGAAAAAATTATGTTTAAAAGAATTTATCACCATCTAGATAAGTATAATATTTTAGCAAAAGAGCAGTTTGGATCCAGGAAGACCATATCAAATCAAATTAAATGATGTCATTGTCAAGTAAACTAATGAAGTTCTCAAGTCATTGGATGGTACTTAATACACTAGGAATATTCTGTGATCTATCAAATGCATTTGACTGTATTAATCATGAAATACTTCTAACAAAGTTATCACTCTATGATATTAGGGGCAAAGGGTATCAATGATTACATCTTGCATATTGAAAAGAAAGCAAAAGCTTATAATAATACTTCAAATAATAACAATGTATATTCTGAATGTTCTGAAATAAAGCATGGTGTCCCTTATTATTCTGTGTCCCTTATTATTTTTAGTGCATATAAATTATCTACCTGCATTAATAAACAACAATGCCTATCCAATTCTTTCTGCAGATGACACAAATTTTATAATTAAAGAATATAATGTCAGTCAGCTGACACCTAATAAAATCTTCAACATTATAAATAAATGGTTTGAAAGTAACGAAATTTGCATAAACTTTGAAAAAACTAACTACATTAATTTTTGCACAAAGCATAAAAACATGGCTCACCTAAGGATAGAATATGAAATTAATCAGATTGCAGAAGCCTGTAGTACAAAATCCTAGGTCTTATGATCGATCGTAACATGAATTGGAAACACTATATTGATTATATCGTACCCAACCTAAGTTCTGCGTGTTTTGCAATCAAATATTTAATTCAGCTTATAAATAAGGGGATGCTTATTTTCATACATTGATGACCTATGGCATAATATTTTGGGAAATTCAGTAAATGCTAAAAAAGTGTTTATTATGCAAAAAAATATAATAAGAATAATGGCAGGGAAAAGACAATCAACTCACTGCAAACCACTTTTCAAAATGTTTGGAATTTTATCATTAGGCTGTAAATATTGTCATGAGCCATTTAATATTTAAACATTTAAATAGATTTTTACCCAAGCCAACTTTTAACTAAGGCATGGAGAGGACCAGGGAACTAATGTACCAAAATAAACACTAGTTTCACTTCATAAATCTATTCAACCAATAAGCACATAATATTTACAATTCAAGTCTCTATTAAAGTTTTTGTGGTTCCTGAAAAAAACAATGTGACAATTCACATTTACTTGCCCATCATTTTGTAAATGTTTGTTCTATGAAATATGTTTGCTTGGTTGGTATCTAATGTTGAGCAGTTGGCAGTGAAGCCATTCGCTCTCTTGCATTCCAGTATTTTGATATCATATTATCATGTTGACTCAAAGTTGGGCAGTGCAGTTCTATGAAATATGCAATACATAATAATTCTTGGGGTACCTGAAGTTTATAATACCTGAAGAGCTTTTGTCACCCCCACACAGTTTACGCAATGCAGCCCCATCCTATTTGTGTACATGCACCCTGAAAATAAACTTTCACCATTTACACTGCATCTACTGCGCTGCCCAACCTTGAGTTGACATGATAATATGACATCAAAATACTGGAATGCAAGAGACCAAATGGCTTCACTGCCAACTGCTCAACATTAGATACCAACCAATTATTTATACTGCTACATTTTGAAAGTCTTGGCAAAAAATATGGCAGAACCATGCCAACAAACGAAGCCTGTGCTTGGGGGAAGCACCTGTAATCCAGCTCCCCCAGCCAACGTATAAAATCACTACCAAAGACTTAAGATGCTTGCATATGTGGCACACTGACTGCATCAAAACTGCAACATTAGGGCGCTGCAAACAGGGCACTGTATTTCTGGTTTGGGGGGACTCTCAAGTACTCTTGCTGGTCTTTTGAATATTGTTGGAACCCAGGCTCTCTTTAGGGCAGCACTCTACAACAAAGTGCCTACAAGTATCAGGAAGCAATACAACAGTATCCCACAGAGAACAACAATATTAAGAAAATGAACATAATAAAATTTACAAAAACTATATACCTACACATACACAGGTGCCTAAAATTAATTAGTACTAATCATATTTTGCTGATGAGCCATTCATGCAATAACTATACAATAAAACAAAATTCACTCACTCCTAGGCTAGCCTCAGTATTGTTATTGGTAGCAATATTAGTCGATATGCACACACACACACACACATATATATATATTTGTTTGTTTATTTCCTCTTTTTCATACATGTGTAGGGATCCCTACACATACATACCTATAACTAAAATTACTACTACACACAATCTACAATAACTACCCAATAACAAATACTACAACCATTACTCACATTGTACCATTAATATATCTACACCTACCGTGCACAGCTACCAAAATAATGAAACCAACTACAGTCTCAACATTGCTGCCACAACATCAAATATCTGAATATATGTCCATTATTTTGTTGTTTATATGATGTGTTGAATCCCAATTTTTTTTGGGTATGTAATCTTATTATTGTTAAACCCACAAAACAACATGGCAAAAGATCTGTAAACAGTAAGAAAACAAAATAAATGGAAGATCTATATCTGTACACAATTTAATTTCAAAATATAGCCACATATTTAACTAAGTTACTTTCATTTAGAGTAGACAACAAAATAAATTTGTCATACCTCCTCCAGTGAGTGCTCATCAGCTCGCTCACAGATAATAGACATACTCACAAATGTATATAATCATGAGCACTCTCAGTGGGTCCACACACTCTCTACAACCTCTTCATTGGTAAGCACATAGTAGCAATTTTACCGAGCAGGAACACCATAACATCTATTTTCATGTTCACATATTTCTTTTAAGATAATGGCAGCTCTTTATTCAGATTGATAATTTCTCAACTTTGTGAAACTCACATTTAATTCACACATACAAATTCGTTAATAAACCTTGAATGAGTAAATGGCTACATCATGGTAAACAAAATCATACTCAACTTCTTCATCAAAATTTTGGTTAATTACCAAGGTATATGGCAACAAATAATTATAGCACAAAATAAAAGAACATTTGGCCAGTATATGACATAGGCATCATTATACATTACAGTACAAGTCAAACTGAAATAAAAATGCATTAAGTAAATATTAAACAATGATTAGTACCTGTGGCAGATTGTTATTTTACAATCGATATGGACCTGTGGGATCATATAAGGAAAAATGTGTGATACATGAATGGATTGTTGCTTAGCTATGGGAGCATTAGGGCGACAAATGACATAGTAACAGTTGTGATATGCTTCACATTCTCAAACAGACCCAAGTACCTATGGAGAAGTTTGGTGCACTTCTCTTTCTTCCTAAATGGAGTGAGCACTTTTTATAATTAACACATCTATGTTTGTGAATTGCCAGTTGACGTGCCTTCTGGAGGTCTTGAAGTATGGCCTTAACAAATAAGTCATTGGAAGTTGCCTGAACCTGAACCTGGTTAGCGTGGTACTTTAACATAAAAAAGGGGAGTATTTGGTAGTAACCTGCACAGAAGAACTGAATGAGAAAATAACATAAGGTGTCTCAATTCTTCTGGTTCTCATCCACAAAATGGCTGGTTAAATCTTTCTGTAAGTCCAATACAAGAAGGGTGGTATGAACTGGTAAAATTTGGTGATACAGACAAAGATTTCAGTAGTTCTTGGGTGACATCACTTAGGAAAACAGAAACCCTATTGGATAATAAGACTGCAGGGCCACCATGGCGACAAATAATTCTGTGCAGAATAAACTTAGCTACTTGAGGAATAGTAGAAGCTGGCAATGGAGGCTCAACCCAACGTGTAGCAACAATAATGTGTTTATTTCCACAATTTGATCTGGGAAATGGCCCAAGAAGGTCAATGCTGTAACTGGCAGAGGTTGAAGTAAACCTGCAGGTTTTTGATTTTAGGACTTTTTGTGATTGGCAACTGTGTTTTTTACAAAATTCTCAATATTCTTAACATGCCAATCCAATAATACCTGGAATGGATCTTAGTAATGGCCAGACAGGGGGTCATCATGGGCAAGAAGACAAAATTTCATGTTTCAAGACTCTGGAATAACTAACAAATGAACCAGCATTCTTTCTGTACAAAGCATTTGATTTTAAGAGATATGTAAAAGCCTGCCTCAACAATTTAGGTAGACTGATGTGAAACAAAATCCCCTTTTTTATTAAAGTCTCAAAGAGAATTTTTTTTCAATTGAGAGCATTTATAATCCCTCTAGGTTTGTTTGCAGCTAACTTTACAGCATGAAAGGAAATGCACAAAATCTACCACATACATCCTGACCTCGGCAGTAATCTTTACCATTTTCCTGTGCTTTGCCATTGCCATATCCACAAAGTTTGAAACTTACTTTTTCCCATGTGCTATTAAAAAAGCATATTGTGAATGCAAAACGACCCCCAATTTTCAATATTAATATTTTGGAAAACAAACATTATCTTGTATTTATTTGCTGTAGATTCTGATTAGTTAACATTTTGTAATAAAATAAAAGCTAAATTAAAGGACCTTAAACACAGTATATAATCATATACTAACAAAATCAGAAGACTAATATAATACAAGTTATATTTGTTTCTTGTTAACAGTTCTTTCACACAGGGCCTTGTGTGCATTATTTCAGGAATCCCTCTCTCACAAATGTTTAAATATACAAATAGATCATATATAAGGTCTTTCAAAAGTCTATGTGAGTATTTTTTTTATATATTTGAGATAGGATAAAAACAAAAAGAGTTGCATACTGGGTGCATATATTTTAGAGATTGACTGTCTAGTCGGTGGCGTTTTGTGGTAACGTGTTCTAAAATGTCGGACAACAGTTGCTGATTGCGTTCTAGCAAATTCCAACGCGCAATATGCCTTTTCCACAGGATTTTCCGCCATTTCAGCTTCTGCAACAACAAACAAAAACTACAGCATTACCAATAGTAACAAACAAAACTTTGAGAGTTTCTCAACATACCTCCAAAATAATTAGGTTGCTATCTCTAATAATTTTTGTTTTACAGGCAGTTGAAGTTGTCTATTTCTTTTGTAGTAACCCTGTATTTCATTTCACTGTTACAATGGATACAATTTTGTTGAATAAAATATAGTAATTTTATTCATTTACTATAAGAATTTGTAAGTTACAAGTCATGGGTCTATCAGCAGTTGATTCAATGTTATTATGAAAGCAAGAGGAGCTTTTGTGAAGGTCTGAAAAAATTTAGAACTCATAACAATTTAAGAGCACTTTAATCCCTTCTAAATTTGAAGACTCAAAGAAATTGATTTAAACAAAACCATGTGATAAACTAAAGGGAAGGGCTCCTCACCAATAAGCACTGGTCAGCTTGGTGAGTTACTGACCGAATTGGTATTTCTGCATCTTCTTGTACTAATTCCCTCTTTAAACTTTTCTATCCAGTCTCTTTTGACTGAACTCTTGTTTTCTTTGACCCTGACAGAATTAGAGAATTCAAGGCCTAGGGGATCATTTCAATTTCTTTCCTATAAATACTTCCTAATACTTGGGTGGTATAACCGCCAAAACATGGTGCCCACTACTTAATGGTTACAATTTGTTTAATACTCTCCACTCCCAGCTAAATACTGGAATGCAAGAAAATGAATGATTTCATTATTAAATGTTTAATATTAGATAGCACAATTTATGTAGAGCCTGTCTACTAACAATTAAAGCATCAATAGTTGGTTTCAGAGTAGGATAATTTTTTGTTTGTCTGCAACTTGAACAGGGAACAATAAACATCTCATCAAGCTGCTTAACCTGGTGCTCCTGAGGCTGCCAAACTGGAAAATGAGACAAAAGTATCTGCATCCAGATGTTTCTTTCCTCATTTATTTGATATTGTATAGTCAAATTCTTGAAGTTTAAGAGTCCATTGAGCCAAACGACCACTAAGATCCTTAAAATTATTCAGATAACACAGAGAATGGTGATCAAATATAATGTTAATCTTATGTACATACAAAAAAGCTCTGAAATGTGTTAGACCAAACACAATAGCTAACAATTCTAATTTAGGCACACAATAATTTCTCTCACATTTTGAAAGTGTTCTTAAAGCATAAGCAACAGGTTTAAGAACATCATCAACTTTTTGCAACATAAACCAACACATTAGCATCTGTGTGCAGTTCTGTGTAAGCACTTGGAGTATAGTGTGCTAGTACAGGTGCAGAGGACAAAGAATATTTTAAATGCTGAAAAGCTTGTTGCTGCTCTTGACTCCAAATAAAAGTTTGATATTTTCTGGTGAGTTGAATCAATGGCTGAGCTATATTAGCATATCCTTTTACAAAATGCCTATAAAAATTAAACAGACAAAGGACTTTTCTAACTTCCCTAATATTCTTAGGCTAGGGAAACTTTTGGATAACAGTTCTCTGCATCTGGGGAAAGACCTTCCTTAGAAACCTCAAATCCAAGCAATTTGATTATATTCATGGCAAAGAAACACTTTGCAGATTTCAACTTAAAATTAAATTTTATTATTCTCTGAAATACTTCCTCCAAATTTTTCAACAGTTCCTCAAATGAGGTGGCAAAAACCACAATGTCATCAAGATATGCAAAAACCTTCTTCAAATTAAGATCACCTAGTAACTTATCTGCACAGTAACTAAAGAATCTTGGGGCATTAGCCAGACCAAAAGAAAGTCTTTGAAACTCAAATTGCTCCTATGATATAACAAAACTTATATATTGCTTAGAATTCTCTTATACTGGAACTTGAAAATGAGGAGCTGACAAAAGATCCAGTGAACAAAACTATGTTGCATTATGCAACAAACCCAAAAGATCATCAATTACGGGCATGGAAATGATGATGTGATCGTTACTGAGTTAAACTTTCTATAATCCACACAAAATCTCATAGTGCCATCTCTTTTCTTCACAAGAACAACAGGAGAAGCCCAAGGGGATTGTGATCCCTGAATAATAGCTGCTACTTGCTGAGCAATAATTTCCCTCTGTTTATGGGGAATCCTGTATAGTCGCTGCTTACATACCTTTATTTAAAACTAGCTACATTGGTAGTACCTAAATCTTGCAACAATGTAGTAAATGTGTGAGAATATTCAAGCAATAAGTCATGAAGACATTTCTTTTGTACATCAGATAGAACATTGTTAACATTAAACTCAACTTTTGAGCTTTTAAATGTATGACATCCTGGGGAGAGATGGAGTTACCTTGCACAAAGGTGACATCTTGTACTGTATTAGCAAACAACGTCTTGGTTCTGTTGAAGAATATATCACTACTGAAGGAATAGAAATATGCTTCTTATGCATAATGCTAGGTGACATCATATTTAACAGGCTATGGCAATTGAACAGCGACATTACAGACTGAAAATGGTTGAATTTTGACAAAAACCTTATTTATTGGCTTTGGTTTCTAATCATCTGATAAAGTGTGAAATGCTATATCTGCTACTGGTAAAGTATCACATGTTACAATGGGTACTCTGCATATTAATTGAAATATTGTTAGTTGTGTAGTCAATTATCACTTTATGTGCAGACAAAAAAAATCATTTCCTAAAATAAAATCAAGAGCAAGATCTTTTACAACTAAGACATTCTCCTGAAAATGAAAATTATTAGTAGAAAAGTTCATCTTCATGTGGTATGATGCATCTAATAGTTTATTTCCTGCAGTGCGGAGTAACATTTCTACTGGTTGCAACTTGGTTACAACTTTCATATGAGCAGCATTTAAAATGCTTACTGCACTGCCAGTTTCCAACAGGATGTGAATGTAATCATCATTTACAGTTCCTGGAATTTGTAAAACATGACCTAAAGGAAGAGGATTAGCACAAACATTAGGTTCTTGTAACATTATAGGCTCCTTTGAGGTTACTGTGGGAGGCGTAGCGCTGGTTGCTCTGGGTACCAACTGTTGCCAACAATAGCAAGCAATATGTCCTGATTTATACACCTGTAACATAAAATTTGTGTTTGCTGCTGGGTGCTGCTATCTACACGAGCCTGAAACTGTTGCCTGGGCATCTATGGAGGCTGTGGTTGAGTAGCCTGCCATCTATTAATTTCATGAGACGACAGTGCTACTTTATTCACCAAAGTAGACACTAAATCTGGTGCTAAAGTTACTAGCCATAGGTGATAGCACTGATTGCACAGGGATGGTAGCATCATGTGATTGCAATACCTGTGTTGGAGCAAAAGCAAGGTTATGTCTATGCTGTACATAAAAATTAGCCTTATCCACATGCTTAATAGTTTGCAAAAGCTCATCAACAGACTGGAAATTAAATGGTACCATCATTGTAACATACTGAGGTTTCAGACAATTCTGATCTGTTCTGCCCGAGACATGTGTGGGTTAACCTTATCACATACACATAACTAAGTACATACTCAGATTCTAACTGTTTGCACTGTCTAAGCTTTATTTCTAACAGTTCATCCTGAAACATAGCTAGAAATGCTGCTTTTACAGTATTCCAATCAAATGCAGGATTCCTATGACAAAAAGTTTGTTACTGAGCTAGGGGAGTACCTTTCAAATAACATGGAAAAATTTGTAATTGCTGTACATCTGACCATGAGTAAGCAACTGACACTCTTTCAGAATTAGTAACAAGATTATAAATGGACTCTTTTCCATCAGTATGAAAAGCAGGAGGTTGAAATAATGGTCTTGAAACTACAGGTTGACAAGTACTCATTATATTAGCCACTGCTGTTTGAGAATTTATACTGTCTGAACTAGTGGAGTCATTTACCACATCACTTGACATAGAAGGCTGTTCAATTCCCTTAGACATGGTGAGAATTTAAAATACTGTATTTGTGTAGAATTATGAGCACAAGTTATTTCAAGCAACAAAGAAAAATTGTTTATCAGTAGTTAAAGCACTTTCAAAAATGAAACCATAACACTGTTGCTAGAAAAATGCACAACACATTTTATATATATATATATATGTATTTATTGCAAATACAAGTATTATGTGATCTTGACTACCTTGCAGTACTATCATACTTGAGGTTACCTTACTCTGCTATTTTCAGCTAATGTTTTAATTTTAGCTACATATATCATGCATTTCAATTTTTAATAAAACCCTTAATGAAATCAAAATTATTACAAATAAAGAAAAGCAAATTATAAAACTCAGTAATCCAATTTTACCCAGAATATATGCTCTTCTCAAAGTTCATAAACCTGGAAATAAAATGAGAGCTATTGTAAATGGCATAAATTCACCTATTTACAACCTAGCTAAATGGTCAAATAAAAAGTTCAGTAATTTTGGAAAAATTTGAGAGTTTAAGTATTAAAAATTCTTTTGAGCTAGTAGAAAGGATCAACAATACTACATTGTCTGCTAATGATAAACTTGTTTCTTTCGATGTAACTGCTTTGTTTCCAAGCATTCCTAGAGAAAAACTTATGACATTTTTAAAAAAATGGTTTAGTTCTATAGAATTTAATAAAGACCTTATTAATCTTTGTTTAGATCAAAATTTTTCAGCTTTAATGACAAATTCCATCAACAAACTTCTGGTTTAGCAATGGGTAGTCCACTTTCACCTTTTCTTGCTGATCTTTTCACAAGCTATTTTGAAATACAGGGCACTAAAGCATTCCCTCTAATTTTTAAAACTTGATTAGATATGTAGCACTTTCACCTTTTCTTGCAGATCTTTTCACGAGCTATTTTGAAATACAGGGCACGAAAGCATTCCCTCTAATTTTTAAAACTTGACAACGATATGTAGATGATATATTTGCTATTGTTCCTGATAAACATGTAAATGATGCCTTAAAACTTTTAAATTTACAAGATAAGGCTATAAGATTCACATTAGAAACTGAAAGTGATGGCTATCTCCCTTTCCTGTATTTAAAAATAATAAAAAATGACAGTAAATTGAATTTTAGAATATACAGAAAACAAACTCACACTGATAATTATATAAAAAATATTGGCTTTAACCCTTTTTCACATAAATTTGCTGTTTTTAATAGCTGAATTTATAGCTTAATTAATTTACCCCTTAATAAAGATGAATTCTATAAAGAATATAAACACATTAAGAACACTGCTTTAATTAATGGTTTTAATACTGATTTTATAAATAAAAAAAATTGAAAAGTTTAAATATCAAAAAGCTATTAAGGAGAGTTCTACTCTTAAGAAAATAAAAGATAGTTACATTTTTAAAAAATGTACTTATCACCGTTGGGCAAATAAAAAATTCACAAACATTTTCAAAGAGCATGGTATAATATTGGTTCCTCAAAATAAATACAGTATAAAAAATTTGTTAGGCTTTTCTAATAAGGATGTAATTTCAAAAAATAAAAAATCTGGCATTTATCAATTAAATTGTTTAAATTGGTACCTTGTTTAATTGGTAAGCCCAAACTTCATTTAGAAACTAGAGTAAAAAAACACTTTAGGGATATTAAATACAAGCAAATTGATAAATCAGGTGTGGCAGAATATTTTTGGAAATTTAATCATGAAATAAAGCCAGATTTAAATTATTAAAACACTTAAATGGACCCATAGATTTAATGGTTTGGGAGAAAATATTTATATTAAAGTATAAAAATCATGCAATGAAGTTTGATAATACCACCAATTGACGCTCTCACCAAATTTGTCTTGATTCCAGTAGTTAGCAATGCCTTAGTACACAATCCACCTAATAGCAGTAACCATAACAATATACATAAACAAGATCAAAAAGAAACTGAGCTGACGATGCAATAAACCAATTTATTGCAAAACTAGTCCTTGGATTCCAAAAGATAAGTGAAGAATTGTTACAATTATTAATTATTATATTAATATACATATATGTGTCATTAGTTACATATATTTAATAACTTATATCACAGGTTATGTTTCTAATTGTGACACAAAGAAATTATCTCCATTGTAAAAGGTTTATAAGAAATAGGGCAAGAGAAGACACCATAAATGATAAAATAAGAACTATAGCTTTCCTGGCGACGTGTTAATTCAAAATCTTCTCGGGCTTCTAGCCAGGTAATAACTTGGCTTGACACCAACGTTTCGAAGAAGTGCATCTTCCTCGTCTTCAGGGTGAACTGATGGTTTGAGCTTGCGGAGACTGGTATTTATAAGAGCTGGGATGAAGGTAACATCTGATTGGTTCGCGAGATATTATGGCCTGGTATTTAAGATGACTGAGACATGGGCACGGACTTCGTAGAAAACTATTTATAGCAGTTATTCGGCTAATGTTTTGTGTGCGTGCTCAAACACAAAACATTAGCCGAATAACTGCTATAAATAGTTTTCTACGAAGTCCGTGCCCATGTCTCAGTCATCTTAAATACCAGGCCATAATATCTCGCGAACCAATCAGATGTTACCTTCATCCCAGCTCTTATAAATACCAGTCTCCGCAAGCTCAAACCATCAGTTCACCCTGAAGACGAGGAAGATGCACTTCTTCGAAACGTTGGTGTCAAGCCAAGTTATTACCTGGCTAGAAGCCCGAGAAGATTTTGAATTACCATAAATGATGATGCAAACATTTTTGGTCAGAATAGTATATTGGAAGCAGAAAGAATTTTGCATTGAGGCCAGGAAATAATGAGATTGGGAATTTATCAACATTGAACTTTGGAATGAATTAAGAGGTTAAAAGCCAATAGAGTAATTGGTATTAATGGTATTCCTGTGGAATTATGGAAGGCTTGATTCATTGATGAAACTAGGAGAAAAAGTTATAATTCTGTTTACTAAGATACTGGAGACAATGAAAATTGCCAAAAGGTGGAGAATAGGTCTGACAGTGTCAATATATAATGGAAACAGTGATAAACAACCCAACTAATTACACAGGGTTACTACAAAAGAAATAAACAACTTCAACTGCCTGTAAAACAAAACTATTAGAGATAGCAACCTAATTATTTTGGAGATATGTTGAGAAACTCTCAAAGTTTCGTTTGTTAATATTGGTAACGCTGTAGTGTTTTGTTTGTTGTTGCAGAAGCTGAAATGGCGGAAAATCCTGTGGAAAGGCATATTGTGTGTTGGAATTTGCTAGATTGCAATCAGCAACTGTTGTCCAACGACATTTTAGAACACATTACCACAAAACGCTACCGACTAGACAGTCAATCTACGACTGATATAGAAAATTCGAGACAACGGGATGTTTGTGCAAAGGGAAGAGCTCGGGAAGACCAAGAGTTTCGGAAGAAAACGTTGAACGTGTTCGTGCTGCCTACATAAGAAGCCCACAGAAATCGACATCTAGGGCAAGCATGCAATTACAAATTCCACAGCAAACTGTATGGAAAATCTTGCGGAAGTGGCTGCACATGATTCCTTACAGATTGCAGATGTTGCAGTTTCTGAGTGAAGAAGATAAGGTCATACGGCATGACTTTTGCATCGACATGTTGCGACATGATGAAGACGATTCTGGTTTTTGTGAGCGCATCATTTTCAGCGATGAGTCAACTTTCCACCTGAGTGGAAAAGTGAATACACGAAATGTCCGAATATGGGGAACTGAACCTCCAAGGGCTGTATTGCGGGACTCTCCTAAAATCAATGTGTTTTGTGCGGTATCTCACACGACGGTGTATGGCCCCTTTTTCTTTGCAGAGCAAACAGTCAACGGTGCTAGGTATCTTGACATGTTACAGATCTGGTTGATGTCCCAACTGAATGAGCAACAGGATGACTGTGTATTCCAACAAGACAGAGCACCGCCTCATTGGCACACAGATGTTAGAGATTGCCTAGATGAAGCCCTACCACATCGTTGGATTGGCCGTGTTACAACCGAAAATAATGCTCTTGCATTTTGGCCACCAAGGAGCGCTGATCTCACACCATGTGACTTTTTTCTATGGAGATTCATGAAAGACCGTGTATTTGTCCCTCCACTTCCTCTTAATTTAGACGACTTGAAACAACGTATCAGACAAGCCGTGGCAAGTGTTGATGCAGATATTTTACAAAAGGTTTGGGATGGACTTGATTATCGCATGGATGTGTGTCGTGTGACTGGAGGAGCCCATATGGAACATTTGTGAGTTCACAATGTAAACTTCAAAGACTCCTCTACAAACCAGTGAAAACGGCGTCAAATTACCGTAAATAGTTTTGTTTTACAGGCAGTTGACGTTGTCTATTTCTTTTGTAGTAACCCTGTATAGGCAAGATCTATAGCGGCATTCTAGCTAATAGTCTATAGAATTGGATAGAGAAGAACAACTTATCAGAATACCAACATCACATAGTATTTTCATAACTAAGACAATTGTGGAGAAATATTTGACTAACAAACGGGGAAGGGTACACATAATCTTGAGATGGCATTGGGTACCATAAACAGAAGCATTATGGATAAAATTAAAAACCAAAGGAGGAAGTCATACATTTATAGAAATGCTAAATAGGAGAATATGTTCTGTATAAAACTGTTAGATCTATAATAAAGTAACTGAATGTGTACAGAGTAACACAGTGATTTAAACTTAATTCAATGGTATTTAATCTTAGTATCAAAGACATTTTAGAGGACATATTGAGGCACAAGGTCCATTTGTCAATTATTAATAACAAAGAAATTCCAAAGCATTGTGTGCCAAGACTTAGTGATTGTGGAGGGCTGAGGAGTGCAGTCAAGACAATAAGCAGTTTCTGTAGAAAATGGAGACTGAAAGTAAATGAAAAGAAAACCTTAATCATTGGTTTCAAAACAGTTATCAACTGAGTAAGGAGAAATGACAAATGAATGGAAGAGAAACAGAGGTGCTAAGGAGATTAGATTATTTGAGGGTAAAACTAACTTCAATGGAGGTTGGAGTGAACAAACAGGAAAAAAAAATGTCTATAGCAAAAGGTAAAGCAGCCATGGGTGCCATAAGATCATGTGTAAGAAAATGGTTTGAAAGAATCTGTACTATTATAGTAGAAAAGAAACTGTTGCATATGAAAGAAATAAGGGGCTTATCTACATCAGCTTGATGACAGGTTAACATAGGCAATGGATCCTTTTGCAAATATGTTTTAGGTCCACAGGGTTATAACTTAGTACGTACTCCATCAAAATCAAAATTATCATACGAGCTATGAAATATTTATGAGGGATTTCAAGTCTGGGAGTTGGTCACATTATCAAAGCATGTTTTCATATAAAAAAGTAAGTGGAAAGGATCATGGGTGTTAAAATATGAAAAATTAATGGAGGAGATAGGAGATGGAAGATTCATGGATAAATGGAGAATATCACAATAAAGGCTATTGGAAAAAAGTAAAGTTAAGACTAAAAGATATTAATAGACAAGATAGTTGTGCTCTGATTGCGCTCTGAAGCAAATACAGATTTACACTGTCTATTACATTGTAACCAAATAAAAGTATGGAGAGACAATGTAGTGGTGCACCAAAGCTAGCTTCAGTCTGAAAAATTTTAAATGCATATAATATTTTGTAAAACGGTCTCAAACTAGTAATAATCTAAAAAATAAAAAAATTTGATCGGTTTTTGTAACACAAACATCACTTATTTTTACTTACTGGGACTGGTTTCGGGAACGCTTAATTCCGACTAAATCTTTCATTGGCGTTAACGATTGGGTGGTCGTGTATCACTTGTAGAGGCATATGTTGCTGGATCTATGAACTTCCAGAGGTTGCTGTATGGTGGTGCAAGTTCTAATGAGTACTAAATTGTTTTTAAAACTGGACTTGAATCAGTCTTTATGATTTCCCAGTTAAAAAAATTGAGTAAGAATAAAGAAACTAACAACAAATGTTATTTGTCGTTACATATCTCAAACTTATGATGGTTAATCAACATTATTAGAGGTTGATTGATGTTTGGAGGAATTTAGTAACAGTGACGGTCAAATTATATGTTATATTAATTTGTTGAGTTGGTTTTTTAACACTATGTAACTTACATTCTTATTATGAGGGACTAGTTTCGGAAGCCTATGCTTACATTTTCAGTGAGGTTGAAAATGTGTGTGAAAATGTTAGAGGTATTTTAGAGAGAAAATAATAAGAAAGAACATAATATCTGGCATGTAAAATTATATTTAGGATGGAGAATTTCCTGATAAATTTAGCTTTGTAACCTCCAAAAGTGTCTGACTTAAAGCGTATCTATTTAATTATGAAGAAGCCATTTTTAATTTTCTTTAGCTTTCCACTTTACCATCATACTTTAAGAACCATAATTATTAATTCTGTCCTGGTTAATTTTCATTCTCTTATGTTTGCCATGCCTTTCAGTTACATTAATTGGCAGTATCAAAGCAACCATAATTTTGTTGTAGTAAATTAACTCGGTAATATCCACTCTTGGCAAATTGGAGAAAAGAAGGAGCTATATAGTTGCTTTTATGCAAACATTACAAATATTTGGCTGTTTTGTTTCAGGGTGTCATATGCAGTTATGATGCTAAAAAGGATGTGCTTGTATTGGACAAGAATCAGCCTTCACTAGATAGCTGTTCTGTCTGTCATGAGTAAGTCTATTTAATCCCATCATATATCAATCTTTACAATCATATACATATTTAAAATAGAATTTGCTACAGGATGTTCATCAAGATTTTGATAACGAGAGCTGTGCCTCCTACTTGTAGTGCATTATACTCCATCCAAAAATTAAATGTTGACATCAGAAACACTTGTTTTGAAACCTCTGAATAGTACTTGTAGGCCTTGCTTCTTTTACTGCGTTTCTCTTCGAAAATAATTGAGGGTTTAGACTTGAGCTTTACCAGAGAAGGCCTTCCTCTTTATCCCAACTGTTGGGTTTGCCCTGTTCTGATTGGTTCTGGCTCTGAGCCTTTGTTTTCATGGTTCAGCTCGGATGGGTAATTCCAAGAGGTAAGGAATTGATTCTTGGCTGGTGGGCAATAAGCATTGGTATTTGCTGTGTTGTAACGGGACCTAGGACCAGATGTATTAGAGCAACTTTGTGTTTTGAGAAGGTAGACTTTACCTTGGAACCCAATTAATTTGGGGTTTTGGTTCCTTGGCATTTCCTTCTTTCTAAAAATGTTTAATGAAATCACAATGAATTTTTGGTAGGAATTCAGAAATTGTTACTGGTCTTGGTTGAGTTGAAACATTCACATATAAAGCTGGGGCCTGAAATTTAATTGGGCAAATGGACTTGGCATATTTTATTATTTATTTTAGATGGGTTTTGTTGGGGAATGTAATGTGTCTGAGCTATGTGGCTAATGTGCTTATTTTAAAAATACTCATGAGAAATTTTCCTTTGTAATTTTACCAATGTATGGCGAATATTGTAATAGGTGCAATTCACTAGTTTCATTATAGGAATTAAATGTCTCTTAGAATTTTGCGAATTTGGTTAATTATTCTTTTTAATGTTTAGGGGGCTCATTTTTTTTTTTGGCAATTGTAAATTTTTGCCAATTTAACCAATTTTAACTATTATGCCTGGAATAAGCCAAGAAAGACGTTGAATGAGATTTAGAATTTCTGCTGATTATCTGTATAATGCCTTATGTGATTCTTTTTCAGTGAAATTTTGTGTATTTATAGGGAAGCACTTTCCTTACAAAATTTAGAATATTTTTGCTCACACTTAGTAATTTGGAAATGAAAATTAAGGTGCAATATATATATTACAAAGTGAAAAGCTGTATAATATATACATATAGAGATATCTATTTCTACATTGTTCTTACGAATTAGTAATATTGCAGACTGTGTGTTGGGCTTAGGGCAGTTGCACAAGGAAATAATACATAATTAGATAATTAATTATTTTATAAGCAAATTGCTTCCTATTTATGAATTTTTCTATATTTGTAGATTACAGTTGTTAGTTTAATTGGTTTCTTTTGCTTTAAATGCATTTAAATCAAATTCAAGATTATATGGATATAATTTGAATCTTTGAGAGGGAGGAGGTATTAGATCTGGCAAGTTAAATCATTTTTATGGGGAGTTATGTATGGTTTTCTTTGAGAATTTTTCTGTGGATAGCTGTACTAAATTACTGGCTGTGATTTAGTGCTCCTCCATGGGATTTAAGATGGGGTTTTCTTGATTATTTATCTGCTGATAATTGTAATATATCACTGGGTGTGATTTAGTGCTGTTTGATGAGATTCAAGATGAGTTTTTCTTGATAATTTATCTGCTGATAGTTGTAGTATACCACTGGGTATTATTTAGTGCTGTTTGATGGGATTCAAGATGAGTTTTTCTTGATAATTTATCTGCTGATAGTTGTAGTATATCACTGGGTATGATTTAGTTCTGTTTGATGGGATTCAAGATGAGTTTTTCTTGATAATTTATCTGCTGAAAGTTGTAGTATATCACTAGGTATGATTTAGTGCTGTTTGATGGGATTCAAGATGAGTTTTTCTTGATTATTTATCTGCTGATAGTTGTAGTATATCACTGGGTGTGATTTAGTGCTGTTTGATGGGATTCAAGATGAGTTTTTCTTGATAATTTATCTGCTGATAGTAGTTCTGGACATTATTTCATGATGTAGCGCTGCTTGATGGGATTTAACACAGGTCTAATTTTGGGTCTTGACAGATGTAATACTTTTCTCTAATGAATTATATATCAACAGATGTTTACATACCTACTATTTTCTGTAGGCTGTTGTTCTCTTTCATGTTTATGTGGTTATAAAATTAATTAGATTTTTGGAGTTAGAGATCTGTTTACAGTTTTGAACAGAGCTTTAGGAATTGTTAGGAGATATTTAGCTTTTAGGTGGTTCTTCCTATCTCTTTTTGGACATTGTTATTACTCCTTCACAAGTCAATAATTGTTTAATGTGTGTGTGTTTAACTTTAATAACAACAAAAAAGGAATAAAATACGAGGGCCGTTCAGAAAGTAATCTCCGATCGGTCACAGTGCGGGTAGTGGGGGGAGTAGCGACGCCATCTGTGCATTCACGCACTCAGCAGGTCAGTCGGCATCAAGCCGTGGTCGAGTGAAAGTCGTACCTGCGCTAGTTTAGTGTTTGTGGCCGTTTGAAATGTGTACTGCAATAGAAAACCCCGCCAAATGTGAAGTGCGTGCTGTTATAAGGTTTTTTACAGCCAAAGGATATTCTGCAGCAGCTATTCATCGTGAGCTTTGTGGCGTGTACGGACCAAGAGTTATGAGTGAAGGAGTGGTCCGTGAATGGGTACGTTTATTTAAAAGTGGACGAGAAAACGTTCATGATGAAGAGAGGAGTGGTAGACCATCATTGGTCACGGACGAACTCGTTCAGACAGTTGATGCAAAAGTTCGTGAAAACCGACGTTTCACAATGTCGGAGTTGTCTACTGATTTTCCACAGATTTCTAAGACTCTCTTGTACGAGATAGTGACAGCAAGATTGGGTTACCGTAAGTTCTGTGCACGATGGGTGCCCAAAATTCTTACCGACCACCACAAAACTCAAAGAATGGCCTCTGCATTAGACTTTCTGTCACATTATGAGGCCGAAGGTGAACCATTGTTAAACAGAATCGTGACCGGGGACGAAACCTGGATTAAGTACATGAACCCTGAGGCAAAAGAACAATCAAAAATGTGGGCACATTCAAATTCGCCTACCAAACCAATAAAAGCCCGGCAAGATTTTTCTGCCCGAAAATTGATGGCAACGGTGTTTTGGGATGCAAAAGGGGTGTTGTTGGTTGAATTCATGGAACGTGGGACGACCATTAATCAAGACGTGTACTGTGAAACACTAAAACAATTACGACGGGCTATACAGAACAAACGCCATGGTATGCTGACTTCCGGTATCGTTTTTTTTTTGCACGATAACGCCCGTCCTCACTCTGCTCGCAGAACAACAGCCCTTCTTGAGTCCTTCAAGTGGGACGTTGTCAACCATCCACCTTACAGCCCAGATCTGGCGCCAAGCGATTATCACCTCTTCATGCATATGAAGAAATGGCTCGGGTCCCAGCGGTTTGATGACGACGAAGAGCTCAAAGATGCGGTCACAGGCTGGCTCCAGGCACAAGCGGGTGATTTTTATGCAGAAGGAATTTCAAAGCTTGTGAACAGATACGATAAGTGCCTCAATCGTTATGGAAACTATGTAGAAAAATAGTGCAAAGATGTAGTTGTAAGATGTATATATTAAAATATTTTTATTTAACTTGGTGAATTTCTTGCAATCAACCGGAGGCTACTTTCTGAACGGCCCTCGTAATTTACTTTCAAGTTTCATATAATGTTTGCTTGATCTCCTTGTTATAGTTTGGTTACATTTTATTATATGTGGAAAATACTTTCTCTTGAGAGCCAGTTAGTTATTTGTTGATTTTATCAGGAATTACAGTATCATGTGGGGACTGAGATATTTTTTATTTTTATCTGTGTATTACTATAACTACTCCAGCTGGATTGAAATATTTTAAGAATCTAGTTACTCCATTTGAAATAAATTCATTTTGGAGCTGGTGATTGGTTGTCCACTGTGACTTAACCCTTTGTCCAGTAACCATCCATGCTGTTATTGTGACCTCATAGAAGTATCCAAAGTTTTGCTGTGTGTGTGCGGTTCAATAGTAGTAGTAATAATAAGCATGTGTCTGTGGACCACACAACTTTGAAACAAAATGCCCAATGTATACAAAACTTAGTATTTACTTTCAGTGTTTTGCAAATGTGCAACACAATGATTTTGAAGAAAATCCTTCCTCCTCAAACTTTTTTACTTTCTCTATTACATAGTGGGTAAAGAAGGTAATGAATTCCATGCAAAATTGGATTTCAAGATTTCACGAGAAATATATGTTTTGAGAACCCCTGAATCCAAAAAAGGTATTTTTAGAAAAAGGCAGTGTGCATGTGTGTGTTTTTGATTGTGTGCATGCATATATGTGTGCGTACATGCATGCAAGTATTATCTCCCAAGATTTTCAAGAAAATTCCCCATCCCAAACTACACTTTACGTGAAAAACTTTAAAAAAAATTTGATTTTTTCAAAAATGTCTATAACAGTTTTGATTAAAGATATTTGTATGCAAAATAAAATGTAGGTATATCTTGAATTTTCTGGGAATAGCCTCTGAAGTTCTCTTAATTCTGAATTACTTCTGCATATTAGTAAGCCATAAGAGATAAAGAAAACTTGCTATACAACAAAATGCAGATCTGATCAAAACACACAATTTGTGTCCTTTATATCTTTTGTGGCTAACTATTTCTGAGATATTCTTTGTTATTATAGTCAATTTTAAAAAACGTATACTTATCTCAAACAGGAAGTTGCCTGGGTTCTTTTGTTTTACTCTGCACCATGCAAAGAAGTGAATTTCAATGAATATATACAAAATGGTTGTAGTACTGTATTAGATACAAAAAGTTAAAAATTAATATAACCCTTTCAACCCTGACTATATTTTTTTAAAATTTTAAGCTGGCAAATATTTTGTCCTGTGTAGTTTTTTTTGTTGTTGTGTACTTTACACTAAAAATAGTGAAAAAATTCTTACTTTAGCAATTTTTTCAAAAAAGCACTAGCACAATTGTGCAGGTTAGAGTTTAACTGATACACTTCAGCTCAAATATATGTACAAAATGCTGCAGACAGTTTTAGCTGAAATAACATGTGTTATTTTATTTCGTAGAAATGCTATAAAAAGAGTTAAAGCACAGTCAAATTAAGGTATTTATACAAGAACAAAATGAATATGCAAACTTGAAGATGCATCTAAGGTTTTCATACAAAATATGCTTAAATGAGCTTAAAAATGCATACCAGCAAAAATCTCCTAAGATTTCACATGGTAACTTGTAAAACAGTCTTTGTCTTTAGAAAGACACAGATATTGATCACACAGGGTGTCCAGCGACTGGAAAAATCGGGAAACCTGGGAAAAGTCAGGAAATTTAAAATTTCTGGAAAAGTCAGGGAAAGGTCAGCGATTTAATAAAAATATCGGGAAAATTGCTGACGTTTTTGTTTCCCCAATGCTGTAAATTAGGGACGGCTATTTGTGGCATGGGCGCAAAATTGTATGAAACCATTAAGAATTTTCCTTGTGTACGTGCTGTTGTCATGGTAACGAGCCTCCCAACAGTGAACTGCTTGTAGTAGTGTCACTCGTGATTACAAGTATTGTTGGCTTGTGATAGAAGAAGAAAAACTCGAGTGAGATTCACTCCTCGAAAATCAATGCAAGAGAGAAAATTGCTGAAAGGTAAGTGGTGATTGTTTATTATGTAAAATTATTTAGTATAGTGCATTTTCATTTAAATTAAGTTCATCCTTTTCTGCCAGCTGCCATTTTGCCGACAATGTGAACTAACAAGTTTTGTCCTTTGCCGCTAAAAAAATTGGGAAGTTGCTTTGTTTCATTTTGGTTAACCTTTTATGTGTATTTTAGCGCAAAACAACTAAACTAACTCAAATATAACTCCAAAAATTGTGTTGCATGTGGTCACGCCTGCATCATCTTCAGTGTCCTTAGCCACTAGAGAACTAGGTATGTTCCTTTGTTTCATTTTGTTGAACCTTTTTATGCGTCTTTGAGTGCTAAACAACTAAAATAATTAAGCCCGTCTGTGGTAGCGTGTCTGCCTCACATTCAACAGGTCGCGATCTCGAATCTCGCTAAGGGTGAGTTACCCAGATATGATTTTTATCGGGGTTTTCCCTTACTGCAAAAGACACATGTTGAGTAACTTTAGGCTCCCTGTATTCCGAGCTCATTCAAGCATCATTTCACCTATTTCATTCATCGTCCGATATGACCAAACCAGGTTAAAGGACTTTAAGCTAAAGAAAAAAAAAATGTGTATATATATCTTTTCAAACATAGCGTTCCGTGTACCTCTTAAAGCATGCATCATATTTGCAAGCTATGGTACTCATAATCAGCATTTACTTTTACTTTTAATTCATGTTACTTACGTACTTCTTTATTTTAGTATTATTTTTACATACGTTTTTCACATTGCATTCTTTGTGCTTGTCCACATACACAGCTTGTGTTCATGGTAATTAGTATGTCCATTTCCCATGCAAGTGGTCTAGAGTTTGAATCTCGGCGGTGGCTTGCTTATGCCGGGATACGATGAACTTCGTAACGTGAACTTAACGTGATGTAACTTGAAACTCTAACACTTGTATTAAATGGAGCTATATAGGATTAACTTAACATGATTTGCGCGATGTAATTTCCCGATATGTTAAGTGATAGTAGATAACTGATCGGTGTGAAGCGTAGAACAAACAGTTGAAAACAACTACCACCAGGAGTCATTTCTGTTACGTTAAGTGCATCCTAATAAACTTGAATTTAACAGCATTTAACTTAACGTTACATGGCTGCACCGTGGCGGAGTGGTTAGACCACTCGCCTCTTACCTAGATTCGATTCCAAGCAACAGCATGTGAGATTTGTGTTGGACAAAGCGGCGCAGGGATGGATTTTCTCCGGTTTCCCGCGCCATCGCATTCCACTGATGCTCCATCTTCATTCCATGTATCACCAGTGTCATCGCCTGTGGTGCCACAAGTAGTAAAAACTGGCGCTAAACACTCATAAATAAATAATTCACGTTAAGTAAAGTTCTTCATAATCCCAGCATTATTTCCTTGTTTTTACCGTTGTATGTTTCATTGTGCATAAATGCCGTAGAAGTTACCCTACAATTACCAAAATTTCAGTTATATGCTAAACAATATGTGTCATCACTTAACATAGATAATGGGAAGGAACAAATTGACACTATCAAGAAATTAGGTTGTCTCGGTAATTTAACCCTAAATAGATGTGTTTTAGACCTTCAAGTTGCATCGCATCAAGTACATTATAACTCCAGCATAAGAGTTTTTTTTATAGTGTTTAACGCCGCTTTTACTGCTCTGGCACCGCAGGCGATGATACTGATGATACATGAAGATGGAGCACCGGTGGAATGTGATGGCAGGGGAAACCGAAAAAACCACCTCTGCGCTGCTAAGTCCACCACAAATCTCACATGCGATCGCTTGGGATCAAACCCAGGACGTCTAGGTGAGAGGCAAGTGGTCTGACCACTTGAACACGGCGCGGCCTGCATAAGAGTTTGCCGGTCTCAAACTTGTCATAAAATGTATAGGTACATGAAATGATTTCAGTATCACTACACAGCTTCTATTTGCTACCTTATTTTGATATGGTTTGAAAAGTCCCAATTTGATTCTCACTTATGTTAATTCCATTGCAAGGGGGGAGGGAGGATTGCATTGCAAATTGCAATTCTGGTATACTTCTGGGAGTCATTATTACAAATAAAACGACTAATATTTAAAAACGTTATGTGAAATCGGAAAGTTCATATTTTGCGGACAATAGGTTTTTCTCAAGAATAAGATTTTGCCTGTAATTTATGGCCTTTCATTTGTACAGAGATAATTGCTCCAATCTACCATTAGCTCTATTTCCCCTGTTTTTTATTAACATCACTGCTGAAAAATGATTGATTTTGTGCAGAAGCATCATTTCAGTTTCTAATTAGGGTGAGGGGAGGTTACTGAAAGAGTTTCTCAAGTTTAAGTGAACTTTAATGACACATTTGTATCATAAGTACATCATCAATTATAAGCCAATATCCTAATTATTTTTCTAGCTTAGGGGGAAGTTTACCCCTCTGCCCCACTTCATAATGCCCCTGATTTTTTTAAAAATTTACAAAATATTTTCACTACTGGTTTTTAAAATTGTATTTATAAACTCTTAAAAACACATTATTGATGGTCACAAGTTTACGTTTGGGGTGTTTTATTTGATTTAAATGATCTGTTCCAAAATTATTTTTACTGGTAAGATGGTTCCTTCTTATAATTAACAATTATTTCTTCCTTCAGACTATGACAGAGAAAGATAAGAGGGCTATGGAAAAAAGAACAGTACTCACAGAAGTAAAAATGTTAAAGAGGCCAAAAAAGATAAGCTTCTAAAAAATGCTCTCCAAGAAGCAGAAGTTTTAACTAAAGAAATTGAAAAGCTTAGTAGTATGAGTTAACTTGGAATTCTGACAGAGTAAATAATGTGAATAAATGTAAATATTAGTTTACAGTGTTATGTATAATTTATGGTACCATATGATCTCCAATTACAAGTCAGTATGTGAGTTATTAACTTATTAATTTTAACTATTAATTGTAATTAAGTAAATATTATATTGTAAGTATACTTTATTGGGCTTGTGGGTATTCCTCTTCGAGACATTTCATCCGAAGCTTTGTTGAACATCTTTAGTGGTATGGCTGAAGTACTCTTTTGCTAATATTGGCGCAACTTGATGCGATTAGCAAGAGAGTACTTCGGCTATACCTCTGAAGATATCGAGTACATTTTGAACAAAACATTAAGAAAAAGAATGTCCAGTAGATCATAGGCCACAAACCAGAGTACTTTTATGTCTAATGACACTGACATGAGATCTTACTTTAGTTTTAATTGCGTTTAGCTGTTTTTTTCAGTCAGGGAAAATTTATCTCATGGTATGGAAAAGTCAGGGAATTCCTTGAGGATAGTTTGCTGGACACCCTGTCACATTTAATGCACCTAGTTTTTGACCTGCTAGTGCAGCCCTCCAGCTGGCAAGCTCTAGGAGAAGCAATGCTACTGACCTCTGGCCAGTGATCGAAACCATCATAGCGCTTATCTGCAACTGGTTTAGAAGATGGTGTATATATTTACCTCTTAGGCGGTGGAGTGTTTTCTTCCTGCTCGCCATCTAGTAGTCTTCTTTTCCTGCTTGGTGTGGCTGTTAAAGCTTCTGAAGCTGACAATCTGAACTTCAGTAAGTCCATAATTTTGTTTTTTGACGGCTTATTCACTTTACATTCTTCCCTATATGTTTGCCAGCTGTTAACTGTAGCAAGATCCAACAAATGTAGGATTACCTTCAATCCATTTTCTGGTTTTGAACCATGTTCGATAGCACTCCATTAATTGGTCGCAAATATCAACCCCACCCATATTCTGATTGTAATTTCTAATGACAGCTGGAATATTAATCTCAATATATTTTTTCTCATTTTTGCTCCACCTTTTCACTTTTGCTTGTGGCTCTACAGCGGAACAGGTGGAAGCCATTATAACCTTTTGGTTATCTTTCCACTCAGTTATGACAATCTTTTCATCTGATCTAACATAACAGTGGCTCTCATCTCATTCCATTTTCTCATTTTTGAAATTAACATTCTTTCTCTATTTAGCATTACAGTTCTTGATCCCTCAATTCCCTGCTCTGAAAGTTTTGCTAATACAGCCACAGTAGTGAAGTATCTGTCGAAATAAACAAAGCTACCTTTAGGCAGTGATTGAACCAGATGCATGATAACTGAAGGTCCTAAACCTAGATCTTTGTTTTTAAGTGGGGTATTACTGCCTTGGTAAATCTCAAAATCTAGCACTATTCCTGATGATGAGGTTATAACAAAATTCTTTAACCCTGCTGGTCTTGGCTTGTTCTTCACATATTGTTTTAACTTACATCGACTACTGAAGGGTATCATCTGCTCATCAATAGAATAGTATCCAAAATTTCTGGATATTCTTTCACATGTACTTCTTACAGCACTGATCAGAGGTTGAACTTTCCATAGCAAATTTGATTTGGGATCTTCAGGAATGCACACTGTGTCTACAAAGTGTAAGTTTTTTCTAAGAGCTAAAAACCTATCATGTGACATACATTCTGAAATGCCTGAAAGGGCAATTCCCTGTTGCCAATACATAGCTAACCTAGGGTATGTAATGCACCCCATCAGTAAAATCATCCCTATAAATGTTTTCAGTTCAACTGCATCAGTTCCTATAGATTTGCCAGTTTTTGCCACATTATACATATTGGTATATTTTTCCGCTATTTCATAAACTTCATCAGTAAAGTAGTCGCCAAGGTATTGTGCTGGTGTACGCAGCGTAGGAGGATTCTAAAAGAAAATATGAAAAATATGTGCAAAGGAATTTGGAAACTAAATGATATAGTTAATAGTTTTTCTATCAGTTAAATATATCGATGTAAATATCTTACCTCTGTATCATAATGTTATGCGTTTGGGTGCTGTTTCTCAATAAATGCCTTTTCTCTAAATAAGAGTCGTCGGGCAGCTCCATCTGACATTGGCTTCACTCCACTTGGAGAATTATCTAACACCTCTTGATTTATACTTTGATTAATGTCTTCATCTTCATCACTTTCCACCATTGGCACAGCCATAATTGAAGCATTTTTGCAAGAAAGCCCATCATCATCATCATCATCATCATCATCATCATCATCATCTTCGCTGGATAATTTGCCAACATCCGAATCTTCCAACCATATTTTCAGGATTTCATCATCACTTAAGCCTTAAACATACATAATACAATGTTATTTTAACTGTGGAATGCAAACTTATAATTCTAATGTGATATTCATTAACAATTCTGCACAAAAACATCAGCTGCATTTTGAGTTTAGAATGGGCGAAACAGCTGATATATAACCTAACTATCACGATGTGCGACTTGGATTTTATTTTCATTTTACGCATATTTAATGTTCATAATATAATGTTTTTAGTATTGTATCTTCAAGAGAAAACACCAGGGTTAAAATCCCTGTTGTTATAATACAGCTTACAGTAAAATAAAACGTAAATTCATTATTACTTACCTCGCGAGCGCATGGCAAAATTGTGTAATAAAGTTTGACCATCTCCACTGCAAAGAGTGGAAACAGAAGCAGTTGCAGCTGACTGGCCGTAACTCGCACAATTGTTGCAGGCCATATTCGGGCAGAAAAGCGATTTCTGTTAAGCGGGAAAATTAAAACATGCAATACACACGATCGTGTATCCTCGGGTGGAAATGATTAAAAATCACCTGTGCTGTACTGAGCCCATGTAATGTGATATTTATGAATACTACATAATACAGTTTAACAATTGGATACCTGTTAATGAAGATACTAACTGCTTCATTTAAATGCCATGGGAGACTTGCACATATTTAATGCTCCAAACCATTTCTTCTTAATGTAGAAGTTTTATTGAGAAATCCAGATGAAATTTCTAAACAGAGGACTGTTTTGGAAAGAATGTTGACAATATAAAGATAATCAAAGCACTCAATTAACTTTTTGAGCCATCAAAATGGCAAAATCTGATATCAATCTTGTTTTGGTGAAGAAGGTACTTAAGGAGCCTCAAGTCAGTTTGGAAATAATTGTATATTATTATGTTTGCTCAGCAAGCACCCAAGAAAATAGTCTGCACCAGGGTTATAACTTTTAGGTGCAAATTTGATGAAAATGGGGGAGGGAGTTATTTTACATGCCATAAATCTACCACTCAGGACCAATGGCTTTACTTCCCTTCTTAAAGAAGCCATACTAAGGATTTTTATGCATGAAAAAAACCCATCTTCCTGTGCCAGATTTAAACCCATGACCTTGAGAACCAGAAACTATCATGTTACCCCTTGACCACGGAGATGACCCAGAATGACCAGGAGCAGATTTGCCTCTCCAAGTTAGAAAAGAATTACTGCATTACTTGGCGAGAGTCCTGGTAACAGTAAAGATGCTGGAGCACTCCACACTATCTATACAATCAGCTCTCACCTGACCTTTCAAGAAGCTGGAGGGCCAGATAGCCCATGGGTGCAGAAGCTCACATCAGAACAATGGAGAGGAAGGAGCCACTCCAATGTGGATACCATGCCCCAAGTGTGACCATTACACCAAGATTGAGAAGAAAGAGTGTGCCACAGCTGTTCATGTGATTTCAGTGGTACCTGCAGCTGGATTAAATAGTGTAGGCCAGAGGAGAAAGCAGCTTGCAAACATCCGCCACTCCTGAAGAAGTGGAGGCAATGACTAGAATGAGCTGGAGCAGTGTGTACAGGTCCAATGAGGCTCATTGAAGATCAACGTTACTTTTCTGAGTATGGGAGTCACCTGAAGGAAACACCCAGAGAGAGCAGTTGATCCTCCCTTGGAGTAGGTGACCGAAATCATGGAGGACTTCAAGAGGATATCTGGGATCCACCAGAAAGTGACAAGCTCAGACAATGTACTACTGGCTAGGACTGCGGGCAGACACTGCTGCTAAGTTGTTGCCCACTGCATGCAGCAGTATAACATGGGAGCATAGCCATTCCCTGTGTTAGAGACAACAGGTGTCTGTTGGTCACCATGGATTACTTCAAGTTGTCAGAGGTGTATGCCATTCCTAATCAGGAGGCCAAGACCATTGCAAACTGTCTCATAGAAGAACTGTTTTGTGCTGTTGGAACTATAAGCAATCAGGGCACCAACTTTCAATCCACCTGCTGATAGAAACACTGGAGTGACTTAGAATGCATAAGAAGCACACATCTCTATACCCACAGTCAGAGGGCATTGTTAAGCAGTACATCAAGACTCTAGAGCACTTTAAGAAGGTTGTGGCCAATCGCAAGAAAGATTTGGAATGTCAGGGTGTGACTTTTCTTGCTGGCCTACACTCTTTAACCCATCAGCCAGCTTGATCTTGGAAGGGAGCTGCATGTACCATGCAACCTCATGGAGTCCTCCTGGGGCAGAACTTAGGCCTTCTTGTAGGCTGATTTCATGACATTACAACACATCTGAGTAGCCAGATGAAGACCCTTATGACTGGCAGGCCAACAGCCCAGGATTCCAGCAGGGTGATCTGGTTTTGCTGCCCTAAACCTCAAAAACCAAAGAGTTCTTGGATTGTGTAGTCCGCTGCAGCAGCTGGTCGGGAGGAGGAAATTGTGAGAAGTTTACAAATTAGCTTGTCTAATTCTAACTGCACCAGCAACTACAGCTTCTGTTGAACGTTCATTTTCCACTTTAAATTGAGTAAAATCTCACTGTAGGTTACAATGGGCCAAGAAATATTATCCTCTCTGTCAATGATGTCCAGAGAAAAACATTTACTTTCTATACTTCGGAAAGATATTCATTAAAATTTCACACAAGCTGTTTGGAACTATTTCTGAAGAAATCTGGTGGGTTGGAGCTAGCATCCCAGTAAACTGGCAAGTACTACTACTAAAATAAACAATAAATACAGGTGTCCTATGCAAGTAATTGCTTCTCATTAATTGTCACATAACACAAAAAAACGTGTAAAGTGAATGTGATATTGATATGAGCTATTTCAAGGTAAACATGAAAAAAAAAGTTTAAACAGATGCATCTATTTATGGCATTTGCACGGCATCAAAATCATTTAACAGCATTTAAATTGCTTTAAGCGAAAACGTGTAAAATGAGATCGCATATAACGAGGGATGACTATATTATAGACTAAGAAAAACAATGATAAAAGGATCGGCATACCTAAATTACTGACCATGAATCACCACTAGCATGTTTTATCGTACATCATTATAATTATGTACTGAAAGACTATGTTTGAGTATGTTAAGTTATTTTTAAACTTAATTTTTCATCCACTAAATACATGCTGTTACTTCAGAAATTTGTAGGGTTGACATGTTTGAATATTGCAAAATGAACTCTGGAGGTAATTCAATTATCAGTATTATTTTAGTACAGTTTTCAGTAACTAGATAAAATTGATTTTTTGACTTTGCATTACTTTTTGGCAGTGTTGGGGAGTAACTGAGTAAAAGTAATCAAATTACTTGCAACAATTACATTTTGGGTAATTTTTACTTGTAATCATTACTTTTTACAAAATATATATTTACTTGTAATTTAGTTCAGGAAATAGATAGATAGATTTATTATCATCCTGAAGAAATACAGATTCTATGCCATCGTCAAAATACAAGAAATTTTGTTACATTTGAGTTTAAATATATACAGAATTTCTAAAAAGAAAATCCAAAATAGTTTTCTGCCAGCGCCAGGCTATTCTTACATCTGCATAATGGAACCTGTAATACAAACATAAAGCAGCAGTATCTGCACAAGAGAAATATGGTTGCAAAGATAATAATAATAATAATAATAATAATAATAATTAATATATAATAATGATTTATAGTTATTTAATTTGTATTCTATGGAACAAATTACTATTTCTGATTGAAATATTCATTAATAGTGAGTGATAAATTACTTTTGAGATGTACTTAATGGCCGTTCTAAATTTTTTGTGATTAAGCTCTTTAAAACTGTTTGGAAGATGGTGTATAAATTTATACCGTGATGTGATGTCATGTGATATAGACACCTGGTGAGCCTATGAGTAATGAGAGGTTTATTACCGCAGGCTCTTGTATTGTGGTCATGTAGGGCTGAGTTTCTTTTAAAAAGATCCAAATTTTTATGTATAAAAACGACTGACTCTAAGATATATATACAAGGTAAGGGTAATATAGATAGTTCTTTGAATACTATCTTACTATCTGATCGTATTGGTGCCTATTTTATGATTTTTACTAATCTTTTCTGAAGCTTAAGTGTCTGCAAGAAGCCCCCTCATGCTATTATTCCATATGAGAGCCATGAATGGACATATCCACAGTACGCTGACTTTAAGCCCTACAGAGGATTCTAAATGTATAACATAGCATATACATCTTACAATAATTTTTAAATTTTCATGAAATGTGATTAAAATATTTTCTGTTACTATGCAAGTGCTCGGTCTAGTTGCTCACATTTGGCAACATTATAGCATGGCCTAATAAGCAACCCTATAAAACCAGTTGCTATCCCCACCCCACCAGAGCCTCAACCACGACAAGCCTCTCAACCATCCTCACCTCCAAGAAGGGAAGAACACCAGAGGCCAACACCAACAACCCAGAGCACCATAGCCAGACCACCAGTGAGGCAGGAGCCCCCAGCACACCAGGAGGCACCCAGGCAGGCACTGACACCAGCACCTCGGGGCACTTGTATTCGAGTAAGGTCTCTGGAAGGGGAAAAACACCGAACACCCCTGCCACACAACACAAGGGCCAATCTAAACCGGCCAACCCTAAACCCAGTCTGAAGAGGCAGACGACCGACCGCGAATCTGATTCCAATCGGGAGGTACCTGCGGTAACCGGTCCAGCACCGGCGCCTACGCGTGTCTCCCGCGGATGCTCCACCTCCTCAACCAACCAATCCACTTCAACCCCACTCTCCACCGTTCCTGCTGTGTATATCGCGGACCTTCTGAAGTGGCTTCAGCAAATGCTGCTGAACCACGCCGAGAGAGTCCGGGATCTCCTCACCAGGTACTTCCAGGCTACATATCCAACCAGCGAGGCGATGATCCTCTTTGAGGGCCTCACCTTCATGCTCAGCCTCGCTCCACTGGCCCAAAATGGCGAACGGAATTAGGTCTCGTACCTCCTTCCGATTCGTCTTTTGGAATGCCAATGGCATGAGGGATCAGAGGGATGAGCTTCAGCGCTTTGCTGCCCAGTATGCCTTGGACCTCATTCTCGTTTCGGAAACACATTTGCGTCTTGACATTCCCTTCCACCTACCTGGCTACGTTTGCCACCGCAGTGACCGGGTGCCTCGCCCTGGAAGCGGCACCGCGGTCTTTGTGAGGCAACACATGGTCCACAAACTCATCCCTACCCCTCCCCCCCCGCAAGCCCTTGAGGCGACGGCAGTGTGTGTTTAGCTCGGAGGAACGGAGGTAGTAATGGTCTCTGTTTACCACTCACCCGGTAGGCCGTTCTTACCTGCTGACTACCAATCCTCTTTAACCTCCATCCTAGCGTGATTCTCGCCGGGGACTTTAATGCCAAACACCAGCGTTGGCATTCAGGCCCCCGCGTGGACCCTAGAGGCAATGCAATTATTCGCTTGATAGATAGGGAACCCCAGCTAAGAGTCCTGGGATCCTAGCAACCACACACCATCTGCATGGTCGAGGACAACCATCTGTCATCGACTTTACGATCGTTAAACACTACCCCTTTCATCTCATGCTCACTTCACTCGCAACCTTTCATACCGATCACAATCCCATGTTGGCAGAAGTCAACACCAGGGTTGTCAGCCATGACTTCTCAGGTCACACCAGAGAAATCGACTGGGAATGCGTAAAGGATTTTCTCAGCGCGTCAATCCCACCCAATCCAAGAATCACCGAGAGATACCCACCCTAGAGACAACAGTCCAAACCTTAACAACCACTGTGGTAAAGACGGTTCACAACCTCACCATCCGCACCCGCCCCCCAACAGTCCATCCTGACGACCTCCCCTTAGAACTGGAACTCCTTATCCGCCGTTCCTGGGCAGCCCGCAAATTATTCCATAGAAACCGGACGCCACACAATCGAGGTCTTCTACGGCGCCTCCGTCGAGAGGTCCGTGTCCGACTACGCGAGCACCGAGTACAAGCGTGGGAGGCTACAATGGTCGTGCAAGACGTCTGGCGAATCGCAAAAAGCCTCCGACTCCAACGGAATGAGTACCACTCCCAACTTCAAGACAACCTTGGCCTTGTATAGAACCACAAGCCAAAGCATATCTGCTTGCGAACTACATAGCGATACCTGCAGGCCGAGAAAGGACCCCCAGGGCGCACTCTTCACTGCCCGCGTTCTTGAGGAAGTTGACCGCTACGTGCGGCTTCAGCCTGATGAAGCGGAGGATCCCCTCCCAATCATCCGCCCTAGTGAAGTCCAAGGCGCACTCCGGCGTCTTAACACCAAAAAGGCCTGCGAGCAGGATGGGCTGACACCCGCCATGCTAAGCAACCTTCCCTTCAGAGCAGTGCTGTTCCTCAGGTAGTCAACATTCAAGCCACCCCACTCCCGCCCTGAAGTTCCAGGACGGGGCCTTCACGCCAGCAGTGTCATTGGACGTTGAGAAGGCCATCTCAACCACCTGGCATGAGGGACTCCTTTATAAACTCATCCAGATTGGCCTACAGAGACAGCTGATCAACATAATACACAGCTTCCCTACACCAAGTCACTTTCATAGTAGCGGTTGCGGGACAAACATCAACACAAAAACCCTTACAAGGCGGAGTCCCCGAAGGTTCTGTCTTATCACCCACCTTGTTTAGCCTCTTTATGGCATACTTCCCTACAGTGCAGAGCGTCAATATGGCCCAGTTTGCTGATGACGTCCTGCTCTACCGCACAGACATGAACATACGCAGAGCCTTCAACCCTATACAGAGACACCTCCGTCTCGTCCAGGATTGGTGCAGACAGTGGCAGATGTCCGTTAACCCGGGCAAAAGTCATGCTGGTTTGTTCACCAGAAAACGCCCCGCAGAAGCTCAGACACCCAAATTTTCCTATCAAGGACAGAGGATAGAGTGGGGAAATTCCATCAAATACCTGGGCGTCACTCTTGATAAGGGTCAAATTTTCGTGAACACATGCGGGGGAACGTCGGACGGAGGGAAGGGGGTAGTGGCCTCACTTTATCCTGTTGGGCCTCCCAAATACCGGTTCACTTAAAGTCACGTCTTTTCAAGGTGGTCTAGTCCCCCTGATACTCTATGCCTGCGAAGTGTGGGCATGGCAGCTGACTCTTGACTTCTCTGGTTACAGCGGATACAGAATAGAGGACCTCAGTCCACATATTCTATATGTCGACGTTCCCCATGAAGCTTCGGCCCTCCCATTTGTGGAAGATGTCATTAGGCGCCAGGCTCAGAAATTTTACGTCAGATTGGGCGAACATGAGAACGCACTTGTCAGAGCGCTGGGGGAGTACTTACCCACTGAACGCCGATACAGGCAGTTTCGGGTTCCCCGCATGGCTTGCGGGCACCTCTGGTAACAACGGCTTCAAACCAGCCAACAGCAACTTAGCTGAACGAAGTACTCCCCCCTCCCAACATTGGGAGTGGTCAATCAAAGTTATCCAACAAAAACAATTTTTCACAAATTAAACACCAGTGAAGCAGAGGAAAAGGATGCTGCTCCTGAAAAATGTAACCGTTCGAGGAGCCTATCTAGCGCTATCTCCTTAACATCATCACCCTAAACCTCAAAATAACCTTAACCTTCACCTCATTCCTGTGGTTAAACCCTTACCAGGGTAGGTACACAGCAACAACACCTAGGCTCACCACGAGCCTACCAGATCTGGCATGCATGCACAACTCTTCCATTTACTCGCTGGCGCCAGAGGACGACGGAACTGAGTAAAAATAAGAGCATTTTGAAATCTCTTGAAATGGATTGGATATCGATGTGTAATGGGAAAAATGCAAGAATATTTCCATTCCCGTATTTGTCAAAACTATTTTGAATTGGTTGAACCACAAAATGACGATAATATGTGCGTAAAGTGTAGGTATAGGGAATAAAACTCAAGTCTGCATGGAGCACAGCATGCAATTTAAGGAAGCACGTGATGGTAAGTACATTACATTTCTGTAGTGTTGTTTGCGAAAACTCACATGAAAATTCTCATTTAGCTTTACCAACTGCCCAGCATCAACCAAGATTAACCTACTCGACAGTTTCTTACTTCAAAACTGTATCAAAATCGTGTTCAACTTGGATTGAAAGATAGTGTGTAAATGCGGATCGTAATCAATACATATTGAGTTCCCATGTAAATGAATATTATATTTATGTATTAAAGTGAATACAAAATATCTAACGATTTTGCAAAAACTAAACCAATGCTTGCATTAGTTGGTGGCTATTTGCTGCAATATAGCTGTTGCCAACTTAAGAAACCCAAAAATCAATATGGAGATGCAAAGAAAAAAAAAAGTCCAATTTTGGTAACATTTACTTAATAACACACTCACCTAGAGCTAAACTAACCTAAACTCTCTTTTACATTAATGTTTAGCTAAGTTTGGATGGATTACGTTGTGACAGTAGATTAAACCCGCTGTGTTTTTTATTAGTTTAATTATTAGTTTTGTATAAGTTTAATATAAGAAATATCTGTTTCAGTAGAACGCAGGTCCTTAGGGCATAGAAGCTTCTATTATGATCGCCAAGGTTGTTTGCTTTGTTAATGCTAGAGAGTCAATTGCCTTTGTAGAGCCAGATTTTAGAGCATCAGAGACACAAGTAACAGGCTGAATGTCAGAGAAAGGTTATTTCCCAAAAGGCGAGGAACCCAGGACTTGTTCATTATAAAGAGCGTTCACGTGGGTTGAATACAAAGAACTTACCACGTTAGTCACGTGACAACGCTATTTTTCGCGCTTTTTTTTTTAGCCAATCAGGAAGGAGTGCAATATTGGAGATATTAGGTATTTAAGTGATACCACTCCGCCAGCAGAGGAAAGGATGCTGCTCCTGAAAATGCAACCGCTCGAGGAGCCTACCAGCGCTACCTCCTTAACACCAACACTCGAAACCTCCAAAAGTAAAACTTCAACCTTCACCTCATTCCTGTGGTTAAACCCTTACCAGGGTAGGTACACAGCAACACCACCTAGGCTCACCACGAGCCTACCAGACACGCACGCACGCACCACCGATGCAGCCCGGCAACTGCACACGCTATTGCCAGCCTCAACACCTGACACCAAACCAACACCAGAGCTTTCAGCCGCCACCACTTCACTGCAGCGCCACAGAGTACACAGCCGCGACCGCCACTAGTGCTCGAGAAGCACAGTGCTGTCATTCGGGGTGTACCTCGGGACCTGTCCACAAGACTGCTCACCGCCGCCGCTCGACAGATTTGGCCCTCAGTAATGAGGGCCACGAGGATCATGTCTACAAGAGGGATGTCACCTCTAGTCAGGCTTGAATTCGCCGTGGCCGGGGACCTCGAGGCTGCCTTGCGCGAGGGCCTGCCCATATTTGGGCGGCGCCTTAGCATAGAGGCAAGCCGCGAACCCCGGCCCACACCATGCCGCCGCTGCTGCGCATTCGGCCACACTGAGGACGCCTGCGCCGACCACCCACGGTGCCACTACTGCGGAGCACCTACACTTACGGCCGAATGCACCAACCATAACCTGAAGAACCGCCGGAGGTACTGCGCCATCTGTGAAGGCTACGGCCTTTTCACGGGTCAGGCGCAGTGTCCCGCATATCCACGCCGCCGACAAGCACCACCGCCAGCTAAGACTGCCGCCACCGCAGCCACAGCACCTACTCCAAACTTCTCCAACGTCACCACCTCTAGTCCACCTCCGTTACAAGCCGCCGCAGCAGACAACACCATTTTGGATGCCATCCAATATCTGCAAACGCAAATCCGAGAACTCAGCTCCCCAATGGCCTTGTTCGAGGAAACCTTATCGACCATCACCACCACCACCGCCGCCGAGGACGCATCCGTGCGCTGCCTCCACAACCTAGAGACAAAACTCCACGACATAAAGGAAGCCACCACAACTACACTGGAGACGTTCGTCCCCAGCTACACTTCTAAGCTACACACCACCGCTGAGAGGCAAACGACCTTGGAGGAAGGCCTGCAACGACTGACCACTTACCAGACTGACAGACAACCACCTGACCTTACTGACATAATCCACAGTCTACACCGGAAGCTAACCCGGATTGAGAACACTCTACAGCAATTGCTAACAGCACCAACCAACAAATCTGCTTCAACAACCCAGACTGACATCACTGTCACTCCATTCACAACCTCAACATGTACTCAACCACTCTGACACCATGAACACTATTCACCAGAAAACGCAGCTCAACCAAATCTGCACCAACGAGAACAACAGCATCAGCAACATGACTTTATTGACTTCAGCCACGACACAGCCAATCTCCCGACAGAGGGACCTCCAAACTACACACCTTATCCAATGACCGCATTTGAACAACAATGCCGCGCGGAAGTCAGCTACTTTCAACAACTGGACCAACACCAACGAAACCCAAAAACTGAAAAACGATAGATAAAGACACCCGAAAATCCTTTCAATCCTTCCTTAACTCCCCGGGTGGCAGTCAGGGCCTTGGTCATGTCTGTCACCCGGAACCGTTCTCCACTTCTGCTGAGCTGCTGCTTAGTTCAGCCAGCAGCTAAACTCCCACACTAACGAGGGTGCTCAGCGGAACCTGACCATCCCGGTTTATCTCCCTTGAATCCTACACTTCCCAACCTATTCCCAAACTTCACCCAATGGCAAGATAAGCCATTCTTTCAACCTTCCAATCCTCTGTCTCACCTTTCCAAAAAGAAAAAGAAAAAAAAAGAAATCAGGTAATCATGAATATAATTCTGACTGCAAAGGTTATTGTGGATGTTACTTGGACTGCAATTCTTAGCGTGAATATTACGCTGACTGCGAAGCTTAATGTTACTGTTACTGTGACTGCGAATGTTACTCTTATTGTTACTCTTACTGCAATTCTGAAGGTGATAGTGATTATAGGTGCTGTTGCAATATATTATGCTTGATATGTCCGTCGACAATAAGAACTCAGCAAAGTATCATTATGTCAACGTTTTCAAGAATTTTTATGTCAGGAGTCGCTCGTAGGGTTAGTGCCTCAATCAGCAACAACGAAGAATAAAAGTATTCATTTAGTAAAATTAAGTGAGGTACCTCTCTTTTTCTTGAGCCTACACACCTTAGTTATTCTCCCCCCCCCCACCCCCGAGGAGAGTCAACTGATGTTCTACAGGGACAAGCATAGCCGGCGCTGCAAAGGACTTTCAGAGGTATGTATGTACACGTTTACTTATAGAGTATTTCCTTAACTGATTCCGAGGTAAACAAACTCATTAGCGATATATTGGCGCCACAACGAGATAACAGCGACAACGTTCTGTTAGGTTTGATTTTGTTGCTTAGCTCTGGAGAACGTAAGAATGGCATAAGTACTATTAGGGTCCCAATTTCTCCACTAGAACAATTAATACCAAAGCAAGGATAGATAAGGTTATGTTTAAGACATGTCTTAGCACGAGTTAAAATGAAACATCTTTGGTTCTTTGCAGAGTTGATTTTACTGGCATGCCATGTGTTTTTACTATGAATTTCCAGTGTTTTGTTATTTTCATTAAGTGCATGGATCAAATTCCAGCATGCTGGCAGCACTAATATGAATGCATTGATAAGTATCATAATTCTATTAGTATTTTTTTAAGGAAGATTCATAAGGTAATGAAACTATTTGACTTCATTTCAGAGGATTCATCCTGCAGATATGGAACAATTGCAGCAATTAAAGAAAAGAAAGTTTGAAGAATCCAATAACCCAGACCCAGCAGCCAACACTTTCCTTCACAAATAATGCAGCATACTGTTGTTAAATTGATTGTAAATTTTGTCTGCACTCAGGGCAGCCATTTTCAATTGTGGAAGAAGAGTCCTTCATGAAATTAATTAAAGGACTAGCCCCAATAGAGCAGTTATGCGTAGGAAGACACCATCTTTGAGAATTAAAGACAAATATGACAATTTAAGAAAATGCCTCATTACTGATTTATCGAAATAGAGTTCAGTATGCACCACAGCAGACTGTTGGAGTCATTTTAATAAATCCTTTCTGTTCATTGGACCAATACACAAATGCTGCAGAGGAAATCAGCTAAAGGGGCACCACACGTATGATGTCTCCCAGCTGCCACTATTGAGAGAGTACTCTAGGAGTTTAATATTCATAATAAAGTGGTGTTTTGTGTTGCACTCAATGGCAGCAACTTCGTTAAAACTTTCACGTAAGTTCTTTTGTCTTATTAGCTTATATATACAGAGTGATTTGTGAAGAACTGACACATTTCTTTCTTTAATTATTTCGTTGAAAATTCATTCAGTGAACCAATTTTAGCCCCAAATTAAGCAGAATGTTCTGGAGTTTCGATTCCTTGTCATTAGATGTGCAGATGTTTGTTTTATTCCTAATTGCATTGTTGGCAGCCGTTTCGACATTTTGTTCTTGTAGTCAACGTTAAAATGCAGTACGATGTAGAGCTGAGTCAAGGATATTTTCAGCAAGATGGTGCTACATGCCATACATCAAATGAATCCATGAACCTAATTGCAAGTTTCTTTGATAACCAGATAATTTCCAGGAACCTGTGGCCACCGAGATCTCTGGATTTGACATCATCGGACTTCTTTCTATGGGGTTACTTAAAAGACAGGGTTTATACACCACAATGCCCAGACATTACACAATCTAAAGCACAACATCACAAAGGAGATTCAAGCGATTGACAACAGAGTCCTCCGAGTGGTCAGTAACATGGAATGACGTGTTCAGTTGTGCCTTATGCAGGTTGGAGGACATTTTCAACATTTGCTATAGAGGTAAATAATCTCCCAAAATTCCTCTACAATTTAGGTATAATAAGTTGTCGCTAACATAACACCTTTTGAAACAATTAATGAAAGAAATGTGTCAGCTCTATATAAATCACCCTGTATGTTATTTCAAAGGGTTTTTAAAGGCAGCCTGTTTCAATTGCATATATGTATATATTTGTTTCAGAATGTTTGGCTTAAAATCACAGCAAGAAGTAGAGAAATATGCTGAAACAGATGTGCAGTTCATTGAGATGGCATTGAGGTTGAATTCAGCCTACCTCAGCAACACAGGTGTGCTCCTCATGTACTCAATTTGATAGCAGTAAAGGTAAACTATTTATTTTACTATTTATTTTATTAATTTATTCCACGAATTTACCTATCATTTATTTCCTCATATCATTTCCTTCTTCACGCACCCTGCAAAAGGCAAATGGTAAAGTCACCGCAGTTTCTACTTGCCTGAATCACCAAGACAATTAAGCAAGCACTGTTTTTGAGAATTTACAGGTTTTTTTGTTCTGACAAAAGTAATTGGAAACATTTTAAAAGAAGCCAAATTTGAAAATGCATTTAATTTAAAGCATCATATTGTACACAAAGTGTTTAACCTAAAATCATAGTGTTTGTCATTAACAGTATAGGAAAAAACACAATTAAAATGTGAAATAATGAATCACAGTAAGGCTTCACAGTTCCATCTTATAACAATGTTGAAATTACAACACTGAATTTGCACGTCAGAACTAAAATATAGCAACCACATGGCAGTCTAATATAAGAAAATTTATGCTTCCATTTGCTGCAATGCTTTATGCATTCATGCAGGACTGTTCGTAGAAATGCTAAATTCTTTGACCTGCTGGATGCATCCATTGTGTTAAATATATTGTTAAAGTGTATGCTTTGACCTGCTGGATGCATCCATTGTGTTAAATATATTGTTAAATTTGAATGTATTGTTTTTAGGACAGCCAGGAAGCAGAGCATGGGGTTATTTAAGAAGATTGCACGTTCCTCCTTTGCTCATTGTCAGACTCTTTGGAATAAACAAAGGAGCACTGTTGTTGCAGACTCTGTCCATGAAAAGTTCCAAAAGTTACTGGTAACCCCAAATGCAACAAGATGGAATGGTTTGTACAACAGCGTGAAATGTCTGGTTTCAGTTGTTGAGGCATTTGGCCAGGCAGAACTGGATAACTTGATGGACAGTATAGGCTTACCATGCTTCCAACCTGCTGAATTGTCATTTTTGAAAGAGTATATTTTGGCAAGTTAATATTAGTGAGTATTCTGCCCTTCATACTATATATGGCCTGAATTAATGTTTTAATCTTGCTATATTTTGCTGCAGCATTGCTGGTTGTTGCAGCTGGTGTGAACAGGTATTAACCCTTCATATGATGACACCGCCTGCGGTGCCATAACTAGTTAAAGCAGGCATTTAACACTACCAAAAAAAAAAAAAAAAAAAAAAAAAACCTTCATTGATACATAATGAGTTTAACCTTCATTTCCAATGTTATATGTTTCAGGTCATGAAACCTGTAGCAGTGGCGCTAAATATTTTGCAGGCAGAAAGAAACAGGTATATAGGGTACCTATTGCCCACAGTAAAATCCCTGCTAAGGGAGCTGAACAAGAAGTCCATAGATAGTTCCCTGATATATTGCAGGCCTTTGGCAAAAACCTTAGAGTAAGGTACGAAAAACAGGTTTGGTCCAGCCATGAAAGCCAGGCAAATAATATTTGCAGCAGGCTTGATACCTTCATTGAGATTTTCATGGTTGGATGGAGAAGAAAAGGCAGAAGCCACTGGCCTCCTTAAGCAAATTCGAAATGGCACAGACAGTAAATTTTGCAGGCACAAGGGACAATATGAAACTTGGTGATGATAAAGATAATTTTTTCAATACTGGTCCAGCATTAAAGCCATCCCCAGTTCTGGATGAGGTATTTTTATATCTTTCCAGTGCTTCAAAAGATGTAAAATCAGTGTTGCAGTATAAGTCGTTACTGGGGATGATCTTGAGTTTCAACTCTGGCATTCCTTCAAGTACACCAGTTGAGAGACTTTTCAGTCAGTCCAAAGATGTGCTTTTACTTAAACGATAAAGGCTTATTCATGAGAATTTTAAGGTGCAATAGTTTTGCAAGGTTAATGGAAAATTAGATCAGTAAGTCTTTCACAAGACTATAATAATTCTGTTGAATGTATATGTATATATTTTTCTTTTTATAAGTTGCATGTTTAGTAAACATTTTTCAATAATAAATTGTCATTAAATGCATTCTGCTGGGCTACAGTTATTAGCATGCAGTCAAAACAATGCCATATTTTCTCCCCTGTTAAATTTCATATGTGACTCATACATGTAGGCAGTACCTTCACCAGAAACAATTTTCAGGGGGTATTGTATTCGAACTTCACCTTGATTAAATTTCTTCAATGAATTTTCGTGTGGTGCTGCTTATCTAGAGTGATTCCAAATGTGAGATAGCTTCACCTCTACTGTCTCAGATTACTGAGACTCAACTGTATTTAGAATCAATAGAAAGTTGCACTGTACTTATCTAGATATTTTACATTATGCTGAACATGATAATTTTGCTTATAATAATTAAAGTGATGTATAATGTGAGAGTTTCATTGTTAAATCTTAAGAGGTTCTAGCAAAAGTGATAAAACTGTATTTCACAATTTCTGCAGAGTGTATATGGGGTGCCATTAAGCAAAGTAGTTGTAATTTTACTTTTATTGATTACGTTTGGAAAAAGTAGTTTGTAATAATTGTAATTGAGTACAAAATTTCTAAAGTAATTGTAATTGAGAGCAATTACTTTTTTTCTGTACTCCTTCTATCGCTGCCTGTTGGTTAATTTGATTTGCAATGTGATGCTGCCTTAGCTTGAAATTTAGGGAAAATCATGAGAAACTATAATAGCACCTTAACTTTCTTCAGATGTAAGGCAAAAACAGGGTCTATCTGCATTTGCTCCATGCTTGCTGCCATGATTGTGCTAGCAATTATATTAATATTACATTACATAATGCAACAATATGTTAGCAGAAAGTCATAACCTACAATTACTTAATTTCACTAAAGAATCAAGATGTGATTTTTCAGGGTAACATGTCAATCAGCATTAAATTCCCCAACTGACTTGCATTAATGCTGTATTGAATGTTGCAAATCTGAGTAGTTAGAGCAAGTGGACACAGACAATGAGATGCATGGTTCAAATCCTAGCTATGGCATTGAATTTTCCAACTCTTGTCCTACACATAGGATAGTGTGGAAGAAACAATTATTTCACAATGATTGATCTAATGGTCAGTTGAAACCAGGAACTTAAAGTACTTGCAACATTGAAAGTTGCCATTACAGTTTTGAGACAATTTGAGATTATGTGATAAACTGGGAAAAACCTGAACCATTTGGGGAATTTAATGCCATGTTGGCATATTGCCATGGTAACTCAGTGGTTATAGGAACTGGATGGTTACCAGATAATCCGTGATTCAAATCCTGGCTAAAGCACTTGCATTTTTTAGTCTGATTATACTTTTCCATAATTATAATTGTTATCATAGTTATTACTTTTTATAAGATGAAGATATTACTATTCTTTATTATCTTTATTATATTTCATTGCTAAACTTCCTTTGTTTAAGATATTTTGAGACCTTAGCCATTTTCCCGTCATCATGTCAGAAAGGCGCTTGCATGCTTATTTTCACTTTTTTTTAACCATGAATACTACAAATTATTTTCTCTTTTATACATTTGTAATGTATTTATGTGGTTGAATTCTTTACACTTATATGTAGGAATATAATTTCTGTAAAGCACTAATGATGAATTTTGTTTAATAGCAACAAACTTCGCCTAGTGCTAGCAGATGGCACTGTGGTTTATGAAAATGGTGATCCTACCAAAACACCAGCAAGCCTGAAAGGGAGATGTCGCTGTGGCTATAAGCATTGGTGGGCAGGCAAGGAGTACGACAATATGCCAGAGATGGTGAGTTAAGATATGTAATCAATTGAATATTCAAATAATGCTACACATATCAACTTCTTGTCAATTGCAAATAGTTGTTTTCCTTTATTTATTTATTATGTGATTTTTTAAAATGCAGGTACCTGTTATTTTGAGATGGGGGAATCGTGTTGTAACTGAGACTGTCCCCTGGTTTCAGTATGAATCTGATCCTAATCTTAACAGCAATGCATTCCAAATGGCATCATATCTCGTGCAGAAACATTTCCCAGGTTAGCGTGACAAAATATTTTTCATACTTTGTTGTTAAAATAGATTCATTAAATTTTTATACATATATACACGAAAAGCACAAATGTATACTTTCTAATAGTTTAGTGAGAACTCTTGTAAATACATTGTCTGTATTATAATCAGTAACATTTTGTTTATTAGATGACTAAAATTGATTCATTGTAGTTGGTTTATCAGCTTGTTTATATTTTATGTTTCTATGCTGCTTAAGTTGCATTTATTTTTTTAATGTAAATTTGACCACAATGCTCTTTATTTTTTATTTTTAGATATTTATTTATTGTGTTGTTTCTTTTTAGGTAGTTTAACATTCTTTAACCTATTTGGTCATATAGGATGATGAATGAATGATATGGGTGAAATGAACAAATGGGCTCAGGTTTATTAAGATTAGTAACCTGACATTTGATAAGGAAATACACTTGATGCTGAGGTCCAAACTCAGGACCTCTTGAATGTGAGGCAGACATGCTATTCCTTCACTACAGAGGCACACTATAGTTATATATCATATCTTCTGCATTCTAACATTTTTCTAGTAGAAATTCCTAATAAATTCTTAATGTTATTTTAAATGAATTGAGTCACCTTTTTTTACACTTTTTGCTCCAACTATGCCTTCGTTTGGAAAGACCAGTTTCAGGGTGCCCTATCTTCAGTTCTGGGGTTGACTGACATGGTTGTGTGCAGTCTGGTGTTGTGCTACCCTCTACCCTTGTCAACATGTTGACTTCATCAATGGTGGGGACCTCAAAATTCATAAGGGAATCTTCTTCTTTAGTGATAAAGATGTTTTCCCAAATTTGCAGTTCCATGGGTTTCTTTACACATTTAATCAACTCTATTTCTTTCTTTATGTTATGATTTTCAGACCAAAAAATGAAGTGCTACTGCAGACTTGTCTACGTGCTGTACCTAATGCTTCTTAAGTGTTGTTTCATCCTAGTTTCCAAATTTTGTTTTTCTAATATAAATCTTATTGCAGTCTCCTCAGCTCTCATTTTTATAAACTGTGGTACCTCTCAAAGGGTGATTCAATAAGATCCGGATATTATATCTATTTTGAGGGGCTTTTTATTTGATATATTGATATGGTCTACAAACCAGAGAAGTGAAAATGAAACTTACACAGATGTAACACATAACAAGATGGCCGACAAGGTAGGAAATTTTGCATATTTTAAGATAATGCTATACAAAAACCAAAAGGACCTCAAGACATCTATTAAACTTCATACTAAAAAATGGGAAACTTCGGCTAATAATACATTTCTAAATATTTGCATCAGGGAAAAGCTATCACCCAATTTTTTACATAGATGGATCAAATTTGAAAACTACGACAAACTCCAAAAAAAGCTAGAAAGGAAAACCATGATCACCGAAAGCCTTACAATAGATTTGAAAACCTATTACTTACTAGCTTTAAATAGCTAGTTAAAGAATTGAGACACATCATTTGGAAATATTTCAAAACAAAATTGTATGATTTACTGAATCTAAGGATGAAGGAAAAAACACAAAAGAAAGTTGAAATATTAAGGGAAAAAAATGGAAGAAACTGTACATGTCATCAAAATACAAAACTGGAAATATTACCTCCAAACAACATAGAAAACATTTCACCACAAATGTTTACGGAAAAAGATTCAATTTTTAAGTAAAGCTTTCAAAACATTTCTCACTAACTCATGCAATTTAGATGATTATATTGCAGGCATATCCAATCACCTTACACTTGCTGGACAATGGGAATTAAAAACTTTGGAAAAATTTATATGTTTGGAAAATCTCAAGGAAATGTCTTTGAAGGAGGAACACAGTCACTACAGACAAATGGTCAATAAATAAAACAATAAACCAGTTTTATATTCAAAAGCAAACAAAGGGAACAAGATAGTAATAATAAATCAATTTGACTGCAACCAAAGCGTAGAAAAGTTACTCGAAAACCCAGAATACATTATCATAAGATGGGGTAATAACAGATAGAATTTTAATATTCTTTAAGGTAGCATCGTAAAGAATATTCAAATCACGTGGCAAAAAGTGTGAGATATTTCAGATGACATTAAAGAATAATCTGATCAAAGAACAACCAAAAATATAATATAAGTAACCAGATCTTAACGAATAAAACTCTTTGATGTTATCCCTGTGATGGCGTGATTTCGGACACACACCATCTTTTTAAAAAATAAACATGTGTAGAAATTCATTCATCATTTTTTGTCTAAAAATCATAACATAAAGAAAGAAATAGAGTTGATTAAATGTGTAAAGAAACCTGTGGAACTGCAAATTTGGGAAAAAATCTTTATCACCAAAGAAGAAGATTCCCTTATAAATTTTGAGGTCCCCACCATTGATGAAGCCAACCTGTTGACAAGGGTAGAGGGTAGCACAACACCAGACTGCACACAACCACATCAGTCAACCCCAGAACTAAAGATAGGGTTAAAGTACCCTGAAACTGGTCTTCCCAAATGAAGGCAAAGTTGGAGCAAAAAGCGAAAAAAAAAGAAAAAAAATAGTGACTCAATTCATTTAAATTATGGTGCTCCACTGTATAAAGTACTACTTTTTATTTGAAATCTCAATGTTATGTCTATTTTGAACAATTATTATTATGCTGTGGTTTAAAAATATTGGTGAATTCATTGTCCAATTGTACTTTATCTAAATTGTTAAACTTTTATTATTTCTTCCCCTGATTTTTGAGGTCAGATGCAGTGTAAAGTCTTTATTTAATGTCTCTTGGTCATTAATATGCAGTATCGCCTACTAAAATGCACAAGAACAATGCAAGTTTTATTTTAGTTTTATACATATGTGCTTACTGCCAAAAATAGTTTTTATGTTCTTTCAGCTTTGTAATTTCATTTATTTACAAGAATTCATTCCAACACTAATACATACCAAAACAGTGACTGAGAGTTTTGTTGTAGATGATGAAAAGATAAAGCCTTCCTCTTATAATATGTAGCTGCACTGGTGTCCTCCACACTTTTGTAACACTGGAAAATGCAAGCCAAAAACCAATAATTAGCCAGACTATCCCTGACAGAACAACTGTAGCTGAAACGTTTAATAACCAATAATTAGTAGGACTAGCTCTGACAGAACAACTATAGCTGAAACATCTAATAACCAATAATTAGCAGACTAGTTCTGACAGAACAACTATAGCTGAAACATCTAATAACCAATAATTAGCCGGACTAGCCCTGACAGAACAACTATAGCTGAAACATCTAATAACCAATAATTGGCAGACTAGTTCTGTCAGAACAACTATAGCTGAAACATCTAATAACCAATAATTGGCAGACTAGCTCTGACAGAACAACTATAGCTGAAACATCTAATAACCAATAATTGGCAGACTAGTTCTGACAGAACAACTATAGCTGAAACATCTAATAACCAATAATTAGCAGACTAGTTCTGACAGAATAACTGTAGCTGAAACATCTAATGACCAATAATTAGCAGAATATCCCTGACAGAACAACTGTAGCTGAAACGTTTAATAACCAATAATTAGCCGGACTAGCCCTGAAAGAACAACTATAGCTGAAACATCTAATGACCAATAATCAGCAGACTATCCCTGACAGAACAACTGTAGCTGAAACGTTTAATAACCAATAATTAGCCGGACTAGCCCTGACAGAACAGCTATAGCTGAAACATCTAATAACCAATAATTGGCAGACTAGTTCTGACAACAACTATAGCTGAAACATCTAATAACCAATAATTGGCAGACTAGCTCTGACAGAACAACTATAGCTGAAACATCTAATAACCAATAATTGGCAGACTAGTTCTGACAGAAAAACTATAGCTGAAACATCTAATAACCAATAATTGGCAGGACTAGTCCTGACAGAACAACTATAGTTGAAACATCTAATAAACAATAATTAGCCGGACTAGCCCTGACAGAACATATATAGCTGAAACATCTAATAACCAATAATTGGCAGACTAGTTCTGACAGAAAAACTATAGCTGAAACATCTAATGACCAATAATTAGCAGACTAGTTCTGACAGAATAACTATAGCTGAAACATCTGATAACCAATAATTAGCAGACTAGTTCTGACAGAATAACTATAGCTGAAACATCTAATGACCAATAATTAGCACACTAGTTCTGACAGAATAACTATAGCTGAAACATCTGATAACCAATAATTAGCAGACTAGTTCTGACAGAATAACTATAGCTGAAACATCTAATAACCAATAATTAGCAGACTAGTTCTGACAGAATAACTATAGCTGAAACATCTAATGACCAATAATTAGCAGACTAGTTCTGACAGAATAACTATAGCTGAAACATCTGATAACCAATAATAGGCAGACTAGTTCTGACAGAATAACTATAGCTGAAACATCCAATAACGGATAATTAACAGGACTAGCCCTGACAGAACAACTATAGCTGAAACATCTAATAACCAATAATTAGCAGACTAGTTCTGAGAGAATAACTATAGCTGAAACATCTAATAACCAATAATTAGCAGACTAGTTCTGACAGAATAACTATAGCTGAAACATCCAATAACGAATAATTAACAGGACTAGCCCTGACAGAACAACTATAGCTGAAATATCTAATAACCAATAATTAGCAGGTTTAACCTTGACAGAACAACTATAGCTGGAACATCTAATAACCAATAATTAGCAAGTTTAGCCCTGACAGAATAACTATAGCTGAAACACTCATTTCTTTTGGTTTCAATTATTTGCTCAATTAGCATGTTTACATCTGTGTAATGTTGCAGTTTGATAAGCATGTTGATGTTGAAGTTATAAATGTTGTCACAGTTTTATATCTTCTTGTGACTGGAGAAAATGGCCAGTAACAAAAGAAGAAAGTTAAGCTGAATATTATCTGCAAAGAAAAAGAAAATCCTATTGTTTTGTGTGCAGAAATAGCTAAGTGTTTGGGTCTTATGCCATTCTCACTCAGCATAATAGTGCTGGCAAAAGAAGAAATTAATTTGAAGGAAGGTACTGTAGGAACCACCAAAATGAGGAAAAATGTATTGCAGTAAAATTGAAGAACTGCACAAAATTTTGTTCAAGTTGTTTCAGTAATTACATGTTAGTAGTGCTCCAAATGATAGTACACATTTAAAGAAAAGTACAGAATATAGTATTGAACTGTGCAAATAGGCTATTTTCAAATCTTGAATGGCTGGCTGTCTTGCTACAAATGATGACATGAATTAGTTTCCATAGTAATTGTGGAAAGATGTAAACCAGGAAACAGTTAACTACTGAAAGAATGAAACACTTCTAAAGTTATTTGAACAGTTTCAACTCTGATGAAATGGTAGTTTTTTCTCCATTTGTTGATGGAAAAAATTGTTCCACATTAAAGGGTAGCAGTAAGATAAGAAAAATGAAGAAAAACTTTCTGTGCTACTGTGTCCAGTTGAAAGTAAAAAGCTTGAATCCTGCATTATAGGAAAATTCATGAAATTGAGATGCTGCTAAGGTATCAAGGCAGTTCCAAGTAAATATGTAAAGCTTTGCTTGGTTGGCCAGTGTAATTTTTGTAAACGTTTTACAAGATTTAGATGCCAAAATGGGAGCTGCAAAGTAAAAGAAAGAAAGAAAAATAAACAAATATAACAGAGTTGGTAATGTAACAGAGTTCCATCTCAAACAGGTAATAACAAATTTCTGAGAATCTTATAGTTATTTTAGAACCAGCAAATTGTAATTCCAACCATTGAGTCTGGGTTCAATTCACTGTTTAAAGAGGAAAACAGGATTGCAATTGAGAAGAAATGACTTTTCTTCAATTCAAGCATTTCCTTTCTTACACTTGGAATCATGAAACAAGGGAAACAATTGTAAATTGCTTCCAGAAAGTAGACTGAATGGGAACAGAATGACAAAGAAAGAAACTGAGGCACTGCTCAGTGATGAAGACCAGACTTAGTTAAAATAAGTTGCAGATGTTTTTTAATGATTTTATGATAACACAATTTTTATAGGTGATATTTTAAACTTCACAGAAACTCTGCAAAGCATCCATAAACCAAGGTCAAGAAGAGGATGATCAATTTCTGCACCCTCCCTTTCTTTTAGTGATATTTCCTCCTTACATGTGAAGAGATACATAATGTGCTTGAATCTGCAAGAGAGAAGTATAGAAAAATTTGGACAACTCTTTTCCCTGCAGAACTTTCAAGATAAGGTAGTTAACAGTGAAGCAGTACTTCATAAATTAATATATAAGTAAAAATCCCTAACTCATAATTGCATTTTTTTATAATATCTATTTCTCCAGAATATAAATCTAAAAATGTTTAAATATCTACATATTTTCAGATGCATAAAGAGCTTTTATCATTCAGAACTCTTTATCTCCTATGCATTATTAGTTCTCTATTCTGTTTACAGCCTTAAAAGCTGTAATATCTTGTATTTTTAATTCTCTACCAAGTGCATAGTAAATAGAAAAGTATTGCATTCCACTCAAAAATTCTATACAGAAATTCCATTGAAAATAAATGCTTTGAAGACCCCTGAATCATTGCCTAAGGTTATAGTAAAACGCTTAACTATATGTGATTAATGAAGGGAGATTATTTAATGATTGTCCTCTCTACCAGCAGATTTTCAAATACAAGATAGCCACAACTAGCCAAAAGAGAAATAAATTGAGATACATCAATTGTAGATTCCTGAGATTTAATTTTAACATGTGCCAGAAGGCAAAATGTTTATTTTTATAAATGTGCATTAGATGGCATTAAATTCCTGACACTAAACATTGCTTCAACATTTTGAATTGTAGCCTTCTATACAAGGCTTTCACTGTAATAAGGAAATACTTCATATTGTATGTATGAGGAGTGTTCAATATGTCCTTAGAAAAAGATAGAAAAACAAATTATTTTGGTAGATTTTTTTTTGTTTTGTATTGTTGTTACTTTCTCTATATGCACTATGTACATAGTGTATAGAGAAGGTATTGCACTCCACCCAAAATTCCATACTGAGATTTCACCGAAAATATACGAGGTACGTCCAGAAAGTAAGTTCCGTTTCAATTTGTCTCCGCTGCAGCGCTGCGATCGCAGTTCCGCACATGCGCGGTAGACGCTCTGTATCAAGGAGAAGAAAGGTGCGCCATTTTGAGATCGCTGTCAGTCACATAAGCTTTGTTGTGCTTGTTTACAATGTTGGTGTTGATTGAAAATCCTGCCGCTTGTGAAATCAGATCTGTGATTCGTTTTCTGAATGCTAGGAAAGTGAAACCAATTGAAATTTATCAGCAAATTTGCGAAGTTTACGACAACATGCGATGAGTGATTCAATGGTGAGAAGATGGGTCCAACAGTTCAATGAAGGACGTAGTGAAGTGCACAATGAAGAACGAAGTGGGCGTCCATCTTTGTTTACAGAAGAACTGGTTCACGCAATTGATGACAAGATCCAGGAAAACCGCAACTTTACAATTAGTGCTCTCGCTATGGAATTTCCCAATGCTCACGATCACTAATTCATGAAATTGTTACCGAAAAACTGAAATTTCGTAAACTTTGCTCACATTGGGTAACAAAGATTCTTACTGAGCAACAAAAACACAATGGATGGGTTGTGCACTTCAGTTTTTAACCCGTTATGATTAAGACGGCGAAGAATTTCTGACACAGATAGTCACAGGAGATGAGACTTGGGTTTCTTACGACACCCCTGAAAGTAAGCGGCAATCAATGGAATGGAAGCACACTTCATCCCCAGCAAAGGTTAAGCCGAAACAAATCTTGACACCTCAAAAAATGATGTGCACAGTGTTCTGGGACTGGAAAGGCATCTTACTCATTGATTTCTTACCACGTGGTCAAACAATCAAAGCAGATGTTTATTGCGAGACACTTAGGAAATTGCGCCGCGCAATACAGAATAAGCGCCAAGGATTGCTGTCAAAAGGTGTTGTTTTTCTTCATGACAACGCACAACCACACACTGCAAATGTGACGATAAACCTCCTACAGGGATTTGGCTGGGACGTGTTTGACCATCCTCCGTACAGCCCTGACCTCGCTCCTAGCAACTTTCATCTGTTCTTACATCTCAAGTCTTTCCTTGGTGGTCAACACTTCAACAATGATGAAGAACTGAAAGAAAATGTTTCCAACTTTTTGAAGACACAGGTGGCAAACTTCTATGAAGAAGGTATACAAAAACTGCAAAATTTTGGCAGTTATGTGGAAAAGTAGTTTAAGAGTTATAGAATTTTGTACAATAAATAATTATTCTGTATCTGCGCATAATTTAATTTTATTACCAAACGGAACTTACTTTCTGGACATACCTCGTATGTTTTAGGGTCCCCAATATCCAAAAAAAGCATTTTCACAAAATGGTCTGTGTGTGTGTGTGTCCGTGTGTCTGTAAACACAATAACTCAAAAAGAAAAGTCGGTAAAATACCAAACTTTGTATTTAAATTTAGTATCTTCCAGGGATGCGACACGAAGATTTTGAGAAAAATCCCCCCACCCCCAACTACCCTTTACAGGGAACTTTTTTCGAAAATGTTTATTTTCTCAAAAATGGCTCTAACAATTTTGATTAAAATTTTGTATTCTAACATATTTACCTGACACATAAAATGTATATCTTGAGTTTTCTGGGAATAGCCTCTGAAGTGTAGTTTATTCTGGATGAATTTTACTGAATTTTGAATAACTGCTAAACTGTAGGAGATGGACAAAAACTTACTACACAAAAAATGTAGAGCACATTAAAATACACAATTTATGTTGTATAAATTTTTTCGTGGAGTTCTACATTTTTGAGACATTCCTTATTTTTGGTTTCTGCTATGAAAAACTCATACAGGAACTTGTCAACTCCAATCCATGTAACCAAAGGAACTTCATTGACATAGCAACCAGCTTTTGACTATCATTTTAACCTATGGTAGTCCCTTATTTCGCTTCTACTTACAAGGAAGCAAGTAATAAGTCTATTTCTGTTAAATTTTTCTGATTAGCATAAAATAAATAGAAGTATAAGATTTTTAAGAATAATTTGTTGCAGGGATATAGAGAAAGTATGTGAATGGTACACATCAGATTTTTTTCAACATAATTCCCTTTTAATTCAATATACTTTTCTCAGCGTTTCTCCAAATGTTTTAAACATTCCAAAAAGTAGGATTTCAGAATGTCCTCAATATAGGCATATCTTTGTTACACGTGAATCATTTTCTGCTGAGCCACTTTTTCAAGTTTGAAAATAAAAAAAATCACTGGGGGCCAAATCTGGTGAATACAGTAAATGTAGTAATTTGAACCTTAATTCTGCAATTTTCGCCGTGGAAAATGCATAGTTGTGCACTCTTACATTGTCTTGATGGAACAGAATCTTTTTCTTTGCCAGATTAGGGTACTTTTTCTTTATTTCTCCAATCAACTGGTGCAATAATGATGCATAATACTTTTCATTTATCATTATTCTTTTCTGCAAGTAATAAATGTAGATGGTTTCGCATGCAGTCCAAAAGACCGAGGCCATTACCTTGTCTGTAGATTTCACCACCTTTGCCTTCTTTGGAGCGGTTCGACTTTGAAAACCCACTGTTTTGACAGTGCTTCTGTCTCTGGAGTGTAGTAGTGTATCCGTGTTTCATCTGCAGTTTATGTATCAATGCAGAAACTCCAAAATTGTGCTGGAAAAGTGCCAAACTAGCTCCTGAATCTATCACATAATTGCGTCTATTCGTCATTGAGAGCAAACGTGGCACCCATCTTGTCGAGACCTTTGTCAGATCTAATTTTTTGTGCAAAATTGAGAACACTGTACCTTTTGATAATCCTGTGGCCTCTACTATTTCACAAACTTTGATTCATGGATCACTCAAAACCATATTCTGCATTTTGTCTATAATTTCTTAGGAAGTCAGTTCAACTCAATATCTGGAACAATATTCATTATTTGTGGATGTAAGGCTATGTTTAAATTGATTTATTCATTGTAAATTGTTGGAAATGCAGGAGCAGGTGTGCCAGGAACTTCATCCAACTTAGCTTTTATCTCTTTCGGTGTTAAGCCTTTTAAATGGAAGTGTTTAATCACCACAGGTAACTTGTTTTTTTCATCTTTCTAAATAAGCACAAGATTGTTGATTCAGTCACTTATGGCAACAAAACCATGTGATGGATAAAGCTGAAACTTTAACTATCATCTAGTAAGAGACAATGATTAATAAATACAAATTGAAGTGTAATTTCTAGGATTTTCTAAGGACTTATTGAACACCCCTTGTACTAAGGTTTCCCAAAAGAAATTTTACTTCAATTTCATATTCTGTTTTGAAATGTGTCTTTGACTTGAATTCTATTTTTGATTTCATATTCTCATTAGGAAAATTAAAAATTGTTTTCCTGGAAAATGAATAGCTTTTGAATTGCATTAGGGGTGTGACATAGCAATGTTAGAAACATAAAAGAAGTAACTATTGTTATGTAAGTTCTACACAGTATAAGTAATCTAAATGTTGTCATATATAAAATTTCCATAATCCAGAAATAGTTTATTATAGATAATGTAGTTCATTGATTTGTGAAAAGTTCATTAAAATCCCTTCATGTTTGAAAAAAAAATATTTTAATGTGGTCTGAAATACTATAAATGTATTTGTAGAAATCCATTCAGAACCTGATTATAATATATACTTAAAATTTCTCCACTCACATGCCTAAATGGTTTCATCTTGGTTTCCTCTTGTAACAATCTACCACTTTCTCAGTAAAGGAATCCTCTTATTTTATTTTCTCTAAAAGTCAGTTGCAACCCTAAAGCTGCACCAGCTATACATCAAAATAAAATAAATATTTTGTTTATATATGTTTTCGTAAACTTCCACGGCCAATATTAAAATTATCTTGGTCCAGGGTTTCCGGTGTAGACCGCGTCTTAAGGCTAAAATCTGCCGACGTTTCGCCCATCTTATGATAAGGCTTCCTCAGGGCTAACTGCGTCTGGTCCGGCTGGCGTACCTTCTTTTATACTGTAGTTGGGACATGCCAAGTACCGCCCTCCTGTGTTGCCATTGGTTATCGTTTGGCCAATGGCTGGGGTCGCTGCTTTCTGTATTCCTATTGGCTCGCTGGCCGCAAGGTGGGATGCTTTTCTTAGCAGAGGTCTCCAGATGGTGTTCAAACTTTTTCCATTGTCTCTGTTAACTTTATGTTCTTCTTTAATTATTTCTATGCTTTCGCGTATAATGCGATGTTTGTAGTCTTCACATGGTACCAATAATTTCATGTTATCAAAATCAATGTGATGGCCAGTTTCAATAGCATGTTCGGAGAGAGCGGACTTTTCAGGCTGATTAAGTTTGAGGCTTCTGATGTGCTCTTTTCGACGTGTGATTGCCGATCTTCCGGTCTGACCTATATATGCTTTGCCGCAATCGCAGGTTATTTTATAAATTCCTGGCTTAAGTAGTGGGTTGGATTTGTCTTTTACTGGTCTGAGGGTGGATTGTAACTTCCGAACCGTGCTGTACCGAGTATTAATCCCGTGTTTGAGTAAAATTTTTTGCCAATCCTTTCAGTGGTGCCCTGAACAAAAGGAAGGCGAGCCCATCTTGTCTTTTGTTTTTCTTTTTCTTTTTGTGGTTTTTTGGCATTCTTTCCCCAGTATTTTATGTTGGTTTTTGAGTATCCGTTGGCTTTTAACACTTCCTGTAAGTGTGTCTCTCTTCAGTTAAAAGATTTGGGTCACAAATACGCGTAGCTCGTTGGAACAGAGTTTTGACCATGCTTCGTTTTACTGAAATGGGGTGGTGGGATGTGGCATCTATGTATCTGTCTGTATGTGTAGCCTTTCGGTAAACTGAACAATGCACTGTTTTGCTTGCTGAATTTCGCTCTACTAGAACGTCTAAAAATGGTAATTTTTGGTTATGTTCTAGTTCCATAGTAAATTGTATATTTTGATGAAGACTGTTTAGATGTTCAAGGAACTCTGGGATGTTGTTCAATCCATGTGGCCATACCACGAAAGTGTCATCCATATATCTTAACCACATATCCGGTTTGAGTCGGCAAGTGTCCAAGGCCGTGTTTTCAAAATCTTCAAGGAAGATATTAGCCACAATCGGCGAGATAGGAGATCCCATGGCTGCACCTTCTTGTTGTTGGTAGATGTCTTCTTGGTATGAGAAATACGTATTGGTTATACAGTGGGCAACAAGGTCGGTCCAGTCTTCTGGGAGATGGTTAATGCTGATTCTTCGTTGTACGGATCTAAGAGCTTCTTCAACTGGGATGCGAGTAAACAGAGATTTTATGTCAAAGCTGACTAAGATGTGGTGCTCTTCAAAGGTAAAATTCCGGAGTATTTGTACAAAATGGCCGGAGTCCCTGACAAAAGAGTCTGTCTTGCCCACTAGTGGTTGGAGACCCTTGGCTAGAAATCTGGCGAGTTCATGAGTGGGTGAGCCTATGGCACTGACGATTGGTCTCAATGGGATGTTTTGTTTGTGAACTTAACAATATCCATTGGAACACAAATTAGATATAGAAAGGTTAGTGGTCAATGTTTCAAAAATCACTCTAGACGAACCCACGACACAAGTCCTAGCAAAGGGACTAAAGTTTGCTATCACACCCCGGCATATACCGATGGAGGAGTTTATTACTGGAATAGAGGCTTCACTTACTGGCTTACCAGAGGAGACATCCAATGATATCAGAATGGACACTTACAAGGTACTCAAACACGCAAAAGTTCCCAAAGCAAACATCACTCATGCGGAACGTCAAGCCCTCAAAAGCATTGCTACCAACCCAGACATCGCAATCTTACCAGCAGATAAAGGCAACGCTGCTGTCGTGATGGACACTGAGGATTATGGAGAAAAAATGACACACCTACTGCATGATACAGCGTATAAGAAAGTAGAGAAGAATCCAATAAACAAACTAGAACGAACCACAATTTCGGTAATAAAAAAAATTCTTCAATACCAACAGAACAACAAAAACGTCTCCGCCCTCATGACTCTCGTACACCGACGTTCTATGGGCTGCCTAAAGTTCACAAACAAAACATCCCATTGAGACCAATCGTCAGTGCCATAGGCTCACTCACTCATGAACTCGCCAGATTTCTAGCCAAGGGTCTCCAACCACTAGTGGGCAAGACAGACTCTTTTGTCAGGGACTCCGGCCATTTTGTACAAATACTCCGGAATTTTACCTTTGAAGAGCACCACATCTTAGTCAGCTTTGACATAAAATCTCTGTTTACTCGCATCCCAGTTGAAGAAGCTCTTAGATCCGTACAACGAAGAATCAGCATTAACCATCTCCCAGAAGACTGGACCGACCTTGTTGCCCACTGTATAACCAATACGTATTTCTCATACCAAGAAGACATCTACCAACAACAAGAAGGTGCAGCCATGGGATCTCCTATCTCGCCGATTGTGGCTAATATCTTCCTTGAAGATTTTGAAAACACGGCCTTGGACACTTGCCGACTCAAACTGGATATGTGGTTAAGATATATGGATGACACTTTCGTGGTATGGCCACATGGATTGAACAACATCCCAGAGTTCCTTGAACATCTAAACAGTCTTCATCAAAGTATACAATTTACTATGGAACTAGAACATAACCAAAAATTACCATTTTTAGACGTTCTAGTAGAGCGAAATTCAGCAAGCAAAACAGTGCATTGTTCAGTTTACCGAAAGGCTACACATACAGACAGATACATAGATGCCACATCCCACCACCCCATTTCAGTAAAACGAAGCATGGTCAAAACTCTGTTCCAACGAGCTACGCGTATTTGTGACCCAAATCTTTTAACTGAAGAGAGACACCACTTACAGGAAGTGTTAAAAGCCAACGGATACTCAAAAACCGACATAAAATACTGGGGAAAGAATGCCAAAAAACCACAAAAAGAAAAAGAAAAACAAAAGACAAGATGGGCTCGCCTTCCTTTTGTTCAGGGCACCACTGAAAGGATTGGCAAAAAATTTTACTCAAACACGGGATTAATACTCGGTACAGCACGGTTCGGAAGTTACAATCCACCCTCAGACCAGTAAAAGACAAATCCAACCCACTACTTAAGCCAGGAATTTATAAAATAACCTGCGATTGCGGCAAAGCATATATAGGTCAGACCGGAAGATCGGCAATCACACGTCGAAAAGAGCACATCAGAAGCCTCAAACTTAATCAGCCTGAAAAGTCCGCTCTCTCCGAACATGCTATTGAAACTGGCCATCACATTGATTTTGATAACATGAAATTATTGGTACCATGTGAAGACTACAAACATCGCATTATACGCGAAAGCATAGAAATAATTAAAGAAGAACATAAAGTTAACAGAGACAATGGAAAAAGTTTGAACACCATCTGGAGACCTCTGCTAAGAAAAGCATCCCACCTTGCGGCCAGCGAGCCAATAGGAATACAGAAAGCAGCGACCCCAGCCATTGGCCAAACGATAACCAATGGCAACACAGGAGGGCGGTACTTGGCATGTCCCAACTACAGTATAAAAGAAGGTATGCCAGCCGGACCAGACGCAGTTAGCCCTGAGGAAGCCTTATCATAAGATGGGCGAAACGTCGGCAGATTTTAGCCTTAAGACGCGGTCTACACCGGAAACCCTGGACCAAGATAATTTTGTTTATAAATGATACTATCAATTGCCAGGATTACATCAGCATCGTCAGAATTTTTTCTTACGAGAGTTCTTTTACATACCAACAATTCTAATGACGTGAACTGTGATTTTTAAGCATAGGTCTAGGCCAGATTTGAACCCATGACCTTGGGAATAGAAGTAAGTCTGGTTATTTCAAGAAAATAGAGAAGGTAAAAGTCAAGAATGCAAAAGCGTTCTACTTCAAGAAATTGTAAAGCAGGCATTGCCAACTGCTTGCTCTTTGTGTAAAATGGAGAGAGCAATTTTGCTTGATGTGCCTGCAAATGGCGTGACAACTGTGTGGAAAGCAGGAACCGATGATTCCTTCAGTGCAGTAGCAGTATGCAACATCCACACACCATAGGTTGACTTGAATTGGATTGTAATTGCCCTTAACACTGAAACTTGGGTTTGTTGTCTTATCTCTTATCACTACTGTCTAGTTAAAAAGTCCAGTCTCTTTATTTAGGGGCAATGGTTTAACTAATTTTATTTTAATTAAATCATCATTGTAGGTTAATAATTGATAGAACAACTACCCTATTATGTCTTACATTAGTATTTATATTTCTGATTTCATTTATTTGTTCGTAATTGGTAGTTGCAACATAAATAATTGCGAAAATGACAATGAAATGGCATTTTATTTATGCTCTTTAACTGCTGTGGTTTTCAGCGTGCCCTTCTATACTGGGCATTGAAGATCGCTTAATTTTGCTCAGAGGCCTCTCTATCAGGCTTGAGGTTCTTTTATGTGCTGTAAATCTATGACTTTACTTCCCTTCCAAAGGAAGCCATGCTAAGGATTTTTATGCCTGAAAAAATCCATCATTCTCTGCAGGTTTGAACCTGCAACCTTAGGTATATGAAGTTAGTATGGTAATCATTACACTACAGAGGGCAACACAAAAATGACAATTATTATAAAATTAACATGATAAAACAACAAGCTCCTTAAAATGGTCACATTTTAATCTCTTTGAAACACTAACAGTATGAGAATTAAACTATAATGAAAATGTGTCACATTTATAGCAGTGGTATCTTGGTAATTCATTTGTATCTAATACAATTCAAAGGAAATGTCCTTCTTCTTGGCAACTCTCATGATGCTGCGAATTGACTTTTCTGTCTGAGTGTAGAATTTGGCCTAAATTAAATACTTACTCTGCCACTTTATATATAAAAAAGATTGCTCCTAGGTAGGCATAAATGTAGGAGTTATGGCTTGCTTATTGGAGTGTTTTGTTTCCAACATTAAACTGACACATGACACACTCAAGAAGAGACCAACCACTGCTGTCATGTGTTTATCCACTGCATGCTCAGAACAAGCTGCTTTCTCTAGCTCAAAATCAAGTAAGTTGGTGACACCTGTTCTAAAGGATACCAAAAAGCAGATTCAAGAAGGCATCTTTTTTATGTATACTTCATACAAATAAAATTTGATATCTTCTTCATTAATACAAAAAAAATAAATGTGCCTGAAAGAATCAGAGGTAGCGATGACATGCATGGACATCCAAAGGTGACAATGTTCTATTGTGATTGTCCAGTTCTGTTGCATTGTATTCATCTACAGTCTCAACTTGCATCAATCTACAAACTGCAGCATGTTGTGTCAGATGAGAGTGGTTTGATAAGTCCAAAGTAAGATGAGTGGGCTCACAACAAAGTCTCCTTGGTCCAGCAACCCTCCAGCTTTTTCATCCATTGCAAAAATAGGGATTATCAAACTCTGCAAAATACTTGTTGACTATGACTGTCATTTCATTTGATGAAAAATTCTTCCCACCAAGCAAAAGTTTCAAGTTAGGAAATAGAAGTGATTTGGGGGTAAGTCTGGTGAATAGGCTGGATGAGGAACCAATTCATGCACTTTTTCTATTGTTATATCTGATATGCAGGATGGTGCATTATCGTGGTGAAAGAGCAACCTTTGTCTTTTTTCAGCCAGCACAAGTTTCAAACATTAACAATGAAATATAATAGAATCCAGTTATTGTTCTGCCTTTTTTCAAGTAAGCTGTGAATGCTATTCCTTGGGAATGCTAAAAACAGTGGCCATTACCTTACCAGCTCACAAAATTGTCTTTGCATTCTTTGGCACATTTTGTCAGCCTTTGTCCATTGTTTTGACTGGTGTGTAATGAGGATCCAGGTTTCATCAGCAGTCACAATTCGGTGCAAAAAGTCGTGCAAATTGCGATTAAACAGACATTGTGTTGAAATGTTGTTCCAGATGTTCCTGTGGTTGACTGAGCAATTGCAGCATCCACCTGGCACACAGCATCTCATAACCAGTTCTCAGCACTCACTCAGTTGAGATACCTACCGTCTCAATAATATCACAAATTTTTATTCAGCAGTCTTGCATTACCTTATCATAGATTTTGTCAATAGTTCCTGTGTGGTGACTGGAGTGCATTTGTCTTCAGTGTTTGTCTGCCCACATTTAAATTCATTAATCCAAAAGTAAATGGTCTGCATCAACTTCATCCAATTCTGGTCTGATTCATGCGGCAATTCCATTTTCAATCGCAGTCAATACATAGATCAATTCAGACAGCTATCAATAATGAACTGTACATTGTTGAAATTGCTTATTAGACTACCCTCATGCTAAGATAAAGGTGGCTCGCAACATGGCATATTGACTGTGGTGTAACCTATGATCATTGTTTGCATTCCAACTTCTAAAGCGCAAAGAGAAAACTTATAAATCATAAAGGAAGAGTATTGTGAGTGATACATTAATAGCTAGTTATTCATATTCATATCATATGCACAAGACTAGCAGTCAACTTAAATTAATATATCACATTCCTGATTTCTCAGAGGCAGTTGCAGCCCCTACTGGTACCCCTGTGGGCACTCTTGCCTTGAATCCAAAAAAAAAAATTTAAAAATAAGTGCATGAGTTGGGGAGTGGGTGGGTGCATGCTGCCAGAGATTTAATAATGAAATTGTCTTTACCTTGTTTCTCAATTTTTGGATTAGGCATAAGGGCTTTCATTTTATCAGATTTTCAATGTGCAGGTGCTCTTCCTTTTGTCATAACACACATTCAGGAGAATTCATAATCCAATTCAGCGAAGGTGTTTACCAAAGCAGTTGTTAACAATAATTAATCTAATGGCCTCAGCCAGTTTCCTAGGGAAGTTGGGAATTAAATATAAATTGTTCCATTTTGGACTTTTTTGCTCCATAACCGGTTTTATATATTCATATGAGAATATTTAGTTTCTTTTTGTGGTAAATTTTATTCCTTTTTTGGCCAATATATCACCTTTTTCATTACCATTCAGTCCAGAGTAGGCTAGAATCCACTGGAATCATAGGTATATTCCTTTTAACAAGTAGATGTCCCTTAAAGTAAATAATAGTGACAGCAATTACTTGTAGACAAGCCGTTAAATTTTTAACTTCCTTTGCCTTTTATTTTTATTTTAAGGATTGATTGTGAACTTATTAGCTGGAGTACACTTTAGAATCAGACAAAATAACTGTTCTTATATCTGGGTAGCCAAGAGAATAGATTTTGGTGTAATTTCACCATCAAAGTTTGTTGTATGTTTGCCCACTTTTTATAAAAGTATTCTACCTGCTCTAGTTTGCTATCTTGATTTGTGAAGGAACCAGCTAGAATAGAATAGAATAGAATAATTTTATTGTCATTAAACTTTACAGCAATAGACAACGTCAGATATTATAATACAGATTATTTACAAAATTACAATTACATTATTATTGGTACTAAGATGTACTTATTCAAAGTGATGTTGAAAATGAGTCGGAATAGTAACACTCACCTCACTTATATGTAATTATGTCCAAAACATATGTTTCAAGGGCAATTGCCCTCTTCTTCAGTTGAAGTCCGACTGATGGCTGGTATTTGTGCTCTGTGGTCTATTACGGTGGAGCCATCTGGTGTTCTCAGTAGAAGTTCAAAATCATGTGGCGGTATTTCAAAATTCATCAGTTGGTCTTTTTGTTGTGTAATGAGAATATTCTCCCAAACTGTAAGTTCTGCCGGGTTGTTTACAGGTTTTAGCAATTTTATGTCATTTTGTATTTCATGATGTGATGTCCAAAAATGGTATGCTACTGCCGATTTATCTGTTTGTTTCTGTTTGATATGTCTGAAATGTTCCTTTAGCCTTGTTTCCAGTCTTCTTTTTGTTTGGCCAATGTAACATGATTTGCAGTCCTTGCAATCAATTCTGTAGATGCCTGATCTCTGGTTTGTAGGTATGGGGTCTTTAATGTCTGTTTTCAATGCATTTTTTATGTTGAATTGGTTACTTGAAGCTAAACTTATATTGTATTTCTTGAAAATTTTTTTGAATTTCCTATCTGCTGTTGGGTGATAGGTGAATTTTTTATATATAACTTTTGGTTTTTGTATGGACAAAGTGGTGATTTGTTTTAAGGTTAATTTCTCCTTATGTTTTTTAATTTTTTGGTCAATGATGTCTGGGATAAAACCATTGGCTGAGGCTATATGTCTTAGTTGGAGGTATTCTGTGTTGTACTCTTCTGGGTCAAGTGGGATGCTGAGGAGTCTGTGTACTGAACTGTTGAAGACTGCCTGTTTATGAGGTTCTGGGTTGAAACTATTCTGTTTTATGTAATTGTCTGTATGTGTGGTCTTCCTGTAGATGCCATAAGTGATCTTTTGTTCTTTCCGTGTTAGTTTTAGGTCCAGGTATGGTAGCATTTGGTCTTTTTCTGTTTCCATTGTGAATTGTATGTACCTGTCCTGTAGGTTTAATAATTTTAGAGAGTCTTCTGCTAATTTTTTGGGGACCACCGCAAAAACATCATCAACATATCTAAACCATTTTTTGAATATATTCGGAAAACTGGAGGTTATATGTACTTCAAGTCGTCCCATGTACAGATTTGCTAAAAAGGGCGAAAGTGGGTTACCCATCGCTAAGCCTGATGATTGTCTGTAAAATCTACCATTGAATTGGAAATAATTCTGGTTGATGCAAAGTTCTGTTAAAGTATGGAAGTCTTCTATTTCTTTCTGGTTTAAGCCTATGCCCCTGAGCCATGCTTTGAAGGTTTTAAGTAACTTGTCGACTGGGATGCTGGTGAATAATGATTTCACATCAAACGAAACCAACAACTCATTGTTTGAAACTTTGTACTCTTCTAGATGTTTTATTAGTTCTATGGAGTTTTTAATGGAAAGGTGGTTGTGTTCGGGGAAGCTATTGAATTTGTTAACTAACCACTTAGATAATTTGTAGGTTGGAGAGTTTATGCAATTGACTATTGGTCTCATGGGTTTGTCCGGTTTGTGGATTTTTGGCAAAGCATAAAGACGTGGTAGAGTTTGGGTTTGCTTCTTTCATTTTTCATTTAATAAAACTTTAGACATTAACAAAAAGGATATCAAGATATTTCTCAAAAACCAGATCAAAAGAAGAACGCTACTTGCCGACATACGCTTTTTGAACCTATGCCTAAGACACCGCGTAACGCCGATTTTTGTCAGAAAATTCATAAAATTCGACAACAACAGTATGATACAAAAAGCCGCAGATAGGAAAGTTATCACACTTGCAAGAAACAAACACTATGCCACGCTAAATAAATTAGAACTCCAGCTATACGCGTCATATATGAAACTTGTGCAAAATGTAGGGGACATCATTTGGAAAAACATTCAACAAAATCTTTTAGAAAAACTCAATAGAATAATGCACGAAAAAACAATGAAACTTAAAAAGAAATTGGAGAAACTAATTAGCAAAACGACGCGGAAAAACCAAACCCAACTCAATATACAGTCAAACAAACCTACTAATGTGAACGTAGTAAATCTTTCGGAAGAAACCTTCAATAACGAAGAAATTACATTTTTAAACAAGGGCTTCAAAACTTGCACTCAATTCTCGACCAATGTACAAGATTATATAGGGGACATAGAAATAGCTACAAAAGAACTAAACCGGATCGATCAATTAACAATAAAGAAAGAAGTTGCACCTATACTGCAGGAAATCAAAGACACAAAAATACAGAAGAACAAACATAAACAAATAATCAGGTCCTTAAACAAGAAACCGGTAGTTTTCTTAAAAGCAGATAATGGAAACACAACAGTCATAATGGACAAAAAAGGTTACATTTCAAAAGTAGAAACCCTTTTAGAGAATAAAGAATATACAGAAATAAGTAAAAACCCATTAAACACACTGATAATATCCTTAAAACGTACAATAGAAAGAACAGAAGTTATACCTAAACTAGAAAAATTCAAAATGAAAGAAGCAAACCCAACTCTACCACGTCTTTATGCTTTGCCAAAAATCCTCAAACCGGACAAACCCATGAGACCAATAGTCAATTGCATAAACTCTCCAACCTACAAATTATCTAAGTGGTTAGTTAACAAATTCAATAGCTTCCCCGAACACAACCACCTTTCCATTAAAAACTCCATAGAACTAATAAAACATCTAGAAGAGTACAAAGTTTCAAACAATGAGTTGTTGGTTTCGTTTGATGTGAAATCATTATTCACCAGCATCCCAGTCGACAAGTTACTTGAAACCTTCAAAGCATGGCTCAGGGGCATAGGCTTAAACCAGAAAGAAATAGAAGACTTCCATACTTTAACAGAACTTTGCATCAACCAGAATTATTTCCAATTCAATGGTAGATTTTACAGACAATCATCAGGCTTAGCGATGGGTAACCCACTTTCGCCCTTTTTAGCAAATCTGTACATGGGACGACTTGAAGTACATATAACCTCCAGTTTTCCGAATATATTCAAAAAATGGTTTAGATATGTTGATGATGTTTTTGCGGTGGTCCCCAAAAAATTAGCAGAAGACTCTCTAAAATTATTAAACCTACAGGACAGGTACATACAATTCACAATGGAAACAGAAAAAGACCAAATGCTACCATACCTGGACCTAAAACTAACACGGAAAGAACAAAAGATCACTTATGGCATCTACAGGAAGACCACACATACAGACAATTACATAAAACAGAATAGTTTCAACCCAGAACCTCATAAACAGGCAGTCTTCAACAGTTCAGTACACAGACTCCTCAGCATCCCACTTGACCCAGAAGAGTACAACACAGAATACCTCCAACTAAGACATATAGCCTCAGCCAATGGTTTTAACCCAGACATCATTGACCAAAAAATTAAAAAACATAAGGAGAAATTAACCTTAAAACAAATCACCACTTTGTCCATACAAAAACCAAAAGTTATATATAAAAAATTCACCTATCACCCAACAGCAGATAGGAAATTCAAAAAAATTTTCAAGAAATACAATATAAGTTTAGCTTCAAGTAACCAATTCAACATAAAAAATGCATTGAAAACAGACATTAAAGACCCCATACCTACAAACCAGAGATCAGGCATCTACAGAATTGATTGCAAGGACTGCAAATCATGTTACATTGGCCAAACAAAAAGAAGACTGGAAACAAGGCTAAAGGAACATTTCAGACATATCAAACAGAAACAAACAGATAAATCGGCAGTAGCATACCATTTTTGGACATCACATCATGAAATACAAAATGACATAAAATTGCTAAAACCTGTAAACAACCCGGCAGAACTTACAGTTTGGGAGAATATTCTCATTACACAACAAAAAGACCAACTGATGAATTTTGAAATACCGCCACATGATTTTGAACTTCTACTGAGAACACCAGATGGCTCCACCGTAATAGACCACAGAGCACAAATACCAGCCATCAGTCGGACTTCAACTGAAGAAGAGGGCAATTGCCCTTGAAACATATGTTTTGGACATAATTACATATAAGTGAGGTGAGTGTTACTATTCCGACTCATTTTCAACATCACTTTGATTAAAACTTCACTTGTCTCAAACTTCTGAGTTATTTAATTTAATGAATGTACTTATTCGTTTATCAAAAAATTCTTGTAGTGAATAAACAGGATTGGTGACAAGTCAGTCATACAACTTATTCTTAAAGCTAACTCTGCTGGTAGCTTATTATATAACTTGTAACCAAGTACTCATAACTCTTCTGAGTTTTGTCAATCTGCAATATGGAATATCAATCTGTTTACATATTCTGGTATTATAGGAGCGAATGTCTTGTCTGTTTTGTAATTCGATACTTGTCCTTTAATAAACAATAACACTGTGTAGATGTATAGATTAATTGCAGTAAAAATTCCTAATTTCACAAATAATGGCTTACAATGAGCTATTTTTGATTCATCAGACATTGTTTGGATAACTTTTTTTTTTACAATACAAGAATTTCATTAACATGAGTACTGTTACCCCTAAGTAAAACCCTATATGTTATAATACTGTGAAAACATGCAAAGTATGCAGATCTAATATATACCTCTGGTACATGCATTTTCATTTTTGTAATCAAATGGATAACTCTTGATAGTTTGGATGCTATATAATCTATATGAGGTGCCCAGGATAATTTACTGTCTATTATAATGCCTAAGAATTTTACATTAACCAAGTCATTAGTTATTTAACACTCTCTACAATTAAAATGTATGTGTTGTGTCTTTTGTTCATTAAGTAAAAAGCCATTGGCTTTGAACCATTTATCAGCTTTATTCAACGTGATTTCTGCTGTTGATTTAAGCATCTGTAGGTCTTTGTTCATATTAAAAAAAAGTTGTGTCATCAGCATACAGGATGGTGTGTGAGTCTACATACAATGGTAAATCATTGATCATTAATAAAAACAACAGAGGTCTGAAAATTGAACCCTGTAGGATGCCATATTTAGTTTCTGCAATTTTAGACTTCTTATTTCCTATACAAACCACCTGTTTCCGCTTAACTAGGTATGATCTAAGTAGTTCAATTGCAGGACTTTTTAATCCATAGAAAATTAGTTTATTAAGTAGGTAGTTGTGGTCTTAACAATCAAATGCCTTACATAAGTCGCAGAAAGTGGCCTGTGCACAATTTTTTTGTTCAAATGCAGCAAGTACTTCTTTAGTTAATGAAACTATTGCATCGCAGGTTGATTTCCGTTTCCTGAATCCAAATTGTGATTTGGTGATAATGTCATTTATTTCAAAATAATTATGTAGTTGGATATACATGATAGATTCAAGCACCTTTGAAAAAATGGGTACAAAGGATATTGGACAGTAATTGTGTGTTTGATGTTTGTCTCCCTTTTTATAGATTGGAATAAGTCGAGACATTTCAATGTGTTTGGGAAGACTCACTCAACCAGGCATTTGTTTAGACAGAAAGTAAGAGGTTCTTTAATACAGTCTATAATTTCTTTTAGTAAATTATTAGAGAAACCATAGATATCAGTGCTATCTGATGGTTTAAGTCTGATCATTGTTCTTATTACTGTTTTTGGGGTTACCGACGAGAATACAAACTCTAAGTGATGACTTTCCTTATTTTCTTTTATTAACTCTATTGTTGTTTTATGGGGATGCATGATTTTGGCTCTAATTTCAACTGATCCAATGAAAAATTTATTAAAGTCATCAGGGGTGATTTCTATAGTGTCTTCTTTGTGATTTTTAGCCACGGAATTGATGAGATTCCATGCTTTCCTACATTTGTTACTTGACAATTCTATACTTTTAAAGTTATGAAGCCTTTTCACTTCATCTATGGCAGCTTTATATACATTTCTTGCTGTAACAAAGCGTTGCTTGCCCTATCCGTCGTTCCTTTCCTAAATAAATCTAAATACATCAATGTTTTCCTTTTAAGGTCAGCTAGTTAGGGGGTTTACCAAGTGTTTGATGATTTATTTCTACTTTTCTTGCGGGTGAGGTTAAGTTTAACAGTACACCTTCTCTGGGGTATACACTGTTCAAACGTGTTCTTCAAGGTAGTGAAAAATCTTTCAAAGATTTCATCAGCTGACATTTTGTTTGCGAGTTGCAATTGTGTACCACATAACAATATTCTAAAGTTTGAAATATTGCTATCTATTATTGGCCTTGTGATGATGATTTTTGTTTTGGTCTCCAATACCGGTTGGTTGTTTTGCAAGAAATCCTTTATTGTGAGCCCAACTGCGTCATGGTCTGAATGTGGGAAAGTGGCTATGTCACACTTTATTCGCTTTAAGTCAATATTGGTACATATATTATCCAGGCAGGCCAATGCTCTAGTATGTTTGGTGTTAGTATATTTGAAATCCACTTGTCTAAGGAGGTTTTTAAAATCTTTTACACTTTGTTTGTCTACCATTACATCAAAATGTGCATTTAGATCACCTCCAATAACAACATCAAATTGTTTCCATTTTGGGATTAAGAGAGAATTAAAAGAGAGTTTTTCAAGGAAAATGTTAGGATTTCTGTCGGGAGACCTGTATAATGCTATAATAATTAACTTCATCTCTTGGACCGGAATTCCTGTTGCTTCAAAATCTAGCTCATTGCACAATGACTCAAATTGAAGTATGCTACAATATGGACTGAGAGATGTAGTGGTATATATTGCAACTCCCCCATGTGTATGATGTTGTCTGTTATAACTACCTACTAACTTATAATGATCTAACCAATCTCATTATCATTGCACCAAAGCTCACTTAGACAGAGAAAGTCTAAAGAATTTTCAACTGCAAATTCATTTATTAGTAAAAGCTTATTCTGCATGCCTTGAACATTAATGTACCCTATTTTAATATCCATGTTACTGCATGGTTTGTGAGAAACAGGCTTGATCTTTTCTTTGTTACAATGCTTTACTTCTAAATCATTTAACCTAAAAAAAACCGGAGCTGTTTTCACATCTATATCGATCTCTACAAGAGCCTTACGAGTGATATTGAGTTAGTGTTCACACCTACTTCTTTCAGAGTCCCAAAGCCAAGAGGAATTGCCTGTTTAGGGGTGCTATTACATTTATTAATTTCTCTACCAGTTTGAACTTGCCTCTTCTGTTTAGATGTAGACCATGTTTGGTATGAGATTCTCTACCCATCTCACTCATGTCCAGTAAATTTACATCTTTGAAAACACTTACAGTTTTTTTAATGCTTATATTACACTTTTTCACTTCCTTATTTAATACCGAATTATTGTCTAGATCATACCTATTTAGTATGTAAGCCACAAAAATTTTTTTCACGGGTGACGAAATATGGATCCACCACTATACCCCCAGGAGAAGTGGTCATCAATGGAGTAGAAACACACCTTTACTCTATGAACAAAGGAGTTTAAGGTGGGGGAATCACATTGGTATGATTAAGTTTCACTAAACAATTTACCAGATTTCTTTTGACCTTATTACTCTCATTTCTTGAGACGTCGCTTGTACCACCGAGAATTACCACATAGTCATTTGAGGATAGGTTAGCACATTCATTTCATACATTTTTAGCACTTCTTTAATCGGTGCATCTGCTTGCACTACACTTTCAACATTTAGATCTGGTCGTCTTTCAGCTGGATGTGTAACCAATCTGTTTGTGTATATTTTCTTTTGCTTGTTTTTAGGATAATAGCTTTTGCTCTCACTGGATTTATGCCTATTTGTTGAATATTTCATCATGAGCAAGATAGTTTTATTTGGAAATATTTACTGTGTTATACCAAGTTATTTTTTTTTCTAATTTGTATTTGTTTTTAAGTTTTATTGCCTCTTGTATGAATCCATTGTGAGTTTTTAGCAAAGGCCTAAATGTAGTTTTATTTCATTTATTTGAATTTGGGAGCCTTGGTAATTTTTATAGGCTAAGAAACTTGAGTTTTATGATATGCCTGAATTGATCTGTTGGTAGTTATTATTTGCATGGCTTTGATTAGAGTAGCTTTGACTGACCCATGATGAGTCTTATTGCTTGATGTTGTATATGTTCCACTATTTGTTTATTAGTAATTGACAAGGAGATGAGAATTGCACTACAATATTTTAGAACAGGTTTAATTAGTGCTCTTTTTCTAAAAAATTGTTTGGAGGTTATCTCAACTTGATAAAATACAGTGACAATTACTAACGTTTTCAGTACAGCTAATAATTGATATTATTATTTTAAATGATCTTGGAATTAACAAGTATCAAATTACTTTGTAATTAGCATTTGGAAACTGTTATAATACTATAACAGTTTCCAAATTCACATCAATTCATGGCTGCTGTAGTCTTCATGTCTTCTTACTTTACTCTTGGTATCAGTAGCAAGATGTCTAACTTTCATAAACCATGAGTGTACATATACCATAGGTTGAAACAACTTCAATGGAGGACCAACCAATTTTAAACAATTAAAATTTAGTTGAGTCGATTTTGTAACACTACATCACTTACTTTTTTACTTTTTTTATTTCGGAAAACATGTTTCAGAAATAAAAAAGTAAGTGATGTAGTGTTACAAAATCGACTCAACTAAATTTTAATTGTTAAAACACATCATTGTCTCAAAGTCCACCATATATCAGGATAACCAACCAATTTGCTGACAGTAGAAGATGGAATGAAGCTCTTGTAGGTGTGATAATGAGGTTCATTTGTGAAAACCCACGTTCACATTCACTAGTGGATATGGGAACACATTTTATTGCATTGAGAAGAGGACAGGGATGCTGGCATTTTCTTCTCCATTAAATAATCCCTAAATCCTCCCAGTATTCCTCTCTCTGAAAGTCCAAAACGACTCGTTTCACTATATGTTATTCCAAGATTTTCAGGCCAATTCAATGAGTCCACCACTTGAGATGGCAATATCCTCAGAGTGCAACAGACAATTCTCCATCCACTGATTTAGACAATCATTAAATCTGTTGGTCTCAGGATATCTTCTTTTTGTTTCATTTTCCAATGTAATTCCACTGAAGTTTAGCTCTTCTACTGTTTTGAGACCTTCGCAGTAGTAAGGACCATTGCTCAGCTTCCTTTCTTTGAACACCAACAGCTGATTTGATTTCTGATTTTCTGCTGGGCTGAATAAAGTGTGATGTCTTGTGACTATAGCTCAAGATTTAGTTGTGATAACTCTTGAAAGGCATCGCACATTAAAGCTTAGTCAAGAGTGAAACCAGTTTTAATGATGTACTTTAGTAAGCCATCCTTCATGCCTCTATCAGTTGATTCCCTACTTTCATCGTCTTTAGCAGCTGAGAAGTGTGCAACCAAAACTTTAAAGTTTTTCCATACTGCTGAAGCTCGATGCTACTCATCTGGTGCCCAAGATTCTGCCTATTTTAAAAATTTCAATTTTGAGGAGCTTTGCATGCTGTTTTAACTCCCGAGTATTCTTCGGTGACTGGTGGTACAGTGTACATAGTCTTACCATAAATACTGTCACAAAGTTTTCAATAAATTTACACAATGTGGTTTGAGATGTTTTAATATACTGATAATATTAGTTACATGTATGTTTTAAGAATCAAACTCACAAATAATTATTCAAAATGACCACCTCTGGCATGCAATCAGGCCTTAAGTTTTTATTGCCACTCATCTATTGAATTACGCAACGTTTCCAGTGGGAAATCTGCTGCTGCCTTCCTTCAAACTTTCAATATTAAGATATCTCTTCTTGTAAGCCATTTCTTGAAGTTTAGACCACAATTTGTAGTCCAGGGGGTTCAGGTCCAGACTTGCAGAAGGCCAATCTGAGGTCGAAATAAAGTCCGGAACATTAGCCCTAAGCCACTCTTGAGTTGTCTTTGCCTTATGCACTGGGGCTGAATCTTGTTGGAAGCTCCAGTTTTGCCCGTGGAAGTGTGTGTTGCTGAGAGGCTTGACCACTCTCTCCAGCACTGTCTCCTGGTACACTTTGGCCGATGCTTTCACACCTTTTTCGCAGAAGTGGAGCTCCATGGTTCCTTCGTAGCTCACACCCCACCAAACCATGACAGATGCAGGATGATGGTCCCTCTGGACCCTTGGAGCCTTTTCAGCAGCTTCTTTAGATGATCTGGCATATACTCGGTTGCTTTGGGCATTGAAAGCCTCCTCAACACAGAACATTTTTTCATCAGTGAAAAGGATTCTTCTGTGACCATTTGCTGCATAACACTGTAATAACCGTTTTGATTTAAGAAACCTCTGGTGCTTCAGCTGCCCTTTCCACCATTTATAGGCGCACAGCCCAGATTACTGTGCAATGTGCGCGATATAGACATTTTAGAAATTTTCAGTTCCTGAGCCATCACTGATTGTCTCTGTATGGGATTTCTTCGGATGCGAGCTGCCACTACTTTCACCAACTCTGGAGTGCGCACAGTGCGTGGTCTTCCTTGCCTATGGCAGTATTTCACAGTTCCAGTCTCAAGGAAGCGCTGGACAGTGCAGAACACAAACCTCTTGCTTATTTTCAACTTCTGGAGAATTTTGAAGATCTCACCTGGGGATTTGCTTACCTTGTGCAAGGCTACACGATTTTCGTAATCGCCCCATTCCATTGTGGCAACTAACACAAACAACCTTCTTGTTCTGCAGTTGAATTCTCAATGACTCATTGCTGAATAGCACAACAAAGGAATGTGCAGGCAGGCAGAGGCTGGAGGTACAACTACTCTCAAAAGTTGTGACAGTATTTATGGTAAGACTGTGTATATAGCTTGTCTAAGAAAGATCTGAAGTGATTCACATGTGATAGGAAGTCTCTTTTAATTGCACCACCAATTGACAATTCAAGCCTGTGGTTAGCACGATGCCAAACCAAAACTTGTGAGAAATTGTGTCTCAGAATGTCACAACTCCATTTTTCTTTCCCATCATCACTGCTGTTCCATCTGTTGCAACTGTAATAAGATTTCCTTTCAGGAACTCATTAGAAAATCCCATGGATTTATTTATGGATGCTCTTTAACTGCTTTGGTTCTCAGCGTCCTATTCTAAATTGGGCGTGAAAGACAGCTTAATTTTGCTCAGAGGCCTCTCTATCAGGCTTGAGGTTTTTTTACGTGCTGTAAATCTATGACATGGGACCTATGGCTTTACTTCCCTTCCGAAGGAAAGTGTTAGTGGGCTCTCTCATGTCAGGGACCTTGGTTCACAAATAAATTACTAAAGATGATAATTGGCCAACTGTTGTGCTCTCATCGATAATTAATATTTTTGATCTTGTTTCAATAATTGTTTTAATCAGTGTAGTTTTCATTTCTTGCGCAATATGATTAATAATGTTAGCACATGTATTTCCGGGATGTAAAATGTAGCCTATGCCAACACCATTAAATTCTTGCTGATCAACTTTGGTCATTGAATGGCTAATTTTTTTTTTTTTTTTTTTTTTTTTCTTCGTGGCTTTATAAGCAGTGTGAAATATATTTGCTGTCACTGCCTGATTGTTCTCAAATGCATTTTCCAGTCTTCTCTTTAGCACAAATTAGCACTTGAGCCTTAGCTTGATGAGCGGAACTTTCCACAAAGAAACCATCTGTTCTTTTCTTGAAACTCCAGATTATGACACAGAGAATGTAGCCCAAGGTTGTGTAATGTTCATACCTTGTTCATTACGTTCTACACACAAATTTCCTACTTCTTTGCAAATTTTGCAACCAAGTTTTTTATTTGAAACAATTAACCATTCACTTCTCTCACAAAATGCACTTTTTTGGTCCAATATTCTGGATGATCATCTCGCTTGTTTCACTGTATTTTCACATGTTGGTTCAATGTTTGGGTTTTCACTTTCACTTTTATCACCTACTAACAACATCTCAGTTTGTGCTGTTTACTTGCACAGCTATCATTTAGAAGTTTTAACTTTTTAGAGAACAAATAAAACAGTTGGTTATCCTTACCTTATCCTCAAAGTTAACTTGCAGCAAAAAGGCAGAATACACGCTTCAGTCACGCATAAAACCAACGCAAGAATGCAGGAATAGGAAGTAAATAGCCACTTCACAGATTTCTCACAGACTGCACTAGCAAAGTTCATATCATGGTTACCAACCCAAAAAAAAATAGATAAATCCGAAAATCTGGTTTATGCCCGTAAAATAAATTGGTGACAAACTTTTATTTAAGTATTGATAAACCAAACACCATAAAAAGGTACTTTGCACACAGAAAAGTTAGGGGTATGTGTCCCCCAGCATTCCCCCAGAAAAGAGCACTGGGTTTAATGCATGTGTTGCATGCTATGTTCAGTGTGTTTTCTGAGCTGCCCCATTTTATTCCTGTTAACATTTTTAACAGCTTAAATGTACTTTGTGCTTATGTGTTCAAAGTGACTTTTCTAACTGAGCCTATTATTGAAAAGTGCTTTTAGATATTGTGCGGTGATTTTTTGGTATCTTAGCAGTCCATGATTTTAATTTATATCTCAACAGGCTTTTTGTAGGGTTTAAAGTTTAAAGTATTTTTCTTTGTATTTTCTGATGTCATATTATCTTAATTGCTTATGACAGTTGGATTTGTTTGCTATTTATGTGGTCTAAATAGTAAATATAAATGTTGTTTTAACTTCCAACTTTTTATGTTGCTGTGATAGATCTGGTGTAAATGAAATACATCAACAAATTTTACTGATAATAGATGTAAATATAAATTTATAAATACTTAAAATATCTAAATGCCACTGGACTATTATTGTGACAATGTCTTTATGCAACACTCTCAACTTTGCTTTGGTATGCGAGTTGGCACAGTTGGAGGCATTGGAGTGCGCAACAACACCAAAAGTGTGGCATTACAGTAATTGGAACCTTCAGATTATGACTCTAGATTCTTCCATAAGCTTTGGTTTTCACAAAGTTCCTTCTTTTCTATCTATAAAAGGAGGAAGAATTGCAAGCAGTGAGTGGTGTGTCGTGAGTGACTGGAGTGTTAGTGCACAGTGGTGTGTGAGCAGTGGATGGCATGCAACGATCAACTGTCTGCATGTTGAAATGTTGAGTGAATTATTTGGGGCAATGAATCAAATACTTTATTTGTGACCAATTTTTGAGGCAATAACGACATTTCACTGAGGTCAGGAGAGACATTAAAAAGCCAAGATGCTTAAAAAATTGTTGAACATTGACAAGATAGGAAGTGAAATAGTGGTAGTGAACTTCGGCATGGAAGAAATGAGAGGAAAAATTATGGCAGTGAATTCCTTGTTAGAGAAGGTGCAGAGGGAAATAAAGACTGAACTGAAGGGTGTAAAAGAAGAAATAAAAATCAAAATGAAAACTGCAGTAGAGAATTTGAGAAATGAAATAATGGCTGTGAATTGCACGATGAAGGACAGCATGAAGAACATGGAAGACCTTAGGAATGTGTTCATGCTCTGGAAGGAAGAGGAAAGTGGCACCAAGAAATTGAACACCAAAGATAGAAAAGATGCTCGAAGGAAGGTTGAAGGACTTGACCAAGATGCCAGGATGCAAAATAACACCTGCATGCGTCAAGCCAACCAAGTAAGACAGGATGTCAGGCTTTAAGGTCTTCTGCTGACAGTTCTTGCCCATCATCCCCATGGTAAGCAGAAGAGGAAGCCATGTAGCTGATAGCAAGCCTCCAGGGTCGAGCAGCAGAATTATTGAATGTAATTGGAAAGTCCAGGGAGATCTAGGAGGCCCTTGAGAACTGTTTCAGGAAGCATGTCTGTAACAGCCAGGTGAGATGATGCAGCAGTTTGTCCTAGCCATCAAACAACTTGTGAACCTATCACCTAGTTACATGTCCCAGAAAACTCCTTCGTCAATGAGATGCATGATGCAGAAACTTGAGAGCACCTTGTGCTATAACACAATCCATGAGTAGTTAATGGCAGCACTTAGAAGGGAGGTGGCCAAGGTTACAACAGTTCTCACCCCTAGGATTAGGAGTTTCTGGTACTATAGCAAGACGAAGAATCAGGCTAGGGATGTTGGCGAAGATCTTTCAGTGGTTTGTGGGGGTGTGGCCAGCTGGAACACATAGCACAGAACTGTTCTCACCAAAATACCTGCACATTAACAGCAAAGGAGGAGGAAGCAGCCTGTAGCTGGGGTAACCAAAATATTAGGAGTACTCAGCACTACATCGAAAGAGGATGAGTACAAAGAAAATAACAACCACCTTCAAATGGTGTGTGCTGAGGATGTGGTAAAGGCCTGTAACACAAGCAAACAATGAGCGTCAGTCAGTATATGTTAGGGGTGTAGCAATCTAGTAGATTGGCAGGCAGGATATGAATAAGACCTGAATCATTGTCACTTTCTCCTCGCTTGATGCTGTGTGCCTTTGAAGAGGGATGGAAGACATCACAAGGCAGCTGGAAACAAGAGAAGCTGTTACAGCCATCACCAGACATGGCAGAGGGCTTCCAATAAGGAAACCAATTCGGTTGATGGCATCAGTGGAAAAGCAGGTCTTGCTGGATTTGCCTGGGATGGAACACCATAAGTCTGTGAGGGTTTGTTGCGAGAATGGCTGAAGAGGTGATATTAGGACTAGATGCCCTCAGGAGTCACAATGTGATGGTCATTGGCAGGAGGGTCCTACAACTTTATGCATCAAAATGTCAATTGAATTATTTGTAGCAGCGAATCTAAGACTTTGTTTATAACCAATTTTTGAGTCAATAAAGACATTTATTACATTATAAAAATAAATTGTCTTGATATTAAAGTTACAATAGATCTGTTAAATTAGATCATTTCTCATTTCATCTCTTTATCTGCAATAAAATTGTAACATACATCTACAAGGATTATAAATTGATAAAAGCCATATACCACTGATAATGCATGAGTATATACATTTTTATAAAAATAAAAATTAAAAAATCTAATATGTTCCACCATATGACTTTGTCAACATTTCTGCAACCAATTATTGTTAAAAAGCTTATTCTTCTATTCACTTCATGCTAATCAAGATGAACATTAGCAGAAATGGTCTTATTACTTGCTTCTTTGTAAGTAGAAGGGAAATAAGGGAGTACACTAGGCTAAAGCAATAGTCAAATCTTTTAAAAGCTGGTTGCTATGTGATAAAAAATTTGTTTTTTTGCCAGGAGTTGACAATTTCCCACATAAGAAAAGTATAAGTACTTTAAAGCTGAAACCACTAACAATGACTATCTCAAAAATAATCAGCTCTACAGAAAAAAAGGAGTATATAATATAAATTATGTGTTTTAATGAAATCTACATTTTGAGTTGTAAGTTTTTGTCTATCTTATGGTATGCCGGTTATGCAAAATTCATCCAGAATAAAGAGATCTGTAGAAGCTATTCCCAGAAAATTCAAGATATACATTTTATTTGTCATGTAAATACCCTTAATGTATGGTATTTTAATAAAAATTGTTAAAGAGTTATTTTTGTGGAAATCAAAATGTTCAACATTTTTTTCTATGAAAAGGTAGTTTGGTGAAGGGAGATTTTCCTCAAAATCTTCATTTTGTATCTTTGGAAGATTTTAAACTTAAATACCAAGTAAATTTCTTTAGAATACAACATTTTAATCAAAATTGTTAGAGCCGTTTTTGAGAAAATCAAAATTTTTTTAAAATATTTCCATATAAAGGGTAGTTTAGGGAAGGGATTTTCTTGAAAATATTCATGTAGTATCCTTGAGAAATACTAAATTTAATTACCAAGTTGGTATTTAACAGACTTTTCATTTTTGTCCACAGACACACACTGACATTTTTCTAAAAATGCTCTTTTGGATTCAATGGGTCTAAAAATGTGTATTTTTGGTGATATTTAGATAATTTAAATTAAAATTGTTCTTCTGTTATCTATTTTGTTTGAGTATAATAAATTGTTTGAGGGAAATGATTGTACAAATCTTTAATTTTATTTTTGTACTTCTGTTACTTATAATGTTCCTATTAGTCTGTTAGTAAAATAATATTATTTGATTTTTGTGTTGTGCTTGTCCATGTTCATATTTTAATTTGATTGCTATGATTTTTACTTTCTCTGCCAAATACTATATACATACATAGTGGGTAGAGAAGGTTGCATTCCACCCAAAAATTCAACAGAGAGATTTTACTGGAGATATATGTTTTGAGGAATCTTGAATCCAAAGAAAAAGATCTTGAGTCTGTGCGCGTGTGTGTAGACAGCATTACTCAAAAACAAAGTATCTGCAAAATATCATACTATATTTATTCAAGCTTAGTATCTTCCAAGAATGTGACGCAGATTTTCAGGAAAATCCCCCAACCCAAACTATCCTTTACATGGAAGATTTTTTATAATTTTTTTACCTTCTCAAAACTAGCTCTTAAATGCTCTTATGTTAAAATTATTTACATGACATAAAATGTAATCTTCAATTTGTTGGGAATAGCCTCTGAAGTTGTCTTCATTCTGACTGACTGTTGCATAACTGGTAAACAATTAGAGATAGACAAAAAGTTACTGCACAAAAAGTGTAGAACTCATTAAAGCACACAAATACTTTTATTTTTTACACAATTTATGTCTTATTTATTTTTTTCTAGAGCTAACTAATTCCTTGGTATTGGTTTTAAAATTTCGAATACTTAGATTTTTCTCAAATGGGAAGAAGTTATTCACCTTTGTCATACAAGAGCACGGAATTTCAATTGAATCACAGCAACCAGCCTTTAAAAGATTTAATAACTGCTTTAATCTAGTGTATTTATTTTCTTTCCACTTAAAAGAAACTAAGTACAACCATTCTGTTAAATGTTTATCTCTGTTGGTACAAAACAGAGAGAAGAATAAGTTGTTGCTGAATAGTTAGAGAAAGTCTTGTGAATGGACACAAGAGTTTTTATGGTATACTTAATGCAGTCATTTATGTAAAAAATAGGAAATGTTAGAATAATTAATGTTTTATAAGTCTTTCTACAAGTATCCATCTGTTTCAGTTTACATATTACTTAAATGGCATGTTTCTGTAGGAATAAAGCTAAGCAAGCAAAGAAGAAAATGTGTTGGTTTCATAGAAATTACTGAAATTGGCAATCTTAACATTAATGCATAGGAAATATCTATGCAAAATTATTCCTAAAACATAATGAGCATTCCTATTATGAACCTTATCACAGGTTGCAGTAATGCTATAACTCATTTCCTCTTCAGAATCAATTAATGATGAATGCACTATAGTCCCTTCCTGGAGAATAATCCTGTGAAACCTAATTTTAATAAACCTCACACAGAAATTTAACCATTGTTTTAATTTTATCATGTATTATGAAATGATAATAAGAAGGGGAGATGACCTGAAGAAAGTTAGGAGGGAGAAAAATCCATGGTATTGAGATCCAGAAAATGAGGTGACCAGGGCATGATAGAACTGACTCCTCTTATTTGTGATTGTGATTTAGATGCAACACAGGAGCTCCACCATGTTGGTGATGTAATTGAGCCTGATATCAAGCAGCACTTCTTTCAAAAGAGCTGGCAGTGCATTCTTCAGAAAAAGTATCGCTAGCAGTGATGTGGTATGCAACAATGTCAGCCCACATGTTCACCAAAAAACACTGTTGGTAGCTCTTTTACCAAAGAGATGGGGTATTTTCGTATACACATATGTGACTATTTTTTGAAGTTAAGAATCAGTATACTCCTGGTAACAAAGCTACATTGGTAAATAAAACTAATGAAGGCAAGCTTATCCACAAAACTGTAGGCATAAATTAAAATCACTCATAATTAAGACTTGGACCTTGTACAAATGAGAGTCTGCTTCTCATGCAAGAGTTGCTGCACACTTGTACATGGAATAGCACAAGTGTTGATTGATGGTTCCTCTTCCAGTGTAATATGTACATGAAATAGCACAAGTGTTCATTGATGGTTCCTCTTCCAGTGTAATATGTACATGGAATAGCACAAGTGTTCATTGATGGTTCCTCTTCCAGTGTAATATGTACATGGAATAGCGCAAGCGTTCATTGATGGTTCCTCTTCCAGTGTAATATGTACATGGAATAGCACAAGCGTTCATTGATGGTTCCTCTTCCAGTGTAATATGTACATGGAATAGCACAAGCGTTCATTGATGGTTCCTCTTCCAGTGTAATATGTGCATGGAATAGCACAAGCGTTCATTGATGGTTCCTCTTCCAGTGTAATATGTACATGGAATAGCACAAGCGTTCATTGATGGTTCCTCTTCCAGTGTAATATGTACATGGAATAGCACAAGTGTTCATTGATGGTTCCTCTTCCAGTGTAATATGTACATGGAAAAGTACAAATGTTGATTGATGGTTCCTCTTCCAGTGTAATATGTTTTTGTCAAACCCTGAAATATGACGAATGCATGTTGCTTCACAATCTACTTTTATGTCCAGAGAACCACATTCTTCCAAATCGTGATCTACAGACTATAACATGGGTCAAGAATTGGCACTCATTGAACCAGCTCCCCTCCATTACCTCTTCTACCACCTTTGCTGGTAGAAGATCAATAAATCAACAGGCAGGTTCAAACCAGTTAGCTTGTTGGATGGTCTGTTTTGCATCGGGAAATAGTGGAGTGAAATTGTCATGTTCAGAGCCTGGATTAAAGTTTTTGAATAGTCTAAATGCATGCAGTAGCAGTAGTCTTTACCATTCTCATCTTTAAATGATCACTAGTGCAGTTTTAAAATGCATATAATTACATATTTTGGGAAAAACTTATTTTGCATGCACATTTCTTACAATTTAACATATTTAAGGTAAGGGCATATTTTTTCTATTTCTAGCCTAAATAAAAACTCTAATTGGTTCACACATACAATAGTTTTTTTATTTTCTTGAACTGACGACTAGTGACTACAGTTATGCGATTTTGTTGTATCAGCTAATTGTTTATTCATGTTGCAACAGAAGCTAGCATTCCCCTTTATAGTGTGATGTCATCTGAAGTTTGCTGTAACATCATATATGCCGGATGTGTTTGTTCATGTTTACTTGCAGTTGCAATCACAGTTCAGAAGTAACAGTAAGGGGAGAAAAACACTTTGCTTCGTTATGCCACTGGTAAAATTGCCACGTTCGTCTGTGTTACGTAAATATGTTATGGAGTTCGGGAATGATAATTTTAGTGAGGATGGACAAGTTTTATTTATTTTGTCATGTGAATGAAGTATTGTTTCTGACAAAAAGTTCCAAGTAATACAGCATCTTAACACTGTGAAGCACAAACAAATTACAACCAGAAAATCTGCTTTCTGCCAAAATTTGTAAGTACGTCATTTAGTGAGCAGGTCAACGTACCCAGAGGTTCATGTGACTCGTTCGCCAAGGAATTGTGTTCAATACTTATAAGTGCAAACATTCATCTTTGGAAAATAAATAATATCCATATTAAAACTTTTTTAGAAGAGCACACTAATAAAATAGTGCCTGACGAATCTACCCTTCACAAAACTTGTAGGGGAAGGTCGGGCTTTATTGGACAAGTAGGGTTACAACTTATAGCCGCCTGTAGCAGCACGTGTGTTAATGTGTGTACTAAGGTAAAATGCTGCCACTCACGCCATTTTGGATCAAGCGACCAAGGCATTTGCAAATTACAATAAGATATTTGTTTTTTGTGAGTTTTCTAGTGAACAAAGATAACTTTGGAGCTACGTAACTTGTCAGAAAGTAAGTACAATAATGTTTTTAGTGTTTTGTTAGATGCGTGGTTTACTATTCTTCATACTGTAAGCGATAAATGTGCCTAGGCCTGACAATGCATATTTTATAAAACAGGGCTTCGGAGTGCAGCGTTCCGGTTGTATTGGACAAAATTTAAAGGTTTAAAATTTTAAACTCTGAATATTATCATTTTATCGTTGTAGGATGGAGAAAAAAGGTCATAATTGGGATGAAAATCACATGAAGGAAGCCGTGGAAAAAGTCTGTCTTCATAAAATGACAATTGGGGAAGCTAGTAAGAGATATAATGTACCTAAAAGTACCTTAGGTGGTAGGCTCTTGCCAAAGGAAAGGAAGTGGAAATTAAGCCCTATTTAGGGAACATTAAGGTGTTTCCTAGGACATTTAATGATCAGGAGGATATTCTATATACCCATGTAAAAGAATTAGATAGCCAGCTTATGCCTTTGAGTAAAAATGAGTTTTTAACCCTAGTTCATCAGTATGCAGAGAAACTAAAAATCAAACATAGGTTCAATAAAACAACAATAAAAGCTGGGAAAGACTTTTACTATGATTTTATGCAGAGGCACACAAACTTGTGATTAAGAACTGCTGAATCCACCAGCCTTTGGAGAGTAACAGGTTTCTGTATGGAACAGGTCAATCAATTTTTTTTCAAGCTAAATGATTTAATGGAAAAGTTTAAGTTTTGTCCTTCAAAGATTTTTAACGCTGATGAAACTGGTGTGTCGTGTGTTCACACCAACAAATTTAGTTATATCCGTCAAAGGCAAAAAACAAGTGGGCAAACTTACCTCAGCAGAAAGAGGCATGAAGGTCACACTACTTCTATCAATAAATGCTTCAGGGGACCTGTTTATTCCTCCTCTTTTCTTTTTCCCGCGGGTAAACTAGACAAGTTAAAAAAGGATGCACCAGTAGGAAGTGTATTCAATGCCCAACCAAATGGTTATGCAGCTGGTTTTCTAAAGTGGCTGAAGGTTTTTGCAGAACGGGTCAATCCAACTGAAAAATGTCCTCCCCTTTTGATTGTTGATGGTCACTCAAGCTACGAAGATCTAGATGCGATCACATTTGCAAAACAAAATCATATCCATATGTTGAGTTTGCCACCCCATACATTGCATAAATTGCAACCTTTGGACAGAACAGTAATGAAGCCATTCAAAAATGGATATAATGAGGCATGTACGCTCTCTCTGGATGCGGAAATATCTGAATATCAAGATAGCCCTCAAAGACATTGCTGGCTTGGTAAATATTGCCTTTTCAAGAATATGTTGCATGGAAATAGCTCAGTCAGACTTCAAATGCACCAGAATTTTTCCATTGGACAGCAATATTTTCAGTGAATTAGATTATGCTCCTTAGATTATGCTTCAGAAACATGACAAGAGCCCGGACCTAATCACTATGCCTGCACCAAAGCAATAGAAACACAAGCTCCCTATTCTTCAAATCATATCGGGTCCCTGAAAACCTGTCTCAAATCCCTTAAAAGAGTCTTCAACATCAGCAACAGACAGAGAGTGATGAGGTAGAAAATGTCACAGTGGTAAACACTCCCAAGGCTTCTCTTAAGAAAGCAGCATCGAAGCAGATTTTAGAGGAGATTTCATCTCTTCCAAGCACTTCAAGTACGAAGTTCGTAACAAGACAAAGCCATAGAGAAAAAAGTGCAATTTTAACCTCAACGCCATTTAAAAACCAAATTGAGCAGAAGTAAAAAGAGGAACAAATTGCAGAAGCAAAGAGACTGCTGAGGGAAGAAAATCAAATTAAAAAAGAGATAAAGAGGAAACTGAATTTCAATCAAGCATTTAAAGTGAAAAGGACAAAAGTAGAGTCAATAAAAAATCAACAAAAGTCTGGTAGTCCTGAAGCTGAAGAAAGAGCTCAAAAATCTTTGAACTTCGATGAAGAATTACAGGAAGAGGAGGATGGATCAACGCAATGTGTGATCTGCAACGAAACCTTTCAAGAGGACTGGATACTATGCAAATCTTGAAATTAACAGCCCTTATTATGAGTGTGATTCTTGTCTTTCTAAAAAATCACAAGTGTCATTGATTCAATAATTATAACATGATTCTTCTATACTTATTATAATTAATGTATAGGAGGTTGCTGCTTTTGATATTATTCTGTATAACTATGTATGTTTAGCAATAAAAAGTTGTTTTATGATTAAAAAACAGTGTTTTTTCAAGCACATCACCATGTCCGATACAACCCTCCAGAAATCAGAAAGTCCAAAATGTAAGGTTTATAAACCTCTAAGAGAAACTAATAAAGAGAGCTCTAAGATATATAAAAATCTAAAGATATTGAAGTAGAGTATAGCATATTCCATTTTAGTCTTAAATAAATTTTTTAACTTCGAAAAAGCTTAAGTGTCCAATACTACCCTACCTTCCCCTATACCCGAGTGTTTCAACAAAGTTATTCGAGAAATTTAGGAAGCATTAAAACGTGAAAAGATTTGGATTTTGGTGGACAAGACCACAGACGCTGCAGGCCACTGTGTGTGTAGTGCAGTAGTGAGTGCAACGAAACCAGGAGTAAAACTTACCAGTTAAATGTTCACATATTACTATTATAAAGGGTAAACCATTCTACAACTGCAAAATTCTTCAACGATTCCCTAGCCTTTTTTTGGCCAGACGGTATAAAATACGACAGTGTCCTGTTATTTCTTACAGATACCACTCCATACATTGTAAAAGCAACAAGTGCATTAAAAGTTCTCTATCCCAAACTAGTACATTTTGATATGTTTAGCCCATGGGCTACACTGCATAGCAGAGATAGTTAGATCCCAGTATCCAGAGGTTGATCGTCTTGTTTCCAATGTTAAGAAAATTTTCATTAAGGCACCTGCTAGAGTTTCAATTTTCAGGGAATTGGCTCCAAAGTTAGCATTACCTCCTCAGCCTTAAAACGGTGGGTTCATGGTTGGAGGCTGCATGTTACTATGCTAAATATTTCAATGAAGTGAAAAGAATACTAGATACTTTAGATCTGGAAGATATAGCTTATATAAAGATAGCTCAAGAGATAGAAAATAAATTGAAGCACATATGTAGCCGCTTATCAGTGCTACCAGAAATCATAAAGGAACTGCAGGAATCAGGTATTCAAAGCACACAGAGTTGCAAAAATTGTTTTTGATAGGCTGAACGCAGTTCTTGGTAAAAATACCGTCTATTAAACAATTTGTGAAATTGCAAAACAGCTGGCCGGAGAAACGTGTGGACTACAAGAAAAACTCGCTAAAGAAGAGATTTGGAGTTTCTCTCATGCACCGGTGACATCTTGTGATGTAGAGAGATCTTTTTCACTCTACAAAACCTTCTCTGACAAACGAAGAAGCTTCACTGCAGAAAACCTCAGGATGACATTTCTCATCTTTTGCAACAGCAGTATTGGACATTAGGTTGAGTCGCTAATATAACACAATTAATATATAATATTATTAATATAATTTCTCTCATGCACCGGTGACATCTTGTGATGTAGAGAGATCTTTTTCACTCTACAAAACCTTCTTTGACAAACGAAGAAGCTTCACTGCAGAAAACCTCAGGATGACATTTCTCATCTATTGCAACAGCAGTATTGGACAATAGGTTGAGTCGCTAATATAACACAATTAATATATAATATTATTAATTAATTAATAATAATTAAGTTTAAATTAATTTAAAGTATTAATATTAATAAATTGTGAACTTATGAGAATAGTTATGAAGCATACCATTTTGATTTTGCATATCATTGAGGCATATTTTATGAGTTTTTAGAGCATATTTGCATGCATATTTTGGCATTTGTTTTTGCATACAAATCCGGGCTCTGGTGATGATGTATTCCTCCATTCAGCTTTCCAGCTGCCCCTAGACTAAAAAGTAGTCCGTTTATTGGAGTAGCTTTCATTACAAATCCATGCACCTATTGCTGTACAACCTGCTTCATCATACACAAGCTGTATATCAGCGAGTTCAGAAGAGTTTAATTTTATTTCTTGTTCCCTGATTGTTTAGCTGCATGGTGATGTGACGGTCCTGCCAGGGGTATCAGGATTGCTATTGATAGCAATACTAGTGTATGTCATGCTATTACTTGGTTCAGAGATGTGAAGATGGTTAACTGTTAGATTAAAACTAGCCATACTGACTTCATGACAACTAGTGTTGATGTATAACCCTCCAGCCTTATGTGAGAAGATGCAGCAGTATCATTATGGTATTCATTCTAGTTCACACCCAGAACACCACAGTTTGACCCAATACGCTATTAGAATCTTCCTATACTTGTTTAGGCATTTCTTACAACCTCTTATCTATTGCAGTGGCATGTGGTCAAATGTGGAGTCTACATTTTTAGTGATTTTGGTAACAGCAAAATTTAGAAATGCTTATTCAAAAAGTAAAAAGGCAGGTTAAGGTCCATAATAATTGGTACTTGGTTTCTAATATAGACTGTTTATATATTTTAGTTCTGACTTTGATTTATTGAGTATAGTCTCTAATTTGGTAATTTGACTTCTTTTCTTATCTCAGATTGATTGACTAGAAACCATCCACCCTAATATCTGTGCAGTGCTGTTTTAACTGTGCCCAGTACATTCAATAGTGTTTTGCTTAATACAGCCTCTAATGGTGATCCTAAATAGATATGTTCATATGTAGAAGTTGCTGAACTGTATGGTGTACTACAAAATCTCTGATGTCCATTTTATCATAATGCCTTTGACACCTAGCTTTTTCTTGGAATTTTCTAATGAAATTATATCTCTAAACATTACCATTAACACATTTTAGTCACAAATACTGACATGTGCTTTCCTGTATATTAAATCCTTCTTTAATATCTTCTTGTTGAATAAAGTTTCCTAAATCATATTCTTGTGGTGATAGGTCATTTGCTTACAAGAAATTCATCCCAAAATAATAATCTGTTCATAAGTAAAAAACCACTTTCTCATATTGTTAAAACTTTTAGTGACTAATTTAATAATTTTACTTGTTATAAATACCTAGCTCTTTCATGCTTAATTTCTAGAGTTTAATAGTGATTAGCAGAAGACCTGAATGCTATTCAGCTACCTAACTTTTTACCGCTTAAAATCTATTTTGGGAGTTCATCCAAAAATAATCTATGTGGTTTGGCAAGTAGAATTTCCTATTGCTGGTTATTTTACATTAATTTTCATGGAATAAAATTACTCTCTGCAGGGGAGTTTGGTAGTGAACACCTTATTCAGACTGTGGTGAATCACATTCTGGAGAAGACTAAGAGATTGCAAACTATGCATACCATGGAAGATAAGGTAAGCAACCATTCGTCTTTATAGATTTTGTGTTATACATTCTTTACCTTAATGAATTTTAGTTCATACTTTATGAACCGCTGTTATTTATGGTATAGAAAAGAGTATTTTTTAATTATGTTTCTTAATAATACTCTGTGAACTAGAATAAAAATCTATAATCTATAAACTTACCAGCTCTCAACTATTTAATTTTGTATGTTTGTAAATGGGCATTTGAATACTTCATTGACTCATTGTTACTCTAAAGAATGTAAAAAAAAGTGTTGTTGATTAATAGTGTACAAATCAATTTTCCATTTTCCATTCATTGATATGTTCAGACAACACTTTTAATCATCTTTACTTCCCCTATTGCATATAGTAAATAGAGGAAATATTGTATTCCACAAAAAATTTGTTAGCAAGATTTCACCAGGAATCCCCTGAATCTCAAAAAAGCATTTTTAAAAAAAAGTCAGTGTGTGCACTTGTGCATACATGAGGAGAGAGAGAGAGAGAGAGAGAGAGAGAGAGAGAGAGAGAGAGAGGGGGGGGGGTTACTCAAAAACAAAAAGTTGGTTAAATATTAAACTTGATATTGTAACAAAAGTCTGTTTATTTGCTTCAAAATTGGTTACAAATGATCCATTGCTGTACAACAATTTACTTGCTGCTTCGACGCATAGACAGGTGACTGCTTTATCATGCCACTGTGCACTACATCCTTACATAGCCATGAACGACACCAACATAAATGACTGGAAACTGAAGCTTTTGGCATGTGTTTATTGCGCTGTTGTGTTGCATTCCAGGCTTCTTGTTATGGTCATTGCTCTTTCTGTGTTTATTGGATTCCAAGGCTTCTGGTTACTGCTGCCACACATACCAATATTTCTGCAAATAAAAACCTGTAGTAATCACAGCTAGCAAGGCATAATCATACTGCTTGTCCTGACAAGCACCATTGTAGTGAACTAGATGATCCAACTGTACTATCAGCCTCTTCCCTTGGAGCTGCCTCTGGATGCAGTAGATGACATACTCTTGATTACAAGGTGCAACCCTTGCTATAGTTGTTGAAACTTCAGCTAGGATTCCCGTGGTCTGGATAGATCACCCAGCTGAAAATCTTGGCTGTTGGCCTACTGGTTGTAATGGGTCTTCATCTGGTTACTTGTGACCTGGATGTTTTGATGGGCCATCTCATGCATGGCATGAGGTTGCTCTGCAAGTTGCTCCAGTCGACTGTTGACTGTTCTGCTTCAGGAGGGTTCGCAAACATCAGGTCACATTGTAGAAGCAGCTCTTTGCCAAAGACCAAACTGGCTGTTATCAACCCGATGGTGTTGACTGGTAGGCCAGCAAGAAACATGGCACCCTGACATCCCAGTCGATTGGCCACAATCTTTCTCAAATATTCTCTTGGAGTCTTGATGTATTGCTCAGCCTCCCATTTGACTGTGGATGAAAAGGTGTTGTACGTGTCTTGTGCACTCTGTGTCAATCCAGTGTTTCCCTCATCAGGATGAACTCAAAGTTGGTGTCTAGAAGACTGTGTAGCTCCAACAATACTCCATAGTGACAGAAACAGTCCTTCTGTGAGGTATTTTTCGATAGTTTTGGCCTCCTGGTTAGGAATGACGTACACCTTCAGCCACTTAGTGAAGTAATCAATTGCAACTAATATACCTGATGTCTTCCCGAAGTCCCTACATGTACTTTCACCAGGATTTCTGCAACCTTACGCCAAGGGAGGATCAGCTGCTCCCTCTGGGTCTTCCCATAAGGTGACTCCCATGCTCTGAATAGTACTCCTTCCTTGGTCTTCAATGAGAACCATTTGGTCCAGTAGGAGTTACATACACTATTCTTAGGTGCAGTGTCTCCCCAGCTTGTTCTAGTCCCTGCCTTCACTTCTCTCAGGAGTGGCCCCAAATCGCAAGCTGCTCCCTCCTTAGCCCTGTGCTATCTGATCCAGCTACAGGCATTGCTGAAATAATACAGACAGCTGTGGCACACTCCTTCCCTCAAGCTTAATGCAGTGGCTGCACTTCTCTGGACAGAGTCGACATGAAATGGCATTCTCATTGGAGTGGCTCCTTCCTTTCCAATGTTCTGATGTAAAATTATTCTGTTGCAGCCACTCTCCAGATTTTAAAACTTAACAGCTAGGTGAGGATGGAGTGGTCAGTCCTCAGGTGGAATGGCTGACCATACAGATACTTGTGGAAGTGCTCCAGTGCCTGTGCTCTGCCAGGAGTTTTCGCCAGGTAACTAAGTAGTTCTTTTTTGTCTTTGAGAGCGTCTTGTCTGGCAGGCTATTAACTGCTCCAAATCTTCTTGCACCTGAAACAGAATACCTCCTTGTCACTGGCATTGGTAGCCACAGTAAAGTCACTGTGAAGTTGAGGATATCCTAAGAATAACACACTGCAGAGTAGTGACTTAAGCACTTAAGCACAAATATACTCTCATTCTCTTCTAATCACATGTAAGAGCAGTGTTCTTCATCAGATAAGTTAAGGGTTTCGGATATGTTCCTGCATAGGTCCAGGAAACTTGAGCTCTTGTTTGTTTTTCGAGAAAGGCTGATCTCTCGCTGCCTGAGCCTTATCCAAGTCCATGACCACCATGATGGTAAAACTATGTGGCTTAAGTAGTTCACTTCCTTGTAGAAGAGACATTTTTTCCTGTTCAGCTTCAAGTTATCTGCCTGTATCGTTTGCATTATCTTAGGTTTTCAAAGACTGTCTTCGAATGATGTCATCCAGATATAGCAGGCAGGCATCATAAGTCAGCCTCTCATCACAGATACCATGAGGCATTGGATGTTGGCTGGTGCATTGTAGAGTTCAAAGGGCATAACCATAAATTGCCAAAGCCTTTGGCCAGTCAAGAATGCAATCTTCTCCATATCTCTGGGATCTAGGGTCACTTGTCACTATCCCAATTTCAAGTCCAAAGTCGAAAACCACTGAGGACCAGCAAATGTGTCCAGGGTGTTTCTAATATGGAATAAGGGGAAACAATCCTCCCAAGTGACAGCATTCAGCTTTCTGTAGTCCATGCAAGTATAGCTCTTCTTCACCAAGACTACAGGGGAGCATCAAGGGCTGTCGGACTCTTCAACAATTCCCCTAGATCACATGTCCTGTACTTCTGCTTACTTTGCCAGAGGAACAAGTCTTGGTAGGTGCTGGATATGTTAGTATCTCCAGTGTTGATGTTATGGATTACTGTCAGTGCGACCATAATTGTTGTACCCTTTGCTGAAGCCAGACTAGTATCAGCTGAGTAGACACCAAATCCCCACCAGTTATGTAGTAGTCAGATGGTTGGCTGCTCTCTTCAGCAAGTTTTTGAAACAGGGCCCCCAACTTCTGTGACGATGCTGGCTGTATGGCTACATTTGACACTACACTCATAACTGGCTTGTACGTTCCTGACTCCTTCCCAACCTGGATGTTCTGAATGGTTTATGTTGGGTTCAGCAGCCTCACAGACTCTTCTTCCCAACAAGGCAACAATGCCCGAGCAACATATAATCTGTTCAATGATGCCTTCCAGTCCAATATCAGGTTGCTTGACCTGGACCTCCAGGTGTGCCTTCAACATGCCTTATTTCTCGCGGCACAACTACACTGTCCTTCAGAATCACCCTGCAATTCTCCAGATGTTCATGGGGTCTCTGGAGCAACCTTGTCTCAGTTGAGTCGCAAAAACTTCTGTCGGATGTTGATATCGCCTCGTGGCTCAAATCCCAGTATCACATCCTTAGACACCGTTACAGTAAGCACCAACAAGCTCACAATGCTCTGTCCCAGTGTCAACTCCAGCAGGACCTCCTCCTCCACAGGCAAAATGTTGCCCAATGCTGTCACTAGTTGGTAGGGCCAACTGGGTGTTCGTGGCAGCAAGTCCTTCACCACATCAGATCTGATTTAAGCTAACTACAGTAGGCTGCAACCAAGTAGTGGTTCCTGAAGAGGTTCTCGAGGGCCTCCCTAACATCACCAACATCGGGATGCTTCAGTATTTCTGCCACTAATCCCTTCTTCTGATCACCGGTTTTACCAGTGGTGACAGCGGCAAACTAACAATGGAAGACTTTGAAGATTGACATCCCATTGTACTTAGTGGATTGATGCATGTAGATGATGTGTTGCACCCCATCATTATGACTTTTAGGTGCTTGAACCTACTGTCAAGCATCTTTTTCACCCTGGGTTTTAGTTCTTTGGCGCTACCAAAGACGTCAGCTCTTCCTTCCAGAACATTAATGTGTTCCCCAAGGTCTTCCAGGGTGTCAATGGACTCTTCAATGGATCCAGGGCATTAATACATTGGTCAAGTTCCTTCAACCTTCTGCTTCATGTTTTTTCCATGCCGTCCAGTCATTTGTTGATTTTGGTCAATCTGTCATGTTCATAGCCAATGTTTAATTTTTCATCATCTCCATGCTGGATTCCATCTTCTCCATTTTAAATTTCATTTCTTCAGTCCAGATTTCATTTTATGATCCATCTTCTCTATTCCCAGTTTCATTTCTTCCACTCCATATTTTATTTTCTGAATCATCTCCTACATTCTTGATTTCTTTTCTTCCATTCAAATTTTCATTTTCTCTTCCATCTTCTCTGTATTACCTATCTAGTAGGTAAAGGAAGTATTAGATTACTTATCCAAGATTTCATCAGAATACAGTTTTGAGATTGATCCAAAATAAGCATTTTTTTTTTCTAAAAAAAAGTGTGTGTATGTGAATGAATGTGCATATCCATCCATCCATTCTGTGAACAGTTGGTTAAACACAAGAGTCAAGTCTAAGCTCAGCATCTACCAAGTTTTTAAAGGAAATCTCCCACCCAAACTATCCTTTACCTGAAAAAATATTTGTTATTTTTTATGTTTTCAAAAATGATTCTAACAACTTTGATAAAAGCATGTGTTCAAGATATTTGCATGCCAAATAAAATTTATGTCTTAAATTTTCTGGGAATAGCCTATAAAGTCCTCTGGATTATAAATTAGCTTTTTACTTTCTCTACATATGTGCATAGTGAACAGAGGAAATATTATATTCCAACAAAAAATTTGATTACACTGGAAATATATATTTTGAGGTCCCCTGAGTCCAAAAAAAACATTTTTTGAAAAAAGGCTGTGTGTCTATGAACAGCATAGCCCAAAAACTAAGACTGTTAAATGCCAAACTTGGTATTTAAAATTGGTATTTTCCAAGGATACGACATGAATATTTTCAAGAAAATCCTCCTCTCCAAACTACCCTTTACATGCAACTTTTTTCGAAAATTTTTATTTTCTCAAAATTTACTCCAATACTGTAAAGATATTTACATGACATATAAACTGTAGACTCTGAAGACCTACTTATTCTGAATAAATTTTGCTGAATTTTGCATTACTAGTAAACTGTAAGAGATGGACAAAAACTTACTACACATAAAATGTAGATCTCGTTAAAACACACAATTTATGTCATATTTTTTTCATGGGGTTGACCATTTCCAAGATATTCTTTGTAATTGATTTCAGTTTTAAAATACTTATTCTCATACAGGGACCCGTCAATTCCTGGTCATGCAAAGAAATGGAGTTCAATCACATAGCAACAGTTTTTTTTTAGCTTAGTGTATTTCCTTATCTAACTTCTACTTATAAGAGGCAAGTAATAAGACAATTTCTGCTAATGTTTATCTCAATTAGCATAAAGTAAATAGAAGAATAAGCTTTTTAACAATAATTTGTTACAGAGATGTGAATGGAATGTATCAGATTTTTTTTAAAAAAGGTGTGTATGGGTGTGATTGTTGGTGTGTGTGTCTGTCTGTGTGTGTGTGTGTGTGTGTCAAAAACAAAGTCTGTTAAATACCAAACTTGGTATTTACGTTTAGTAGCTTCTGCAGAAGTAACAAAGAATTTTGAAAAATCCCCCCCACCCATAACTATCCTTTATATGGAAACATTTTCTAAAATTTTGATTTTCTCAAAAATGACTCTTAATGATTTTGATTAAAATATTGTATAATAAAGGTATTTACATGACAAATAAAATGTTTATCTTGAATTTTTTGAGAATAACCTCCGAAGACCTCTTTATTCCAGATGAATTTTGTATAACAGATAAGCCATAAGAGATATACAAAAACTTCTTGCACAAAAAATTTAGATCTCATTAAAAATATAATTTGTCATGTTTTTTACTGTGCAGACCATATCTGAGAAATTCCTTGTTATTGGTTTCAGCTTTAAAATTCTTTTCTCATACAAGAATTTGTCAACTCCTGGCCATACAAACACAGAAATTTCAATCACATAGCAACCAGCTTTTGAAAGATATGACTATCGTATTAGGCTATAGTATACCGTTATTTCCTTTCTACTTACAAGGAAACAAAAAATGAGATCATTTCTACTAATTTTATCTTGAAGTACATAGAGTAAGCTTTTTAATAATAATTTGTTACAGAGATGTAGAGAAAGTCATGCAAATGGAACACATCAGATGTTTATTGCTTGTAAACTATAAAAAATAGACAAAAATTACAGCTTAAAAAATGTAGGACTCAGTAAATCACAAATATTTGTCCAGCTTTTATGACAATTATATCCTTTATTATAGATTTGAATTGTCAAATACTTAGCATTTTTTTAATTTCAAATTGTTATTTGTTGATTTCTTATGGTGATGCAAAGATGAAGAAATTTCAAAGTTATCACATAGCAAACCATTCTTAATAAATTTGAATTACTGCCTAAGTGTACTGCATTTACTTGTTCCCCTTTACTTACAAGGAAATATGTAATAAAAATATTTTGTAAATACTTTTCTTGATTACCATGAAGTAAGTCGAAGAATAAGTATTTGTAAGAATAAAATAAGATTACACTGTGTAAAAACACAAATTGAAGAATTGAAAGAAAAAGAACTGTGAATATAACATCAGATTTTTAAAACCTGCATTACAAGATATTTGAATTTTCAAATTGCTATGGAATGATTGAAACCAGTCTCCCTTCTCTAAAAATTGTTTCTGCCAAGATAGCTATGCACATGATTTAAGTATAAATAGCATTCTTCAGACTAAGCTTTGCTATTCTTCATATTTGTATTATGCACATTTTACCTTTTTCAGATAAAAAAGGATTGGCCACCAAAAAAGGAGGAAAGGTCATGTTACAATAAATCCTTGAGATCATCTGGAAACCCTGATAATGATCAATATATTTCTCTAGAAGCAAGCAAATATTTAACCAAACCAGCTCCTGTTTCCCAAGCTTGCAAGCTCAGGGTTACACCTAGAGAAAATCCTGATGTCACTTCTTCAACAGAATTGCAGAAGGTGGAAAATATATATCTGGATAAAGGTCAGCCATTATCTGCAGGCATCACACCTGTCAAAGTGTACATGGAAGCAAACAGCTCATCTCAACCACAGCCTTCTGCAGAATCAAGGGAAGTGAGTAATAGAGAGTTATGTGGCTCAGACTCTCAGACTAATATCATACCACCTGCTGAAAAGACAGAAATTTGTAAAAAATTCAACACTGAACTCTCTCCATTAGAACAGCAGCAGTCAGATAGAGGAAGTTTGCTACAAACTGGAAAATTGTGCCCCACAGACTCGAATGAACAAGATTCTCTTAAGGAAGAGGTGCCTTGGGTTTGTGAAAGAACATCAGCTTCTGGAGCATCTGAAAATCAGCAGGAATATGCAACATCAGAACATAAAGAGTGGAAATTATTGAAAATTCCCATAGTAACAACTGCCACAAGCCAAGAAGCAATTCCAAACATTTCAACAGTACCTGAAGAGAGCAGTTTCATCTGTTCAGAAAAAAATGAACATCTTGAGGTTAGTTGTGATTGGATTTGTTAGCTTCTTTCAAGAAACTGGTTGTCACTGAAGGTGCAATTAACTTTCAGATAAAAGGTTGGTAGAGTTTTAGGAGGAACATTATTGTAAGTATGACATAGAAGCCTGAATTTTCTTGTAGTTTGTAACAGATTTCTGCTTACTCAGAAGCTTGCATAACTTTTTATTGATTGAATAATTTGGTAGATCTTGGATTACAATCTTTCTGCTTCGCACCATCACTGCCTCAACTAACCTCAAAGGTGAGGAAGTATTCCATTTTATCCAAAAGTTCAATATCGAGATTTCACTGCAGGAGAGGGAATTTAGACACATATTGCATACATAGAGTTGAAATGAGGAGTATCGTTGCAAACCATGATAGATAGATAGATAGATTTATTATCAGCCTGAAGAAATACAGATTCTATGGCATCGTCAAAATACATTTGAAATTTTGTTACACTTGAGTTTAAATACATACAGAATTTGTAAAAAGAAGACTCCAAAATAGTTTTCTGCCAGCGCTAGGCTCCTTCTTTCTTCTGCAGAATGGGACCTGTAATGACAAACAAAAAGTGGCAGTATCTGCACAAGAGAAATATTGTTGCAAAGATGATGATGATTATAATAATAATAATAATAACAATAATAATAATAATATGATTTATAGCTATTTAGTTAGAGTTAGAGTTTCTGATTTAAGTATTCGTTGATAGTGAGTGGTAAATGACTTTTGCGATGGTTCTTCACGGCCATTCTAAATTTTTTTGTAATTAAGCTCTTTAACACTCTTTGGAAGTCACCTGGTGAGCCTATGAGTATTGAGATGTATATTGCTGCAGGCTCTTGTATTTGGTCATGTAGGGCTGAGTTTCTTTTAAAGAGATCTAAATTTTTATGTATAATAGTGACTGACTCTAAGATATATATACAAGGTAAGGGTAATATAGATAGTTCTTTGAATACTATCTTACTATCTGATCGTATTGGTACCTGTTTTATGATTTTTACTAATCTTTTCTGAAGTTAAGTAGCTGCACACTTTTTGGAGATGCCCCCATGCTATTATTCCATATGTGAGCAGTGAATGGACATAATCCATAGTAAGCTGACTTTAAGCCCTCCAAGGGCAATACTTTTGAGAGGATTCTAAATGCATAGCATAGACTGCTGAGTTTCCTACTTAGATGATGTGTGTTTGCTTCCCATGTCAGGTTTGCTTCTATCCATATGCCCAGGAATTTTGTGGATTCTACTTCAGTAATTTGCACATCATTGAAAGAAACTCACATTGGGTCTTCTTCATAATTTTGGAACTGTATATACACAGTTTTTTTTTATGTTAAGCTTGAGCTTATTGGACAAGGAAGGGATGAATTGGATCGGTAAGGAAGGGATGAATTGAGTAATTGCCAGTTTTCTATTTGTTTTAAAACCTTCTTGGTTTTATCATGCAAATTATTTTTGACAGGGTCACTAATTGTAATACTCATATCATCTGCAAATAACACACTTTTTGCTTGAGTAGTATTTGGAGGGAGATCGTTTATGTATAAGAAAGAGTAGTGGGCCTAATACTGAGCCTTTTGAGACTTTATAATAACATCGTTTGATTTAGCTGAAAGTACTTCAACAGACTGATATCTATTACTTAAGTATGAACCTAACCATTCTTCAGCTAATCCCCTCACTCCGCATTTGTTAAGTTTGTGAATCAATATTTTATGGTTAACCATGTCGAAAGTTTTGCTTAGTTCTAGAAAGAGCCCAACAGTCTTTTCTTTGCCATCCTGAGCTTTGAATATTGATTCTAAGAATGAAAATATAGATTGCTAATGTTTTACCTTTATGAAATCCAAACTGAAACTTACTTAAAATGCTGCATGCCTCTAGGAAAAGCATTAACCTGTTGTACATTACTCTTTCAAGTATTTTTGCAAATACTGATAGGAGAGATATTGGGCGATAATTTTGTACACAGTCTTTTTTCAACTTTTTTAAAAATTGGGCGAACCTTTGCTATTTAGAAGTTCCAGAAATATCCCCATAGCCAATGATGAATTTGCAATATCCACCAAGGGAGTTAGTAGGTGGAATGCTATTTGTTTTACAATTTTATCTGGGATGTCATCACTTCCACTCAAGTGCTTGTTTTTTAAGCCTTTAGTTATTGTGATCATTTCTGCTGGTGTTACTGGAGTTATAATATAGTTTGGCAGTTTGTCATTTGTGGAAGTAATGGAGGAGGAGTATTTGCTGTGATTTGAAAGCCCTTAGCGACCTGACTGAAGTATTCATTACACAACTCAGCTATTTCTTTGAGATTTCAATGTTTTCCCCATTTTTGTTTAGTATCTTTTTTTCCTTAGCATTTGTCTTATTTTTCCAGTTTCAGCTTTCACTATCTTCCATATAGCTTTCGCTTTGTTTTTAGCGTTTGATTTCAACTTTGCTATGTGTTTAGGATCTTGCAGTAAGATTTATAGTATTTTCGGAGATGCTCATCATTGTTCATTTTACACAGATTGTATAACTGCCTCTTTCTTTTGCAAGAAATTATTATACCTTTTGTGAGCCATTTTGGTTCTTTCCTGTTTTGATTATTAGAAATGATGATCTTTTTGAGTGAGAATGATACATCAAAATAGTGCTTGAAAGTAGTTAGAAAAAGTGATGTTTTGTCATTTTGATAATTACGGCTGTCCAGGTTTCTTTTTCTAGCAAATATTCAAAGTAATGTATGTTGTCTTCGCTGAAAGATCTTTTATAGCTAATTGATTTAGCAGATTTCCATTTATTTGCATATAAAGGGACACAGCATTGTGGTTGGAAATTCCTAACTCTACATTTTCTACTGTGAATGGGGGAGAGTTACAATTAATTATAATTTGATCTAAACAAGTTTGAGAACTGGAGGTTATACGGGTTGGAGTATTCATAGTCTCCATTAGATTGAATGAAAGAAGTGATCAAAATTCACTTAAGCTGCTTTCGGCAGATAGGAAGTTTATATTGAGGTCCCCACACAAAATCAGCTGCCTATTTTTGCTCACTAGATCATTTAACAAGATTTCATAAATGTTCAAAAAAGGTTTTTATACAACCACTAGGGGATCTGAAGATGCAAACAACTTTGAATTTAAAATTTGAGTCCAAATGTCAGTGACTGCATGTTCAAAGGTCTTTTCTATATTTAGGTAGTACATTTCTTTTTTTTCTTTACATCTCAATTGGTCTGTTGCATATATTGCTACATCTCCATTTCTGAGAGCTGAACAACAGAAAGAACCCACAAGTTTATAGTTAGTAATGTGATGGGATTAGATTAGATTGAAAAGCATTCTGTAGGTTTGTTTAGGCCAGGAAGCCACTGAACATAGAACTTGTCAACTATGTATGCATATTTATAAATGTAAAAAGAAGCTAGTAACAGTGAAGAATAACACAAATATTAATATAAAAATAATAAAAATATTAATATAAAAACAGGCAAGGATTCCAAAAGATAAGTGAAGATTTGTTGCAACTATTATTTTTATATTAATATTTATGTATACATATGTTTATATTCTATGGAAAATGAATGTATAAACCTCTAGTAATAAAAGAAACAGAATAAATATATAATCACACCATTTGCACTTAATGTACACTATAAAAGCATATGTACTTCCTGTTTTTTTTTTTTTTTTTTTTTTTTTTTTTTTTTTTTTTTTTTTTCACATAAAAAAAAAAAGTATCAAAAATTAGTTTTAAAATATATAAATAAATAGAATTTCATCATATGTAACACTGATGTAATATCAGATGATAGTTTTCTAATTATTGACATAATAATTACTACTAGTAATTATATAAAACTAAAATATGATTATTATATTATGTACTCCTCATAAATGTTAACAAATTACAATACATATTTACAAATATGTTATAGAATTTTCAATGCAAAAATTTACAATTATGTACTAGAGTGTAAAATATCAAAGCATCAGGCTTTACAGACCTTGTGTCATTGGTAAATACTAAAAAATTCATTTGACACATTCGTGCAAGTCAAAGTATACATCAGTTTAATTTTAATATAAAACACACACACACACTAATAGACACAAAATGCAATATATTATAATACCTATAAATACAATGATTGTTAATGTTATTGTCAGAAAGCTTTGTCACTTAAATATTCATCTACAGAGTAAAATGATTTATTGCAAAGGTACTCCTTAAGAGAGGCCTTAAAAGCCCTGAAATTCTCAACATTTTCTTTGAGATTACTGGGGAGAGCATTAAATATCTTGATTGTTTCATAATATACACCTTTCTGAAAGCAACGAAGATTGGTATTGGGACGATGAATATATCCCTTTTGTCTAGTATTAATGTTATGAATTTCCATGTTATAAAACTATGTAAAACTGCATAACATTTTTAAATGGATAATATATAAACACAGGGTAAGGTGAGTATGCCCAATTTTTTAAAAAGTCTTTGCATGACTGTCTGCTATAAGCATTACAGATTATACGTATAGCTTTCTTCTGTATCCAGAATATGTATTTACTAATCCACTGAATTACCCCAGAATATTATTCCATACTCGATGATGGAGTTAAAGTAGGCAAACTACACCAATTTAAATGTATTGATTGAGTAAAATTTAACCAGTGCATGGAGAGCATAACATGCTGAGCTAAGTTTAGGTGTGATGTAGCTAATATGTGACTTCCAGTCCAAATGCTTACCTACCTGAAGGCCAGGAAATTTGACTTCATTTAGCTGTTCTAACAGTGTATCATTAATTCCTATTTGTATGTGTGTTTGTGGTTATAAATGTAATTGTTTTTGTTTTTTCAAGGTTTACTGAGAGTTTATTTGCTTTGAACCAATTTGACATACAATTTAGAACATAATTTAATTTTACTACTCAGTCATTGAAATCTTTACTTGTTACTAGAACACTAGTGTCACCTGTGAATAAATAAATACTTGCAATACTGTTAATGTATAATGGGAGGTCATTTATGTAAACCAAGAACAAGATTGATCCCTGGGGAACACCATGTTTTTCTGATTTCCATTCTGAGGCACTATTTTGATACTCATTGGAGCTATTAATTTCGACCCTTTGTTTTCTCTTCTCTAGGTATGAAATGAATCAATCTAATACGCTATTCTTTATTCCATAGAAATATAGTTTTGCTATAAGAATCTCATGATTCACACAGTCAAAAGCCTTCGCTAGGTCACAAAAGATTCCACCAACATGTTCCTTTTCATTTAACGCTGTTAACTTTTTATGCATGAGCTTTTAGGTTGCATTATCTGTTGCTACTCCTTTTCTAAAGCTAAACTGTTCTTTGGTAAGTAAGTTGTTCTTTTCCAAGTAATTATAAAGCCTATTGAACATTATTTTCTCACACACAAATATTTCATCATATCCAGAGGAATTTTTGGTCTTGAACAAATTTATTATATTTTTTATTTCAAATGGTGTAGTCATTTTTACTTTAAATTCAGGGACTCTGTTTACAAAAGAAATTCTCAAAAAACTTAATGATGATTCTTTACATTCATAATTTATATTTAATTTGTCTGTTACATTCAAAAAGAAATTGTTGGAAATATCTGCGACCTTTTAAGGATCATCAATTTTTTTATTACTGGGATGTTATTTCATCAAGTTTGAGCCAATGTTCTGTACAGCAAAATATATCTATATCATGCATTTTATCATTTAATAGTACTTCTATTTCATGCTTTTTATTTCTAAGACATTGGACATTTTGGTGCATTAATGCAAGCTTTCTTTCTTGCTTTACCAGATGTCTTAGTTTTAGCATTTGCTGAACTACTCACCCAGTTGACTGTCTCTGTTTTTTCTGTATTGAGCCATCCTTGGTCACTTGTTTGTCCCTGTGTTGGTTCTGCAATGTGATGCTCCTTGGAGGGATCTGTCTTGAGTTTGACTCCTGTTGAAGCTTGTATTTCTCTGCATGAATTTGTATTTAATCTGGTCACTATTTTCAGGCACACATTGTTCTGGATTTGAGAAACCTGTCTTTCCTACAGGTACATCATCCACCACATAACTTATTAGTTTCCCCGACCCTGGCATTTGCTGATCCCCTCACATAAGAACTGTCTGAATTTAAATGCTCCCCTTTTATTTAGATGAACACCATTTCTGGCTCGATCCTCACCCCGAATGCACCAGTTTCCGTCCAATTCACACGCTTCCGAGTATTACACAACCAATCTAGCTCTGCATTTATTCTTCTTACTTTTTGTTTGCTTACATCTCCCTACATAATTCTCTGCTGATAACAATTTTGGTTTGAGGGCTTTGTGATCTGATCTGACTGATTAGGTCCATGGTGTCACCAGCTATTATTCCTCTTCAGATATTGTTTGTTCCCACGTGAATGGCAACAACGTCAGGCTTTATTTTGTTTAGCTTGGCATTTTCCACTTCTCTGCTTAATTCATCCACTCGGATCCCTGGGTAGCAATGTACGTCATAGCCCGCATCTCTGCATTCAGTCCTGGCAAATTTTAGAAGCGAGTCTCCGAACACCATTACCTTTGCTCCTTTTTTTCCTTTGTTATAACTCACCTCTTGTTGATCGCATTTTTTCTTCCGTTCTTCAAAGGTGACTTCATTCATTTTATTCAGCACCAGCTGAATTGGTCGTTATATCGGTTTGTGGTCGTTACATTACCATGTGTATCACTGGGTAGCTTGGTCCACCCCTGAACAAAATTCAAGTTTTACATGAATTTGTATAGTTTTTGGCATACTCTTTCATGCTGTGAATTCTGTTCATATGAAATCATATGTTGTCCCTGTGTAATTGACATGTGAAAAGTGTCTTGTTGCAAACCATATTATGTTCATAGCCGTTTTTCTTAGGATGGTTACCCAGAAAATCATTAGCTGGATAACATCTTGGATCAGCATAAGTGAGAGAAGCATTCCCATAGTTTGTTTGTTTTGTGTTGTGTATTCTGCTCACTTGTGCTTCTTTTTGCATTGGATGAAATTAAAATTGTAGGGGCAAAGTCCAGAGGAAGCCAAAGGAAACAACAATATTAGTAATCTTTTTCTCTTTATTATAATGATAACAATAATTTATTTATATTATTATTATTTATTTATTTGTTTAATTTCTTTAAATATCTTTTAAATATTAGAAGGTTGTTTCTTGAGTTAAGAAAATCTCTTTATATTTATGGAAACAGGGGAGGGCTGAGAAAAAGGGAGTAATGAGATAGTACTATATCTCAGCTATATGTAATACATTGGCATGCCTGTTTCACTAGTTTATTAACCTCTACCACCAGAGTGTGCTAGTGTAGTTTCATGGAGGTTTCTGCACATAAGGGTTCCAGAAGAAAAAACATGTTTTGAGGCAGGAAAAGTAATTTTCTGGTGTGTTTTAAATGTGAATTTAGAAGCAACTGAACATATTTTCAACAAGTTTAACAAATCCAGCAGTAGAACTAACAGTTAAGTTTATATTTTCAGTATACTCCCACTCATTTAGACAAACATGCAGCATTGGGAGCCTTGGGACAGACTACAAATTTGAGATTTGAGACATTGTCTCAAGGTTCCGTGATACGAAATTACTATTCAATAAAATTATATTGTTATATTCTTCTATTCAGCTATGCCTTTCTTTTGGAAAACCATATCTGGAAGGAAAAGGACATCTATATCTCCTCAGAGAATTGAGAATGCAGTTAAAGCAGTCACTATGCACATGAGCAAGAGATTTTTCTATTGATAAGCAACTTTTATGTTGCTATGTTAAGAAATACAAGGAAGCAAAGAACAACAAAAATATAAGTTATAGACGGCATTATGTTCCTACTTCTGAGGAAGAAGAACATTTGATAAAGCTACATTTGAAAGCAGCTTCAAAATCACACAGGCCGAGCCTCGAAAGATGCACGATGGTTAGGCTTATTTGTTTGCACTGAAGAATAATAGTTATTCCAGATTGTTGGAAAACATGTTAATGGTTGCGTGGTTTTCTATATAGATTGTCTTCGTGAACCAGAGAGGACAAGTTTGGAGAGGGCCACAGGTTTCAGCCGTGCCAATTTTGTTACATATTTTTCCAACTTGTATAGCGTCATGGAGAGGGACAATTTTGGGTCAGAAAGTATTTTCAATGTTGATGAGACAGCTCTCACAACAGTTCATAAGCCTGTTAAGATCATTCATTGCCTGTAAGGGAGAAAAACAAGTTGGAATACTAGTTACACTGTGTGTTGTAATAGGAAATAGTGTTTCATCTTTCTTGTATTCCCTAAGGTGCATATAATGGAACACTTGCAGGCACAACTGTTGTTTGTCACCCTAGTGGTTGGTGACAGGAATCAATTTTGAACACTTTTTGTGTAAGAAATATGTCATGTGCTCAGCTGAGAAGAAAGTGCTCATAATTCTGGACAATCAATGATAGCCATGTGACACCAAATGGTCTGGATTATTGCAAAATAATGGGATTATTCTCCTTACACTACCTCCCATACAAGTCATAAACTACAACCTCTAGATAGAGCAGTGTTTGGACCATTAAAATCTTATTACATTACAGCAGCAGATGAATGGATGATCAATCACCCTGGTCGAGCAATTTCTATATGTGAAATTGGGGAACTAAAGCCATTTCCAAAAGCTGGTCCTCAGAAGAAGACTGTGGGAAGAAAACCCAAAAATCTCTAATTTTGACTGACACCCCCATTAAAGCTCAAATACAACAAGAATTTAAATTATATAGGTAGAGTCAGACTGAAAAATGCAATGCCATAGCTGGGATTTGAACCATGGATCTCCCAGTTTGTAGCTGGTTGCTCTACTACTGAGCTACCATGGCAACATACCAGCATAGCATTGAATTCCTCAAATGACTCGCATGTTTTCTGATAAACCATAAGGTGATCTCCAATTATTTTGAGATGACATAGCCCAATGGTGACTACAATGTGTAAGTACTTTAAGTCCCAGGATTCATAGTACTTACAGCATTGTAAGTTTTGGTTGTAATCTCAAAATAATTTGAGAACATCTTGTGGTTTACCAGGAAACACGCGAGTCAGTTGAGAAATTCAATGCTATGCCAGCATGTTGCCATGGTAGATCAGTGGTAGAGCAACCAGCTAGAAACCAGGAGATCCATGGTTCAAATCCCATCTATGGCACTGAATTTTTCAGTCTGACTTTACCTATCCAACTCCTGTCCTACACGTGGCTTGTGTGAAAAAACAATTAAATCAATAAAATTTAAATCTCATAGTTCAACAAACAGGAAATTACATTTGGAGCCTGTGTGTTCAAAAGAAGAGCTGTCCTATAGATTTGACAGAAAATGAAACATCCAACTCAAATGAAGATCTTATTCTGCCATCAGAAGACTCCCTAGATTCTACTTTATTTCAAGACAAACTATTTAAAAATGAAGAAGATTTTGATCCCACAGTTTCAAACTCACAATTAGTGATTTTGTCTGATCTTATTCTGCCATCAGAAGACTCCCTAGATTCTACTTTATTTCAAGACAAACTATTTAAAAATAAAGAAGATTTTGATCCCACAGTTTCAAACTCACAATTAGTGATTTTGTCCTTGTTCAGTTTGCAAGCAGGAGAAAAAAATTATTATATTGTATTAGTGGTTGGTGTTACCACACTGATGATGTATACAAAATTAATTTCTATAATACAAAGGGAAGTTATTCATATATCCTGAAATTAAAGATAAGAGTTTTGTTGACACCCAAGATATTGTCATGAGACTGAGTGTTAGAGGAACACAGCATGTGCAAAACCACTTTGTATTCAATGCTGACTTTTCCAGTTATTCTGTACAATAAATTTATAATGGGAAGCTCATTGAGAAAAAGTGAGTTTTTGTTGCCCTTTTTACATTAAAAGAAAATGTTAGCTAACTACCTAAAATAAAGTTTAGGTGTTATTCTGTTGTATGTCACCACTGTAACATGATGTTCCCACATGCATGTCTCAATGCACCCTTATCATGGGAGGTTTGAGACACATTGCAACGTGTAAGTTTCTGAACAAATTTTGGATTGTGTGATTTGCCTAGAATAATTTTATCATATAAGTAGTAAAGTCTAGGGACTGGAATTCTCTAATCGATTGTCCAATAAATGTATTTTGTTGTCTCAACGATCCCCTACTGCAAGCAACCAAACTTTTACAAGAAACACATATTTTTATGCAGTAAAATATGTTATTAGTCAAAGATAAACATGAATGTAAGTTATTTTATCCATTCCAGAGTAACTGCACCATGTTTTATATAATACCTTCTAATTATTTAAAAATTTTTCATTTGAAGCTATTGCTCTTTCATTTATAAATCTTTATGTGACAGTCACAATCTATATTAGTTCAATATTAATTCTCAAATTTTGAAGGCTTGAATTTTGAAAAATATTTTGTTTATAATATAATTTCATTTATAATATAATTTCATTTGGAACATGCAAAGGCAATATTTGTGGCTGTTAGTTTTAAAATACCTCCCATAGTTTAAGAGTAGTTCATTTTTGACTTTCCCTGTAAAATTTGCCATTTTGGATATAATATGGTTTGCAACAGTAATCCTCAGATGTTATTTCTAAAAGTTAGAGTACTTTACCCATAAATTTAAAATTTTGTCGAAGTCTATGGAAGTTTAAGGATAATTTCTATGAATAGTTATAACCTAACAATTTTTAGAATTATTTCCTTGGACATACATAAGAAATTACCACCATAAAACAAACCCAAATATGATTATACTGATCATTTACAATTTCATTTATTAAATTCAAGCTTGTAGCAAGATCACAGCAATTCTGTAAATTGCCTTTTCAAATAAGAATCCAATTTGACATTCACAATGAATGCAATTAAATTGCTGTATTTTGTTACAAAGACCTGTCTGAGGCACCATGATTGGATTCAAGTTTCTTGCTTATTCTATGTGCTTGAATTTGAATTTTAGTTCAGTGAGGCAGCTTGACAGAGATAGCTGGCATTTTTCTCTTGTCCTTATGAATATATTTTAGATTTTAGATTCATGAGCTTATTTCTGAATTGATTTCATCCCTCCATTCATTGTTTCATATTATCTCTGTAGTTAAAGGACATCAATGTTAAAAGAGAAAGAAAGCTGAAAAGAAAATAGTGTAATAGATAGATAAAAAGGAAATGCATATTTAGTTTATAAGGAAGAAAGAGCTATTCAATAACAGAGAAATTCATGTGCACAAAAGTAAACTTCATAATTATCCTTATCTTTGAATTATCTTTTTAGATTATGAGGTCAGTTATGAAAACTGTCAACCTGTCCAGAGATGGTACTGGCTGCTCGCTCGTTACATAGTTTTCAATCCCACAAATGTATGTATTGAATAGCCAAGCTGCTTTTTCACATTTCTCTTTGGATATGAAGACAACAGAAATTGCAGTAATGTTGCTTTGCATCCATTCAGAGTTTCTGAGCTTCCTGAAGCCTAGCATAGGATGTCATGGCTTGTAATGAAATACCATTCAGCTGACACATGAAAATTTATTCTTGCATACAGCAGATTAACAAAATTATTCTTATTCTTTTATTGACCTGCTACCCCATCACTGAAACAGAGAATCTATTTATGCATGAAAATTGCTAATGTAGATAAATAATCAGGTGTTTTTGAAAAAGATGAACCACTGGATTGCCATGAATTAAATGTTGTCATATAATTGAAAATCATGTATGTTCCTGCTGTTACAACTTGCTGAGGTTTTGCAACCCCTACACTCCCTTCCCCTATCTTGAGTGGTGTAGTAGCTGTATATAAAAAAATAAAAAAATCAAGAAATGGGTTGGTTAGAGGAAGGTTTTCTGTCACAAGTGAGAAGTAGTGATGGTAGTTGAACAAGTCCAATATATTTTCAGTCATAAAATATATAAATGGACATTTAATTGATTCTTGAAAATTCAGAAAAAGTAATAATTGGCTTGCTTAAGAAAACCCAATATGTTGAATATTAATAATAAATTGATATAAGCAGAAGTTGTTATAAGTAGCTACTATACAATATTGCAATCCAAGCAAAAATTACCTTAGCAATTCACAAAGTGCCGATGCATTATTTAACCACACCACACATGGTTTTGCAACTGTAGGCTGCAACACTTTAAAAGAGCAATTCTGAAAGTAATAAATGAACTCGCTCTGGAAAAATAGCTAGCAACATTCTTTCAAGCACATCTGGATACAGTAAAATTAGTATTCCAGTGCAATATTAGAACTGGGATAACACCCAAGACTCAGCCCAGAACAATATCTGCTAACTCAGCACAATTTAGTGTTCTGACTAGCTCTCCCAAAGACACAAACTAGTCAGAGCACGTACATTTCCCCCAAAGCAAAACAAAGGCTTTACAAAATGCAAACAATTGTGAGATTCCCCATTATACAAACCAACATGTGCGACAATGTTAAACCAAAATGGAGTGATCTCATCAGTTGAAGATGTCGAGGATGTCACCCCAAGAAGTAAGTTGTTGACCTGGTGAAGTATGGAAGCAGGGGACAGCTAGTCGGTCAGTGCTCACTGCTTCACTCAATTAAGTGAGGGAGGTAATCAAATAATTCGAGTTTTTATATATAAATGAATAGTTCCTTGAGACTTAAGGTATCCTTGTATGGTATCCTGTATAATAAAATTGTTTGGATTTGCTTTTTTCAAATATTTCAGGACTGATGTTTGAAATTAGTACAAAATTTAAACTTTTCCAGACAGATAAGAAAATTGTTGATAAAATGTTTAGTGTTAGTGTTCTGAGATAGCTCCCACAAGTAAGAGAAAGAAAAGTAGTATATATGAATTAATTAATTTACTATCGAATCACAATACAAATATTTGTTACATTTCATATATCTTTCTTCCTTTCTTTTTCCTTAAACAGATTTAGCTAAGTTTCTATTCTCCACATTTAGCTTGTTCCTCTGAACCTTATACACACTAACACCCTGGTCATTAGTATAAAAGGATCTTATTTAACTAATACTAGATAATCCCATTTTCTCATCTACTCATTCCTTCCTTGCACTGCCTCTCAATTCTATACCATTTCTCATGCACCTTTTTAAAATATTTTCTGTACACCATAATAAATTCTCTTCTGTTATTTTTAAATACCCTTTTTGCTAATTCCTTTATCTCCAGTTTATACCGTCTACCAAAATTCAATTCCCTTCTCCATACCTATTTTTTCTTGCACTTAAGCACATAGTACACTACTTCCGCATTTTCACCACACATTGGGCATTTATTAATTTCATAATCACCTCTGAGCCCCCATAATTTTAACTTTTGTTCTTGCCAAAGCATATTCTTCTTTCCCGAATTGATCATATAAGTCCACGTATTTTTCTCTGCCTCAATCTATTTTTATATTTTTGTATAGTTCCAGCGAATGTTTATCTCTTAGGCTACAAAACAAATCTTGTTTTTCAATATTCTCAATACATGTTTTCACTTTTCTCTAAAGACCTTTTCTCAAACCCTTGTTCCCACCCCAAACATTTTCCATTCCTATTCCTTCAAAATAAATTTCCCAGTTTTGCATATCAACTGAACTTCCAACCAGCCCTTGCTTGAATTAATAAACATTAATTAACAATTTATGGTTTTCTTCCACACAAGTCATGTGTAGGACAGGAGTTGAATAGGCAGAGTCAGACCAAAAATTCAATGCCATAGCCGGGTAACTCAAAGGTAAGAGCAACCAGCTAGAGACCCAGAGATCTATGGTTCAAATCCAGGCTATGGCATTGAATTTTTCGGTCTGATTCTGCCTATCCAATTCCCTGACAACATTTTTCCAACATTTCCATAATTTTCATTTTTCTATATAAATATTTTAATCCTCTTTCGATCACTTTCCCCTTATTTTCTGTTATTCTGGGTATAACAGAACAAATAGTACCTAAAGAGGCCTCTGAGCAAAATTAAGAGGTCTTTCATGTCCAATATAGAATGGGACACTGAGAACTGCAGCCATTACAGAGAGTCCTTAAATAAAACTGAATTTAATTTAATTTTTCAAACGGTACTGCTGCATTTGGTGAAGCTCTTGGCAAGCCCTATTAATTTGCAAAATTCCCTATAAATCTCGTCAATATTCTTCATCCTATCTCCAACTTGCACTTCACGCATCATTCTCATTTCCACCAGTGTGTTATATTATTATATTATATCCCTTCCAACCATATATATTTGATATTTTATTATAACATGTTCTGATACCTCATAGTCAATCTCCCTTTTTCATTTGCTCTCCCCATCACCCATTTGCACTTAAATTCACTCCCTCATTTCCAAATTTATTTTTTGAAAGAAAGCAGTAAGGAGCATGACATGAACTTTGTAAAAGTTGGAAGATAAAATGAAACAGAATATAGCAATGGAAAAAAGATAGAAAAGGAAATCAAAGAGGAGATGGCAATTATCAAAAGAAGAATGGAAAATGTTGAAGACAAGAGCAGAAGGCACAACATGGCAATTTTAGAGTTAGAAGAATGAACCGGAAGGAATGTGAGAAGGCAATGTGTGAACTTTTGAGTAAAAGACTAGGAATGGAAATAAAAAATTATGAAATTTGTCAAGCTTTTAGATTTGGAAAGAGAAGAGGGGAAAGGAATATATTGCTAAAATGAATAAGCACACAAATGGCTTTTGACACAGTTAATCAGGCAAGAAAATTGAAAGACACATACATTAATAGGGATCTGAATTTTGGGCAAAGGGAGCTAATGAAAACATTAATAGAACAAAGAAGGGTAGTGCATAGCCAAGGAAAAGTGGCATGTATTTGAGATTTTAAACTATGTTTTGACAGTAAAGAGGCAGAAGGGACACAGGAAAGAACAAAAGCAGTGAACTAGAAACAATTATGACAAAGTTAAAATTCCAGGGCTGTGCAATGACATACGAGAAGACTGGCAAATTCAACAACAGGTAGCCAGAGCAGCAATACAGAGAGGAGAAGACAGGGAAACTGAAGCAGGACCACACGCCAGAGAGAGAGTAAAGAGGTGGCATAAAGAAGAGGAAGAAGAAGACAGCTGAAGCTGACAAGAAGGGGAGACTAGGAAATAAAATTGAAATTGAGTTTTATTTTTTTATGCTTTTTAACTAGTGCAGTTCTTAGCATGCCATATTATATTGGGCATAAAATACTGCTTGATTTTGCTCAGAAGCATCTTTATCAGGCATGAGGTTCTTTTACGTGGTGTAAATTTACAACAAAGGACCAATGGCTTTACTCCCCTTTTGAAGGAAGCCATGTTAAGGATTTTTAAGCCCAAAAAAATCCATCACCCTCCAGCAAGTTTGAACCTGCAACCTTGGGGACCAGAGGGTAGCATGTTACTGTGAACCACAGAGGACAACGGCGCATCTGAGTTAATAGAGTTAGAAATCAAGAAGAACAGGAAAACAGGTCAATAGACCAGCAAATGGGGCAGTACCAAAGGCAGATAGAAGCACAGGAGAATTAAGAAAGATAAAGAGAGAGGGGTAATCTATGTGCTGTACAAAAGGTCACAGGAGAATAATGGTAAGAAAGGGACAAAAGGCAAACAGTGGACTGAAGAGTTGAAAGTGTGGAAAGATGAAGGTTCAGTGGCATTTAGAAGGGGCAAAAGGAGGCATATTGTGCAATCACAGAAAAAGAAACGAGGGAACAGATGCATCACTGTGGATAACTAGGCAAAAAAAAAGTTTGGAAAGTGCAAATAAGAGGAAAAGATCAGCAGCAAGTTCACTGAGAATACAGTGAGTAAAAGAGATGCAGAAAAAGTGGAAAGTGATGTGGTTTTGCCAGGAAAATTGAAAAAGTTTGTGTAAAGTTTCAGGAAAGTCATAAGAAAGTTGTAATTGGGCAGTAATAGAATAAGGTGAATAGTAGGTCAACCAGAAACAGAAGATGAAATAAGCAGGAAAAAGGGTTTTTAGGAGGAGGAAGGACGGGGAGTTAAAAACTAAGACAAGTGAAGCATAAATAAGGTCAAGGAAAGCAGACAGTAAGAGAAAACTGATAAGAGATTGGAGGCAAATATCTGATAAATGGGAAAGGCAAGTAAGAGAAAGACTTAAGTAAGCTTAGAGTAGGAAATAAAAGAGTAAAATTGAACAAAGTAGGCAGAATATAGGACAGGTAAAAGAGAAATAGAAAAGTGAAAAAAAAAGAATATTTACAATGAGGTAGACAACACAAAATATTGTGATGCACTAAAATCTGCTAAATTTGTAATGGTTTATAAAGCATGTAAAGCCTATCCAATGACAAGAAGGGCTGAGTCCCAAGTTTGGAGGGCAGTCCAAGTTATGTATGACTTGTACAATATAAAATGTCATTTATTTCACACACAAGATGACTTCTTCCATTAGTCTTCTCTTATATAATAAATTTAGAAATTCTGAAATAATTATTCCTTAGACATTTTTAACATTTGATTAAATAACAATTTGGAGATTATGGAAAAGAAGAGAGAATTTAATAAATCACTGTACCTTTTGTTTTTAGACTACGAGAAAGCATATGACCAGGTGAACTGTGCAAAACTATGGAAATAAATGGTAAGTGGCATGTTATTTATGGACGCTCTTTAACTGCTGTGGTTCTCAGCATCCCATTCTATACTGGGTGTGAAAGACCGCTTAATTTTGCTCAGAGAATTCTCTATCAGGCTTGAGGTTCTTTTATATGCCATAAGTCCCTTCCCAAAAAATCCATCGTCCTCCACCAGATTTAAACCCACTAAAGTTAGCATAGTAACTGTTACACCACAGAGGGTGCTGCAAAACTATAGGAGACGTTATAATATATAACAAAACTTAATTGATGCAATTAAATCTCTGTATATCAATAATAAAATATCTATTAAGACCAACAGTCATGCAACAAATATAAATACCCTCCAGATAAATAAAGGACTTAAACAAGGGTGTGGATTATCACCTCTGTGTTTGTAATATAATACATGAATAGAATTTTGGAAAAATGGCTTATAAAAGATCCGAAAGGAATTAACTTAAGTAAAGAAAAGGAAATAAAAACAATACTGTTTGCTGATGATTAATTATTACTAGCAGAGATCGCTGAATATCCTCAATGCTATAACAAAGGAATAAGATAGAAAGTATCATCTCAGAAAACTAAATCAATGGTCATGTATGGGAAACATCTAAGATGAGTGAAAATAGATAACAAAATAATAGAAAAATCTCCACCTTTAATTACCTGGGATGTCAGATAAATATGGAACAAATGAAACGAACATTGTAAAATACAATAAACTGAATGGATGTATTAAGAAATATTTTGGAAGGAGCATGAGAGCTGAAATAAAACAGAGATTATATAATGTAGTATCTAAGTCAGTCCTTAGATATGGAAGTAAACCTGGACACTGAGAAGTCAACACAAATGTATTTTATGTGTTATCTGGTAGGGAAGACTAGAAGAGACAGAGTTAGAAATCAAGACATAAGAGCACAGTTGGGAGTCAAGAATATAGCAGAAACTACTGGAAGCAATGGAGAGTGCCCCCTTGTAGATTACCTAAGGGAACAAGAAACTTGGGAAGACCAAGAAGACGATGGAGTGATCACATATGTAACTGAAATTTAATTAGCCTACACCTTGGAAGGAAGAAGACGGCAATTTGGAGAGAAACTCTCGGGCTATTTTTACTTTGTAGAGAAAGTATAAATGGTCTTTCTCTCCCCCTCCCCTCTCTCCCTCCCCCTCTGTCACTTTCTCTCTCTGAAAAGTCTGTTAAATACCAAATTTGGTATTTTAGTTCAGTAACTTACAAGAATGTGATATGAAGATTTTCAAGAAAATCTCTCCACCCCCAACTATCCTTTATGTGGAAAAAACTTCAAACATTTTAATTTTCTCAAAAATGGCTCTAACAATTTTAATTAAATTGCCATAAACAAAAGATATTTATTCAAAATCTTCTCGGGCTTCTAGCCAGGTAAAAACTTGGCTTGAAGAAGTGCATCTTCCTCGTCTTCAGGGTGCACTTCTTCGAAACGTTGGTGTCAAGCCAAGTTTTTACCTGGCTAGAAGCCCGAGAAGATTTTGAATTAACACGTCGCCAGGAAAGCTTCAGTTCTTATTTTAAAAGATATTTACATGACAAATAAAAAAAAATATATATATTGAATTTTCTGGAAATGGCTGCTGAAGACCTCTTCTTTCTGGATGACTTTTGCATAACTGGTAAACCGTAAGAGATAGAAAAAAAAACTTACTGTACAAAGAATGTAGACCCTGTTAAAAAACACAATTTGTGTCTTATGTATTTTTTTGTTGAGTTGACCATTTCCAAGAAATTCCTTGTCGTTGGTTTCAGTTTTAAAATACTTAAAAGTTTTCTCATACGGAAACTTGTCAACTCCTGGCCATGCAAAGAAACAGATTTCAATCACATAGCAACCAGATTTGATGATTTGATGAGTTGACTATTGCATTAGCCTATTATATGCTCTTATTTCCCTTCTACTTACCAGGAAGCAGTAATAAAACCATTTCTGTAATGTTTATGTGGATTAACATGAAGTAGACAGTAGAATAAGCTTATAAACAATAATGTGTTATAGAGATGTAGGGATTGCATGCGAAACTAGTTCTGCATAAGTAAGTTTTTGTGAAGCACTCGACTCCAATTAAATTTACTAATTGCCAGCTTCACAGTGTACCACTTCCAGTAATGAAAAATTATACATCAGATTTAGTTTATAATATGCGGTGTCATTAATGTCCTTACTGCTTTAGTAAGTTTTACTGTGATTCATGAAGAGGTGTGCCAGATTTGTTCAAATCTCACTTAGAGTGAATTACCCAGATAAGATTTTTTTGGGGGTTTTCTCTTATTCTGAGAAGGCAAAATTCATGTAACTTTAAACTCCATGGACCCTAAGATCATTTCAGCATCATTTCACCAATTTCATCCTGTCCAATATGACCAACTAGGCTAAAGGACAAAAAAAAAAGGGCTTATTTTGTGCTCAGTCCAGCTTCTGAGAAGCAATGATGATTAACTAAAAGGCAATGATGTTCATCTGAATTTGCTGTGTGCCCTTAATGCTGGCGCAGTTTTATGTGAGATTCATATATTTCTCTTTACATTCACAGCTTTCCTTGAATTGTGCAGTCATCTGTTCTCCATTATTACTTTGTATGCCTTAATCACAATGGCCTTCATGCAAAGGTGAGAGTTTTCATTTGGAGAAAGATGGTTCAGCTAAAGGAATTAGAATTTTATTTCTATTACTGATTGTTGCCTCCATTTTTGTTTTTGGTGATACATAGTCATCTTCACTTGATTCTTTTGTTTCTTCTCACTTTATTTTTTCTCTTCAAATGTTTGTTTCTTTCACATTAGTCATTTTTATAACTATACAGTAGCAATGACATATCACATCAGCTCTAAATTAAGTAATTTATATCACATTTCTTAGACCATTGATAGAATCAGTCTATACCCACTAGAAATGCTTGTAATATTTGATACTGATCTACAACCAGAAGAAAAGCCATGAGAGGAAAGTGCAGGCTTCAACTTTGTTGTAGGCAATTAACTAATAATATATTCACGCTGTCATCGTGCATGATGCTTTCATCTGTAGCATTGTGTTACATGCAATTTTAAGCCTTAAGCACAATTCATCTTTAAATTTAAGTTACCATAGCTTGGCTGGTTCCATCGTGAAATTTGATTGATGGCATTGGCATGTGTTTTTACCTTGTAAAAACTAAAGCATCAAGTGGTAAAAATGGGTTGGATCTGAAAATATAAATATATATTTCAAAGTTACTTTTCACTCTTATCCTAAAATATTAGTTTTAATAATCCATATTTTTTATAGAAAATAAGATGTTTATATACATATTTTTCTGTTAAATCATAAAATTGTGTTATTTTTCAAAAGATCTATAAGTTCATAATAAGTTCCTGTTTTAAAATATGCATAGCAATGTGCCTGAACTTATCCCCCCCCTTTACTGCAGCCAAACTACTGATGTTACAGTTTTATATTTTGTAATTTTCTTTTCCCTACGATTTTGTTTATATACTAAAATTAGGAAGAAATTTGATATTGCAATGACAAAAACTTTAAATGTATGGAATGCCCAAAAGGCCACTGCCTCAAACCAGATGGATAAAGGGCCAAATTCCATTGTTGTAGTGGGAGTAGTTACCAGTGCCCTGTAATGACAATGCAAAACACCCTTTCCAACTTGCTAAGTTTTATTTTGCACTACCTTGATGTAACTCTTATCTATCACTATAATGCAGTGTAAGAGAGAAGAGATCCAATACATTTCTTTGGGTCTTAGTCCCCAAGTCTTGCCAAACATGCTTCTCCAGGTCCAGAAGATCCCACATTAACATCTGCAGTAATTCAACTTTGTTAATTGTGTCTGATAAGCCAATACACCATAGCCAGGGGTTTCTCATCGCTTCTGTTCTAAACTGTTGCTCTCATTCTTGTTAGTCTCCCCTCCTGGTGATGACACCATCATCAAAATCTCTTCTGGTTTCATCCCATAACTGTTTCAGTGGCCTCATTCTTTTCATTGGTTTTTTGCTGCTGTATACTCTTTCATTTTTGGCTGTTCACATATCTCTTGGGCAGTTGTCATCCTTTGTTTTCCCCTCGTTTCCTCACCTCTGAACTTGCCATTGAATCATTGGAATTCCATCGATCCACCTTTAATTATTTATTTATTCTTCAAACATATTTTTCATAATAGACAATGATTGCAAGGAAATGATTGTAAAATAAGCTGGGAAACATATGCCGCTAATACTTTGTTTTAGAGGCAATTTGACATTACTGATCTTAAGGATGGAGGCAAGAAACTGATAAAGACAACAGGGGCTAGAGTATTATGAGAATACTTCCAAAGAATTGCACATCAATTTCAACAAAAATAAATTGCTTTTAGAGTTAAACAAGACATTTATTTTACTGTCTTTAACTCATTATACTAAATGAAATATTTGAATATTTAAGAGAAAATTCTTGATGTTTACATTAAATGGTTGAGAGTATACTATTAGGATAATAAGTACATTTATGCTTCACATTCAAGAACACCTCAGAACTACCTGAGTCATAAGTAGTTGCTTCTTTACCTGAAAGCTAGGCAGGTTTGCTGATAAAAACAAGAAGGACACATGCTTGTGTGTATATGGGTATCATTCACCAGCAGTACTTAAAGTGGCATTTATATGAGTAATAAAGAGAGTGGTAACAGTATTAATAATCGGTTAGTTAAAGATAATGTAAGAATGAAATAGAACTATAAAACGCATATAGTAGCGTCTATGTAAAGAAAAAATATTCAACATACAAATAACCACTTTGCATGCAATTTTCTCTACTAATTACCTACATGAACAGAAAACTGTTCAAATAAGCTATAACTATAAGTAAGTTTATTTACAGTGTAACACTGTTAATCTGCAACAACAGAGCACACAGCTTCCCATATGCACTTTCTTCCTTTTTTCTTTTTTTTTTTTTTTTGCACTCTGAACATGTGCATTCTGCACTGTGTGTCTCTTTTTGCAACCATTATTTTACACAAGGTTTGGGTTTAAACATGGTGACCCCCCTGTCACTATGTCAATTAAAGATGCAAACATCGCACTGGAAACAGTAGTAATTTTAAGTGAGTTTCCAAGATCAGACAACATTATGCTCATTTTACTAAAACCATGTGCTTACTGGTATGGTGTATATAGCAGCGAAATACTTCTTTAATTTCTCACCACAGCCCTCTTTCTCGTTGCTTTGCACTAAACAAAATCTCTTAAAATATCCTGGGAATTGAATCTAAATTTCGGATTGAGTTTTTGCACTTCTCTTTCACCTTGCCAAATATTATCATGCACACTAAAAACTCAGTGTATTTGTCAAAATAACTGCTGAGTTACATCATTTTCATTCATCATTCTCATTTTCATATTGTCTACAAAGTATTGTATAAACAGCAGGAAAGCTAGCCTTACTGTTAGTTTTCACACTTTTGATACATTTAGTCACTTCAGCCTCACTGTCTCCTGGTAAACATTTCAAATTTTCAACTCTTATTCAAATACATTTTATATTGTCACGCGTTTTTAATGGTGCAATGATATGTAATTGTAATTGTAATTTATTAGCAGCCTATAGACTCTTTTCGAGTATCGGGCATTGTCAGTTTACATTAAACAAAATTAGCATTAAATAAACTTAGTCTACATAAATTATAAAAATACATTAATATATACAGGATGTTTGGTTTAACGAAGTATTAATATAGTCTACATAAATTATTTTAAAAATTCATTGATATCATACACAGGATTGTTCAGTAAATATGTCTTGAGACATTGTTTAAATTTAACAGCATTTTCATTTTTTACATACACAGGGAGTCGATTATACATGTGTAATCCTATTGTATAGGGATCTTTATTTACAGATTTTACATTGTAGCTGGTATAATGTAAGTCAAGTTTGCATCTAGTATCATGGTTATGTATTTCACTGTTTAGTTTTGGTTTTTTCTGGTTAATTAAGTAAGTTCCTTTGTATATGTATAGAGATACTACAGTAAACATCTTTTCTCTTTTAAAAACTTCCCTGCATGATTCTCGACACCCCATTTTAAACATAGTTCTGATACATTTCTTTTGTAGCACTAGAACCCTTTGCATATGCATTTTATTACAACCCCCCCATAATTCAATACCATATTGGATATGTGAATAAATTAACCCATAGTATATAAATTTTAGAACCTCAACATTACAAGTTTTTGCAAATTCCCTCATTAAATACAAACCTTTACTTATTTTTTTACATAGGTCATCGATATGATTAGTCCAGGACATGAGTTTATCTACTTGCATTCCTAAAAATTTGTGAGAATCAGATTCCTGTATTGCAACATTTCCAAAGTTAATATGAAATAATATATCTTTTTTCTTCTTGCTTAACTCAAATTTAATTATATTTGTCTTGTCAGGGTTATTAGTGATGTTGACAGATTTAAAAAATGTGTTTATTCTTAGCGATTCATTGGTGGCTAATGATTTCAAGTCAAGATCATTGTTTGCTTTACATATAATAGTGGTGTCATCTGCATAGCTTATAATTTTACAATTAGGTGTCCAATACATATCATTTAAATATAAAATAAAGAATAATGGTCCAAGTACTGAGCCTTGGGGTACTCCGTATTTAACTATTTCAGCACTTGATTTAAATTTTGTTCTTTTTTTTCCTTGCTTGAAACTTATTTCTGTGTATTGTACACAACCTTTTAGATACAACGAAATTAATCTATTGGTAACCCCTCTAATACCGTACTTTTCTAAGATTAATAATAATGTATCGTGTTGGACGCAGTCAAACGCCTTAGATAGATAAAAAAATATGCCTACAGTTTTCTTTTTTTCATTTAGATTACTTAAGATGTTGTGAGTAAAGTCTATTAAGGCCGTGGTGGTTGATCTTTTAGCCCGAAAGCCATGCTGAAAATCATTTAAAATATCATATTTTTCAAAGAAATTCATAATTCTCTTCAATAGTATTTTTTCAAACAACTTAGCTATTACCGAGGTAAGGTTATAGGTCTATAGTTTTGCATGTTACTTTTGTCTCCCTTTTTATGTATCGGAATCACAGTACTAATTTTTAAACAATCTGGGAAAATTCCTAGGTTTAGTGATGTATTTATTAGATGAACCGAGGGGGTGCTCAAAACATGTTTACATCTTTTTAACAATTTAGAGCTAATTCCATCCCATCCAGTGGAATTTTTATTTTTAAATCCATTAATTAATTTTATAACTTCATCTGCCGTAGTATCATACAGATAAAGCGAATTTCCTATACCCTTATTAGTTTTAAAACCTGCAACATCAGGGGTATTTTGATTGCTAGCAACATTTATAAAGTAATCATTAAAACGATTGCATATCTGAAGTGGATTATTTTCTATGCAGTTATTAATGAGTAGATTAATATTTTCTTGCTTTAACTTTTCTTCCCTCATGCTATTAATCATTGACCATGCTGTTTTTGAATAGTTACTAGTATCAGAAAGCTTTCTTATCACCTTTTGTGATTTATTGTTTATCAATTCATCCTCATATGCTTTTTTAAATTGTTTGTATTTGATATTGTAGTGCTCGAGTTTTGTTGATTTAGCAAGTAGATATAAATCCTTTATTTTTTCCCTCAACCTCAAAGCCTCTCTTGAAACCCTTACTTTATGTTTTTTTAAAGGTTCACATATTTTGTTTACTATAGGGCAGCATAGCTCAATATAGAGGTTTAGAATTTCATTAAAATGTATTCCATTTTTCATTTGCATTTTTAATGCTATTCAAATCTTGCCATGTTTCATTAGCCAAACAAGTATGTAGTTTTAAAATATTAGCCTCAGTAAATTCTCTAAGGGTTATAATTTCAGTTAGGTCAGGGTTTTTAAATGTACAGTTATTTATGTCTAAAAATTGAGCATGATGATCAGATAGGTGATTGACCATATTCCCAGCAGCAGGCTTTCTTTTATATTGGTAACAACATAATCAATTACAGAATTTGAATTTATAGTTTCCCTAGTAGCATCTAGCTTAACACTTTTTAAATTAAATGAATAGAACATATCCTGCAACTTTAGAAAATCCCCATTCATATGATCAGCATATATATTCAAGTCACCCATTATTATTATTTTACAGTCATGTTTTAAACAATACCCTAATACTCTATACATACATTCAATAAATTAATTTACTTTAGCATGTGGAGATCTATAAATAGCAAGAATTTTAACCTCTTCATTACCTCTTCATTATGTGTTTTAATTCAAGCAATACATCAAGCATAAGTCCTAGCCGATTAAATAAACTTATGACATCTCAATTTGTTTGCCAATCCACCAAACTGACTCCGCTCTTTACTATTGTGGCAAGTGTTTTTAGATTCATCATTGCATTGTGCATATAATACAGAATAAGTAACACCACACATCAGAAAGAAGAGGCAGCCCACCTCATATCTATAATACAACCAATATTTTTAAGTTAATTTTCTAGAGCCTTCACTTCTGAAGTTGAACCAAATTTTTTGGAGAGACTCTGTATAAGTTGTGCAATTTGTTGACAAAAATGCAAAAACGATTCACACCTCCAACAGTAGTAACACATCTTTCATGCCAAGTTCTAGTCAGTGACTAAGACAATGCCACAATACAATTTTAGGGAATATTTCTTGTAGTTGTGATCCTACTCCAGATTTTTTCCCACATAAAGCACTTGCACCATTGCTTGTGATACCAACCATATAATTTTGAAGATAATTTTCATTAAAACCGTTTCTTCTGAGACATTCTAGGAGGACGTTTAAAATGGTGTGTGCTCTTTGATCTTCAAGTTCCACTAATTCTAAAAATAATGTGTAGATGTCATTGTTGTCACTACCTCCATAGGTTTTGTTACCATCTGTCCAAATACATGCACATATATATAAATATTTAATACACTTTTATTATTTATCATAGTTGACTCATCAATTGTAATACCCACCATTGATCTATCACCAATAATTTTTCCTATAATTCTGTTTCATTTCTTTACTAATATGCATTATAATGCCAGAACACACAACATTCAGCCCGTATCAAGGCCATTTGTAACTTCAAGATCTATTAAATGTGCATAGTCCACATTTTGTTTTGTACACTGTACAAAAATTCAGCATGTTGTTTAAAAATTGCACATATTTTCATTGGCAGCAAGGTTTTCCAAAGTTTGTTTTTCAACCTCCTCCAATAATGGTTTTTTCTGCTGTACAATGAGCATTACTTTTCTTGTGTTGGAATATTTTCTTTCATAAGGATTGCTGCTGGCTTTCTGTAGTAGACCCAAAAGGTTTTGTAACACCCAAAATCTATTATTGTAACAAAGACTTGAATAAAGTTTGTTTGCGACACCTAACCACTCGTATTTTTCTTTAAACCTTGGTTTTGATTACAACATGATGGGAAACTGTTTGACTCAACTATCACTCAGTTTCATATGTCAATGTCTTTTTGAGTAACACCTGTATTTTGTTTTTCACATCATTGGGTATACTAAAATAATTTTTATTGATTGCTGTCCATGTCATTGTAAGAAAAAAGTTAGACCTATATGCATACAATTATGAAGAATCTGATCAAACACATATCTCTCACAAATCTAAAAGATTTCAAGTGGCCTCGGACCATTTGAATTGCATCCAGATATTATGGTTGCATTTGTCATTATTGCATAATGCATATACATTTTTAAATAAACTGAATAAAAATAAGAAATAATTAGTAAATGAGACGTTCTGTTGAGCTATGAATGTTAACTGTATGATTCAATATCTATATTTTATCAATTTACTAATTATTAATTTAAAATAAGTCTAAACACCATTATTGTATTAGGTATTAGCAAAATTATCAGATTTCAGAGAGACAAGTGTCTGCATTCATGGGAATAGAAAGGGAGAGGGATCGTTTTGTCACAGACAAAGGGCTACTTGAGATGTAAAGATATAGTATCCATTGTTGAAACAAACAAATGGCAATTTTTACTCTTGATGCTTAAACTTAAGTCCTGTAATGACAATTACACGATGAGCATTAAAGGAATAACACAGTAATTAAAATTTTAATCAGTTTTATAAATGGTATGCCATACCGGCTTATTTCCCAGCTTTTGTATGCATACCCAGGTCATACCTTCCCATTTTAAGAACTGTATATCAGTGCTTCATACACTGCCTAATCTCAAAATGATGTAATTTTCAATGTTGCATAAAAATATACCTAAGGGAGATTCAATTCTGCATCTCCAATTTTGGACAGTTTAGGTATAAGGTATTTGATTGCTATATTTGTTCTGTATTGTTTCAAAACAACCGGTGTATCTGCAACAAGACACCCATTCATGAGTATTCACCTGACTCATCCATGTTTATGCTTGCAAAAGCAACCCCAACTGCTTGTGATTTCCTTGTTGCTGGCACTAAATAAATTAGCTGGCCCATAGCCCTTCATATTTTAAATTTGTCTTTACTTGAAGTTTTTAAAATTAATTTTCATTTTTAAAATTGTAGTTTGGTTTTACAAAAATGCAAAGAGTCTGTATTAATGTTGATACACAAAGCCTTATATGATTGGATTGACTTTTGTATTTTAGGGCAATGCAGATGAAAGTCACGTAGCAATACAAAGGAGAAGCAAGAAGATGGCTGCAATGTCCAAGAATTCCTCGCTCCCATGGGCTGTGGTGACGACAAAACCTTGCATTGGTAGTTTACCCACTGCAGTGAGAGTTGGTCCAGGTTACTCCATCCTACGAACAGAAGTAGGTCATAAAATCAAGCAGATAGAGTATCTAGAGGTCTGTTTCGGTTTCCTGCTGGGTTTGAACATAGGAACTAATTAGCTTCTTTACTATCAGTAGATTGGTTTAAATTGAGTAATCACACATGTATCCTTAGTCAGCCACTGTGGCACATTGCCACATCAACAAAAAAAATGTTCTACGTGGGATTTTCATATTGAGCAGCCAGTGAGCTGAAAAAGCAATTCTGATTCTAAGCCTGTTTCAAAGTATTTTTTTTTTATGCCAAAACAATGCTAAGAAAAAAGAAATGTGTGATTCTGCAGCTGTAATTACAATCAGCATTTTGTGGCATTGTTTATTATTAATCTTTTTCTTGGCATTGCATTGCCACAATTTTTTACTTTCTCTAGCACGCTTATACAGTATATTCCAAATATCCAAAGGATATTCCAATATTTTAAAAAACATAAGGAAACATTTATTTACAATAAATTTTACATAGTGTTGACGCTTTAACATTTTTATGTTTTTCCACATAATTGCCATTTTGATTGATGCATTTTTGAAAACACTGCCAGTTTTTTTATGCTCATGTCATACCAGCCTGTCGCCATGGTATTGAAAAGCGTTGGATCTCATCTTTCACGTTGCCGTCGTCACTGAAGTGCCTTCCAGCCAATTGTTCTCTGAACTTGCGAAACAAGTGTTAATCACTGTTCGGACTATAGGGTGGATGGGTGACCAGCATTGAAGAAATTGGTGGTCTCCTACTTTTTCCTCATCATGAATTTCAGTACAACCATCTGTAAACTCTCTTCAACACTTGTGAATATTTTTGACATCCATACACAACTCTCCATACACTTCTATCCAATATCAATGAATTTTTATTGGTTAAATGACTTTTGCACTCAAAAACTGATAAACTGCATGAACTTTGTACCTGGCAGTAATGGTTTATGCCCAAAAAAATCTATCACCCTCTATTGGAAACCCTCAGAAACTACAGGGTAGCATGGTATTCCTAGACCACAGAGGACAAAAGCAGTATCATAGTTCAAATATGCGCTCCTTATATCACCACTAGCAATAATTTGCATCAGTAAAATTCTTTTAATTGTTTTAATTAGCATAGTGCTCTGTAATCCATGATATTTGTTCTGTATTGCATACCAATGTGTTTTTTTAACCTGGTAGGTCATATCGAATGATGAATGAGGTGGTTAAATGATGCTCAAGTGAGCTCAGAATGAAAAAGGGAGGGAGAGAGAGAGAGAGAGAGAGAGAGAGAGAGAGAGAGAGAGAGAGAGAAAGGAAGTGAGCGAGAGAGAGATAGACAGATTTATTATTTGGTGTCTATAAAGACACGAGACAAAGATTTGCAAGAAAATTCCTTCCTCCACCCAAACAACCCTTTCTTTACATCATATCCTAAATTTTATTTACTTAAAAATTGCATAGCTCTTAAGCTATAATACCTTATATTTAATACATATGCATCACCAATAAAGTGTAAAGCTTTAGTATTTTAATAAATAATTGTAAATGATTTCTGTATTTTACATAGCAAGCTATAAATCCATTCACTTTTTTCTTATTGATATTTAAAATCATATGTTATAAGTGTTACTGGATATGAATCATCCAATTCATAATATTGAATCAAATAAATGGTGCATATGTGGAAATGAAGATGAAAGCAGGAAGCAATATAAGAACGGAGGAGACTGGGTTTACAGAGAGAAACTCTCTTAAGACGTAAATTAACTTAAAATATCTATAGTAATGTTTGTTGTTTCGCACAAGCTTAGTGTAGAACAAGGTTGGAAATGAGATTGAAAAATGCAGGATTTTAAACATCAATCTCCAGTTTCCATCTGGTTGTTTTAATCCTGAGCTGTAATGCTAATATGCTGGCACAACATCAATCTCCTGTTTCCATCTGGTTGTTTTAATCCTGAGCTGTAATGCTAATATGCTGGCACAACATCAATCTCCTGTTTCCATCTGGTTGTTTTAATCCTGAGCTGTAATGCTAATATGCTGGCACAACATCAATCTCCAGTTTCCATCTGGTTGTTTTAATCCTGAGCTGTAATGCTAATATGCTGGCACAACATCAATCTCCTGTTTCCATCTGGTTGTTTTAATCCTGAGCTGTAATGCTAATATGCTGGCACAACATTAATTTTCCCAACTGACTTGCATTTTTTCTCATGAACTAGAAGGAGATCTTAAATTATCCATTTTTAAATATAGGTACATCGGCGATGGCTTGAAATGTATTTTTAGTCCTGGGTTTCAGTGTGTATTCATGGAATTGATGAAAATTCAATTCAGTTCAATGCATCTCAAATTTCAATCAGTTTGTGTATTAAATCTTATTTCAACTAACTTCTGACCCACTCATAAACAATCAAAATGGCCAATATTATCAAATAAAATACACATACTTGAGCAATATTTGAATGAATTGTTCAGAAACTGGAACAGATCTCATAAAAGTGGACATATCACAACATTTACTCTCCTCTCTCTCTTCTTTCATATTTAATAGCAAGTTTGATATTAACAATAATGCCTTTTTGTCATACTGTCATACTGCTTTATGTTTTGTCTTGCAGAAAGGATTATATTAGTATTAGCACATAATTATAAAGTGTTGTTTCTGTTGTAGGAAGATGATAAACCCAGAACATCAGATGAAGTGCAAGCTATTGAATAAACCTCAGCTGACGTTATTATTGTAAATATTGTTATTATGTACAGAACAATAAATCTGAAAATAAAATAGGCATCAAAATTGTAGTATAAAACTTGTGTTATTTTCAAGCAACTGAAAAGCAAGAAACTAGCTTTCAGTTAATGTTAAAAGTCATTACTTACATATTTGTAAGTTCATTAATTAGTGAGTTTTAGATGTGATAACTGGATAAATGAAATGTTGATAAAAAATAAGATATAAAAGAATGTGCATCATATATAGCTGGCATGTTCAAGGAAGATTGCAGTCCATGGTATGACAGGAAGGGCACAGGAATACAAGATGGTTGTGGACACAGGTGCAAGCTGTGTTTTATTCCAAGTAATATTTTGTTACATTTTAAGAAATTATTTTTACTTCACAATTATCATATACAAGAATAAAGGCTGGTTCACAACAACCAAGAATGACAAGGTTGAAATACATGTATTTTAATGGGAATGTTGACATTTGACAGTAAAGAAGATGAGCAAGTTTTAACTTTCTCATTCCAGATATGGCATATTATTTCTATGTTTTTGTTGTAGAGGTTATTCTAAGTGGACATGACATGAAACAGCCACTTGAGCTCACTCTAGTCACAATTTTTTAGAATTTTGACATTGGCTAGCTTGCATTATTTTGGCTAAATTGGAGGCAGGTGAAAAAATATCATTGTCATTTAAAAACAAATGAAATCCCAATACATAATATTGACTTTTCACTTTGAGATTGATTTGTTATTGATATGCATTTCCAATCTCCTTATCAGGCTATTGTAGCAAACTCTTTTAAGCTGCATTGCTTCCTGTTCTCATTTCCATTTGAGTTACTGTTCTTGGGATATTGTGAACCAACCTTTGCAGTTAAAGTTGTGATAATGCTATATGGAAGAAACAGTAATTCAAAATACATCAAAGTAAACATTATCAAATACAAGTCTATGAAAACTACATGCAAAATGAGAGTGATTTCTCTTCACTAATCATCTTTATAATTGACATAGTAGCTATAATTATATTTCATAATAGTACCTCATTTGCTAATACTTCCTCAGTTTGCCATATTTTCTTTGAACCTCTACTATAACAGAATGATTGGTGCACGTGTGCTTATTATAATGCTGTGCATTATACTTGTTTCTAATCATGAAAATACAACAAATCAGCATTTTGATATGTTATCTAATTAGTGAGAAACTACTCTTCTTCCCCTGATTTAGGAATTGTAGAAGCCAACATAACAGGACAACAAACAAAATACTTCATTATTACAGTATTCAGTATAAACATACTACCTAAAGTAAGATAGATGGCAAGTGGAGTATTAATATGAGTAAAATACATCCTGACAACAACTTTCAATTTAATAAATAAAGTGACAGAAATGAAATTGCTGAAGTGGTTGTAAAGAAAAATAACAAACACTACACAGTACATATACAGAATTTTTAAATTGTTGTAACAATCTTAGAGATGTGATTCCTACAATCATATGTGATACAAATCTTATTACTGAGTTACATGCTAAAGTGTTAATACGGCATATGCTTGCCAAAGCATATCACAGGAATGCCCATCATGAGCAGCAATGCCTTAATATGGACTGGTGAATTTGCTCTATGATTCCTCACCCTGTTGTACAGCTGTACAGGCATTATGGATGTGCTATTCTAGGTTATTGATTTTAGCATGCAGCATACTTTCCAAGTGGCTCTATAAATAAAGTCCTGTGGAGAGAGGACAGACCAGTGCACAGTGCACAGTCTTGAAAAGGTTTTTACCAAAAATCAGCATGCATCCAATTTGAAGTGCGCTTGTGCTACATCACATGGAGGGGGGGGGGACACGTTCTGCAGTACAGGCAGTATATCCTTCAAGAAAGTCAAGTATGTTCTCCATTTAGTTGTTGGGTAGCATGTATGGAACGATCAGTTAGTAGTGCACTCCCATACCTTGGACATTCATATCTGCCCAAGTAACATGCGCGCACATTTTCTTTGGCACTAGTTTTACGGAGAAGCGAGGGCCAGGGAAAGAACAGGGAAATAGCCTGCCTATCCTTCCACAGTGTTGACAACCAAAGAAAGTTTCTTTCTTTAAAGCCCTTGCATGTGTGTGAATTCTGGGGTCTATAGACACAATGCCATTGGTCATCAGGGTATATAGCATACCTCATGTCTCAATGTTATAGCTATGCTCTATTTCTGAAATTGTGCAAAACCTACCAAATGGGCTACGCAGTTGAGCTTACAAGAAAATGTGCACATATAGTATGCATATTAAGCAAGTCCATGATGCCATATGGAATATCAGTGAAAAAAAGGAAGCAAATATAGGTGCACAAAATATCAGTATAGTGACCAAGTGAATTGAACCACTGGCAGAATTCAGCCTTACTTGGTTCCACTTGTCATGTACCCATTCTTACTTATTTTTATGTCGTAATGCTTGTTCCCCAGGGAGATATGTAGACATAGTAGGGTAGGCCAGTTTCACAGCAACAAATATCTCTCTGTACATAAACTACGTCTCCTTCATTCCCGGGGTCCGTATGAGTGGTTCAGTTGTTTAGGCACCTGCCTTCTGGTCCAAGGCCGTGGGTTCAAAACTGGCCGAAACTGATGGTTTTTGTACGTGCGCTTAAAAGTGGCAGCTCTATGTCAGGAGATTTACTGGCATATAAAAAAACTCTTGCAGCAGTAACTCAGGCAAGATGGCAGTGATCCTGGCAATGGACATGTCATTAACAAACAAATATTAAGAATAATTTGGCCTTGGTTTGAGTAATGCACCATGTTTATATGCACCAGCTACTTGTTCTGTTGCTGCATGGTTTTGAAATGTTCGACCGGCAGTGCAATCTATGCATTATAATGTTGCACTGTAAAGACTATGTTTAGGTATGTTTTGAACTGCATGTAGAGGCATTGTAGGGTGGACACGTTCATCATCTCCTGCTTGTGGTTAATCTTCGAGGTATATCACTTGAGCCCTGGCAAGGCTCATCAATATGTGCTACAGCACAATGATTGTTTTACGGAAAATAGTACCTCATTATGTATTAAACATAAATTCAATTATTATTGCATATTTTGTTTCACTTTCCTAATTTTAACCAATTTTACATATGCCGCGTGCTTGTGTTGGTCGCTCATATGTGTAAATGCCCCACATATCCAGCATACTTGCGATCGGTCCTGCTTAGGTGCTACACAGATCCTCTGTCCGTCTGCGGGAATACTGACCAATCCATGCGTGCCAAACGTCGATGGAGAATTTGAAATCTCTTCTCCAATTGGCTGCATTTAGCTAGAATTGTGCTACCACTGTCTGGAGCACAGGAGTTCCTACTGCTTGCTGTTGTAATATAACCACTGCCATCTATGTGGCATTGATGCATTTACTTCTGCTGCTATGTTTTGATACCAATGACTGGGTCTAATGTAACGTAGCTCAGAGAATAACATTATCGGGAGATGCACATATGGAGCAGCTGTTGGCACCACCTATTTTGTAACAACAAAATATAATCACGAAACACTCCATTCCGGTTGGACATAACTCAGGTGTGCATAAACATGAATTCTGTGAGCAGCTTGATGAATTATCCTTTCTTTAGGAGGACCCTAGAGGAAAAAGTTTATGTGAAGCAGTTAGGGAGGCAAACTCCAACTCTTAATATAACGCTATCAGCAAAAGGAAGGAGAAATAATTCATACATCAGACGGTTTAACCCCAAAATTTATGACAATGTATAAAAGTATTTTAGAAAAAGGTGCTTGTGTATGTGTGTGCGTGCGCGTGCGCGCTTATTCTCTACAATTGGATATGTGGATGCCAAGAAAGAAATGCTCTTTTTTGTTTTCCATGCTTGCTCTTTGGAAACAGTGATGTTTGGAGCACAACAGGCGTGACAGATTTTGTACATATTAATGTGCTGATTAATAAGCATAAGCAAAATGTAAAACATTTAAACAACGTGCTTGACCTAAGTGCTTTAGGCAGTACAAATATTGTTACTCAGTTAAGTCGTGCTTATCAAGAAGCAAAGCTGAAGCTCAATCAGCAAGTTGAAAAAAACAGGTACGTGTTGTTGCGCATAATTGACTGCATCAAGTTTTGTGGTGCATTTAAGCTTGCCTGACTGAATCTTCTGAAAATCCTAGCGTGTTTTTAGGACTAATTGATTTCATAAGCGATATTGACTGTGCTGTGAAGGAACACATGGACTCAAGCCAAATTTTCAAAGGGACCTCCAAAACTATCCAGAATGAACTACTGGATTGTATGTTAAAAGTTTGTCGTGAAGTGATTACCGAGGAAATGAAAGAAGCTGACTTTGTAGCTGTTATGGCAGATGAAACCACAGATGTTTCTCACCAGTCCCAGCTTGTACTAGTATTTAGATATGAGAAAAATGGTTTACTGTATGAGAAATTTTGGGGATTTTTGAAACCAGAGGGACAAAACGCAGAGGCAATTTCTGAAAGCATATTAAAAGTGCTCAATGAATTATTCAGAGACAAACCTCATAAACTAATTGCCCAATCTTATGATGGAGCCTCAGTAATGAGTGGCGCAGTTGGCAGAGTGCAAGCAAAAGTCAAATTTCATTTTCCAAATGCACAGTATAGTCACTGTTATGCACATCAGTTGAATTTAGTAATGGAACATGCGGCTTCGCAGAATAAGTCTGCCAGAATATTTTTTCTTAATCTCTCAACTTTTCCTGCCTTTTTCTCAAGATCCCCACAGTGTTTAACGGCCCTAGAATCTGCAGTAGCAGGGTTCCTGGTGGTTCTGCAACTAGGTTGAATTTTAGATCCAGGACTGTTAGTGTAGTGTATGAAAATCAGGAAGAATTGCTGGAGTGTTTTTTGGAGTTTGAAAATTCTGCCCACTTCTAAGACTTGTCTAGAAGCAAATGGACTTTGGTGTTACTTAGAAGATAGCAAATTCCTTTCATGGTTGAAATGGTTTCATAGAGTAATGCCTCATGTTGATGTACCTCATAATCAGCTGCAGTCAAGATCAACTGAGGCAGTTAAAGTAGAAAATACTGTGTCTTCATTCAGTGCATCTGTGATATTCGAGAGGCAGCCTACGGTATATTTATGTTTACATTTGATTCAATGAGCAAACGCCAGAAGCCAAAGAAGTATGTGATCACATTATTGAGGAGGCTAGACATTGCTTTCAGTCCTTGAGTCACCTCAATGCAGCAAAGTTGTTAAATTGTACATTTTTTGAAAGCTTTATAAATAAGTTTCCCAAGAGTGAACTTCAAACTTCTGTGGACACATATACAATGCTGAACAAGAAAATGCTAAAGACCCAACTGAGCGTTCTGTATGCAAGATCTGACTTTAGGAGCATTGATGGGGCTGTGCAGTTGTTGCAATATATACTTTCTAATAATTTAGAAGATTCATTTTCGGAAGTGACTACTTTGTTAAAAAGTTTGATCACAACACCAATGACCACTGCTGAACCGGAAAGATGCTGCTTAAAACGTGTAAAAACATTCTTGCAAAACATCATGTCACAAGATCACCTTAATGCTCTGGCAATGCTGTCCATGGAAAAGATGGAGGGGTTTAACACCAGGGTCATTGATAAGTTCTGTAGTGGGAAGGAGCACCATATGGACTTCATATTTCGCCATTAGGTAACATAAAATGTAGGCATGTGTACACATATGAATGTACTGTAGCTCACACATTACTTTGTTCACCAGCCGCCACTGCTTAAGCCTATATCTCAGTAACAATACAATATGTATATAAATAAGGAATTTTTTTGTTATGATACTAAGAAAAGTTGATTGCAATAATTTAGATACGGGACTGCCTCTGTAGTCGAGTGATCAGCAGACAGGGATTAAATTCCTAGCTGGGGCAGAGAAATTTGTTTTAACAAGAATTACTTCCTATCCCCTAGGCAGGCTGCAAGTATGCATGTGTGACTAAATGTGCTAAAAGTTAAATGATTAACCAAATTTGTTAATAACCTTGAGTTTACAGCTGTACCCTCTTGCTAAGTGCCAAGGTAAGAAAATAACAAGATTAATTAACTGGACCCTAATGTACCCTCTTACTAAGTGCCAAGGTGAGGAAATAACAGGTATAGAGGATTAATTAACTGGACCCACTGTACCCTCATACTGGGTGCCAAGGTGAGGAAATAACAGGTTTAGAGGATTAATTAACTGGACCCAAATGTACCCTCTTACTAAGTGCCAAGGTGAGGAAATAAGGGTTTAGATGATTAATTAACTGGACCCTAATGTACCCTCTTACTGAGTGCCAAGGTGAGGAAATAACAGGTTTAGATGATTAATTAACTGGACCCTAATGTACCCTCTTACTGAGTGCCAAGGTGAGGAAATAACAGGCTTAGAGCTTTAATTAACTGGACCCACTGTACCCTCTTACTGAGTGCCAAGGTGAGGAAATAACAGGTTTAGATGATTAATTAACTGGACCCTAATGTACCCTCTTACTAAGTGCCAAGGTAAGGAAATAACAGGTTTAAAGGATTAATTAACTGGACCCTAATGTACCCTCTTACTGAGTGCCAAGGTGAGGAAATAAGGGGTTTAGAGGATTAATTAACTGGACCCTAATGTACCCTCTTACTAAGTTACAAGGTGAGGAAATAAGGGGCTTAAAGGATTAATTAATTGGACCCTAATGTACCCTCATACTAAGTGCCAAGGTAAGGGAATAACAGGTTTAGATGATTAATTAACTGGACCCTAATATACCCTCTTACTGAGTGCCAAGGTGAGGAAATAACAGGTTTAGAGGATTAATTAACTGGACCCTAATGTACCCTCTTACTGAGTGCCAAGGTGAGGAAGTAACAGGTTTAGAGGATTAATTAACTGCACCCTAATGTACCCTCATACTAAGTGTCAAGGTAAGGAAATAACAGGTTTAGAGGATTAATTAACTGTACCCTAATGTACCCTCTTACTGGGTGTCAAGGTGAGGAAATAACAGGTTTAAATGATTAATTAACTGGACCCTAATGTACCTCTTACTGGGTGCCAAGGTGAGGAAATAACAGGTTTAGATGATTAATTAACTGGACCCTAATGTACCCTCTTACTGAGTGCCAAGGTGAGGAAATAACAGGTTTAGAGGATTAAGTAACTGGGCCCTAAGGTAGGCAATTTCATTAATGTCAAAAACAAGACAGATTAATATTCCCAAAATAATGCATTAAAATCTCAGCTGTTTTTGTTTCTAACAATAAGTATACATAAATATTTTAAATGTAAAAAGAAGCTAGTAACAGTGAAGAAATACACAAATATTAATATAAAAATAATAATTGCAACCAATCTTCACTTATCTTTTGGAATCCTTGCCTGGACTAGTTTCGCAACGATTACATTGCAAAAAAGAGACCAAAAGGATATGTTGATAATGCAATGAAATCGTTGCGAAACTAGTCCAGGCAAGGATTCCAAAAGATAAGTGAAGATTGGTTGCAATTATTATTTTTATATTAATATACATAAATATATTGATCTCTCACCAGCAACTACTTTGACCATTATGAATAACAATTAAAACAATAACAAATTAAAGAAAAGTTGAGTCTTGAAAAGTTTACATGAGTTGAATACGTGCCTGGTCAGCTGCTAATTATGAGGGTTGGCTGATAAGTCCTGGGCCTCACACAGATATCGCGCCACTAGGTCAGTTAGACGGTAGCATCGTATAGTTTAACTCTAAACTAGCTTGTATCCATAGTTGCAGGTCAATTGCTTGTTTAGTTTTCGAATGACAGCATTTTAAATAAGACAACTTTAGAGTTTTCATGAAAATGAAGGATTTGGAAAAAACGAACAGTGATTAAATACTTCCATTTGAAAGGCTTAACGCCTAAAGAAATCTAGGAGGAAATGGGGACAGTACATTGAAAGACTCTGCCCCTTCATATTCAATGATTAAAAGGTGGCTTGCAGAGTCTAATTTGGGATGTATGAGCACTAGTGATGAGTCTTGCTCTGGACGCCCTGTTGAAGTGACAAATCCAGAGATCATTGAAAAAATTCATCGTTTAGTACTGTAAGACCACAGTTTAAAGTAGCTTGAGATAGCAGAGGCTTTAAACATATCAAAAGATAGTGCAATTAATATTTTAAGTAATGCTTTTGGCTTTCACAAGGTCTGTGCAAGATGAGTACCGCATTTGTTGACACCAGATCAAAAGTTGCAAAGAAAAACTGTGTGTGTTAAGAATGTGGAGATCTACCGTAAAAATTGCAGTTAATTTTTGAGACAGCTTATTACCATGGTTGAAACTTGGAATCATCACTAAATTCCAGAAAGTAAATCACAATCAAAACAATAGATTGTGCCAGGTAAGCCAACTCCAAAAAAGGCAAAGTTAATTTTGTCAGCTAACAAGGTTATGGCGAGCATTTTGTGGGATGCACAGGGAATTATTTTTATTGATTACATGGAAAAGGGTAAAAGTATCACTGGTGGCTACTACGCAAGCTTCCTGCAACGTTTGAGTGATGAGATGAAAAGAAAAAAAAAAAAAAAACTCATTTGGCAAAAAAAAATCTTGTTTCATCACGACAATGCTCCAGCCCATCGTTCAGTCATTACAATGGGGAAAATGTGCAAATTAAAGTTCAAATTGCTTCAATGTCCAACTATTTGCCAGAACTAGCACTCAGTGACCCGTTCCCAAACCTCAAAAAATATCTTGAGAGGACGAAGATTTAACAGCAATGAGGAGGTCATTGATTTGATAAACAGCTGTTTTGTGGACCTTGATAAATCGCACTGAAGAGATGGTTTAATTAAATTAGAACACTGATATGACAAATGTATTAGCCATCTGGAGATTATGTTGAGAAATAAAGCAAAAAAAAAATTGTTTTAAATGCTGTTTTCATTGAGAGGCCCAGGACTTATCAGCTGACCCTCGTACAAGTTGCCCTGAGCTTGACTCACGCAAACTTCTTTTAACCTTCCAGTTTAACATAGTGCAGTGTTTGGTTCAACATTTCTTAAACATGCAAAATTGCATAGTGAAAACGCTATGATAGTTAAATGAGTGCTTAGCCAGACACACTTAACTTAGATTGCCAAAAACTTAGCTTAAACCTTCCAACTTAACACAAAGTCTAGCCTTCAGTTTAACTTTTCTTAAACATGGAATAGTAAGTAAAGAAAACCATGTAAGTTAGGTATCTGCTTGTCTAGACACGCCTAATTTAAATTGTCAAAAAATTAGCACAGGGAAACTGCTTAAATATTCCTGCTTAGCACAAAGTCCAGCCTTCAGTGTAACTTTTCATAAACATGGAAAAGTGAGTAGTGAAAACCATGTGAGAGTTAAGTACGTGCTTAGCCAGAACCCTTAATGTAAGTTGTCAAACACTTAGCACAGGCAAATTGTTTAAACCTTCCAGCTTAACACAAAGTCCAGCATTTAGTTTAACTTTTCTTAAACATGGAAAAGTGAATGATGAAAACCATGTAAAAGTTAAATACGTGCTTGGTCAGACACCTTTAAATTAATTTGCCAAAATCTTAGCACAGGCAAATTCCTTAAACCTTCCAGCTTAACACAAAGTCCAACCTTCAGTTTAACTTTTCTTTAACATGGAAAGGTGAGTAGCAAAAACCATTTGAGAAGTATGTACGTACTTGGCCAGACACCCTTAATTTAAATTGCCAAAATCTTACTACAGGCAACTTGCTTAAACCTTCAAGCTCAACACAAAGTCCAGCCTTCAGTTTAACTTTTGCAATGAGTAAATGAAATATACATTAGACTAAACAAATTAAAGGTGTTCTTTGTCTAAATTGTGACATTAACATTGTGATGTGTTCACCAGGGCAAGGTTCACTTTCTCACATTTCCAACTATATACAAAAACTTAAAAAATACTATGTAATGATATCACAGTAAAGGCAACATTAACTTTAGAATGAAAGCAGAATACACGCAATACTACTGTGTCAAGAAATGAATTATTCATCCAATTTTATTTTATGCCTTCAAAGTAGGCCCCTCCTGAAATTATACATTTATTCCGCCGAATAATCCAATCATCAAAACATTTTTTGTAGGCACTTTTAGGAATCGATGTCAATTGTCACCGCAAATTTTCCTTTATGTCTTCTATCGACTGAAAACGGGTGCCTCAAAGTGGTAACTTGAGTTTTGGAAAGAGAAAGAAATCAGCAGGAGCCAGATCAGGTGAATATGGTGGTTGTTTGATGAAATTTTTTGAGTTTTTGGCCAGAAATTCGTTCACAATATTAGCCTTGTGAGCTGGTGCGTTATTGTGGTGCAGAATCCATTAGTTGTTGTTACACAAATCTGGCCTTTTTCACCATATTTATTCTGTCAAGCGCCACATAACGCTCAGATAATAGTCTTTATTTACCATCCGACCTTCTGGCAAGAACTCTGAGTGCACGACACCACGATAATCAAAAAAACTGTCAACATGACCTTCAGTTTTGACCGAGTTTGATGTGCCCTTTTAGGTTTCGGTTCAATTGGAAGGTGCCATTTGGAAGCTTGTTGACTGGTTTGAGTGTCAAACTCTTAAACCCACGTCTCATCACCAGTTACAATGCGTTTCATGAATGTGGCGTCGGAACTGGCTCGTTCTAGCATGTCTTTGGCAATCCTTACGCAATTGAGTTTTTGTAGAAAATTCAAGTCTTTCAGAACTAACCAAGCTGCAATGCGTGTCATGCCCAAACAATCATTTAAAATGGTACAAATTGATTCGTGAGACACAGAAAGTTCAGTGGCAATCTCTCTCAGACCTAAATGAAGATTTTCATTTTCTTCACTTTAGCGATGTTCAGTTCAATTGAAACCGTTGATGGCCAACCAGAGCGTGGCAAATCTTCCAGCACATCTCGACCACTTTTGAACCACTATACCACTCATACACATGTGTTTTTGATAAAGTCGATTCACCATAAGCCCTCTGTAACATTTTTAGCGATTCGGCACATGAAATACCATTTGCAATGCAAAATATGAGACAGATTCTTTGTTCAATATTTGTATCCATTGTAAAATCCCAAATCACCTTTGAGATGAACTAATAAATTGGCGTACTGTAAACAAACTAGATGACAGATGATGATCAAACTCTTCGTGGTTATAGAGGAAAGTTGTACCAACTTAGCGACAACAATAATTTTGAATCCCCTTTTAAACAGGGTTTTTAAATGATCAATTCCCAGTACTTTCTTGACAGAACGTATATCAAGCTGCCGAACTTCAGTGCTCAGGTTATAACGTAGCATAAAGCCCAATTCAACCATAACCCACGAACCTTTTTGATTTGCTACAAAAGCATATAGAACCAACAAAAATCATACTTTATTCTCTCTCACATGACTTAACAATAATGAAAAGGTTTTCAACAAAAAAAGGAAATATGTCCCTCAACCTGGGAGGAGACAAAATTCTCAAACCAAAATTCAATTCCCAATTGGAGGAAATGAAGAAACTAAGCTATCCAGCAAAATTTTAAAATTCTGAAGATGAGTCACATGCCACAACTCACCTCTCGCTTTTTTAAAGAGAATACTGATCACAGCACGCCTGAAACCAGTCAGAAGGCTTTCTTTGCTGGCACATCCACCACACTCTGACCACTGACATGTGATACAGCCCCAGTGAAAGGAATTATTTGAGCTGGGACACAACTCAAGTTAATATGTACTTCTACACTAATAAGACAGGAATATGTAATACAAGTGCAATGGAACTATATCTGAATAAAACAACTCTCTACTACAATTCCTCACCTGGTAATTGTTTCTTCTGATATAACTCAAATTGCCTACGCTAGAAAAGTTCATACATGGTTTTATATAAATCTGCATAAGCTGTAATTATAAGCATTATTTTTAGACAAAGCCTGCTTAACTACAAATATAAACTTCTTGAAACTTAAAAAGAAAACGGAAGAATACATATTGGAGAGCACACTATCAAATAAATAATAAAGATTTATCTAAGCTCTGCACCAAAACTCTATTATAAGCAGCAAAAAACTTTATCCCTAAAAGCTAAATCAGCATATGTAAAAGCCAGAAAAAAATTATCAATTTAATATTTATATATTATAAAGAAAGCATGATAAATTGAAAACACAAACATTAAATTAATTGTCAGTTTAGTGAGCTCATTAAATTCATATGAAAATTTAATGAATCCAGTATTGCAATTACAATTCTCTAAGCTACTATAATAGATCATCTTGGCCAAAAAATTAAAGTATTATGTATCATATTTTTATTACCATATCTGGAGAACATTTATTCCCACAGAATGGAAAAAAGTCATTGTCATTCCAGTTTTAAACCAGGAAAAATGCTGAAGATATTGAAATATTGGGATCTATATCATTAATAAGTCATAGAGATTATTTTTGGGGGTGAACGTGAGGTTATTTTCAAATGGTTTATTTAGACATCTATTACCATATACAGTATTTACAATACGTTTGGCTTTCAAATGCAAAAGCTGACCATTTACAGATTAGTTTCATTCAGATTGTCTGCATACCTGTTAGAACACTGTTATAACAAGACAAAAAAATCTGATGTGTTACACTCACATGACTTTCTCTAACTACTCTGCAAATAAACTTCTTACAAAAGATAATTCTTCTTTCAACACCATGCTAATCAAGATTAACATTAGCAGATCTTTATTATTTAGTTCCTTATAAGTAGAATGGAACTAAGGGAATGCACTAAGCTAAACTGATAGTGAAATGGTTTAAAAGTTGCCGTTATGTGATTGTCATTGCAAATCACCTCTTTGCTTGGTCAGGAGTAGAACAAAAGAAAAACGGATATTCCCATCTGAGAAAACTATAAGTACTTCACAATTGAAACTAATAACAAGGAATACCTCGAAAACGGTAAGCTCCACGTAAAAATGTATATGACATAACTTGTGTATTTTAACAAGATCTACATTTTTTTTATAACATGATTATGTCTATCTCTTACAGTTTACTAGTTATACCAAATTAAGCAAAATTCATCCAGAATAAATAGGTCTTTAGAAGCTATTCCCAGAAAATTCAAGGTATGCATTTTATTTGTGATAGATATAGCTTTAATATGTGGTATTTTAATCAAAATTATTAGTCATTTTTAAGAAAAATAAAATTTTCGAAAATTTTTCCACGTAAAGGGTAGTCACCACCTTGGAAGATACCAAACTTAAATACCAAGTTTGGTATCTAACCGTCTTTTCGTTTTTGAGCTATGGTGTCCACACACACACTCACTCACATGGAACAGTTTCTGAAAATGCTTTTTTTGGAATCAGTATTTCCGGTGAAATATGGACACGGAATTTTTGGGTGGAATACAATACGTCTTTAGCCCTGTGTATACAATGTACATATGGGGCTAGAGAAAGTAAAAATGTTCAGGAGGCTACATTTTCACAAGGTAAACATAGTAGTTGCAGAGATTTTTCAGCAAAGGTGGTTTCAAAATACAGCTTTCAACACTTTCCTTATGTCAAAATTCACAATTTGAGCTATGTTTAACTACATGGTAGTTCAGTTAAATATAACCTGAAATTAACTTATTGTGATTCAGTTCCTTAATAAAAGGAAATTTTCTGAAGTCTGTCAGGAGAGATGGATTCATTTCTTTTAGCAAGATAGTTTTGCACTATTAGCTTTTATACTCACATGATTTTCTCTAGCTACTCTAGAAACAAACTTATTACAAAAGATAATTCTTCTTTCAACACCATGCTAATCGAGATAAACATTAGCAGAATTTTATTACTTAGTTCCTTACAAGTATACTGGAACTAATGGAATGCACTAGACTAAAGTGATAGTCAAATGTTTTAAAAAATGGAATTATGCAATTGTCATAGCAAATTGCTCCTTTGGTTGCCCATGAGTAGAAAAAAAGAAAAACAGATACTCCTGCCTGAGAAAAGTATAAGTACTTTACAACTGAAACTAATAGCGAGGAATACCTCAAAAACGGTAAGCTCCATAAAAAAAATGTAAATGACATAACTTGTGTATTTTAATAAGATCTACATTTATTGTTAAGAAAGTTTTTTCTATCTCTTACGGTTTAATAGCTATGTCAAATTATGCAAAATTCATCCAGAATAAACAGGTCTTTAGAAGCCATTCCCAGAAAATTCAAGATATGCATTTTATTTGTGATAGAAATGGCCTTAACACATTGAAGCCCGGGCATTTCAGTAGTTGAAGTGCCAAGAAACCCAGGGTTTTTAAGCCTACTTTGAGCTATTATTTATAGTACATCAATTAAATCTGCCCAAAATTATTGGGACAATCTAAAAGTATGGAATTCAAGGATTTCTCAACAAGTAAGAAAATGGTCATAACTTCCATATTAATATTTTATTTTAAATTTAAAACAAGTATCAAATATGAGTTTGAAAAAACTGCATAAAGGTGCTTACACTCCATTTATTCAAAGTTTGAAAAACTCTCCCTCAGAATCAGAATTTTCCACAGCTTCAGTTCACAGAAATCAAGGAAAATGCAGCATTATAACATTTAAGAGTACAAACATAACAAACAGATCACTCACTACCTTCAAAGAAAATGGCGCGACTACCCGAGAGCAGCCAAATTTTATAAAACCATTGGAATTCATTTGTAATACAGCTTGCCCATTAAAATAAAAAATTACAGTCTAAATAGATTTAAAGACAGAATGTATAAATGGCTGATAGAATACACATGCTACACTGTAAATGAATGTCAAAATAAATTGTGTCAGATGTCTAGTACATAGTCTATGAGTATATAATTTCTAAGCTGTATTTAGGATATAGGACAAAGTCTATTGAATTTATATAATTACCTAATGACGGATAATAAATTATTATTAATTATTATTATTATTATTAATAATAATAATAATATTACTAAATCTCCTAAAATTCGTAATAGTTGACTAAAGCAAGGACAGATGGCAGCACAAATCAGACAACTAAACAATAACTGATGTATGTTCTTTGCCGCATAGCCCAAGACTGAGTTAAGGTCGTGGAATTGCTTTAAAAGCATTAGAAATACCTGCCTGAGCTATGCACGGCTCAAGCTATACTCGGGCTTGGGCTCCAATGTGTTAATATGTGGTATTTTAATCAAAATCGTTAAGAGGCATTTTTAAGAAAAACAAAATTTTTGAAAATGTTTCCATGTAAAGGGTAGTTAGGGGTGTGGTGATTTTCTTTAAAATCCTCCTGTCGCATCCTTGGAAGATACCAAGTTAAATACCAAGTGGTATTTAACCGTCTTTTCCTTTTTGAGCTATGCTGTCCACAGGCACGCACACACACACACACAGACCTGTTTCTGAAAATGCTTTTTTTGGGACTCAGGGTGTCCTAAAACATGTATTTCCGGTGAAATCTCGACATGGAATTTTTGGATGGAATACAATACGAGGTACGTCCAGAAAGTAAGTTCCGTTTCAATTTATCTACGCTGCAGCGCTGCGATCGCAGTTCCGCACATGCGCGGTAGACGCTCTGTATCAAGGAGAAGAAACGTGCGCCATTTTGAGATCGCTGTCAGCCACATACGCTTTGTTGTGCTTGTTTACAATGTCGAAGTTGATTGAAAATCCCACCGCTTGTGAAATCAGATCTGTGATTCGTTTTCTGAATGCTAGGAAAGAGAAACCAATTGAAATAAGAACTATAGCTTTCCTGGCGACGTGTTAATTCAAAATCTTCTCGGGCTTCTAGCCAGGTAATAACTTGGCTTGACACCAACGTTTCGAAGAAGTGCATCTTCCTCGTCTTCAGGGTGAACTGATGGTTTGAGCTTGCGGAGACTGGTATTTATAAGAGCTGGGATGAAGCTAACATCTGATTGGTTCGCGAGATATTATGCCTTTTTTTTTTTTTTTTTTTAATTGATGATGGGGGAAAAGGCAGCTAACGCCCTAACCCCAGGCAAGCCTGGGAGTGTGAGACTCCCCACCCTGGACTCGAACCAGGGTGGCACTACTCACAAAAAACCTCCACCGGAAGTAGGAGGCCCATGCCTCTCTGGTGCAGTACCGCATTAAGCACCTGCGCATTTCTGGTGATTGTGATTGCTGCCTGCCAGTGGCAGTAACAGCGAGTGATAGTGAATTTAGCCAGTGGACACACATGACTTGCGCCCTGAGTGCCCCTCTGGAGAAGTGGTTGGTGAAGATGAATGGTGATTTACGGTGAGTTTACTCAGTGTTCTGAGTGGATCTGCTGGTGTTTTCGGAATTGTCGTGCTTGCTGGGACCTGTATAAACCGCTTGCTGATATTGGAGTGTTGTATAGCGGGTTGTTGTATGGAAACTGGTCGGCGGAATGGTGTTTCTGATGTGGGTGGTCCTGCTGTAGCTGCACTTGGACACTGGCTATCCGGTTGGACAGCTCAGCGGTGGAGGACTGCAGAGTGGAGATGGCGGCGGTGGTGGCAGCTTGCAGGTCCAGTAGCTTCCTGGAGATGACGCTGGTGAAGGCCTCTTCTAACGCAGCTAAGCGAGCGCCGATATTCAGGATCTCCGCATGAAGGTCCTGAATGGCATCCCGCGTCGCTGTGTCAATAGAAGCTGGAGGTGGTGTGGCGTCTGTGTGTTGGGTCTGCGGTGATTATACTGGCTGCGGAGTGGTGCGCCCGTCCCTCGGGTAAAGGGGACACTGGGCCTGGCCAGTAAAGTGTCCTGTGCCACGGCAGGTGGCACAGAACCGGCGGCGACGGCGAAGATTGTGCTCAGTGCACTCAGCGGTGGTGTTGGCGGAGCCACAGTAGTGCACCGCGGCGTCGAGGAGCAGGAGTTGGCTGTATGCCCGAAGGCACAACAGCGACGGCAGGGCCGGTAACGTTCCATCTTGCTGGCCTCGACGACCAGGAGTTGCCCTAACAAGGGCAGCCCTGTCGCCAAGGCAGCGTCGAGGTCCGAACGATCCTGAATTTCCAGCCTCACAAGTGGTGTAGGTCCCCGGTTGCAAATTATCCTTGTGGCCCTCAAACAAGAAGGCCACTTAGATTTCGCTGCGGCGAGGAGGTGCCGGGTGGAAAGGTCCCTAGGGACCCCCCGTACCACGGCACTGAACCGGGGTGGCGGCGGCGTGGAGCTGGGCGGCGGCGGTGGTGGTGATGGCGGCAACTGCAGCAGCAGTTGCGGCGAGGGTGTGGTGGCGGCCGGCGGCGAAGCAGGGCTTGCCGGGACCGGTAGCAACGGAGAAGCTGCCGAGGAAGAGGCGACGGGTGCTGCCTTAGCAGCGGCGTGTCTGCGCAGTCTCTTCTTGGCCATCTTGACGAGTCGAAGAAGAAGCTCCGTCCAATTTTGGTTTTTTTTTGTTTTTTTTTCGAGTGGAGGAAAAATCTACCTTATAGACTACCCGGGCACGTCCGGAGTGTCGGGTTCTGCCACGTGGCCCTACCGACTAAAAAACCTCCACCGGTGCTGGAGTGGATAGGGAGAAGGATTTCTGCGGTACCGCTGTTGCACCCGCGTAGTACTGGTGGTATTAACTGGCCCGCTGTGCGGCCGCCAGAGGAGATATTGGGTGCCGGCAGGCAGGCTTGGCCTAGACCCAGCCTGCCCCCCTGGCGAATTTCAGGAGATTGTGAAGTAGAATTTTAGGAGCAGGATATTTGGACGAGTGGGAGGGATATCGTGCTACCTAGAGTCTGCTAGGTCTTAATGGGTGCTGCTACGCTGGCGCTGCGTCTCTGAAACAAACTAACTTATTGTTAATTGTCTGTCCTAAAACTACAATCGCTTATTATTATAAGGTAATAGTTGAGGTCTGCCATTGGCTCCGTCTGTGAGTATTTACTAAGTTTAGAGTTATAATTATGCTAAGCTTTTGTGTGGGTTCCGCCTATGTAGGCTTCATCTTTGTGATATTTATACAAGTGTTGTTACCTATTTTACGAGTAATACTATTACATATACTGTTACATATATACATGAGTTATTCTGTTCAACCTGAGACATCGTTAAAGTGTGTTAGAAAGTATATGATATTATCCGTCCTAGTCATACTCCATTTTCTGGGCGTTGTCGTATAGAGTGCGCACATGGCTGGCTGCCTGCCTATCATATTGCAGGTGCGGACCCGTGCCACTCGCGGGGGGGCCCTCTTCCCCCGGGACCGCCTTGGCTGGGTAAGCTCAAGGGCTTAGAGGGCTGCTGAAAAGGAAGATTAGTAATGAGTGTGGATGTGTGTGTGTTTGTTGTGAGTGAGAGGCAGGAACTGGAAGGATTGTCGCAGTCACTGCCCTACGCTGTACCAGATCTAGATTTTATACCCTAATCAGGGTGTCCAGGTATTCTTGTATGTTGATTTCAGGCTCTCCTATTCCGATGGTTCTGTCAAAGACTGCCAGTGGGCGGGGGTGCTTATCGTGCTCGGTGTCGTAATTTCCTAGGTTTTGGATGAGCTCGTTGTGGTTATTGTTTTTGCGTTTATAAAGGTTGAATGCCAAGTGTTTTATGTAGGTCTCGATGGAGCAGATTTTGAGCTCCTCATGCAGAGCCCACGTTGGTGCTACTGCTGGTAGTTTAGCTATAATGCGCAGTATACGGTTTTGCATTGTTTGTAGCCGTTTGATGTGTGTTTTGGCCGCATATCCCCATACGGGTGCGGCGTATGTTAATATTGGGCGAATCAAGGTTTTATATAGTGTTAGCCCCATGCTAAGTTTGAGGCCGCTATTTAAATTTATTATCGGATAAAGTTTGTTAAGTTGACCGTTAGCTTTTGCTCGTACCATGTTTATGTGTTGTTTCCACGTGAGGCATTCGTCCATCCTTACCCCTAAGTAAGTGACTGAGCTCCCCCACTCAATAGGCTCTTGCCTGTACGTAAGCGGTGGGAGGGCATGCCTTCTTTGCCTATGCAAGTGGCGCTTCGTGAAAACTATTGCTTGGCATTTTCTGGCGTTAATTTTTACCCTCCATTTCGTAAGCCACGGCTCCAGTTCGTTTAGAGCATTCTGGAGTCTTAGGTGAATGATCCGTGGTTGGGTTGACTGTGTTACGAGTGCTGTATCATCGGCGTAGATGTATTTTTCTACCCGGATAAGTGGAGGGAGGTCGTTTATGTAGATGTTAAACAGCACAGGCCCTAGGATACTTCCTTGGGGTACGCCTGCTTGGATAGGACGGAGGGATGACTCCGCCTCCCCTACTGCTGTTTTGAAGGTCCTACCGTTCAGGTAATCTGCAATTAAGATTTTTTTTTTTTTTTTTTTTTTTTACCGTGGAGGGGAAAAATGCGTTACGCATTCAACCCCCAGCCGAAGTGCAATGGCTGGGAGGATATGTGGGACTCTCCGCTTCCTCATGCGGCATACCCACTAAAAAACCCCTCCACGTTATAACAGTAGATTGTTGTGAATCTCGTGGCTTTGCGCGGTCCCGCTGATGCACCCGCGTTAGTCGGCGAAAGATAGGAAGCTGCCGCACGTTGTGCGGGAGCGGGTGTAAGGTTGTTTCTAGGCTAACAGCCATGGAACCTGACTGCAGCCTAGGGAGTAGAGGTGATATTGGAAAGGAAATAAAGGGTGGAAATTTGAGGAGAGAATAGGACGTAGACGTTATGGATTGTACCTGCTTCGGAATTGCTCCACGAAGCTCCCAGTAGTCTTCCACTCCGTCGGTGGTCGGGCATTCCCGAGCCGTGCGTGCCCCTCAGCCTGTGCAGGAGGAGGAGCAGTGATGGGTTGCTGACGTTTGGTTTGAAAGAGCTCAGCAGAATATGCAGCTTGCTGCAGGAGAACCTGCCTCAGAGGCTGCATGAGGGCGTCGATCCTGGTGGACAGGTCGGCGGCTGAAGTCTGCTGGCTGCTGGCTGCTGCGGCGTTAGAAGCTTGCAGTTCCTGCAGCTTCTGTGTCAGGAGGCTGCATGTCTCTTCCAGAGCAGCTATTCGAGCGCCGACGTTCAGGATCTCCGCGTGGAGGTCCTGAATGGCTTCTCGCGTCGCTGCGTCTGTTGAGAGTGCAGGTGGTGAGGCCTCAGTGGTGGTTGTCTGCGGTGGAGTGGTACGGCGGGCAGAAGTTGGTGATGAAGTGCTGCTCCTTGGGTAGAGAGGGCACTGGGCTTGCCCTGTGTAGTGTCCTGTGCCACGACAGGTGGCACAGAATAGGCGGCGTCGGCGGAGATCATGCCCAGTGCACTCGGTGGTGGTGGAGTTGGTACCGCAGTAGTGGCACCTCGGTGTCGAAGAGCAGACTTCAGCGGTGTGGCCGTAGGCACAGCAGCGTCGGCAGGGCCGATGGCGTTCCTGTCGGCTAGCCTCGACGACCAGAAGTCGCCCTAATAAGGGCAACCCTGACGCCAAGGCAGCTTCCAGGTCAGCCTGGTCCTGTATCTCCAGGCGGACGAGCGGCGTTGGTCCCCGGGCGCAGTAAATGCGGGTGGCCCTCAAGCATGAAGGCCACCGCGACTGCACGGCGGTGAGCAGATGCCGGGTGGTAAGGTCCCTAGGGACCCCCCGTACCACGGCACTGAACCGGGGCGGCGTCGTAGAGCTGGGTGGAGGCGGTGTTGGCGGCAACTGCGGCTGCAGTTGCGGCGAGACTGCGGTGGCGGCCGGCGAAGCAGGGCTTGCCGGGACCGGTATCAACGGAGAGGCTGCCTCCTTGGCGGCTGCCGAGGAAGAGGCGACGGGTGCTGCCTTAGCAGCGGCGAGTCTGCGCAGTCTCTTCTTGGCCATCTTAGCGAGTCGAAGAAGAAGCTCCGTGTATTTTGGCCTGGTATTTAAGATGACTGAGACATGGGCACGGACTTCGTAGAAAACTATTTATAGCAGTTATTCGGCTAATGTTTTGTGTGTTTGAGCACGCACCTGCTAGAAATTAAGTCTTGGAAGACTGCAGGTACAGGATTAGGTGTTACGGCTCTTTATCATCGGTGTCCATGCTGAACTTAATTGTAGGCCAGAATCGCGATTTAGATTATTTGTTTCAGATGAGATGGCTAAGGCTTCTTTTACTCTCCTTTCCCAGTAGTTCGAACACTTTGCCACTATCTTGGTGTTAGTAAAGTTAGCTCTGTGGCTCTGTTCTATACAGTGTTCAGCCAGTCCAGATTTTTCGGGTTGCATAAGCCTTATTGATCTTTGGTGTTCAGAAACGCGTGTGGCAATAGTGCGTCCTGTTTGGCCAATGTACACATTTTTACAGATATGTAGATGATACATTTGTAATTTGGCCCATGGACTGCACACTCTTCCAGATTTTCTTGCACACCTAAATAGCCTTAGATCACAAATACAGTTCACAATGGAAGTTGAGGAAAATGCTTCCCTCCCATTTCTGGACATTCTGGTTACCAGAAAAGCGGATGGAACTCTTGGTCATGCCGTCTACCGAAAACCTACACACACGGATCTTTATCTCAACGCAAACAGCTTCCACCATAAGTCACAACGAATGGGCATTCTAAACACATTGGCACATAGAGCAGTTTCTGTATCAGACCCAGATAATCTGCAAATGGAATTTCAACACCTAAAATTCACACTCCAACAAAATGGATATTCAGCCAAGGACATCACATCAGCGCTGAAAAGAGCCGGACGAAAAAGAAACCCCAGCAAGAACACTCAACAAAAAGACAAGCCAGCCGCCATAGCCTATATACCGTTTACCGGCAATTTTTCGGGAAAGATTAGTAGACTACTCTACAAATATAATGTCAAAACCATCCATAAGCCACCACCTAAAATCAAAAACTTGGTCAGGCCAGTTAAAGATAATTTAGCTCTCAGAGTATCTGGTGTCTACCACATTCCTTGCGAATGCAGCGCAGCGTACATTGGCAAAACAGGACGCACTATTGCCACACGCGTTTCTGAACACCAAAGATCAATAAGGCTTATGCAACCCGAAAAATCTGGACTGGCTGAACACTGTATAGAACAGAGCCACAGAGCTAACTTTACTAACACCAAGATAGTGGCAAAGTGTTCGAACTACTGGGAAAGGAGAGTAAAAGAAGCCTTAGCCATCTCATCTGAAACAAATAATCTAAATCGCGATTCTGGCCTACAATTAAGTTCAGCATGGACACCGATGATAAAGAGCCGTAACACCTAATCCTGTACCTGCAGTCTTCCAAGACTTAATTTCTAGCAGGTGCGTGCTCAAACACAAAACATTAGCCGAATAACTGCTATAAATAGTTTTCTACGAAGTCCGTGCCCATGTCTCAGTCATCTTAAATACCAAGCTTCTTCTTCGACTCATCAAGATGGCCAAGAAGAGACTGCGCAGACTCGCCGCTGCTAAGGCAGCACCCGTCGCCTCTTCCTCGGCAGCCGTCGAGGAGGCAGATTCTCCGTTGGTACCGGTCCCGGCAAGCCCTGCTTCGCCGCCGGCCGCCACCACACCCTCGCCGCAGTTGCCGCCATCACCGCAACCGCCGCCGCCCAGCTCTACGTCGCCGCCGCCCCGGTTCAGTGCCGTGGTACGGGGGGTCCCTAGGGACCTTTCCACCCGGCACCTCCTCGCCGCAGCGAAATCCAAGTGGCCTTCTTGTTTGAGGGCCACAAGGATAATTTGCAACCGGGGACCCACACCACTTGTGAGGCTGGAAATACAGGATCGTTCGGACCTCGACGCTGCCTTGGCGTCAGGGTTGCCCTTGTTAGGGCAACTCCTGGTCGTCGAGGCTAGCAAGACGGAACGTCACCGGCCCTGCCGTCGCTGTTGTGCCTTCGGGCATTCAGCCGACACCTGCTCCTCGTCGCCGCGGTGCCACTACTGTGGCTCCGCCAACACCACCGCAGAGTGCACTGAGCACAATCTTCGCCGTCGCCGCCGGTTCTGTGCCACCTGCCGTGGCACAGGACATTACACAGGGCAAGCGCAGTGCCCTCTCTACCCAAGGAGCAGCACTTCCTCACCACCTCCTGCGCGCCGCACCACTCCACCGCAGACATCAACCACCGAGGCCTCACCACCTGCACTCTCAACAGACGCAGCGACGCGAGAAGCCATTCAGGACCTCCACGCGGAGATCCTGAACGTCGGCGCTCGAATAGCTGCTCTGGAAGAGACATGCAGCCTCCTCACACAGAAGCTGCAGGAACTGCAAGCTTCTAACGCCGCAGCAGCCACCAGCCAGCAGACTTCAGCCGCCGACCTGTCCACCAGGATCGACGCCCTCATGCAGCCTCTGAGGCAGGTTCTCCTGCAGCAAGCTGCATACTCTGCTGAGCTCTTTCAATCCAAACGTCAGCAACCCAACACTGCTCCTCCTCCTGTACAGGCTGAGGGGCACGCACGGCTCGGGAATGCCCGACCACCAACGGAGTGGAAGACTACTGGGAGCTTCGTGGAGCAATTCCGAAGCAGGTATAATCCATAACGTCTACGTCCTATTCTCTCCTCAAATTTCCACCCTTTATTTCCTTTCCAATATCACCTCTACTCCCTAGGCTGCAGTCAGGTTCCATGGCTGTTAGCCTAGAAACAACCTTTGACCCGCTCCCGCACAACGTGCGGCAGCTTCCTATCTTTCGCCGACTAACGCGGGTGCATCAGCGGGACCGCGAAAAGCCACGAGATTCACAACAAGCTACTGTTATAACGTGGAGGGGTTTTTTAGTGGGTATGCCGCATGAGGAAGCGGAGAGTCCCACATATCCTCCCAGCCATTGCACTTCAGCTGGGGGTTGAATGCGTAATGCATTTTTCCCCTCCACGGTAAAAAAAAAAAAAAAAAAAAAAAAAAAAAAAAGCCATCGCCGCTGTGATCGAGCCATATACAACGCAGCCGCCGCAGCCCAACCAACCTGTGCTTCCTGTGAGGCACAGCGCGGTGATCCGGGGAGTTCCGCTGGACCTCCCCCACCGCTTCTTCACCGCAGCAGCTCGCCACCAGTGGCCCTCAGTGATACGGGCTTCCCGTATCACTAGTTCGAGGGGTCCAACACCATTGGTGCGCCTCGAATTCTCCGACGCAACCGACTACATTGCAGCCTTGACTGACGGTCTGCTCATCTGTGGGCGCCGTCACACAGTTGAGCCCAGCAGAGGTAGTCGCCAGCTTCCATGTCGCCGCTGCTGCGCATTCGGCCACACCGCCGACACCTGCGCTGAGCCCCCACGGTGCCACTACTGTGGGGCGCCCAGATTGACAGCTGAATGCGCAGCTCATGATCTCAGATTTCGACGCCGGTACTGCGCCACCTGTGATGGCCCTGGTCATTTCACAGGACAGGCGCAGTGCCCCTATTACCCACGCAGCCGCCGCCACCTGACACCAGCCTCTGCCGCCACACCCATAGACAAAAAGGCGAGGACTTCAACAACCACCACCTCGACGCAGACGGAAGACTCCATCACCCATCACCTGCCTGCCGCCACTAACACTCCACAGGCAGCAGCGCCATCCGACAGCGCCGTTAAAGACGCCGTGCAGGACCTGCACTCAGAGGTCCTGCTCATTAGCGGCTGATTGAACACGCTGGAAGAAGCCCTCACTACCATGACCGCAGCCATCTCAGACGCCCACACCACTTCTACAGCCAACCGTCAAGACACCGATGCCATAGCCCAGAAAAAGGTCACGTCTGAGTTCCTCTTGGAGCTGGACGTCCTATACACCCTACTACAGGAAATCCACGACGTCAACGCCAGGATCTTGGAGGCCAACCAGGACCTCAATGTTCAAACTGCAAAATTACCATTACGCCTCACATTTCTGGACGACCTACTCAAAGGAACCCGAAAGGACGTCAATAAGTGCTATACTGCAGTTCTTGACAGCCAAGAACTGACAGTCAACAATGTAGCCGAGCAAATTGCAAATAGTCACCATCGGATTCTTCAGGACCTTACCACCAAAACTTCATGCCCTCTCACACACCCGTTCCACCAGACATCAGTACTAAAGCACACCCAAGATTCCCTAGCGCTGTACTCAGGGCCCTCGGGTCATGTTTACAGACTAGATAAGCCATTCCTTGTTGCAGCCCCATATGCTGCAGCAACATCAACTTTACCAATAATCACGGAGGTGCTATCGCGGAACTCCATCATTCCCCATTCACTGTTCCTTTCCTATCTCACCCGATTTTTCCCTTCTAATCTTCACCCAATGGCGAGATAAGCCATTCTTTCAACCCTCCAACTCTCTCTCTGTCTCCCCTTTCCAAAAAAAAAAAAAAAAAACCATAATATCTCGCGAACCAATCAGATGTTAGCTTCATCCCAGCTCTTATAAATACCAGTCTCCGCAAGCTCAAACCATCAGTTCACCCTGAAGACGAGGAAGATGCACTTCTTCGAAACGTTGGTGTCAAGCCAAGTTATTACCTGGCTAGAAGCCCGAGAAGATTTTGAATTAAACCAATTGAAATTTATCGGAAAATTTGCGAAGTTTACGGACAAAATGCGATGAGTGATTCAATGGTGAGAAGATGCGTCCGACAGTTCAGTGAAGGACGTAATGAAGTGCACGATGAAGAACGAAGTGGGCGTCCATCTTTGGTTACAGAAGAACTGGTTCACGCAATTGATGACAAGATCCAGGAAAACTGCAACTTTACAATTAGTGCTCTCGCTATGGAATTGCCCCAAAGCTCACGATCACTAATTCATGAAATTGTTACCGAAAAACTGAAATTTTGTAAACTTTGCTCACGTTGGGTACCAAAGATTCTTACTGAGCAACGCAAAACAAAACAGATGGATAGTGCACTTCAGTTTTTAACCCGTAATGATGAAGAATTTCTGACACATAGTCACAGGAGATGAGACTTGGGTTTCTTACGACACCCCTGAAAGTAAGCGGCAATCAATGGAATGGAGGCACACTTCATCCCCAGCAAAGGTTAAGGCGAAACAAATCTTCACATCTCGAAAAATGATGTGCACAGTGTTCCTGGGACGGGAAAGGCATCTTGCTCATTGATTTCTTACCACGTTGTCAAACAATCAAAGCAGGTGTTTATTGCGAGACACTTAGGAAATTGTTGTGCCACGCAATACAGAATAAGTGCCAAGGATTGCTGTCAAAAGGTGTTGTTTTTCTTCACGACAATGCACGACCACACACACTGCAAATGTGACGAAAAACCTCCTACAGGGATTTGGCTGGGACATGTTTGACCATCCTCCGCACAGCCCTGACCTCGCTCCTAGCGACTTTCATCTGTTCTTATATCTCAAGTCTTTCCTTGGGCGGTCAACACTTCAACAATGACGAAGAGCTGAAAGAAAATGTTTCTAACTTTTTGAAGACACAGGCGGTAAACTTCTATGAAGAAGGTATACAAAAACTTGTGCACGCTATGACAAATGCCTGCAAAATTTTGGCAGTTATGTGGAAAAGTAGTTTAAGAGTTGTAGAATTTTGTGCAATAAATAATTATTCTGTATCTGTACAAATTTAATTTTATTACCAAACGGAACTTACTTTCTGGACGTACCTTGTACTTCTCTATCCCTATGTACATTGTACATAAAGGGCTAGAGAAAGTAAAAATATTCCTTGCTAGATCATGTAACGTCAGTAGAACTGAGTTTCACTAACATTTTTAACCCTTTAATACTGGCACCCCACACTGTGAAATGCAGCTCGACAGGAAAGATTAGCTTTGTTACGTGGCTGAAATTTCTAGTCCTTCAGCTAAACATTACACCAGGAAGCAATTTACAGTTGCCCCATTTTTTTAATTTGCCTAGAATGTATAGCCTGGGGTGTTTCCAGCACTCCACTTATCTCTCTTCAATGAAATTATTAATGCATGTTATAAATGCTGCTCTTTTCTTTATAATTCAATCCATAGTTTGTTTGGATTTCAGAAAGATAAAATAATCGTCTCCCATGCCATTCTCCTTTCAGCAATGCATTTTGATGAAATTTATTCTGGGTATAGAAAGAAGCCTGAGATAGTCATTGAAGGAGCTGACACGTTGGCTGTAATGTGTGCAACATACTTGGTGGCAAGAAAAGTTGGATAATGGGTTGCTGTTATATTTTATCATATGTTGGACATACGTGGAGTAAATGCCCAAGAAATCATCCAAAAAACACCACTGAGAGGAGAGTTTCTTTGTGAAATTATGTTGGACTAATTATGCCAATCATCCACTGACTTGTCTGCTGCAGTCCATCAAGAGGAATCAAAGATGATAGAGGTGAAGGTGAGAATCCAGAATCTTCAGCTAAAGTATCAAAGATGATAGAGGTGAAGCTGTGAATCCAGAATCTTCAGCTAAAGTATCAAAGATGATAGAGGGTGAAGGTGAGAATCCAGAATCTTCTGCTAAAGTATCAAAGATGATAGAGGTGAAGCTGAGAATCCAGAATCTTCTGCTAAAGTATCAAAGATGATAGAGGTGAAGCTGAGAATCCAGAATCTTCAGCTAAAGTATCAAAGATGATAGAGGATGAAGCTGAGAATCCAGAATCTTCAGCTTCAGTATCAAAGAAAGATACATTACCTAAAGGAAGGAAGACAAAGGGCCTGGAAGATATGTGATATGTCCTAGAAGTTAAGATATTTAAACAAAGTGTTTTTGTATACATTGCTATAGGAAAACATATCTTTCTCATATGATTATTGTGTGCAATGACTGTTTCAATGTTTCACTGTTCCTTAAAAGCAAGCTATATAAAACATTAATTTGTGTTTCTTGCATAAACTAATGATGCCTTGTAAAAAAAAAAAAAAATTAATAATTCAACAACACTGTTTATATCTGGGTAAAACACAATGGTTATATTTTTATGTTGTGTTCACTTAATAAAGCTTATTGTATCTCAATTTTCATAAAGTATAAAACTTAACATTGTGAAAATTCTTTAAAATGAAAAAAAATGAGGGGTGTTAGGGACCAGTACTAATGTTACAAAATGGTGCACCAGTAATGGAGAATTAAGCAACCAGTATAAATGAGCCTTTAACAGCAACGGTCCCCCCCCCTTCCTTCTTTTCTTTCTTCTGCTAAGAGATGTGAGTGTGTCTGTTGAGATGCTGAAAATGATACTCTGCCCCAAGGTTTTGAACTGTATCTGCAATTTTTCCAATTCTTCATAAAGAAAATGAGAATAGGATATTTTGATCCTTCTAGTTCGGTTACCAGTTCAACAAGGCACTGTAAACGTTTCTTAATAAAAATGGCTCAGGAATGAGCAGCAGAGATCACTTCAGTACTTGAAGATACAAAGTAGTTCATGTCACAGTTTGACTTTTTGGCAGCTAATGCAAAATAAAATATACTGGTGAACCATCAATTCCAATGAGTAACCTCTGGCATTGGGTACACTGGATAGTTTGCTCTGTCTTCTCCTTGAGAAATGTGTTTTCTCTTACTGGTGTACAGAAACAAACTGTTGGTTACTATAGCATTCAATTGTTGAAGACAAATGTTGCTAAGAAGAATCAGTTTATGGGCCCATCATCGAATGTTTCTTAAATGATTTCCTAAAACTAGTTTTAGACTCTTCACATTTTGTCAAGCTAAGAGAATCCTTCACTTCCCCATAATCCATGCTACATTCCTTAATGGAATCAAGAACTGTCCTAATGCAGTTGGTAGCATTTGCAGACCTAAGATTACAGAGGGTATTTTTTTGTTTCATGTGCAGCTCTAGCAAGAGAAATGTGAACTATGCAACAAAGATGACGCTCATGCTTCTGTCATCCATATGTGAAGAACAGAGAGGTGCGGTTCGATATTTGTGGCCAAAGGGAGAAATTTACAGGGACAGTGTGCCGTGATTGTATGAATCGTAGCAAGATGTCTAGGTGAAGTGCATTCTTTGGAGAGGGTCGTGTGAACCTTAGTGATTCGCTATGCTCTAGAAGGCTGGCAACAGCTGCGATCCCACAGACGTCAGAGGCATAAGCTGCAACTGCAAACCTTATAGCAACAGTTCAACATTTCCTATGGTACAATGACACGCAGGGTACCGAAGAACCTGACAGACAACCACAAGGGCCAACGAATGATGACAAGCTTGGATCACTTAACATGATACACCGCAGAAGGGCATAACTTTCTGAAAGGAATCATCACTGGTGATGAGTCGTGGGCATACCTCTATACACAGACAAGTATGGAGTGGAAATGTGCTGGTTCCCCAGTAAAGACTCAATGTGCTAGGAAAGTGCTTGTGACAGTGTTCTGTGTGTTTTATTGGTGGACTTTGTTGATCATGGGAGCACTGTGAATGCTACAGCCTACATAAAAACTTTGGTGAAATTGCATCATGCCATTCATGACAAAAGCTGGCAATGTCAAACTTCTTCATGACAAAGCTCACCTCCATGTTGTTGCTGCTGCTGCTGTTCAACAGAAAATCATCAAATTTAGTTGGGAGATGCTCTAGCATCAACCTTACAACATCATACTTTCATCTGTTTGGTCCCTTGAAGAAATTCCTGGCCGGCAAATGACTTTGCAACAGATGCAGAAATGAAATTAGTAGACCACAGATGGCTCTACTCTAGGGAAATGGACTTCTACAAACTGGGAATATTAAAACTGGTATCATGATGGGACAAATGTGTGGAGAAAGCTGGTGACTAATTTATTTATTTATTTATTTTTTTTTTGTTTTTTTTTGTTTTTTTTGTTTTTTTGTTTGTAAAACAATTATTGTGAGTTACTTTTCGATCTGCCTTCATAAATATCTAAAACTACGGACAGTTAATATTAGTTAACCTTCATAAAATCCCTCAACTTATTCAAACAAAACTAAAGCAATTTTTCAAGTTAGTACTTAAAATTTACCACTAAATAACCATTTTTATTACACATTGAAAATTCCTTATGCTTAAAACAATGTCATATTTCATATAATAGAGATCTGGAAAAGGTTAAAAATAATAAGTGGACACAAATTTCCCATACACATATGGTTTGCATGAAAACAATGATTACTCCATTAGGTTATGCAATTTTTTAACATTATTATTATTATTATTATTATTATTATTACTACTACTACTAATTTGCTTAAAAACTACTTTTTTCTCAAATTAATAAAAAGTTATTAACAATTACCTTCGAAGTAACCATTACATTTTCTAAACCATTATTTATTCTTGTATGATATGCATTTGATAGAAAGTATGCAAGCCATGGTGGCATTGCAGAATCTGTGCGAATGTTTGATTTTAATCTCATTCTGAACATTTAAAACAGTTATGTTATATTGGATACCATAATGTACAGTACACGCGATAGTAGTGCTAATTTTTCCCATTGAACACAGCTTAGAAGTGCTTCAGTTTGTTTGACATGATTCTTTGTAAATTATGATAGCTGGATCTAGTATTAAATCTGAATTTGAAGGCAAACAGCAGAGCAATAACAAGCATGACTAGCAATAAAGTTTATTTAGTTGGCTTGAAGCCACACATACTTTTCATAATTGTTTAGATAAATATACTTTTTGTAAGGGTTCTTATTACTTTCCCTGCACAGTAAATAAGTATAGAAGGTATTGCACTCCACTCAAAAATCTGATACACATATTTAGAAAAAGCTCCATATGTGTATCTGTCAACAGCATAACTCACAAGCAAAAAGTTGGTAAAATATCTAAAACATCTGCCCTACAAACTACTCTTTAGGTGCAAACATTTTCAAAAATTCTGATTTTCTCAAAAATGGTTTTAATGATTTTGATTAAAATACCATATATGAAAGATATATACATGATTAATAAAATGTATATCTTGAATTTTCTGGGAATAGTCTCTGCAGACCTCTTTGTTCTGGATGACTTTTGCATAACTGTGAAACCATAACATATAGACAAAAACTTACTACACAAAAATGTAAATGCTGTTAAAACACTTTCTTTATGTCATCTACTCTTCTTTTCCCTAATTTTAAGCTATTTGAACTTTTCAAAAAACGGTAAGTCATCTTTTGTTTTACTTCTGGCATGGAAAGAGAAACAAAGTTCAATTGTTTCAAATAGTGACCAGCTTTTGAAAGATTGGACAATCGCCAGGTGTATAACCTCATTTCCCTTATATTTACAAGTAATAAGACAATTTTTGGTAATATTTAACTCCATTAGATGGGGTGGATAAAAGAATAATATTTGGTAACAATAGTTTGTAGAGAAAGTCATGTTAATGGAATACACATTTGCTTTTCCTTCTGATACTGCAAGTACAGAAGAGTTGCTATAGACCCCCCTGTTTGACAATTGCCTACTGTTGTCCATTTTGTTTGGTAGTGTTTAATGCCCGCTTTAACTACTAATGGCACCGCAGGCAGTGACACTGATGATAAATGAATGATGATGGAGCACCCGTGGAATACGATGGCGGGGGAAGCGGAGTACCCAGAGAAAACCCGCCCCAGCGCTGTTTTGTCCACCACAAATCTCATATGCGGTCGCTTTGGGATCGAACCCTGGCCGTCTAGATTGTTGTCCATTTTGAAGAATTGGCGCTGGCAACTGTCTTGCTATACTGAACACTATGAACTGAGTAGTAATAATAATAATAATAAATACATAAATAATAATATTAACAACAACACTAATAAAATACGAACACTAATACTCATAACTCTTAATGACCGTAACAGATACAACAACTACAATTAAAAATCCACATGTTCCATTCACATGACCTTCTCTAGCTAATCTATAAGCAGCTTCACATATAAACTATTCTTTTATCTACATCATGCTAATCGAGATAAACATTAGCAGAATTGGTCTCATTACTTGCTTTTTTGTAAGTACAAAGGAAATAAGGGAACATACTAGGTTAAACTAGAAAATATAGTTTAAAACTGAAATCAATAACAAGGAAAATCTCAAAAATGGTCAGCTCCACAAGAAAAATCTACATGACATTAATTATGTGTTTTAACGAGATGTACATTTTTTTGTGTGGCAAGTTTGTCTGTCTTTTACAGTTTATCAATTATGCAAAATTCAGCAATAAATAGGTCGTCAGGGCCTATTCCCAGAAAATTCAAGATATACATTTTGTTTGTGATATAAATATCATTAATATGGCATTTTAATCAAAATTGTTTTTTGTGAGAAACAAAATTTTAAAAACTTTTCTATATTAAGGGTAGTTTGGAGTGGGGGGATTTTGTTAAAAATCTTTGTATCATTGTTGGAAAATACTAAACATAAATATCAGGTTTGAGATATAAGAGTCTTCGTTTTTGAGCTATACTGTCCCATGCATGCACACACCTGCACTTGAAGCATTTGGAGCTTTATTCTCCCCTCGGTTGTCCCAGTCAACAATACTAAATGCTCTATACATCTGGTGTGTTTCATCATGCTGCCTGGACACCAGCAGTTCTTAATGACAGACACTTCTACTTATGCTGAAAGAAGTAGTAACAACTTTAGTAGGTATACCTATTCTCACTCAAATTATGTGACAAAGTCCTTTAATACATTGCAAAATAAGATTTTATTCAGTTCTATGTTTATTTTCTCAAAAATGGCGGGAATAGCAAAGTAAACATTTTAAATTCCATATGTTTAAAGACAGAGCCTTCAAACTTTGTATATGTATTTTTTATCTTTAAGTCTCATTGCAAAAATTTAGCCAAGTACTCCAATTACTTTAAACAACATTCATTTACTCAATAAGAACTGCTTGATATAAAATACTACTGCATACAGTTTTCATGTTTAATGTACAGGGTGTACATAAATGAATATCGGGGTTTTAACTTTTTATAATATTTATTACATTCAACTTACAGTTATAATTGATATGTCAAATGAAAAAGCAACTCAAACAGTTTTGTTTGTTGGCACAAGTGCGCATGTACGTGCAATGTTTCTGCCGCAATCCGCTAGAAGCGGTAGTAGCAAAGATGGCGACTAGTAAACAGAAAGCGTTTTGTGTTTTGCAGTTTGCAAAGACCGAATCTGTAGTTACTGTGCAACATGCGTTCCGTAGTAAGTTCGGCTGTGATCCTCCTAGTGGCAAAAACATTCGTAGATGGTATAATCAGTCTGAAGATTCCGGCTGCCTTTGTAAAGGGAAGAGCACGGGACGACCAGGAGTAAGTGAAGAGACTGTTGAGTGAATGAGAGAGTCGTTCACTCGTAGCCCGAAGAAATCAGTCCGGAAGGCTAGTCGTGAATTAAAGTTCCTGTGTCGACTGTTCGGAAAGTTGTAAGAAAACGCTTACAGCTACGTCCTTACCGTTTACAGTTATTACAGGATCTAAAGCCGACAGACCACGGATTACGTGCCAAATTCGCAAACGACATGTTGTTTCATGTCGATTTTGTGGATCGTGTTGTCTTCAGTGATGAATCCACCTTTCACCTTAGTGGACATGTTAACACTCATAATGTGCGCATCTGGGGCTCAGAAAATCCTCACGAGATGGTACAAATGCAACGGGATTCCCCTAAGTGAATGTTTTTTGTGCCGTATCCCGGCGAAAAGTTTATGGGCCTTTGTTTTTGGTGAACCTACTGTAACTGGCACTTCCCTCAGTTGGAAGAAAATGAGCCAGAGAACTTCATTTTCCAGCAGGATGGTGCGCCACCTCACTGGCATAACGAAGTACGCGATTGGTTGAACGTCACTGTACCCGAGCGCTGGATAGGCTGCAATGACCCAAATGAAAGGGCATGGCCTATGTATATTGGTTTCCTGAATTTTCTCCAAAAGCATGGCTTTTATAGGAGCTGCACTGGGTAAATCTAAATTATGTTCTTCCATGATTCTGGTCATTTTGTCTTTTCTGCTAGACATGGGAATTTTTATCTTTAGCCGAGAATGACAACTATCTTTTCTAACACAAATAACATTCTTAGGAGGAATGTTTTTCAAAAGTGTGATCATGAACCAAGCTTCAAATATTTCAGTATTCATCTCTGATATTAATCAGCCAAGGATTCCCAAATATTTTTATAAGACAAATTAATATAAACAGCCCTCAATCCATCCCTGGTTAACGCCGGCATGCAAGATCATGATTCCTTTTCCACATGACCACAGAATAGAGAGTATACAGAAAGGAAACTCGAGGGCGGCTCCTTTGATGTGCATGAAGACAAACTCTGCGCTAGACGCCATATTGGGACCTAGTAAACGCAACGAAAGCTGTTTATTGTTTATTACAAACGGTTTTAAGCAAATTTAAACTTTTAAAATAATAAAGCAAGAAAATAAGTAATAAAATATTATGTGTGGTGTATATATGACCTTCTTTGCTTGCTCTCCTACAAGCTATTTATACGACAGCTTATTCTTCTGTTTCTTATTAATACAGATACATTTTTAACTACGCAGTTCGTATAGGTTTAAATGATAGTCAAATCTTTTTGATGCCAGCAGCTATGTGATGCTGTGAGATCCCATTCTATTTGCATGAAATTGAACAAAGAAAAGAAAAAGGCCTGAATGGTAATTTCCAGGTAAGAAAATTTGTATGTATTTGAAAAATTCTAATCAATAACAGGTGGTATCTCGAAAAATGAAATGGCGTTTTATTTATGGACGCTCTTTAACTGCGGTGGTTCTCAGCGTCCCATTCTATATTGGGCGTGAAAGACCGCTTAATTTTGCTCAGAGGCCTCTCAATCAGGCTTGAGGTTCTTTTACGTGCCGTAAATCTACGACACGGAACCCATGACTTTATTTCCCTTCCGAAGGAAGCCATGCTAAGGATTTTTACGCCCGAAAAAAGCCATCGTCCTCCGCCGGGTTTGAACCCGCGACCTTGGGTATATGAAGTCAGCATGGTAACCATTACACCACGTGGGGCGACGTGGTATCTCGAAAATGGTTAATTCCATAAAAAATGTAAAACAAAGTGTCGCTTTTGACAGGATCGACATGTTCTGTGTAACAAGATTTTGTCTCTCTCTTACGGTTTTGATTAAAATGTCATTTGTTTATGATTTTTATGACGAATGAAATGTATAATTTGAATTTTCTGGAATAGCCACTGAGGACCTCTTCGTTCTCGATTACTTTTATATAAATTTTCTATAACTGTTAAAACATAAGAGATAGACAAAAACGTACTACATAAACCTCTGTGTTCCATTCACATACGTTTCTCTAGCTGTTTCACAAACAAGTTTTTCTTATAAAAGATTATTCTTCTATCTACGTCATGCTAATCAAGGTAAACATTAGCAGAAATTATCCTATTACTTGCTTCCTTGTAAGTAGAAGGGAAACAAGGGAATACATTAGGCTAACGTGATAGTCAAATATTTTTAAAACTGGTCGCTATGTGAAGCGTTCGTTTCGCTTTCAATGGTTCCGTTGGAGAATAGTTAATTAGTTAAAAATTGAAACCAATAACAAGAATTATCTCAGAAAGGGTCAGCTCTACATAAAAACGTATATAACATAAATGAGGTGTTTTAATGGGATCTGCATTTTTATGTAGTAAATTTTTGCCTCTCTCTTACAGTTTAACCGTTATACAAACATTCTGCAAATCTCAGCCAGAATAAAGAGCTCTTCAGAGGCTGTTCCCAGAAAATTCAAAATATATATTTTATTTGTAATATGAATATCTGCAATATATTATATTTTAATCAAAATCGTAAGATCCATTTTTGAGAAAATAATTTTTTTCGAAAAATGTTCCATTTAAAGGGTAGTTTGGGGGGATTTTCTTGAAAATCTTCTGTAGATCCTTCGAAAATACTAAACTTAAATACCCAGTGTGGTATTTAACTGCGCACACAGAATTACACACACGGACCTTTTTCTAAGAATGTTTTTTTTCGAACTCAGTGGCTTGAAAACATATATTTCCGTGAAATCTTGGCATCGAATTTTTGCCTTCTGTATCCACTATTTACATTGTACATACGGGCTAGAGAAAGCAAAAATGCAGATCTCATTAAAACACACAATTTACATCATTTACATTTTTTTCTAGAGTTGACCATTTTAGAAAAATTTCGAGTTGTTGGTTTCAGTTTAAGATAAACTTTTCTCAACTGGGAGTCATCCCTAGCAAGCAAAGAGAACCGAATTTTAAATGTTTAACACAACGATCGGCTTTAAAAAGATTTGACTAGCGCTTTAGCCTGTGTATTCTCTCATTTCCCTTCTACTTAAAAAGAAGCAAGTAATAATACCAATTCTGTTAATTTTTATCCTGATTAGTATGATAAAAGAATGATCTTTTGTAAGAAAATTTGATTGTGGGACAGCTAGATAAAGTCATGTGAATGGAACACATCAGATTTTTGAGGTTTTTTGTTTGCTATTCATATCTACAAAACAAACCCTAGCAACATGCCATTAAGGTTAGGAAAATATATATGAAGGAGTAGAGTAAATAACCAAGTGATTCAATGGGCTGCCAAATTTATTTAATAAAAGAATAAAAAAGTTTAAGAATGGGCAGTAAATATGATTAGACAGAATGAATCAGTCCTACCATGTAAAAAACAAACAAACAAAACGCAAAACTGAAACTTAATGCAAACACATGATACACATTATACTAACTTTGTAGGAGACATTCCATGTTTCTTTACCTCAGTAATTGTATTTGAATTATTTTTGCTTTAGAGTCTGAGCACCATTGGCCGCCTTTTCTCTCACTGCTGCTCATTATAAGAGCAGTAAAGCTTCAAGAATCAACAAATATTCTAACTTGTACAGTGAGTAGAGTATAATTCCAGTAGCTAAAATACACAATTAATAACATCAACAAAGTATATTACGAAGTCTGTAACGTCAACTTACTCGGTCCCTATATGACAGAATTCGCACCGAATTTTGGCGCACGGATTACATTCGAGTTTTCTTTTCTGTATACTCTCTATTCTGTGACGTGACACAGGAGCTGGAAGGCAGAAGAGCAACTGCCGCCATCCCAACCTTTTCTTACAACATAATGAGTATCGTACCAAGATTCATCTAAAAATTATATGATACTGTTCCTGCCTGAAATACTTTAATCTACTTAAGTATCGATATCTGCATCGCACAATCCTTGCTGACTCGCCTCTTATTTAACGTGCGAAAGTGGAACCCTAACTTCACTAACTCCTGTCTAACCGAATCCCTTTTGTAAGGAAAACTAACAGGTTTATTGATTACTACTGTTATTCTAGCATCAAAGTCAGATACATCCCAAGGCCTCCACATATTTAAGAATACACCACTTGCACCTGCGAAGTTCACAAGAAAATTACATGAATGAAATGAACGATAGAAAACAGCAAAGATGTTGCTGTAGTTAACGTCCTTCTGTCGTTTGTCATTTCTATGCAATCTTTGGCTGCAGTGACGCGCTCATTGCAAAACATCTGCCACTTCCCAGAATAATCAGTGCGTCTTGAAACATTTTTCGAAAATTTTAATTTTTTCAAAAATGGTTTTAATGATTTTGATTACAGTGTCATATGTTTAAGATATGTTCATGCCAAAGGAAATGCATATTTTGAATTTTCTAGGAATAGCCTTTGAACACCTCTTTATTCTGGATGATTTTTCTTTAACTGTAAACAGTAAGAGATAGACAAAGACTCACTACACAAAAAAATGTAATATCATAAATTATAATTTATTTATTTTTGAAGGGGGGTTAGTTAACAGTTTTCGAGATATTTCGAGTTATTGTTTTTAGTTTTAAGGTAGATATTTGAAACTTTTCTCAAATGGAAGACATCTTTCTTTTCGCTTCTCTTTTGTTCAGTTTTAGGAAGCAGAGAACCGAATTTCAACAGTGACCGGCTTTTAAAAGATCAGACTATCGCTTTAGCCTGTGCATTCCCTTATTTCCCTTCAACTTACAAAGAAGCAAGTATAAGACCAGTTCTAAGCCCGCCTGGGTAGTGTGGCCCCCTCGCATTCAACAGGTCGCGAGTTGGAATCTCGCTTAGGGTGTATTACACGGATAAGTTTTTTTTTTTTCTGGAGGTTTTCCCTTATCCCGAGAAGAAGAAGAAGAACAAGAACAAGAACAAGAACAGTTCTGGCAATGCTTTCTCGATTAGCATGAGACTAAGAAAAGTTGTTTGTGGAACAGCTAGAGAAAGTCTTGTAAATGGTACGTAGGTAGAGAAGGTATTGCACTCTACTAAAAAAATTAGATACCGAGATTTCACCGCAAATAAACGTTTTACGGTCTCCTGTATCTAAAAAACAAATTTTTAGGAAAAGCTCCGTGTGTTAGTGTGTTTGAGTCCGTGAACAGGAGAACTCAAAAACAAAAAGGTGGTAAAATACCAAATTTGGTAATTAAGTTGCGCCTGTCCTCAGTATGCCTACCAGAAAGTATTTAGGCCAGCTAGCGCTCAGTGAAATAGATTTAGTTACGAATCTTATATGATGGTTGGTGTGCTCAGTGGGTTCTACAGCTAATGTGATGGAACAGGCATAGGTAACCTAACTAGGTAGACTTAATAAAAAAATACACTCCACTTTGACCGTTACGTTGAACGTATCTTACTTTGCAGAAGCCTTCTTGTAACACGCTCAACTTTCACTTTAGTTAATAGTAAACACTTGTACAAAGCGCGGAAGTTCCTTAACAAAAGAAGCGTGGACTATTTCAGCAACATGTCCCAGCAATGACGTCAGACGCATGCCCCGGTGGTCTGTCGTTACCGCTTTACCTGCGAGATGAGCTAGGTTGTGTGCTATTTGGGGATGGAGTCAGGAGCAGTGTTCTCGGGCGGGGATAAATCGCCGGACTATTTCAGCAACATGTCCCAGCAATGACGTCAGACGCATGCCCCGGTGGTCTGTCGTTACCGCTTTACCTGCGAGATGAGCTAGGTTGTGTGCTATTTGGGGATGGAGTCAGGAGCAGTGTTCTCGGGCGGGGATAAATCGCCGCGGTACCTACCTATCCGCTTTACTTACGGATTTACCCTGCGATATAATAGATGTAGTCATGTGCAAGCCTTTGTGTCTGTGAGCTAGGTTTTTCCCTTAGTGTTGCCGGCGCGAGCTGGTTCACTTCCCGGGATGGTCACCCACTCAGGAAGGGACCGGGCCGATGTTGCTTAACTTGGCCAGCCGCTTGCGGGCTGTCAAGTAAAGCAGTGCCAACTAGCGAGGATAATGGAAAGGATGGAGGTAGTAGGTGAGGGTAGGTCAGATATGCGGCTGGTCGGTGTACGACTCGGTGGTCAATAAAATAAAATAAAAATATGTATACATTTTATTTTATACTCTGTGGTCACCCAACCAAGTCGTGACCGGGTCCAACGCTGCTTAACTTGCGGAGTTAGAGTTTCCTGAAGGAAGAGGCGGCAGAAACTAGCATCCCAAGGCATCCTTGGGGAGCCGATAGCTGACGCGTCTTCTAGGCAGTGTGTGGTCATATCGACCGAGAGAATACACCAGGGGATTAGGCTGAGGAGCAAGTTTAGTGCATGTTGTGCGAGCTCTTTCTCGCACAACATCCACTATATAGAGGATTCCAGAGTGGGAATGGAGGATGTGGGACGGTCTGTGCCATTTATCATCCTCAGCGCCCTGTCCTGCACGGTCTGCAGTCTGCGAATGGTGGAACGAGCCACCGAGCCCCAGACTTCGCAGCCGTACAGCATCAGAGGCGGGATGACTGCATGATACAGCCGTAGTTTTAGGTGTGAGGGCATGGTGGAGCGGAAGATGGGATACAACTGCCGAAGGGCAGCGTGCCCCATCCTGATCTCTCTGACATATGGAGTGAACGTAAGGCCGCGGTCGAGGTATTTGGCAATCCAGACCCAGGGGATCCGCCTCCGCCGCAACCTCAGGGACCTCTCCGGCCACTAGCGACGGACTTTAGCCAGCAGGACTCTTCTGCGGCTGATGGCCATCCGCCACTTTTCACTCCATCTGACAATGGCCTGGAGTTGTCTTTGAAGCGGGGGGGGGGGTAGCAGAAGCGGTCGTTCTTATTACGTGCCATTATGAGAACATGGTCGGCATACTGGCAAGTAACAGTACCGGGTTCTGTGGCGGCAAAGAGTAATGGCGACAGCACGCTGTCTTCCGGCACTCCCGCTGCTATGGGTCTGACTGTTGAATGCCTCCCCTCTACCCTCATGCTGAAAGTGCAGTCCCGAAGGAAGTTACTCAGCAGGTGAAGGTAGGGGGGAGGGATCTCTCCGTTCTTGAGTTTGTACAACAACCCCTGGTGCCACGTGGTGGCGAAGGCCTATTCCACGTCCAAGAGCACCGCGACAGTTTTGAAGTTGTTCTGGAACCCCAGGGCAGCCTTCTCGGCCAGTCGCAGCAACTGCAAGATTGCGGAATGTCCATTTCGAAAACTAAACTGATAATCCGGGAGTAGGAGCCTCTCCTCAAAGAGAGGGGCGAGGCGGGGTAGGAGTAACCGCTCGAATACTTCCCAGACGTTCGGGAGCAAGCTGATGGATCTGTAGCTTGACAGGAAGATCGGGTCCTTGCCGGGTTTCAGAATGTATACCACCCTCGCCTCCTTCTAACACTTTGGAAATTGGCGGAGGTGTAGACATGCATTGTAAATCCGCGTCAGATGGATTAAGGCCTTTCGGGGTAGGTGCTGAAGCATAGGCGCCGTGACGCCGTCATGTCCTGGGGCTTTGCTGGGTTTGAGGTTTTTGAGTTGGGAGGCCACCTCTTTCGGGGCGACTATAAAAATGCGGACCTCTTCCTGGGGCTGCGGGGGCTCCTCATAGAGGTAGTCGACCGTAGTCTTCCTCCTGGTGTTCTTCACGGATTTCGAACTGAGACTCAAGATGGTCTGCGAAATTCGTGGCTTTATCCTGGGGCTCAAAGGAGAGCCTCCCTCGGGTGCCATGGATGGGATGCTGGAATTGACTTTTGTATTTCCTGAGGGACCGGATGATCCTCTAGGGTTGCCTCTCTTCCAGGTTTACATTAGCCATTGTATGTTCCCAGGCCGCTTTGCGGTGCGCGCGAAGCAGGTGCCTTGCCAGGGATTTGAACCGCTGGTACACTGCTGGTTTTTAGCAGCTGTCGGAATTTATTGGGTATGGTTCTCGGTTTGGGTTCGTCTGGTGGGATGCGGTAGGTGTGCGCGCGTACCACATTCAGGATCTGTTGAGAAAAAGCCGTGGCTGCCGCTTCCAGGGCATCGGTAGAATCGATGTAAGGTCGCGGGTCCACGGTTTGGTTTAGGTCCGTCCTGCATCCCAATCGATCTCATTTATCCAGTCTGGCGTTACCAGAGCTGATACGGCCTCGGTTGTATCCACCTCGAGGGGATCGTAGTCGGAGTCCAACGCGTTTGCCGCCAAGAGGTCTAGATGAAGTGGAATGTTCTTGGTGATCATGATGTCAAGAACATCCGGTCTTCCGCGAGCCGGATGGCAATTAGGGCTTCTCGGTCCGTGCGCTCTAGCTGTTCCACAAAGAAACTTTCCATACAAAAGAGTTTTATTTTCGTCAGCTAATCGAGATAAACATTAGCAGAAATGGTCTTATTGCTTGCTTCCTTGTGTTTAGAAGGAAATACACTAGGTTAAAGTAACATCTTATAAAAACTATTGCTATGAGAAACATATAAAGTTCGGTTCTCTTTTGCATTCCAGGGAGTAAAACGAAAGAGATGAAATGATAGTTGACTTCCCACTTGAGAAAAGCTTAAGCAGTTTAACATTGAAATCAAACAGAAGGAATATCTTGGAAACAGCTAACTGTTCGAAAAAAATATGTATATGACATAAACTGCCTGTTTTAATGATATCTACATAACCTAAATACCAAGTTTGATGTTTAACAGACTTTTCGTTTTTAAGTTATGCTGCTTACAGACACCATACACGCGCTCTCTTCTCTCTCTCTCTCTCTCTCTCTCTCTCTCTCTCTCTCTCTCTCTCTCTCTGACCATTTCCTAAAATGCTTTTTTTTTTTTATCCAGGGGGTCTCAAAACTTATATTTCTGGTAACTGTCGATATCGATTTTTTGGGTATAATACAATACCTTGTACAACATACATGCTCTAGAGAAAGTAAACAAGGGAGATTCTTTAAAGGACACTAAACTGCTAACTAGTTTAGATAAGTGATGTAAAAGTATGGCAGTCACTAAGATTGCTTTTAGATAATGAACTCACAGACACAGCAAGAAGTGCCTGCAACTAGCCATTAATGTATACATACAACCACAATTATCCCAATGCTAAAAGTGGTAAAGTATGCTAAATGAGACAAGTGCGAATATAAAAATAACACACACACACACACACACACACACACACACACACACACACACACTAGCTGCCCGCTCGACTTCGCAGGGAATACCTAATGAAAAAGCTGAGACAAAATCTTTGGTATACAATACGACAATGCAAATAAAATTACAATTAAAGAAGTTGACAATACTTTATTGTAATGCCTTGTAATGTACAATTTTCCTTCCGGAGAGAAAATAAATAGCGCCGATGGTTTGCCGACTCTCGAGCACGCAACGTATAACTGCCCATGCAAAAAATACGGCAATTCTAGGTATATTTTACACATTTCTAACAATTGACATTGGGACTTATTATCATTGCGAATGCAAGACGCACGGGAAACTGAACACTCTTAAATTCAAAAGGAAAGTTGGTTGGCATTAGTGGTATTCTTGGAATAAGCCCATCCTCGCCTTTGAACGGTCCTATGATTATAGTAGCTTAAATCAAAGATACTCTCGTCACCATCACACTGCAATTGCGGTGCTCTTAATACCTCTGATCAAGTAATATTTTGGGTTAAATGGATACATTTAATACACAAAGCTATCATCAAATAAAATCTTATCACTTGTCCAAACAGATCTACTTGCTCTTTAGTTATGTCATTTTTAGCCTTAAAATGGATGCTTTGACAGAAAAAAATAAAGAAAGAGGTGGAATACATTAGGAGTAACGGAAAGAAAGAGATTCGGAAGGAGCATGAATGTTACTTTGTGACTTTCTCCTTAATATAATTCATTACCTATTTCAGCGTTTATCCGTCACACTATGAAAGCGCTGCCATTATTGTTATTATGCCAACGACATCCTTGCTTACCCACGCTGTTAAGTGCATGTCATCCTTTCCACACTACATTATGGTGCGCTACTTCGTCCTTTTCGCAATACCAACAATATATGCTAAATTGCGCAGATCATTGAGCTTTGCAGATGCAAAGGCATTATTAGACATTGGCAATGAGAAAATTTCTGCTGATTCTTCGACTGGGCTCATTTCGTTTCCACCAATTTTTTGTCACTTCACAACGTCAAGGCAAGAATTAATATCGAAATTGTTCTCAAATGTTGGTGTAAATTACAGAAACTGTGCTTAGTTGAGCGAACGAGCCATTTTATCGGAAACTAATAATGATCAGTTCAAGTCGATCAATTTCATCTCCAATCCAAATGAAGTCTTCAATTATTTAACTGAATTCCTAAATTCATTGGATTTGCCAGGATTCCACACACAATTTATAACTCAAGGTTGACTCGGTAATAATTATGCTACGCAATCTCAATCAGCCGAAATTGTGCAACGGAACAAGACTCGCTGTTAAAATAATTATGGAAATTTTGATTTAAGCTGCCATAATCATAGGAAACTTCAAAGGCGAGGATGTGCTTATTTCAAGAATACCACTAATGCCAACCGACTTTCCTTTTGAATTTAAGCGTGTTCTCCCGTGCGCCTTCCATTCAAAATGACAATAAATCTCAAGATCAATACGTTAGAGGTGTGTGAAATATAACTTAAATTGCCGTGTTTTTCGCATGGGCAGTTGTACGCTGCGTACTCGAGAGTCGGCAAACCATTGGTGCTGTTTATTTTCTCTCCGGAAGGAAAATTGTATATTACAAGGCATTACAATAAGATATTGTCAAAGTATGTAATTGTAATTTTATTTCATTGCATGATCGGGCAGCTTATATATATAGAAACAATGAACTAAACAATGAACTAATAAAATTCTTGGTCAATAGCTCCCTATGGAATATTTGCGTATTAAGCAACTACAAAAAAAGAAATGTATGATTGGAGATAACAAGATTTACAAACACTTCTAAATTTGACAGAATGAGGCTGAAAAATACAATGTCATAATCAGTATTTGAAGCCAAATTTGGATCTACATTTACATGTTTTATTATTTTACTCCACATGATACTATAAAATAAGTTCATGTAATTAACTTTAATTTAGATAATCATGCAAATTGCAATTTCATAAGGCCTACACCATTATCAATGTCTCTCTATCTCTCCCCTGACAAATATCTAAACTGAACCACCAGGTCGGAGCACACTTCACTCCAAATTTCCAGTTTTCACTTTCTCTACACGTACTACGTACATAATGTACAGAGAAGTTATTGCATTCTACCAAAAAATTCAATACAGAAATGTCACCAGAAATAGATATTTTAGGGTCCCCTGTAAACAAAAAAAGGAGTTTAGAAAAAGGTCCGCGCGCGTGTATGTATGGGAGAGAGAAAGAGAGAGAGAGTCCGTGGTCTATGAACACGATAGCTCAAAAACGAATAAAATACCAAACTTGGTATATAAGTTCATGTCTTTCAAAGATACGACTCTAAGATTTTGAGGAAAATCCCTCCACGCCAAACTATCTTGTACATGGAAACATTTTCGAAACTGTTGATCTCAAAAAATGGCTCAAAAGATTTTGATTAAAATACCGTATATCAAAGATATTTACACGACAAATAAAATGTATACCTAGAATTTTCTGGGAATATCCTCTGAAGGTCTCTTTATTTTGGATGAATTTTGCTGGATTTTGATAACTGGTAAACCGTAAGAGATAGACAAAACTTACTACACCAAATATATAGATGTCGTTGAAACGCACAATTTATATCATATACTTTTTTTTTTCTCGCGGAGTTGACCATTTTTTAGATATTTCTTTTTATTGGTTTCAGTTTTAAAATACTTAAAAATTTTCACATACGAGAATTTGTCAACTCCTGGCAACGCAAAGAAACGGATTTCATCCACATGACAACCAGCTTTCAAAAGATTTGACTATCGTTTTAGCTTAATGTATTCCATGATTTCCCATCTACTTAACGAAAGCAATTCGGCTAATATTTATCTCGATTAGCATGTAGTAGACAGAAGAATAAGCTTTTTAACAATAATTTGTTACAGAGGTGAAGAGAAAGTAATGTGATTGGAGCACATAATATGTTTTAACTCTATCACGTAGTATATTGTGGCACTCGAGGAGCCCATATGCTGCTTTCAGTTAATAAAATAAATCGGTCGATATCCACTCCCGTTGCTCTGCTGCCATGCTGACTGTGTGCATTCACCTGTTAAGTCCTTCAGTTGCTTGCTTCAGTCCAGTTGCTTGCAAGTGGTTGTCGGTTTCTAATGTTGTGCTCGGTGCCACAAAAGTTGCAATCGTCTGTGGTGGCAGCCGGTGCTATGTCGTTACTTGGTGTTGCAGAGAGTTGCTCGTCTCAAAGTAGCGTTATAATTGCAATAAGATCACAACAGGTCACTTAAGGTCTTAACAATCTAAAATAACCACATGCTTTTCAAAATAAAAAATAGCTTGCTTTTGCATCAATTAATGAATTTAAGCTTCTACAGATTAAAATACATTATATTGTTCAACTATAGACGTAAAGGACGCACCCTTCACTGAACTACAGTTCCGCCAATATATTATTTGAGTTTTCGAAATAATTCTCTCACATGTAATTGCAGCAATAATAAGGATTAACCTTCATTAAATTTTAGTTTGATGTGAAAAATTTTACCACGAGATGCTTGCAAAATAGTTTTGAATAAGAAAGTCATCTCTGTTGGAATGGTCGACTTGGAACCTCATTTGGGTCCTCGGGTTGCTCCAGCTTAGCTATGCCCTGCAGAACTAAAACATAGCAAGGTAAGGTCAAATAAGTATAATAATAATAATAATAATAATAATAATAATAATAATAATAAATGACAACAAGCTTTGGATTAATAGGGTGCATTACTGTTTAGTAAAACTGCCCACTTTCGTTTTATTTGTATTTTTACAGTCAATGATGGACACGAGTACACATCTTCGCATTATCAGCCAGAATACACATACAGGAGTTTCAGAATTCGACTGCACAAATCTAAAGGGATGCAGAGGAATAGTAAAGAATGATTTTGAGACAAGGAACTTATAGTCTGCAGTCTCCAATTTCCCAGCAATTAAGTGAAATCTAAAATGCGGTAGCACGTCACTGATTCGACGTCCACTCCGTTTCAAGATCAAAGTGGCAAGCAAGGAGTGTGCGCTCGCTGTTGCTACGTAGCTCAGTGTGTATACTTAGACTGCGCAGCTGCCAATAAGCTTAAGTTCAAGGACAATGGTTCGGTAAGGACGAGTACATTTCTTTTTTCTTTCTTTTTTCTTTCTTTCTTCTTTCGTTTTGTTTATTTATTGCGAAATGCTGTTGTGGCTTACTGAAATAATGAAACGCAAACAGTCCAACAGCATATAATAGTGAGATTGTAAAGCTTTTAGTTTGTTCGGACCCCCCCTCCCTTTAACTGGCTGGTCATGTCGGACAATGAATGGAATTGGTGAAATAATTGATCTGGGGTCCATGGAGCGTAAAGTGACTCGAATTTCGTCTTCGCAGGATAAGCGAAAACCCCGAAGAAAACCTTACCCAGGTAGCTCACCCTAAGCGAGATTCGAATTCGCGACCTATTGAACTCGCTCCCCCTCGCTACCCAGGCGGGTTACTGTTTTTGTGTGTTTGCCAGCAATGTGAACAGCTTGCATATGTTTGAAAGAATAAATTAAAAATAGTAGACATTTACAATAATGTTGAAAATAAATTGCTCTCTTCTGAAAGGATAAACAGAGGGAAAACACGAGAATGTTTGGTTAGCTTGCACACATGTTTTACTCTATTGTCAGTGGAGTGCACATCTTTGCAAACAGCAAATGTTTAGCAAAACTCTGATGTCCATATCATTGAAATTTAATAAACACTGACGATATATCGGAGCCTTGTGTCCTTTAAATTCGGCGTACCTCTGACTAACTCAATTACCAAAAATTACACATACCTCCAAACTTTAAGTCTGCAGACCGTAAGTTTATAACTCCATGGCACGACAGCTCATGGGGAACCTTGGCCTACCGCCCGGCCGCTGCGTCCCCCATCTCGGTCCACTACAGACGTCATGGATGGGGTGCAGTATTGGAAGGTGAGACGTGGTCAGCGCCTCGAGCCCCCCCCCCCCGGCCAGACCGTAAGTTTCCTACCCCAAAATGTTTGTTTACTATCTCTCTGCATCCCTTTAAATTTGTGCGGTCGAATTTCGAACCATATCTGTAAACGACTAGAGTTCGGTTCAGGGCCACGAAATTGCCGGATAGAGGTTCGGTATAAAACAATGATGGAAATGAGGAGAATGTATAGGGACTGGAAGGTTTGGAGGGCCTGATCGGTCAATGACACTATGGAGTGCCGGTCCCCACGACTGCGCAGGCTAAAGTGTCCCGCTTTGGCCCAGGGGAGTCCCACCTTGGGCATGGTTGTTTATATATGTGTGTGTGTGTATGTATTGGAACAGCAAAACGGCAATCATAGTAAATGTTAGGGAAAAAAAGGAAAAAAGGATACGCGCGCCGGAGTCCCGACAAGACTCCGGAACTGTATTTAAAAATAAATAAAGAAAGAGACGGAAGAGAATGTTTAAACACATGGTACTTAATCAAAATCGTTAGCCATTTTTAGAAAATTTCCATGTAAAGGGTAAGTACTTGGGAGTGGAGCGATCCACACAAGAGTACAAGCAATATGTTTTTTCTAGAGCCTAAGGCAAGACTTCGAATCCAGACGAGAGCAAAAGCTAGAGCAGAGTCTATGGGTTCGATTCCCGCAACCCCTGCCCCCCCTCCATTCCCGCAACCCCCTTGATGATCGTTTGGTTGAATGGTGGTTGGAGTAGGGGTGAATGTTTGATGATTGGTTTTGTCCAATAGGAAATGTGTAATTTATATCAAATATCACGTGTTCGGGATTCAGGGGGTGTGTATTTTAAGGGTGGGAGAGATGCGGGTGGAGGGTATGTAGTAATTGTGGATTGGGTGCATGTGGTTTCACCATGTGAGAGATGGGTGGTGGGAGGCATGTGTTTTGTTGCATGATAGACTAAATCATGAAATGGGTAAATTAGTAATTACACGAGTTTAAAAAAGGTTAATGAACCGATGTCGGGCGTATGAAATTTCATCCCAAAATCTGCCTTAGGGTAAGAAATATCCATGACGAGTTGGTGCTTGACGGTTTGGAGATGTGAGGGTGTGAGAGAGATGAGTGATGTGAGATATGTGGTATCTGTATGTGTTTATTGTGTGATTGGGATTGTAGGTGTGCGGGGGGGGGGCAAATAAATTACTAATGCAACGAGTTTGAGTCTGATTGGCTGAAACCTGATCTGCAGGTTCTGGGACGTCGCTAGCAGCTAGCGTCCGGAAAGAGTGAGACAGCATGTGTCTCTGGAGGGTTGTGTGTGTATGAAAACAAATTACTAATACAACAAGTTTGAGCCTGTTTGTCTGAAACAGGATCTATCTTGCAAGAGAGCATGTTCTGGCAAGTCACTAGCAGCTAGCGCTCGGTAAAAGAGTGAGACAGCATGTGTCTCTTAGTGTATATAAGAGGATGTCAGGTTCCTCAGGAGCTAGATCTGTGTGAAGTGCAATGGAAGACGAGGAAACGATTGCACTGGAATTGTGGAAGCACATAATAGCTGATCATCAGGAATCATGAGATGGAAAGTTGCATGCGACTGTATGCAGCAAACCTTCTTACCACAAGCAGTTTACAAGCTCATTCCCGTGCACCGAGTGTTGTAACATTTATCAGCAAAATAAATCGTAAGTATATATTAAAAAAAATTGTGTTGGTCAATTTTGATGTAGCAGCAGCAGTCATGGATTTTATATATGTTGCAGAGATCATGTGAGCGAGCCGGTGCCTCCATCGGAGCTGAATGCTGGCAGACAAGAAGTGGATGAAGTGGATGAGAGCGCTTCTAAAGTATCAGTTGATGGTAAAGGATCTTCCCAGATGCCTGCTAAAGCAGAGAAGTGGGTACACACTTGGCTTGTTAGTTGTTAGCTATAAAACATTAAACTCAGTTGTTTTTATTTCAGGAGGCGGATGCATGCAGCAAGATGAATAATAATATATGTTTCCATTTGTGTGTTGCAGGTGTGTGAGTGTCAGAGTCCACATGAATGCTGATGTATACATGTAAGTAGTGTGTATGCTCACTTCTAAGATTACTTGTTCTTTCCTTGCAGGTCAGGAAAGGAAGAAGAAAGCAGAGAGGAAGAAGAAGAACCTATACGAGGATGTGGTCGTTTTCATCCTAGAGCCACTTCCAGCAAAAGATGCAGCCAATTGATGAAGTTATGCTGAAGGTTGCATCAATTTCACCAGCCCATTCTGTGAGCATTGGGCTATATCAGGAACTTCCTTCTCTATTCATACGTACAACGAGTGATTCATCCTATGTATATATATAACAAAGCCAGACTGGGATATAATTAAGGAAAATATTGCTGTGTTCGAAACATATTCGAGAGAAAATAAGTTTCCATGTGTCGAATATAGTGAACATGTGGTGTAAGCACACAATGTCATTATATTCATGAACAATGAAACCAAATGTGTTAATACGTGTTTAAACGATCGTGATATTACGCTAAGTGGCTGTGAAATAAGTGAACTAAAAAGACTCAAACCATATATTGAAACACATTTAATATGCTTGCATGATGTTCATGTATCAAGATCCTCATATTATGCTGGAAGCAGGAGTGGAAGAAGGAAGATTATGGAAATGTATAATGCAATGAATAAAATAGTTTATGCATAATCATGTTTTATTTATTTATTGCATGTTAGGACATCTAAATTACACTCTGAACAACATGTGAAAGAGGTTTATATGTAGAATTATACAGAACAGGGTTGTCTGGACTGGAATATTAGCAGATGCTTGAATTTCTAATCTAATGTTAACGGCTCCAGTGACAGATTTCTGGCTGATGTGAGCAATCGATGACAAATAGTGGTGCATACTGAAGAAAATCTTTTCTCTTCAAAAGGGGACAATTATCCTTCCCATAATATGAGTTTTGGAATTTTGAATATATCTCGTACAGGGATGCAAACTTTGAATTTCCAAAGTCTAAATTTTTGTCACTATAGGGGTAACACTCGCTGTTGAGTTAAAGCTTCAGATTAGTAATGTTGCAATGATCAAATATTGAACAGTCTTTCGTAGCACCATTTAATCTTGCAGTCTGGGCTCCAACTATAACAAAACGATTTTGGAGGTTGTTGCAACATTCCAAGTGAATGATTTGGTCTGAGAAACTGCGGGCTGAGTATGAAGATCCATGGTTCGAAATGCGATATGCAGAGGTTTATCAGCTTTGACAATTTTTAGAATGTCTATTTTTTCAGAGTCGGTAAGATGAATGACAGGCATCCTCCATTCTATTCTTGTCAATTTTAGAATTGGCGATTCTGCTCCCTCATGGTGAAGGCAATTCTGGGAATCCTTTGATCGAATGAGAACCAATTCAAATTTGCTATTTAGAATGAGTTCCTTGTGATCATCTGCAAAACCTAGAAGCATTGACAGAGGCGTTGAATGCCCCATTTGCAGCATTCATAATATCTGTATTTTCTTGCGGATACGTCCATCCTGCATTGTACAGGCGAAGCACTTCCATTGGAGGGTTGCAAAGTTGAGCATCGTTGTTGGGATTCCAGGATTTCTAGTTCTGTCAATAGTGCACCCATTCAGATCCAAACGAATCTCATCCAACATGAATGCAAATGCATTATTGGTGAGTTTTGCAGTTGTTGGCGATCCATTGGCCTTGGTGAGAGATCCCTCTATGTAAAGATTACTTCTGCTAGGTAGAGTGTATAAATCTTCAGCTTGACATAGAATTCTAATCTCATCGTTTGCGTCCAGCGCTGATGTGTTGTAGGGCAGAAATACATGTTCTTCTTCTTTAGCAATCTTGTCGTCGAAGACTGGTACATTCAAGATATACATTATAGCACTCTATATCCTAATCTCTCAAGGAATCTTCGATTAACTGATGTTAACACGACATACAACGAGTATGAGCCCATCTACAGAGAGACGATCTTTTATAGCATCGACGATGCGATCTAAAATTTATTCCCATTGCGACGAATGTGTAGTCGAATAGTTATAACCTCGTTCCTAAGGTCAATTAGTTTACCGTTCTGATCAACTACCCGAAGGGAGATTTGATCAATCAGTTCCGTAGATATGACAGGTAAATATATGGGATTCGATGGCTCTTGCGATATGCGATGTCCTGGTGGCACAGATGGAAAAAACCCATACAGCTAATGCCCGCTTTTACCATCAATGAAAGACCCTGTTGTAATACTGCATTCGATTCGAATTATGCTCACTTTTAGTATGTTCACAAGATTGTTAAATGCATTCAATTCACCAGCCTTGAGAATTCTATCTTCATAAAATCCTAAAAGTGAGCCAATAGATCTCTGTTTTGAAAAATCGATGGTATATGGACATTTAATCTCAGCCTTCATTGTATTATTATTTGGGCGAATGAAGAATACCTCATCATCCAGTCCAAGTTTCTCCTTAATAACCGAATTGTTGTCAGCAATCTCATATGTTCCATGAAATATCTCGATTACTCTCGAGACATTATTGGAAATATAATGAAATAGATTGTTGCGTGCATCAACATTTGGAATAGAGTAGAATGTTTCAAAATTTAATAAGGCAATCTCATAATGTCCTGCACGTCAAGTTATAGCGGAGGATTTAGGAATGAAGTAAGGCTTGTCTCAGGTCCGCTCACTGCAATTATATAACTCATTTTGAATGACGGCTCTCAGCAACAGACTGTTTTATATGAGAAATTGAAGGCAGAGATGACCACAAATGACACTTTTAAAATTCTGATACCTTTGCACATTAAATAGAATCCTAACACCACCGAGGTAAGTTTGAATCTCTGGAGGAGGCTTCAGGTCTCCAAAACTATCGAAATAAAATGCAATATCATTCTCTTTCCGGATGGCAACCCAATGTATACCTTCGTTCTCTGAAGCGTCAAGATTCACTACCATCCTCTCTTTCCGTAATGACTTCGATGGTAGTTTGTCGATCATATATACACCCCTAAAGTAAGGTATTTTTAAACGTTTAGCATAACTTTCAATGTCAAAATTGCTTAGAGTTTCTGCGGTATAAGTAGAGTCCGCTTCCCGAGTTTTTTAAATCTTTACCTACAGCTTCAATTTTATTTAAAGAGGTTAGCATTGGACCCAGACCAGTTCGAACACTAGTCCTCTTCTTTTTTTTTCTTCATCTTCCTGCTCCCAATACCCCTACCTTTAGACTCCATCTCCCGGTTATGTCGAGTCATCTCAGCAAGTTGTTTATCAGCCGCCTTCTTCTTATTCACTGCTGTGGCTATCTGGGCTGCTCCTCCAGCAGCACCTAAAGCAGCAATTATAGGAATCAGCGGTAAAAAGCTTCCTCACTTCGTCTTTCTATTCTTCCTCTTTCCTGTCCCTACAGCAATCTTCCCCTTCATGATGGTGGTTACAAGTCTCGCAGCAAGTCTCTCTTTCCAATCGGCGACACCTGATTGAACACGATTCCAAGCTTTCTCTGCAAGAACTCTTGTCAGCTGTATTCCTTGAAGCAACGTCTTTATTGGTAGCGTAAGCAATGTCGTGATCTTTACAAGCTTGGTCAAGAAGATTTATGCCAGGATCTCCCCTCTGCAATCGTTTGCGTAGCTTTGTGCCAGGTCCACAATATCTGTAGGCAGGCAAATGAGCTTTAAAGGGAAGCGAATTAATTATTGAATTAAGTATACCGGAGCCTCTCTTGCAGGACTTCCTTCCTCTCCTAAACTTCATTGTCCACTAGATCTTATATATACATACATAGCATAGTTATACATTTAGTTGCTACGATGGAGCTCGAGAAGCAACAGTGCACGTTACCTATTCAGATATTAGGTTTTGTAGGTGATGTGAGAAACCATCAACATGGCTATCTCTCTCCTAGCAATGTGAGTGCATTGATTTTAGGTAGCTCAAATGCAGGAAAAAAAATATATTACTCAATCTGCTACTTTACGAGAATGGACTTAGATATGAAAATCTATATATATATATTTATTCAGTCTCTTCATCAACCTAAATATCAATATATTTTCAAAGTTCTTAAATACATCCCTGATATAGGCTTGCATACATTTGAAAAAGGAGATTATATATTGCAACCATTAGACGCCAAAGAAAATTCAATCTTTATATTTGATGATGTCATCAGTGAGAAACAAGACAATATTGCTTCATATTAGACATTGCAATGTTGACACTATTCACCTTGCTCAGTTCAATGCTAAAGTTCCGAAGCATTTAATCAGAGACAACGCCAATCATGATTGTACTCTTTAGACAGGATAGTTTAAACCTAAGGCATGTATATGAGGATTATGTGAATATAGACATGAGCTTCAATGAATTTAAAGATGTGTGTAGGAATGTATGGGAAAGTGATGCAGGAAGACCGTTTGTTGTTATAATTTCCGAATATCCATTGAACAATGGGCGCTATAGAAACGGATTCGATACATATATCAAGACGAAAAGGTGACATTATCAAGCAGTTGAGGTTAGCCGTGAGTGTAGACAGGTTCGGAGCGCAGAGGCTGCGATCCTCCAGCAGAATTCTTAATCGTTATATTATAAATAAGGATGGTAAGGGAAACTATCAATTCAGCAATAAGAGATTGTGCAATGTTCATGACGCTGAAAAGGGGAATGATGCATCCACTAAAAGCCATGTTGATAAAATTACGGCAAACAGTGAGAAACGTTTGCAAGCATTTTAACGTCAATATGCTGGCGAAGTTGAGGTTACTCTTATGGCTTGATAGCCTGATAGCCAAATATATTTTGGTCAGAGATCATGATGATAACATTTTGATTGGAAAACATCCATTAAAAGTATTATTAGATCCAATTCATTACCATGATGTGCCAAGTAGAAAGTTTATCGTCGAATATGTCAATTTTAGGACTCAGCCCTTAGACAATGATGGTAACGTGAGTCATCAACATAGAAGGCTTACAGAGATAGCTGACCCTGTTGTTGAAACCGATGCTGAAAATAAAAGATACATTTTAAATCAGCTTACAAATGCATTTAATGAAACGCGTCAAGATATGCACAAATTTGCATATAAAATATCCTCTTTATCACATGATTTGATGCTAACGTAAACAGTAAGATTCAAGCTATTGAGAACAAAGTGCAAAATGTATCGGTAAATACAGTTAGTGATCTCACAAATTCAATAAAACAGCTAAAGACATCCACTCTTGAATCTATAGACAATATTAAGAGGGAGCAACTTAGTTTAAAAACGAAACTGAATGATCTCAGTGAGAAACTAAAAAGTGTTGATGATAATGGACAGAGACTCATGGAATCTGAAACTGTTTACAATGCGCAGCTCTCAAGACTAGAGGAGTCAACCCTTAAGTTCAAAAATGAAATAGAGATCATCTCAGGAATGTTGAATATAAATAATGAGAAGCTTAAAACGATAGAGGAGAATGATTATGCATTAATGTCTTCCAGTAAAAATGATCACAGTCGTATCGACAATTTGTATCAGTCATTGCAGAGAATGAATGATGATTTAAACATTTTCTCTACAAGTATTAAGTACCAAATGACGGATATGCAAACAGACGTAGATCGTTCAAAGTTATCAACGATACACACTCCAAAAGGCCTTCAATGCTTTGAGAACACAGGTTGCCTGGATGAGTGGAAGAGTTATCATTCAACTTCAGGCTCGGCTTTGGGTAAAGGCTCATTCATCCTATCATCAGGCCGCACATTCTACACGTTTCCATTAGATGGTGCTCTGTTAGACTGCACTATAGTCACGACTGATCTCCTGAATCCTGAAAATACTCGTAGAGTCCCTCCAGAGATGAGAAGTGTCAATATATCAATTAATGGTGTTAAGGTCGAGACCAATCCAGTTCCATTTAAGAGAGGTGATATTCTGACCATCACCCCTGCTGCATTTAAAGGAGCCTCAGAAGGGCAGATCTTATGTATAGAACTTTTGGCTGCAATTAAATTGATCAGTCAACCAAGTCTATAAATTGACTGAAACAAGGTCATTTGCATCCAGTTTCAAGATGGAAAGTGAAAGCATAAGGCTAAAAGAAGCGGTAGCTCGCCATACCAAGGCAATCAGAGAAAAATTGCATTCTCTAAAAGGGACCAATTTTGAGACTCGGAGGGTAATGTCTGAAGTTCTCCAAACTGTAACTGAGCCTCTAAATGCTATATTGAAAGTTAATAATAAACAATACAGCCATCAAGAGAGTGACTCATCTGATCTGTCTACTTATCTGAATCAAGTTCGCTCAGAAGATAATGATTTACTGAAGGATACATATGGGGTTCTCTTTAAAGATGGCACTTATATGCTAGGGAATAAAGCAATTCAATTTAAGGATACGCGTCTTCAAATAGGCGACCAAATGTATGAAGCTACTCCTGGTCTTTATGAATTGATTTTCAAAAAAATACCACAAATATCATCATACACAGAAGATAACTTGGTTACCTATACTGACATTATGAGAAAAACTCCTCTTCATAGAAGCGGAATCAAGTCTCAAGGAAAAGTGCAATCAAATAGAGGCTACAAGTATAAGAAGATCATACAAACTCTGCTCCGTTCACATGTAGGTTTTGGTCTCGAATGGAAGGAGCATCATTCTAATAGAGAACGGGACTACGTTTACTGGTCAAATCCCAATATTTTGGTAAATCGCTTAAGATTAATCATTGCATCACAAGAGGCTGGAAATAAGAGCCATTCTGCAGAAATCTATGAAATAATAAGAGAGTTGAAATCTTCGAAAATTATAGCAATATTAAGCAAGCTATCGCAAAGGAATAATTGCATGCACTTGCCAGGAGGAACTTCTTACGTCGTAAAATCGTTAGTAAAGGATTGAATTATTTGTTGCAGATTGACTTGATGGAAATGATTCCTCATGCAAAACAAAATAAGCAATTCAAGTACATTCTTATTGCAATTAATTTCTATTCCAAAATGGCATTTGCACGTCCTCTGAAGGATAAGCCGGGTGCTAATGTATCGAAAGCTATGGAAAGCGTACTGAAAGAGTTGGAAACACTACCTAAAATCATTCAGTCTGATAACGGAAAGAGTTCTATAATAAATCCTTTAATACGTTAATGGTCAAATACAACATTAACCATTACAGCATTTTCACCACTGTGAAGCCTGCTGCCGTTGAACGTCTGATAAGAACATTAACAAATATGATGTATCGGGAATTCCTGACACAAGGATCATACAAATGGCTGGCACTCTTACCAAAGGTCATCTCAAAGTATAATAATACTTACTATTCCACTATTCGAATGAGACCTATAGATATCAAGAATAACAGTCCTCTGCTGTCGGTGTACCGCTACAATCATGCAAGAACTGAGAAGAGGAGGGCAAGGGTATTTCACCCTGGTGAATATGTAAGGATTTGTAAGTATAAAGGACAATTTGACAAGGGTTTCACCCCCAACTGGGGTTCTGAGATTTTCCAGGTTGATCGTGTGAAAAACACCCTGCCTGTCACATACATCATAAAGGACAAAGATGGGAATGAAATTAAAGGGGGTTTTTATGGTCATGAATTAATGTCAACTAAATGTACAAATACATATTTAGTGGAGAAGGTACTGAGATGTCAAGGAGACGGGATACTTGTAAAATGGTATGGATTTTCGCATTCTGAATGGATTAATTACGACTTGGTGTAAGGTATAGTATAAATGCATAGAATAGACATTGTTTTTATTTATAATCATCTCTTCCCTCCTCCCGTTGCATCAATTGAAAACATTACAACGTTACATTAATATACTGTACATCACACATTTCGTCATAAAATATGCAGTTTACGAATATATAGAAGACAAACAGTACAAAATATATATATATATATATATATATATATATATATATATGTGTGTGTGTGTGTGTGTGTGTGTGTGTGTGTGTGTGTAAAATGAACCCTTCCCTCCTCCCATTGCATCAATTGAAGACATTACAAGGTTTCATTAATATACTCTACATTTCGTCATAAAGTACACAATTTACTGAATATATAATGCATTAAAAATATATACATATTTAAAAAATGCATAGATTGAGAATAGAGAATGTTTTTATTTATATATAATCATCTCTTCCCTCCTCCGTTGCATCAATTGAAAACATCACAAGGTTACATTAATATACTCTACATCACACATTTCGTCATAAAGTATGCAGTTTGCGAATACATAAAAGACAAAGAGTACAAAGATATATATTTATATATTATCATCTCTTCCCTCTTCCCATCGCATCAATTGAAAACATTACAAGGTTTCATTAATATACTCTACATCAAACATTTCGTCATAAAGTATACAGTTTACTAAATATATGAAAGACAAGCGGTACAAAAATATATATTATATTCACTCAGGTTGTAAAAATTGAGAACAAAAATTGTTTATATATATATATATATATATATATATATATATATATATATATATATATATGTATATAAGCATCTCCTCCCCTTCCAACGCATTATGTGAAAGACATTTATATGTAATACAACTTGCATTATATCATGAAGAAACCGTTTTTACACACTATATGCTGTATAAAGCACAATCACATATCCATGCTCAAAACTCTTCAGTAAAAAATAACTTCTTGCATTAGTTATTTTAACTAAGTTATTTACAAAATAAATTACATCAGGTTGGGTTTATGGGAGGGGTTAGTGATCATCACCCACATCCTCATTCAGATTCTTTATGCTGTAGTGACCCCATGCAAATGTGGAATAAGACCCATCCAATAACTTTCTCTTATCATCTTTTCGATTCAGGGCTAACTTATTTGTTTCTATTGTAGAAATGTTGAGCTTGAGGCTACGAAATGTGGTTTGTTTTGTGTAAAAAGAGGTAACTGTGTCTTTTAAACAGTTAAAGTACTTGCTAAAGTCTAAGTACTGCATTCCAGTCCTGCTGATACCCTTAGCCTTCATGGTAGTTTGACCATCATATTTGTATGAGTATAGTTTTGATCTTAAGCCTACATACTCGTGCATGATCTTTCCCCCCAATTCATCTTTAAATAAACCAATCACCTAGTTATTAGCCTGCTGTATTGCATACGGATTATCTATTTTGAAATTTGAAGTATCGAAAAGGTTGAGATTTGATTTAATGAATTCATAAATGTCTGTACTGGTTTAAAAAATAAATGAATATATGTCCATATAACATAGAGTTTGATTACTAAAGTTTGGCTTCATGACGTTATAAAAGAAATCATACATAATGAATTTTGATACATCCAAAATGACTTGACCTATGTAGATGGGTTTATTCATTAGCACTTCCTCTCTGGCCACCTCTATGCCAACTAGATTCTCATCAAAGATGATGCTCCTCAAAAACGTTGGTCTAGCTGTAAGTTTACGGGCTTGATTCCATGTTGTTAGAATTCTGAAATGATTGTATTTTCGGACATTTTCTATGAATTTTCCATAGACAGCGTTGTTTAGTTTTTTCCAAAGGTTTTTACCAAATTTTGAGGTTTCTTGGGCTCTCTTCTCAGTGTTGAGATCAATGTACGCCTTTAGCCAGTTGGACTGATCATATGCTACCACGCGATGAGTACGTTTTAAAATCATTCCTAAGTGAATGTATTGCTGAAGACTTTTGTAATGAATGACATATTTCTCTCTGTTTTCCAACGTTGCTAGCAGTATATTATACTCTCCATTGGGAGGTAACGCACTTAGTGGACAAAGAGTAAGATCGTTGTGATAATCATCAATGTGTTCAGGATATTCAAGATCAACTTCCAATACATATCTTGTATTTTAATTATCTGACACTGACATGAAATCTATGACATCAATCTCTGACCTTTTCAACCATCTGAGGTTAGCACATGGTATTGTATTTTGACACTTGCTATCACCGTACAAGTTATTCTTGTCGATAAAGCTCAGGATGTTTTCAGGAGCATACTGATTAAAGTCCTTCATGTATCTGTGATTGGACTTCACTACAGTACACAATCCACCTCTAATTCCAGACTCGAAGAATTCAATCATGTCTTTGTCTGATATTAATGGTAGTTTAACCTTTGTGATTTTCAACATGTAGTCAAATGCATATCCTGGTAATGTAAAATACCATGCAGGATCAAGAGTGTACATTTCTATCAAAAGATCGCGAAACTTTTAAAAAATATCGGCAAGTAACAAGGTATCAGTCTTAAAGTAAAAATCGCTGTACTCCCCAAGGCTACCGATATTTAAAATTTGTCAAACCCTAGCAGTATGCCTGTACTGATCTTCTGTAATGTCATCGAATTCTTGGATAGGTGGAAGTTCCTTTTCATTCAACTTCTCTGCATAGTCCAAGTATGGATAGGGGAATATTCCCTTGCTTGTCATAAGTTTGAAGCGTTCTGGATTGGGATACTCTTCCTTTGTAATCTTAAAGTCATTGTCTGCAAGCATTTCAGCAAGGCAAGACAATTTAACGTCAAGGAATCTGTAACTAACCAAGAAGCTTAAGTAAATGGTCCTATATTTTTTTGTGAATGTCAAATATTTTTCAGAGGAATTTGCATACATGATATAGGCTCACTGTCATAGTTCAAGTGGCGGATGAGAAAGTGGCTATCATAGTTTGACATGCAGTACAGGAATATAGGCAAAAAAATTGGGTAATTTCCGGTTGAGATTACATTCATTATGCGCTGGTCCTAAATATAGTCCTGAAAGGTGATTGTGATCCTGAACAGGTCTGTCAGACTCTTGAAAGTCTCTATGACAGATATGACAATATTTAGCCTTGTTAAAATCATGCTCATTCTAGAAAGTCATATACATTGGTTCAATTTTCGAGTAGATTTCAATGATTTGATCAGCATCTCTCCTTAATTGGGTGCAGAAGTCATTGATTGCGTTCGATCATCTAAATAGCATGAACTTCGATAATATTGGATCATGACGACGTACAAACTGCAATGATATTGATATTGCTTCATCTCTTTGAACTTCTCGCATTCAGCTATGTGAGCTCGATGGCTCACACGATTCGACTTTGGTCAACACTGACTCAATATCTGCATATATCACAAAGGGCACAGGATCGCTTTTTGAATAAGTTTTGAATTCAATGACATCACCCTCCTTGGGCATTTTAAGTACTTGACACTTTTTGCACTTCAGTCTATGTGCACTCAAATGTTTTTCACTACCACACCGGGTCATGCATACTTCGCAAGTATAAAGTTTCTTAGTATTCTTAGTAACTTGAGATCTTACAAGTCTAGATAGATTGGCGATAAGACAGTAATGTCCTTTTTCGTTCTTTTCAATATAAAGTAGATTGACATGATGCTCTTTTTTCTCTGATGTCTGGTATAGTGGAATGACATGTAAATTATCTTCTAACCCAAAAACAGAAATAGACATTCCTGGGCTCTGGTTTTCAAAAGGATCTATCGCATCTAGAGTTACAGGGAATTGCATATTCAGATAATTGAATGTTTTGAAAACCAAATTTTTGGGATAGGAGCCTGGTCGATCACTAGAAAACTTTGCAGGATATCTTGAAGCCAATAAACACCATGCGAAACAATATTTATCTCTGTTTTTTATGTTTATGTCAGCTGACTTATTCCTGATTGTTTCAGGAAGCTCAATATATGCAGAGGCATGCAGCGGGTCATATAAGGAAATGCCAATCACCAACCCCTGAATTGCGAACAATGCTTTTGACGAGGCTTTACCATCAAACTGTGATATGTGTTCTAAAATATCATTTGCAATTGTATGGAATATGGATTCAAGATTTCCTGTTCTGAGAACGAATTTTGCCTTTGAATTAAAGAAAACTGGAATGATTTCCTCTTTTTCAGTGGTTTGGATTAAATATGATGTTTCCAGAGAACAAATAATTTTTAACCCTGACCTATGTCTTTGTAGAGTACACCTAATTTCTTTCCTTACAGGAAAACTGAATTTCATTAAACTCTCGCGGTCCAAGTATCTGTAGTGTGTTTTCGATTCGAGAGTTATAAATGCATCCCTTGAATGCGAACTCTGTAAGCTTACATTCTAAAGCAGCAGCATGAGTATGTGAATTATCACTAACCTTTACTTTTTTGGAAGAGGGTAGTGCTTCTTCTCCTGCTTCGCGTTGGCGGATGCTGCTACTGTTTGGAGCTGATGAGCAGAATGTTGCAGGTTGCGGTGACGTTATTCGACAGGAATGATCCTGATCGGTTGGCTATGCGCATAAAGTCTGCAGATTCTTAGATAGGTCCAATGGCTGAGTGCTATAGAACGGGATGGCTGATCAGACTGCCAGGAACCTTTTTCTTTACTGACAGGTCCAATGCATTCTCCTGGTTTGCTGTAACAATGCCCAGTACTAGTAACTGTAACTAGTTTCGTTAAATGTTAGGTATGATAAACTTAAATTAGTCCTAGTCAATGTGTGAGATACCTGTCTTCTTTTTAATTTTTCTATAATAAACTCATTTCATAAACACTCTGTATCCAATATGGTTTCTTACCTGTTATTAAGGAAGTTTGTCTCTGGTTTATGTCATCTCCCATAGGTGTCTGGAGCATCCCCAATGGCCTCACTGAATCTGCACACATCATGGGGTTACTGTTTTCTGATGCAATGGGAGGAGGGGCTTCTGTTTCTCTGCTTATTTTGCCTAAAACACAGTATAACAATCATGTCATGATAAATATGTTGTATGAAAGCTAAATTACATTCATTTTTCTTAAATTCATCGTACCAAGTCTTTCTATTAGCAGTAGGTTTGAAGAACACTGAGAACCACAGCTTTCCTCCCGAATATTTGAATTCTGTAACATGCATTAGTATCTATATATATATATATATATATATATATATATATATATATATATATATATATTGAAATGTAAAATAATATTCAAATTATATCAGATAACGATATTTTAAAAATGAGAGTCCATCGAAAAGCTGTATTTTGTAACACATATTATGTGTATATTTTTTTTTGAAATGCAAGTTAATATCAAATTATGCTAGATAACGATATATTTTAAAAAATGCAAAGTCATAGAATATTTTTATTGTGTTACATACATTACGAGTATATATTTTTCTAAAATGCAAACTAATATTCAAATTATGTTATATACCGATATTTTAGGAAAATACAAGCCCACACCTTCTCAGGCACAAAAGACAGTTTGCAAGTCTTGAACTTGCCGGCTGGGATCAATCCATGATATACCAAGCCGAAGTTTCCGGGAATATCGTTCAACTGTTGCTCGCTCAGGTTGACGTATCTGCTGGGCAGGAATACTTGTACTGATTCCAACTCTGCAACTATTCTTGGCCCGTAGCGTGTCTGCACTTTCCGCAGAGCGCTGATTTTATATGCACGTTCTGCCTCCAGTTCCTGAAGCGGCTTTGTGGGTAGGAAAGCCTTACCCTCCGCCATTTCCGCTAGCTGCTCCTTAAGTCCTCCTAAAACAAAATATTCGTGTATTAGAATATCTTTGAGGATATTTATTATGACTTACATGCATTGGTCTTAAATATATTGTATGTTAAGTTACCGCTACACTAAAATCTCAAACATGCTAGGTGAAATGTTTAGCAATTATTGTACTTTATGTATCATGCATATGTATCTATAAATTCAGGAAATAACAATTTCTAAAAAATGTAAGACCTGTCACTATATTTTCTACTTTTTAAGACAAAGCACATGTGAGTTATTACAGTAAATTATTCTTAAAAGTGTTTATAGCTGTATAACTAGCGATCGTTTAAAACAACTGTTGCATTCGCATAACTTTCTCGCTACCGAACTCTTCAACGAATTATTCTTAAACTGGTTTGTATACTTACATAATGCTAGGCTAGAAACAATAGGACGATTTATTCCTATAAATTCAGGAAATAACCATTTCTTTAAAAATTTAAGTTGGTCACTATGTTTTTACTGCGATTTCTGGTTCTGCAACATACTTTAATAACTAAATCGAGACTATACGAAAGGAATGCTAATTATTTAAAAGAATAGAGAGAATTGCAAATGCGCTACATTAAAATAACATGCATGTAAGCGGTTTTAGAGCAGAAATGTTTAGCAATTATTATAATTTTATGAGGGCTTATGTTCCCGCTTTGAAACTTCATTTTTAAACACAGCACATGTGAGTTACTGCAGAAGATTATTCTTAAAACTGCTTATACCTGTATAGCTATCGATTTGTTTTAGCTATATTTCCAATTTAAAACTTCGTTTTTTAAGCACTCACATGCGAGTTACTGCAGTAAATTATTCTTAAAACTGTTAATAACTGAATAACTAGGGATAATAAAAACACAGAACTGTTGCATTCGCATGACTTTCTCTCTACCGAACTCTTCAACGAATTATTCTTAAACTGTTTTGTATATTTACATAATGCTAGGCTAGAAATAATCTGATGCTTTATTCCAATACATACAGGAAATAATTTTTTTTTTTTAAATTTAAGAGTTGGTCACTATGGTTTTACTACGATTTCTTGTTCTGCATCATACTTTAATAACTAAATCGGGACTATACGAAAGGAATGCTGATTATTTAAAAGAATAGAGAGAAATGCAAATGCGCTACATTAAAATAACATGCATGTAAGCGGTTTTACATCAGAAATATTTAGCAATTATTATAATTTTATGAGGGCTTATATTCCCAATTTGAAACTTAATTTAGACACAGCACATGTGAGTTACTGCAGAAGATTATTGAGTAGGGACTCACATGCGAGTTACTGCAGTAAATTATTCTTAAAACTGTTAATAAATGTATAACTAGTGGTAATAAAAACACAGAACTGTTGTATTCGCATAACTTTCTCTCTACCGGACTCTTCAACGAATTATTCTTAAACTGATTATTATATTTACATAATGCTAACCTAGAAACAATCTGCTGCATACGTTCCTATAAATTCAGGGAATAACAAATTTTTTGAAAAATTAAGAGTTGATCGCAATGTTTTTACTATAATTTAACAAAAGGTTCTTGAGCTATATTTTCAATTTAAAACATAGTTTTAAACCAGCACATGTGAGTTACTGCGGCAAATTATTCTTAAAACTATTAGCTGTATAACTTGCGAATAATAAAAAACAGAACTGGTGCATTCACATAACTTTCTCTCTACCGAACTCTTCAGCAAAGTATTCTTAAAGTGATTATTATATTTACATGATGCTAACCTAGAAACAATATTATGCAATATATTCCCTTAAATACAGGGAATAGCAATTTTTTGAAAAATTAAGAGTTGCTGGCTATGCTTTTACATTTCACACTAGAAATATTTAGCAATTAGGTTAGAAAGCAATGTAACACTATTACCCTCTAAGCTCACATATGTTAGTTTTCATTGGAGATATTAGTAAATGCTGTAATTTCTGAAAAGTAAGGGAAACCTGAGAGTGCAAATTCAATTGCAAGTACTATTTAGTTAATATACACCACGCACACGCTTGATTTTCATTCATATTAAAGTGAGCTGTTTTATCATATACACGATTAGCACTTTGCAGTTAGCTCGGTTTATGCATATATAAATTCCCATTTAAATAACCATATTTTCACAAACAAATGATTATTTAAACACATTAGTGATAGTGAATGACTTACCTTCCATTACTGCTTGAAGTTCACTTGACATATGCACAACACGATGATGGGCACACACAATACCTGCACACTACACTTTACTAATCACTCTCACACAACTGAATGCAAGTGTTTCTCACACAGATATAATAACCCACAGTGTGTGTAGTTTCTTTTATACGTTACAGCATATTACTTGGAGCGGGGGGCACATATCTTGAGGGGAAATTAACTTTGTTTTTGTTGAAGCCATCTGTCTGTAGCTACATTATTACGAGCAGACAGAGTTTCCGTCAGGTGAGTGAATGGGTTTTTTATCCTCACCTCTCAGGGGCATTATACAAGTCCTGGATATATCCACCACCTGTTCTAACTCATTCCCTGTTTTTACCTTAAGGCAGGTTTGGAGATAGAATTTCATACTCCACCATCTGCCCATTAGTTTTTAAAGTCTTATAATAACAGATTTACGCGCTTCCCGCTTTCCAACTGCTGCGACAGATAGAATGCGGTGGGGAATTCGATCTTGCGTCATGGATAATATTTCTTACCTTAAGACAGGTTTTGAGATGGAATTTCATACTCCACCATCTGCCCATTAGTTTTAAAGTCTTATAATTACAGATTTATGGGCTTTGCGCTTTCCAACTGACGCAACAGATTGAACGCGGCTGGCCAATTTGATCTCAATTAATGGATAACATTTCTTACCCTAAGACAGATTTTCAGATGAAACTGCATACGCCCGACATCGGTTCCTTAACTTTTTTAAACTCGTGTAATTACTAATTTACTCATTTCATGATTTAGACTACAATGCAACAAAACACATGCCTCCCACCACCCATCCCTCACATGGTAAAACCACATGCACCCAATCCACAATTATTACATACCCCCACCCGCATCTCTCCCACCCTTAAAATACACACCCCTGAATCCCGAACACGTGATACTTGATATAAATTATACATTTCCTGTTGGACAAAACCAATCATCATACATTCACCCCTACTCCAACCACCATCCAACCAAACGATCATCAAGGAGTTTGCGGGAATCGAGGGGGCGCAGGGGTTGCGGGAATCGAACCCATAGACTCTGCTCTAGCTTTAGCCCTCGTCTGGATTCGAAGTCTTGCCCTTATTCTCTAGAAAAAACACATTGCTACTACTCACAAGTATATTCTTTTTTTCTAAAAAGGCTTTTTATTTGGATTCGAGGGTCCTCAAAACACTATTTGTGGTGAAATATATGTATTCGAAATTTTGGGTGCAATATAATACCATCTCTATTATCTACATAGGTAGCATTTCGTAAGTACTTGATAGAGAAAATAAAAGAAAGTGAAGACCTTTGTAACTAAAACGTCCAACACCAATGAGAAAAAGATATAAATTAATGGTGAAATAAATCCTGTTAATATTGATTTATAAAATACGTAATATTTGTACACAAATTGTTTAATTGTTTAAATGATTGCTTTAGTCTAACTAAAAATTGTGTAACAATTTTAAAATCAATTCTAAGTCAGTTTTCAAGGAAGTTTTAGTATTGCGCTTTTTCTGGCCGGCAGTGTATTTACAGAAGGGGCCCTGAAACAGAAGGAGAGTACCCGGGCCATGTAACACTTTATTCTTCTAACGCGACCGCTCGCAGAGATGAGGAGAAAGGCATGAAAGGCGAACAGATCCGGATAACGCGGCCGCATTGGACAGGCGAAAGATTCCAGACCTAACACATCCGACGCCGCCCAATTCCACCGACGGCGCCCCCCCCCCGTAATGGGGCAACTTCGAGGTCAGGCCCAATTGGGTAGTGGCGACCGACGCCTGGGAAGAAACCTATAAAATGCGCGCACTTTTCTCGAGCGCTACGCTCCCGTCTACTTTCGATAGGTTTCGCCAATTTTCGGAAGCACTATTGTACACCGTGATATGTAGTGACTTCAATATTAAGGTTTAATTTCATTTTCTCTGTAGATCCCAGAATTGACGCGCGCATATTTCGTTTAACATTTCAGCTCGTTCGCATTAAATTAGGTATATTCGTTCTAATCACTGAGGGCTTCAAACACCGTAGAAATACAGGTGTAGCCCATCTGTATTTCTCCCTTATTCCTCTGGCCCTTCTCCATAACATTAGCTCCTAAGAAAACGTGCGTGCATACTATAAAAGATTCAAGCTCTGCCATGGTATATCGAACACCGTCGCCTAGTCCTTAAACTCTAAAACAGATGACAAAGAAACGACAATACAGGAATTACCTAAGAAAAAGAAAACCGGATGGAAGACAACTATCCCAGGATTCTCCTGCCGACCTGGTGAAACCACGAAAATCCCATGGGTGAGAGTGGGCGATCCAACCGAATGTGATTTGCATATTATGTTACCAAGTTTTCCTAATGGTAAGTTAACATGTAGATAGGTTTATGGATACAGAATACAAGTGTTACCTACATAAACCTTATGTACACCGTGGACAAAAAATGTTAGTCATATCTGGAATGCCATATTCGTGTAAGTCATACTCGGCCCAGCGCCTTGTGTAGGTACACCACCTGCGATATATTTGGAACCCATATGATCAATAATCATAATAAAATACATAACTTAAGCTTATTCAACAACAAACTATTAATATTCAATAAAAATATTAACCCATATGATCAATAATCATAATAAAATATATAATTAAACTTATTCAACAAGAAATTATTAATATTAAATAAAAATATTAACGACACAAACATGATACAGTTCGTATTTTACGGCTTTACTATGTTCCGACTGCACTCGGACTAGCTCCTCGAAACGCACGAGGTAGCCACTGACAAAAAACTTTGTGCCGATTGTAGTGTTAAGTAGTGTTAAGTTCTCGGGATTGCCTGAAACATTTGTTTGTGGGTTGTTAATCCGACCGTGACCAGCTATGGTGTTGGAAGGTCGGCATGTGGCTCCGTTGAAGGTGGAACATACTTTGCAAAGAATTATGGAGGATTCTTCGGGATTTGACAATCAAGACTGTGACTCAGTGCTTTTGATTCAAAGCCGTGGATAAAGCTAGGGAATATAATATTTCAAACATTTCTGGCCCGGCTTTAACATTGTCGAAAGACTCCGAAAGCTGTACGGATCCTGTTTGGACGTTTCATGCCGATATGTTGAATTATTTTGCTCCCATGCACGAAAGAGCTACTTATTTGAGGGAGTATTATCTAGCTCCGCAGTGATCTATGGAGTCCTGGGGAGAATTCATTGGTATGCTAGATTGTTGCTAGTGAATGTTGAGGAAGCCGAAGTGTGTGACACAATTATATCGCGGCTAGGTCAGTTTTAATGTTTCGTTCCTTTGTTGATTTGGAACGTTTGGCTCCTTGTACATTTGAGTACGAGTCGACATATTGTGTCAGACTGGGTTATGAAGAACAGCTAGGGTCTGAGCCTGGGGGATCAAGGGGGATGGCGTCGGGTACTTCAAAGGGAATCTCTGGGTTGAGATGTTACAATTGTCGTGAGTTGGGGCATTTGGCCCGTCAATGTGGACGTCAGGCACCGAAGCATGTTAGATAAGAAAACCAACCAAGTAAAGCTTGTCAAAGCAAGAATAGATGTCGCCATATGGTGCTGCACAGTCCAACTTGTAATCAGCACCTTAAAGCGGCTTCGCAAATTAGACCATTCGTGCAGATTATTTTGGGAAAACAGCCGGCTTTAGCTTTGATAGATTCTGGTAGTACTTGCTCCTTGATGGATATGGGATTTTATGAACAATCATTGCAGCGGTACTGCTCTAAACCGAAATTAGTGAATGTCCAATGTTTGATTGTTGATGGAAGGTTTGCAGGGTCTCTTGCTGTGTGCGTTTTCCGAATTTGGCTGGGAAACATTCTTTCTTCGTATTAGAGGGGTTTTCAGTATAGGCTATTTTGGGGGCATATTTTATGTAGTAGTAGTATGGTTTATGGGCGCACAACTACTAAGGTTATTAGCGCCCTAGGGTTAAAAGATTAAAATTGAAAGGGATTTAAAGGACTAAAACTGGACTACCACACAAGAGTTAAAAATTTGGAGACAACAAAAAAAGCGACCTAGGTGAAGTGAGGTGAGGGATTGGAATATCACAGGGGATAACGCCACCGAGGGAACATGAAAAGTAACTTAAAAGATGAGTCGGTAAAAATATAAAACCCCCAGATAAAATTAAACCCGACTGTACATCCCACAGTGGCGTAGAAAAGTAAAAAGTCCCTCACAAGTACTAGGGTTGTTACCCAGCAGTGTGGGAAGATCGGAGGCCAGGAACAAAGATATACACAGCACAGTAAAAAGGCGGCACTCCGATAAAAAATGCCGCACCGTGAAAGGCTCATTACATGAAGCACATTGAGGTGCAGGTTCCCCTCGTAAAAGATGTTGGTGGCTAAAAAGGCAATGCCCAATTCGCAGCCGCACTAAAATAACTTCTTCGCGGCGACAAGTACGTGAGGAAGTAGCCCAGGGGACAGGAAGGGACTTGATTTCTGTAAGTTTATTACCACGCTGCCCGGACCATTCCGCGAACCAGCGCGAAAAGATGGCCCGGCGCAGGTGAGCACGCATATGTTCTGGAGAAACCGCAGATCTAAAAACAGTGGGCAATAAAATGGCAGATTTGGCAGCAGCATCCGCCTGCTCGTTACTGCTCACACCTACATGGCCAGGAACCCAAACAAACGACACACTGACGCCAGCGTCAGCGAGGGAATGCAGGTGATCCTGGATACGCTGTATCAATGGATGGTATGGATACAGCTCACGATGGCCCTTTAGTGCACTGAGGGAATCGCTACAGATTACGAACTGCCTCAAGTCCTATCCCCGGTTAAAACGCAGAGCTTGATAAATACTAAAAAGTTCGGCGGTAAAAATCGACACTGCCCCAGAAGATGAAATCCAGTACTCCGCGAATGAACGACAAAAGCACATCCCAAACCACGGCCATCCTTGGAGCCATCCGTGTAAATGAAACAGTGATTCTGAAATTGGGCTGCCAGCTCTAAAATGGCGGAACGGATTGCCGAGGACGGAGTCGTTGATTTCGGCATGGATGTCAACCCAAGGTGGAAGGGAGTTTTGCAGCGTAAATAAGGGGGAAAGGAACATTCCCCCAGTGGCAAAAGAGGTGGTAGACGGACATCTAAGAGCAGAAGAAGCAGACGAAAACGAACCCCTGCGGGAAGCAATGCCAGCACACTAACCGCATATTGAGGGTCAAGAGACTCGTCAAAGAATAACTGCGAAGTAGGGTGACCTGGTAGTGCATGGAGTCGGATAGCCTAGCTGCACAGAAAAATGTCACACCTATGGCATAGCGGAGGTTCAGCAGCCTCCGCATACAAACTGACGACTGGGCTAGTCGGAAAGCCACCAAGCGCTAGCCGAATTCCGCGATGGTGAACTGGGTCCAAACGACTCAAAACCGAAGGCCGAGCAGAAGAGAACACAATGCTCCCGTAATCAAGCTTGGAGAGGACAAGCAAACGGTAAAGCTGCAATAGCACGGTGCGATCGGCTCCCCAGGATGCACCACATAAAACACGTAAAATATTAAGCGATCGATCACATCGAGCTTTTAAGGAAGCGATATGAGACGACCAGCTAAGCTTCCTATCGAATGTTAAGCCGAGAAACTTTACCGTTTCCGCGAAGGGCAGCGGTTGCGGCCCGAGGCGGAGAGAAGGCGAGTCGCAGCATTTCCGACGCCAGAAGTTGTCACAAACCGTCTTTTCAACAGAAAAATAGAAACCATTTTCAATGCTCCAAACATAGAGACGGTCTAGACAAGCTTGGAGGCGACGCTGCAAAAGGCATGTGCGCCGAGAGCTGCAATAAATGGCAAAGTCGTCAACAAATAAAGAGGAGGAAATACCAGCTGGAAGACAATCAACGATAGAATTGATGGCGATAGCGAAGAGAGTGCAACTGAGTACCGACCCTTGAGGTACTCCATTCTCCTGACTAAAAACATGGGAGCAGACAGAGCCCACACGCACACGAAACACCCGTTTCTCCATAAACTCTCGGAGGAACACTGGAAGGCGGCCACGACAGCCCCACTTATGCAATGCACGCAATAAGCCAGCCCTCCAGCAAGAGTAATAAGCTTTCTCTATGTCGAAAAATATGGCCACAGTTTCACAGTTTCGTAGAAATCCATTAAGGATGTGAGTCGAGAGGGCGACAAGGTGGTCAGTCGAGGAGCGGTATCGGCGAAAGCCGCATTTAATATTGCACAGAATTTTCCCAGACTCAAGCCACAATCGTAACCGTCCATTGACCATGCGCTCCATCACCTTGCAAACTACACTGGTAAGGGAGATAGGACGGTAAGTGGAAGGAAGTCTACGATCCTTTCCCGGTTTCAATATTGGAACAACGATAGCTTCGCGCCAAGTCGCAGGAAAAACACCCTCATGCCAAATGCGATTATAGAGGCTCAGGAGATAAAAGCTTACCGTCCGAAGAGAGGTGCTGTAGCATTGCGAGATGGATACCATCAGGTCCTGGAGCGGAGTGACGAGAAGATGCTAAGGAGGCATCCAGCTCCCGCATGCTAAAATACGAGTTATAGCACTCAGTTTCCGAGGATCGGAAAGAGAACCCCTGAGCCTCAGCCTCCGCCTTAATGGCACGAAACGCCGTGTGATTATTGGTGCAACTGGTCATATTCGCGAAGGTGCTGCCAAGGGCGTCGGCAACAGCAAACGGGTCAACGACCGTGTCAGTTCCCACGAGAAGCCCCGGTATTGCAGAACTAGCCTGCTTACCGGCAACACGGCGTAGCTTCTCCCACACAACGGATGAAGGAGTTGTGCGATTAAAGGTAGACACAAACGAAGTCCAGGAAGCCCGTTTGCTGTCCTGAATAATGCGGCGTGCCCGGGCGCGGGTGTGTTTGAAGTTGATCAAATGCTCCAGCGTAGGATGATGTTGAAATACCCTAAAAGCCCTCCTGCGAGCACGAATGGCATCGCGGAATTCAGCAGTCCACCACGGGACCGGTATCCTTTTAGGGTAGAATACGATCGGGGAATTGATTGCTCGGCAACAGAACAAAGTGCTCGACCATGTGGTCAACCGCGTCGAACTGATGGTCACTGAATAGAGCCAGAGCGGAAAAGAGAGACCAGTCCGACTTAGACAATTGCCAGGTACCCGACCGCGATGAGGGAATGTGGTGTGAAAGCAGGTGAAAACACAAGGGCAATGATCGCTTGAATGAGTGTCAGATAGTACGTTCCATTGGAAGCGGTGAGCGAGCTGTGCTGAGCAAACAGGCGGGATAGCGTGGCAGAACAATCGGAAATGAAGGTAGGTTCACCGGTGTTTAAAACAGAGAGACTGTATTGATCGAAAAGATCAGCAAGGATAGTCCCCCGCGCGCAGGCCCTAGGAGAACCCCAAAGGGAATGGGTGGACATTGAAATCTCCCAGCAGAAGAAAAGGTTTCGGGAGCTGAGACAAAAGATGGACTATGTCGGCGGCGCAAAGGGTAGACGAGGGCGGAACGTAGACATTACAAAGAGTAAAAGAGTAACCTGAAAGAGTTAGTTGGACAGCAACAGCTTGCAAAGTAGTGATAAGCGAGACCGGCTGACCGCAGATATTATCGCGCGTTAGTATCATAACACCCCCATGAGCAGGAGAACCCTCTTCCGGTGTAAGATCAAAACGCACTGGAAGGTATTGGTGCAGGGAAAAAGCATCGTGGGGCGAAGCTTCGTCTCCTGCAAACACAGAACAAGAGGGTTATAGGACCGTAATAACAGCTGCAATTCGGCCCTATGCGTACGAACACCACGAATATTCCAGGTCAGGAGAGCCATGGAGTAAGGATAAATACGTAAGGGTTATCGTGGACTCAGAGAGATATGAGCTTGCAACTGGAAGAAAAACAAATGCCGGCAAACCAAAATACACAAAGTTAAGGTGGAAGTTTTTTGTTATTTGCGCTTTTTGGGCCTACAATAGTATAGCCCGTGTCATCGTCAGTATCCGCGGATGTTCGGGAACCTGAACTTTGCCTACGGCTCGTAGAACGAGAACGGGACTTTGAGTGGCCTTCAGTTTTTTGCGACTGCGCTCCTGGGAGGCAGTGGCAGATGGTGTCGGTCGAACTAAGGGCTTACGAACAGATTCTGGGGAAGTGGCAACTGCGGGAGTGGACCGTATGGATGTTGAAGCCTGCAAAGTCGGTGCGGTCGGCAACTGGTCGGTTTGAGTACACGCGTCGGAGACTGGCACGGTTTGTAGTGCCACCGAGGTAACAGGAGTTCGGCGGATCGCTGAGGCATATCCTGAGAAGTCGCAGGTTGCAGCTGTTGGAATCGCCGCCTGGCTTCCGGAAAAGTCAGGCGTTCCTTCACGCGCAACTCCTGTATGGCCTTTTCTTCGAGAAATCGCGGGCACTGCCGGGAGCTAGAAGGATGGTTCCCTTTGCAATGGACGCTGGAAGGGTCTCGACCAGAAGCAGCTTCATCGTGAGCTGGTTGTCCACAACGTTCACAAGTAGCGTCGAATGTGCACCGACTTTGGGTGTGACCAAACTTCTGATATCGGAAGCAACGCATAGTGTTTGGAACAAACGGCCGCACAGCAGCGCGTTCATAACCACAGTAAAGTGCTCTGGTAATGTGGTACCCTTGAATGTTAGGAATACTGTCCGTAACGCAACCGACTGACCATCACGTTGAAGACGGTACGCCTGGCAGACACCCTGGTCGGAGAGATTGGAAACAATTTCTGCGTCTGAAAGACCGTCTAAACAAGAGGTGGTCACAACGCCCCTACAGGTGTTTAAAGATTTGTGCGGGATGACCGTTATTGGGTAAGAACCCAATAGGACGGCCTTCGAGAGTTTCTTGGACTGGTCTTCAGTCTTGGTTTCCACTAACAGCGAACCGTCTCTGGTGCTGGTAGCATTGGTCACTTTGCCACAGATCCTGTCTATTTCTCGTTGAATGTAAAACGGGTTAATGTCTCGCCTAGTCTTAGATTCACAAGCCAAGGTCATAATCAAAAAGCGGTCAAATATAGACGTTTTGCGCGGAGAGAGCATTTTGAAAGGACCCCCTTCCGGAACCGTCGGCGTCAGCCTGCTATCCGGGGGTAGAGAAAAAAGACACCAAAGAACTTTCGGGTCTGTGCCGCCTGGTAGACCTCTACCAGACCGATCCCAAAGAGTACGTCAAAAGGAGTTACCCTCCAGCCACCACTGGTGGTGCCTACGGGTAAGCCCTTCACCATGTACAACCCGGCTTTAAGCCCCTACCACAGGTATAACCACCTGTGGCTCCCCACTTTAGGCCATGCTGCGTAATAAAGCAGACATGAATTCAGGCGACTTGTGGTTGATTACACCGGGTTTCCGTTAGCGGTAACATGACCGGTCCGTAATTCTAACACAACGAACAGCTCCGCACCTGAGGCCTACACATAGGGGCAGTAGGAAGGGTCCACTCAACCTTCACACCTCAGACCTCCGAAGAGCACACATGTTGGAAGCCGCGCTGGAACCGTGGGACAGTAACCACGATGATAAAATAAAGATCCCTGTTGGTGTAGCAGGAGTTAATAAATCTAAAGCCTTAAAACTAAATATGTAAAGAATAAGCCTAGAAGAGGAAGAAGATGAGGCTCCCAAAAAGACACAAACAAATAGACACAAACACAACACGTGGCTCAGTTGGTGGCGATGGGGATGATGCGATGGCGGTGAGTGGCTCGGGAACCCCCGGGTGCGCCAAACCCGTACCTACCGTAATAGGCCCCTGGGGGGACATATTGTATGGCACGAACTGATCTGACAATGGATTTTGGAAATAGTGCCCTGGCATTTGCCTTCAACAAAGTTATATTTCCTTTTTATAGAGAATTACCACCCGAATTTATGGCTCAGAAAAATTGTGAGGTTACTAGTACCCGAGATCCGATAGGGGAATTGTCCTTGGTATTTCGTCTAAAGATTAAAGGAGAGCCTTGTAGAAGATTCTAAGTCGAATTGTTCTCCGAGAATCTGGGGGTGACTAAATCTGATTAAGTATGAGATACGTCTCTTGGATGCTACACCGTTTTAACTATCTCCATATAGTTTGACTCCTCCAAAACTGGCGATCTTGAAGGCTAAGATCAATGAGATTCTATAAAAGGGGATTATTAGAGAGTCTGAATTGCCCTACAGTAGCTCTATATTTTTAGTTCCGAAAGGAGATGATGATTTTCGCCCTATAGTAGACTTTGAGGTATTATATATGAAAATTCTTATAGAATCTACTCCGCTTTCCGATCTTTATACCGCGGCTCACCATTTTTCGCAAGCGGGTATTTTACGACATTAGATCTTAATAATGCTTATCATCAGATACCTTTGTCTGAAAGGAGTGGACATCTTATAGCTTTCTTTACTCCTTGACGCCTCTACGAATTTAATCGCATACCCTTTGGTTTGGCGGCTGGGGCTCAAGTGTAATCGAGGTTACTAGATAATCTCTTCTCATACATTAAGTTTAGGTATTTGTATTATTATTTGGATGATGTAGCCATCTATTCATCTGATTATCAAACTCCATCTTGACCATCTTAGGGAGGTCCTCATGCGTCTGCAAAAAGCAGGTCTGGCGGTAAAATCTTCGAAGGTTTCTTTCTCAACTAGTCAGCTACAATTTTTGGGACTTTTGGTATCTCCCGAAGGAATCATAATTGACCCTGATCGTGCTGTGATTTTGCATAATGTGGTTGCTCCCAATTCATGTAAAAGTGTGTCAAGTTTCCTCGGTATGGTTAATTTCTTTTCAAAGTTTATTACAAATTTTGCTGACAGGACTGAGCCGTTGTACATTCTGCGTAGGTAATGGGTGCCTTTTAAGTTGGGAGAAACTCAATAGGCTGTCTTTGAGGATTTGAAATTGGCCATTGCTAAGCCATCCTAACTAAGCCTTTCCGGACTTCTCCCGAGGATTCGTGGTTCAGATTGTCGCTTCTAGTCACGCATTAGCGGCGGTATTGTTTCAGGATTTTCCGGAAGGCCGTCGACCAATATGTTATGCCTCGCGTACTTTATCCATGTTGGAGCTGAAATACTCCGTCTATGAATTGGAAACCCTCGCCGACTGTTTGCCTTGGAGAAGTTCCGTCAATATCTGGAACAGTCCATTTCAGTTTGGAAACTTGGGCCTTAGGTTCTCCGTGAATAACGGGGCGGTTGGCTAGATGGGGAGTTAGGATACTGGCATTCAAGTTTACCCCGATTCACACCTGGGAATTCAGAATGTTTAGGCCGATGAATGACTCGGCTGTTTCAGTTGTCCCCAGCTCAGGATAAAATTAGCAAGGTCCAAGAAGTAGAAGTGTTAGTTTGTGAACAACTGCCGGATTTATTTGTAAACCTGCCAGAAGATCAGAGAGAGAACCGGAATTACTGCCACTTATCGAGCGTTTGGAAGCGGGGAATAGTCAACATATGTTCTGGCTATGTAAAAGGGTCCTTATGGGACGGGCGAATTTTGACCATGGCCCAAAGGTTATTTTGCCAGCTGCCTTAGTCCCAGTGGTGTTGCTCTTTTTCATTCTTCTCCGGTTGGTGGCCATTTGGAAATTTCGAAGACCCATGAAAAGAACCGACAACATTTTTTATGGAAGAGGATGGATCGAGATATTGCTACTCGGGTTAAGTTGTGTTCGGTATGTTCGAAGGCTAAGCCTGCCCAACGCATACTATGAGGAATTATGGCTTCGGACCATGCTTCAAAAGCTTTAGAAAAGTTGTTTGATCACTTCGTGAGTCCTTCTCCATGTCCACTAAGGGTAATGCCTATGTTTTGGTGGTAGGTTTTGCTTTTTCAAAATTTGTTTGAAAGCAGTTCCTAGGGCCACTTCGGCCACGATTAGTAAAGTTCTTAGGTCTATATCTGCCTTAGTTGGCCCCTCGCAGATTTTGGTTTTGTTTTGGTAGTGTTTAACACCCGCTTTTACCACTTGTGGCACCGCAGGTGAGCGGATTTTGGTTTCTGACAATGGGACGCAGTCTATTGCCGGAACTGTTAAACAGTTCCGGAGGCTTGTCAGGACTCCGGCGCTGTATTCCTTTTTTCTCTCCATTTTTTCCAGTTTCTTTTAATTCCTTAGTAGACAGACACTTTAGCGAGCGCGGCCACCGGGATCGGCGCTTTTTGGGTGGGTAATTAAACATGTGACTACTAGACCCTACAATCCCAATCCTTCAATGCCGAAAAAGTGAACAGAAACTACAAACCCGCTCTCATTGTTTCCACTATGCCCATCATAATAGGTGGGATAGTTGTCTCTTTAAAGTTTAACATTGCTACACATTGTTATAATTTTTTGTTGTAGAAGGTGTCAATAATACATTTCAATTAGAACTTTGGAGGGATTTTTTGGGGTTATGTGAGTTCCGTGTCGGGTAGGATTTTTATATTTGGTTTTTCAAGAATGATTCTGCTCCTCCTTTTGCACATTTTCAGGCTACTGCGGATTCCTGTTTTCTTTCTTCTTTCCTTGACTGAGAGTTCGGTGGATGAGGGTCTTTTCTTCGCTTCGTTTCGTCAAGTGGAGTTCCTAGTCACTAGTGCTGGACAGGTAATCTGCTACTGTCGAGGCGCTTCCCCCAACGTGGGATTGGGCTGCTCCGGTTGATGTTCTATCTGGATATCCCGGGCTGGCTTCATCTGGGGATGAAACTTCGAACTATGTTGTTGTGTTCGTTGTGGGAAACGGAAGTGTGGTTGCTTGACATACATTGCAATCAGTGGGCACACCTGTGGTTTGCTGATACGATGTCTTGCAATATGTTAGAGCCGAAGAGGGATTACTGTCTAAGTACAACGAAGAAAGGAGCTAGCCGGGATAAGTCTTTATCGAGAGTTGGCCGGTAATTTATTTGAATTGGCCTAGCTCTATCCTGGACGGCTTGAGTCAATTGTTCTTCGGACCAAGTGGTCATGAGGAAGTGGGCCCTCATTGGATGCGTTATGTGTCACCTGTGAAGTGTTGGTGTGGAGCGAGTTGGCTGCCCTCCTCCGGTTGTTTGGAACGAACCCCTGTCCCCCCCCCTCTTTGCCTTGTCCGTCTCGCCTGATAGCGTGTTTTGGGGGGGGGTCTGTGACGGTTGATAGTGTTAAGTTCTCGGGATTGCCTGAAACAGTGTTGGATTGGGTTGGTGTATCTGTCTTGTCTTTCGGACCTAGTGGTCTTCCGGTTATGCAGAGTAAAGGTGGGGAAAGGGTAGTTGAATTGGTGGTTGCGGTTGGTTGGGCATGAGGAGTCGAGAGCGAGAGAGTGAGCTAACGGGAAGTTTTTCTTGTTTGGTTTGGGTTATCGCAGTAGCGTTATATAAAAGCACGAAACTTCTGTAACGCCCTGGGTGATTTTCTAGGCTGTTACATTTAAAATATTTGTTCTGCAAACATTCATTCAAATAACTGTGGGATTACTATTCGTCGAGTTTATTAATTTAGATTTTGGGAGTAGAAAAACTATCATACTTGCCTCCATTTTAGTCACGGTTGGCCATTCAGGTTAAAGCAGCATTCTGTAGCAGGCTAGGTGTCTTTGTGGCTGTTACATTTAGAAATGTATTGCTTCTGCAAATATTCATTCAAATAATTGTGGGATTACTATTCGTTCAGATTATCAACTTAGTTTTGTTGGAATTACTGGGAAATATAAGTTAGAATGATAACATTTTAGGCAACTTTAACTCCTCTGCGTTAAACTGGGCACATTGCTCTTATTAGTATTCCTTCTTAAATGTTTTTAGTGTCATTAATTTTTTTCCCTTTCTATTTATTACTATTTGGGATTTTGACTGGGGAAATCCTGTTTTATTTATTTATTTTCTACTTCTCTTTAGAATAGTTCTTGGTACAATATTGATTTTTTGTGTAATAGTGAAGGGGATTCATACCTTACCTATTGTCTGTTCCATATTTTGCTTTGAATTACGAGGGGCGATCATAACAAAAATGTTGATTTTGAGATTGTTGTGTACTTTGTTGCACCGTCACCATCACCTTGAGTTTTTTTATGGGTTATGCTGAATTGCTTTTTGGTTTGATATTTGAAAGTTGTTAATTATTCTCATAAAATCTATTTACTGTTATCTTAAATTAATTTTGGAAAGAATGCCCTTGGTACAGTCATGTTAACCAGTTGTAATCATTGTCGAATTGATAATGCATGTGATTGCCATGGACCTGCTTGTTAGTTATTTGCAAGTTTGTTTCCCTTCTTAAATCCCAGTTAGGCCTCTGTGGAGAGATAGGCACTACAACTAAACAGGCTACCTTCCATGAGTACTCACTGAATGGTACAGCAAAACGACGTTTCCCCTCAGGTGAGGGTTGCATATTCGCTTCTCGCATGTAGCAAAGTTTACTTCCCCTTTCCCTTAGTGATGTTGAATCAACAAGTAGCGGTTATTTATTTTAAACATGCTTTTTCATACACGACATTCGGTACAATTAATATGATATTTATTGTGATGCTTCTTTAAGGGATTATTCTACTGAGCAGAATATGCTCACACAAAAGCATGTGGTGCGCACAATGCTGCGCAAACACATCAGGCATCTCTCAATGAAAAAATGCAATGTGTATGAATCCTTTTTTTTTGGGGGGGGGAGGTATAAATCTTTTTGTTTTTGTTTCATACACCCTTCACCCTTCGATCCAACAAGAAAATGCCTGTCGCAACTGGAATAACGTGATATTCCCACACGAAGGGAATGGTGATTGTGGGCGGTCTAGGTGTGCTGTGGCACCTTGACGATGTGCAGTACACGGCAATGCTCGATAATATTTTGATTCCCTCTGTGAGGATGAGATATCCAGAGATTTTGTTGAATTTGTGCAGGATCCTGTGCACATCTCGAAAGGTTTCAAATTGGTTTTCAAAGAGGCAGGATATCAGAGTGGTGGACATGCTTTATTGTTCACAAGATTTGAACCCTATTGTGTGGGCTGAGGTAAAATCTAACTTATTTGGAGTTGGGCAAAGGACTTCTGGGCACAGATTCCAGAAGCCTGGGATCTTGTAGCTTCTCGTCCACATCGCTGCAGGCACTTAATTTTGTGTATGCCCCGAAGATTGAGGGTAGTTATACGGGCTGAGGGTTCATACACCCGATATTATGTTTATTTTTTGTGTCTGAATTTTAGAAGATAATAGTTTATATACACACATTTTTTAAGCATTTAACATAAGTGTTTTTATGTGCATATATAGGCCCATAATTTCAAATGCCAAAGTTATATAAATGCAATATTATGTTCTACACATCCAGTCATAAAACTGACAAACATAAAAAATAACAATCAATGTGGGATTTGAATCTAGGACTTTGTGAGTGGAAGCAAGGCCTTCTTAATCTCTCGGTCAGTGGAACTTTGTTTTATGAGATGTTTTCAGTTCTCATAAGTTAACCATTACGCTGTCAGTTTTTACGTCTGCATGGTGAAGATGGCTTTTATTAAGATACATGAAGCTTTTCGATCGACATATGGAATTTGGGGATAACTTATTTTTTGTGTCGCGGAGGTTCATATGTACAGACGGTGGTCGATCTGGATGACTCAGTTGGTTAGGCGCTGGCTTTCCGAACTGATGGAAAGTGTGTCGCGACTGGTATGTTAGAGAACTTCTAAGGGACGAAATTCCGGTAGATCTGATATGATCCTGGCAGTTGACAGCATTATTAGCAAACAAAATAATGTATTAGTTCTTATTTTAAAATAATGTAATTTTATGACTGATAAACTACAAGAGACAGACAAAAAATTACTACACAAAAATTAAGATCTTATCAAAACATGGCTTTATGTCCTGTACATTTTGGTTGTGTAGCTTACTATTTCCGAGATATTACCTGTTATTGATTTCAATTTTAAACTCTTTTCTTAAACAGTAGGTCGTCATCCGTGTTTCCTTTGCTTTACTCATGTCCGTTTAATAAAAACCCAATTTCCATGGCAATAGCGTTAGCTTCTACTTCTACTTACAAGGAAGCAGGCAATAAGACAATTTCTGTAAATATTTATCTCGATTATCATGAAGTAGATAGAAGAATAAGTTGTTTAACAATAATTTGCTTCAGAGATGTAGAGAAAGTGAAGTGAAGGAATACATCGGTTTTAAAATATTTGACCATTGCTTTAGCCTGGTAATTCTATATTCGCTTATTTCTCTTGTACCTACAAGGAAATAAGTTATAAGACTATTTCTATCAATGTGTATCTTCATTAGCATAGAGTATATAGATTAATAAGTTTCTATAAGAATGATTTGCTGCAGAATGAGTAGAAAAAGCTATGTGAACAGAACACACAATTTTTTCCATTACTGTGAATCGCTCTGCGGCCGTAATCATCGAACTTGTGTGAATGACTTACTTCGTGCTTCACATCTGGAGAGGATCGGTATCTACTTAGATTTTACGAGTCTGTCTTCAGCGAACGGAACAGCTATTATGGTTGCACTGACATCCACATTCACATCGGAAACGTCCTGTCGCCCTCCGTAGTGTAGTGGTTACCATGCTAACCCTATATACCCAATGTCGCGGGTTCAAATCCGGAGGAGGACGTTGGGATTTTCGGGCGAATCCTTAGCATGGCTTCCTTCGGAAGAGAAGTAGTGTCGTAGACTTACGGCACGTAAAAGAACCTCTGCACAACATTAAGCGCCCAATAGAGAATGGGACGCTGAGAACCATAGTAATTAAAGTACGTCCATAAATAAAACTCCATTTCCATTTCGGAGACACTCGACCTATCCGGCAACCACCAAAACGTGTTCTTCAGGCACAAACGCGTGGAACTACAGGACAAGCTGGAGAGCATGAGGTCCAGTAGAATCATTGAAGCGTTCGACAACCCTTGGTGTTTCCCTGTAGCCTTATAGTCTTGGTGTAGAAGAACGATAAGCTACGCTTCTGCGTAGACTACAAGAAGCTGAATCCCGTCACCAGAAAGAACTGTTTCCCCTTACACTGGATTGACTCCACCTTGGACATACTTTCTGGTGCCCAGTGGTTTTCTACTTTGGACTTGAAATCGCCATCCTGTCAAGTGGCCCTATGCCCTTTAGATAATGAGAAGTCTGCATTCTACGACACAGTCCAAGGTCTTTGGTAATTTACGGTTATGCCCTTTGGCCTCAATGCACCCGCCACCTTCCAACCCCTCATGGAATCAGTGATTAGAGGGTTGACTTAAGATGCCTGCCTGCTAAATATGATTGATATTATCGCCGTAGGCATCGGCTGCAGGCAGCGAACCTGAAGTTGAACGCAATGCAGTGTCAACTCTTCTGCAAGGAGATGAACTATTTGGAGCACATTGTCACCATCTTAGGTAATCAGGGACCCGGAGAAGGCTCGAGCAATCAGAGATTGGCCTCGTCCGAAAGACAAACGAGAGTGGCGAAGTATCCTGAACCTATGCAGCTATACCGCTGGTTGGTCAACATCGCGAAACCCCTCACTCCTCTGATGAAAGAGAAAGGGCATTACTTGGGGTCAGAAGAGGCAGGGCGTAAGTCAGCACGCTGCAGTGCGTCTGATTTAGGATTTCCATAACCTGGTAGTCACTTTATTGAGGATACTATCGCAAGTGACACTGGCATTAGAGGCATTCCATTCAGGACGGCAAGGAGCTGGTAATAGTCTCCCTTTATTTATATATATACATTCATACTAGATTATATGTAGTCACCTATTCCACCTGAGGACTGAACACGTCTCCTTTACCTGATTGTTGACCTTCAAGGCCAGAGTACAATTTCACATCAGAACATAGGAAAGGAGCTACAACACTGCAGATGCCATGTCCAGAGGAGCTGTCCGTGTTATTTCGGCCTGCAGCTGGATGGAATAGGGAGATCTAAGGGGTGAATAGTTGGCGGACGCTAACCTGAGGCCACTTCTGAGAGAAGTGGAGGCAGGGACTAGACAGAGCTGGGAAGACATCGCACCCAGGAGTACTGTGTACACGGCCTACAATGGACCTCATTGAAGGAGTATTGTTCAAAGTTTGAGAGTACCTAGTGGGAAAACCCAGAGAGAGGGAGAGAGAGGAGCTGATCCTCCCTCGGAGCAAGGTCGGTGAAGTGCAAACTGCCTCGTTAAAGAACTATTTTGTCGCAATGGGGCACCGTTGGAGCTACACAGCGATCAGGGCAACAACTTTGAGTCTAACCTGATGAGATACACGTGAAGCGACTTGGAGTGCCTAAGACGTGTAAACCGCCTCTCCATCCTCCGCCAGAGCGGTACATCAAGATTCTAGAAGAACATTCGAGGAAGATTGTGGCCAATCCCATTTGGAAGTGAGGGTGCTACTTTTCTTATTGGTCTACCGCTCTTCAACCGGGTTAACAACATCCAGTTTGGTATTTAGCAGCCTGATGTTTGGGGTCAGAAAAACCAGCAGTCGACTACACGGAAAATCTCGTGGATTAGCTTCATGAGGTGGCGGGTCAGCACATCCAGATAGCGAATGACCGGACGAAGTTCTCAAGGTCGTGGGCTCCGACCCGACGGAGGGTGATGGTTTTTTCGGGCAGAAAATCCTTAGAATGGCGTCCTTCCGAAGGGAAGTAAAACAGTTGGTCCCGTATCATAGATTTACAGCACGTAAAAGAACTTGAAGACCGATAAAAAGGCCTCTGTCCAAATCTATTAGTGTGGCTATGCTCTGTGTTAAGAAACTACCATAAGTACACCTGGAACGTCTAGTCCATTACAGCAAGCCCTGAGGAAGGGAGTAGTGTGGCTATGTGGCCTGAGGCTGCTATTAGTACACCTGGATTGTCTATTCCGTTACAACCAGCCCTGAGGAAGGGAGTAACGTGGCTATTTTCTGTGTCCAGAGCCTGCTATTAGTACACCTGGATTTTTTAGTCCATTACAACCATCCCTGAGGAAGGCAGTAGTTTGGCTATGCTCTGTGGCCGCAGCCTGCTATTAGTACACCTGGATTTTCTAGTCCATTACAACCATCCCTGAGGAAGGTAGTAGTTTGGCTATACTCTGTGGCCGCAGCCTACTATTAGTACACCTGGATTATCTAGTCTTTAAAGGCTGCCCTGAAGAGGGGAGTAGTGCGGCTATGTGTCCAGAGTCCGCTATTAGTACACTTGGATTGTCTAGTCCATTACAACCAGCCCTGAGGAAGGAAGTGGTATATCTATGTGTCCAGAGGCTTCTATTGATACACTTGTAATATCTAGTGCATTACAGTGAGCCCTCAGGAAGAGAGTGGTGTGGCTATGCTCCGTGGCCAGACCCAGTCATTAAAACATCTGGATTGCCTAGTCCATTACAAACAGCCCAGAGGAGGGGAGCAGTGTGACCATGCTCTGTGGTCAGAGCCTGCTATTAGTACACCTGGATGGTATAGTCGATTACAACCAGCCCTGAAGAAGGGAATAGTGCGGTCATGCTCTGTGGCCAAAGCTTGCCATTAGTACACCTGGAATGTCTAGTCGATTACAACCAGCCCTGAGGGAATAGAATGGCTAGGCTCCATGGCCACAGCCTGCAATTAGTATATCTGGATTGTCTAGTCCATTACACCAGCTATGAGGAAGGGAGTAGTGTGGCTAAGTGGCCAAAATCTTCTATTAGTAAACTCGGATTGTCTAGTACATTACAATAAGCCCTGAAGAAGGGAATATTTTGGCTACGTGGCCACAGGCTGCTATTAGAAAACGTGGATTGTCTAGTTAATTACAACCACCCCATAGGAAGGGAGTAGTGTGGCCATGTGATTGTCTAGTCCATTACAACCAACCCAGAGGAAGGGAGTACTGTGGCTATGGGTCCTGAGCCTGCTATTAGTACACATGGATTGAATAGTCCATTACAACTAGCCCTGAGGAAGGGAGTAATGTGGCTATGTGGCCAGAGCCAACCATTAGTACTCCTGGATTGTGCAGTCCATTACAACCAGCCCTGAGAAAGGGAGTAGTGTCGCTATATGGCCTGAGCCAGCTATTAGTGCACTGGATTGTCTAGACCATTAATACCAGCCCTGAGGAAGGGAATATTTTCACTGAGCCATGTGGCCAGAGCATGCCTTTAGTGCACCTGTATTGTCCAGTACAATTGAACCAGCCCTGATGAATAGACTAGTGTGGTTATGCTCTGTGGCCAGAGTCTGCTATTAGAACAAATAGATTGTGTAGTCCATTAATACTAGCCCTGAGGAAGGGAGTAGTGTGGCTATGTGGCCAGAGCCTGCCATTAGTACACCTGGATTGTCTTGTGCATTACAATCAGCGATGAGGAAAGGAATAGTGTAGCTATGTAGCCAGAACATGACATTAGTACACCTATATTGACCAGTTCATTATAGCAAGCCCTGAGGAAGGGAGCAGTGTGGCTATGTAGCCTGAGCCTGGTAGTAGTACACCTTGATTGTCTCGTCCGATAAAACAAGCCCTGAGAAGGGGAGTATTCTGGGAATGTAGTCAGAACCTGCTATTAGTACACTTGGAATGTCTAGTCCATTACAACCAGCCCTAGGGAAAGGAATATTGTGGCTATGTGGCCAAAGGCTGGTATTAGTACACTTGGATTGTCTAGTCCATTACAACCAGTTTTGAGGGAGGGAGTAGTGTGGCTATGTGGTCAGAGCCTGCTATTAGTACACTTGGACTGTTTAGACCATTACAACCAGACATGAGGAAAGGAATATTTTGGCTATGTGGCCACAGGCTGGTATTAGAACACATGGATTGTCTTGTCCATTAAAACCAGCCCTGAGTAGTGTGGCTATCTGGCCACAGGCTGGTATTGGTACACATGGATTGTCTAGTCCATTACAACCAGCTCTGAGGAAGGGAGTAGTGTGGCTATGTGGCCAGAGCCTGCTATTAGAACACCTGGATTGTCTAGAGCATTACAACTGCCCAGAGGAAGGCAGTAATGTGGCTATGTGTCCTGAGCATGCTATAAATACACCTGGACTGCCTAGTCCATTAGAACCAGTCCTGTGTCAGGGAGTAATGTGGCTATGCTCTGTGTCCAGAGACTGCCATTAGTAAACCTGGATAGTCTAGTCCATTACAACCGGCCCTGAGGAAGGGAAAAGTGTGGGTTTGTGGCCAGAGCCTGCTATTAGAACACCTGGATTGTCTAGTTCATTAAACCAGCCCCGAGGTAGAGATTAGTGTGGCTATGCTATTTGTCCTGAGCATTCTATTAGTACACCTTGATTGTCTAGTTCATTACAACCAGCCCTGTGGAAGGGAGTAGTGTGGATATGTGGACAGAGCCTCTCAGGAGTACACCTGTATTGTCTAGTCCAATACAACCAGCCTTGAGGAAGAGGGTATTCTGGCAATGTGGTCAGAGACTGCTATTAGTACACTTGGATTGTCTAGTCCATTACAACCAGCTCTGAGGAACGGAGTAGAGTGGCTATGTGGCCACAGACTGGTATTAGAACACTTGGATTGTCTAGTTCATTACAACCAGCTCTGAGGAACGGAGTAGTGTGGCTATGTGGCCAGAGCCTGCTATTAGTACACTTGGATTGTCTAGTTCATTACAACCAGCCCTGAGGAAGAAAATATTGTGGCTATGTGTCCACAGTTTGGTATTAGAACACTTGGATTGTCTAGTTCATTACAACCAGCCCTGAGGATGGGAGTAGAGTGGCTATGTGGCCACAGACTGGTATTAGAACACTTGGATTGTCTAGTTCATTACAACCAGCTCCGAGGATGGGAGTAGAGTGGCTATGTGGCCACAGGCTGGTATTAGAATACTTGGATTGTCAAGTTCATTACAACCAGCTCTGAGGATGGGAGTAGAGCGGCTATGTGGCCACAGGCTGATATTAGAACACTTGGATTGTCAAGTTCATTACAACCAGCTCTGAGGATGGGAGTAGAGCGGCTATGTGGCCACAGGCTGGTATTAGAACACTTGGATTGTCAAGTTCATTACAACCAGCTCTGAGGATGGGAGTAGAGCGGCTATGTGGCCACAGGCTGATATTAGAACACTTGGATTGTGTTGTTCATTACAACCAGCTCTGAGGAACGGAGTAGCGTGGCTATGTGGCCACAGACTGGTATTAGAACACTTGGATTGTCTAGTTCATTACAACCAGCTCTGAGGAACGGAGTAGAGTGGCTATGTGGCCACAGACTGGTATTAGAACACTTGGATTGTCTAGTTCATTACAACCAGCTCTGAGGAACGCCGTAGTGTGGCTATGTGGCCACAGACTGGTATTAGAACAGTTGGATTGTCTAGTTCATTACAACCAGCTCTGAGGAACGGAGTAGAGTGGCTATGTGGCCACAGACTGGTATTAGAACACTTGGATTGTCAAGTTCATTACAACCAGCTCTGAGGAACGGAGTAGAGTGGCTATGTGGCCACAGACTGGTATTAGAACACTTGGATTGTCTAGTTCATTACAACCAGCTCTGGGGAACGGAGTAGAGTGGCTATGTGGCCACAGTCTGGTATTAGAACACTTGGATTGTCTAGTATATTACAACCAGCTCTGAGGAACGGAGTAGAGTGGCTATGTGGCCACAGACTGGTATTAGAACACTTGGATTGTCTAGTTCATTACAACCAGCTCTGAGGAACGGAGTAGTGTGGCTATGTGGCCACAGACTGGTATTAGAACAGTTGGATTGTCTAGTTCATTACAACCAGCTCTGAGGAACGGAGTAGAGTGGCTATGTGGCCACAGACTGGTATTAGAACACTTGGATTGTCTAGTTCATTACAACCAGCTCTGAGGAACGGAGTAGAGTGGCTATGTGGCCACAGACTGGTATTAGAACAGTTGGATTGTCTAGTTCATTACAACCAGCTCTGAGGAACGGAGTAGAGTGGCTATGTGGCCACAGACTGGTATTAGAACACTTGGATTGTCTAGTTCATTACAACCAGCTCTGAGGAACGGAGTAGTGTGGCTATGTGGCCACAGACTGGTATTAGAACAGTTGGATTGTCTAGTTCATTACAACCAGCTCTGAGGAACGGAGTAGAGTGGCTATGTGGCCACAGACTGGTATTAGAACACTTGGATTGTCTAGTTCATTACAACCAGCCCTGAGGATGGGAGTAGAGTGGCTATGTGGCCACAGACTGGTATTAGAACACTTGGATTGTCTAGTTCATTACCACCAGCTCTGAGGATGGGAGTAGAGTGGCTATGTGGCCACAGACTGGTATTAGAACACTTGGATTATCTAGTATATTACAACCATCCCTGAGGATGGGAGTAGTGTGGCTATGTGGCCACAGGCTGGTATTAGAACACTTGGATTATCTAGTATATTACAACCATCCCTGAGGATGGGAGTAGTGTGGCTATGTGGCCACAGACTGGTATTAGAACACTTGGATTATCTAGTTCATTGCAACCATCTCTGAGGAAGGGAGTAGAGTGGCTATGTGGCCACAGGCTGGTATTAGAACACTTGGATTATCTAGTTCATTACAACCAGCTCTGAGGATGGGAGTAGTGTGGCTATGTGGCCAGAGCCTGCTATTAAAACCCTTGCATTGTCTAGTCCATTACTACCAGCCCTGAGGAAAGGATAGTGTGGCTATGTGTCCTGAGCCACAATATATGTGGTTTGTCTAGTCCATTACATCCAGAATTTAGAATGGGAGTAGTGTGCTTATGAGTTTTGAGCCACCTATTGGTACACCTGGATTGTTTAGTCCATTACAACCGGCCCTGAGGAAGGGAGTAGTGTGGTCATGTGGCCAAAGCTTGCTATTAATACACCTGGATTGTCTAATCCATTACAACCTTCCCTGAGGTAGGGAGTAGTGTGGCTATGTGTCCTGAACTTCACAACCTTTGTCTAATGCTGTACTCAAGAAATAAACATTTACCTTTAAATTAGGCTTAAATATTACATTCTTCAATGTGATAGTTGTTCAGTTTGAGTCATTAAAAGTAAATAACTTTAAAATTCAAATCTAGTGGTTTTAATTGTTGTTCCTTCACCAATTGTGACTGATCCTGAGAACTCTTAAAATTAATGAATAAAGATTTGTGATGACATATATTCTAACTTGCTCCATTGTCCAAATACCATTTATTTTTATTTAGCCCTCTGCTATTCACGACTACCATATTGATCAATGTACTTCCATAGGATGTGTTTTGTTTTCTGTCAGCCCTTTGAATTCTGAAATGACAGTCTTTTATCACATACCCTTGCTTTTTACCAAAATTACATACAATGTTATTCTGGCATAGCCTGTTCCTAAAGCCTTTTTTTTAAACATTGTGTTTTTTCACAAAGAAAGCACTTTTCATGCATATAATTTTTGGAAAGTAATGCACAACTATCTTTTTTTCAGTCTTCTGTGCTGCATTCTCCCTTTTTGTGTAAGTAATCTGGATGTCAAGATATTGATACTGTGATTTTCTGTACGAACAGATTCTTAAACAGAAAGAAATTGTTTAACTGTACTGGCAAGACATCCAGATTTTTTGTTATTAGCATTTGCTCTGAAATTTCATTTGTTTGTTTTAAATTCATTAGATATTTCTTCTAATTTTGAAACTTGTGTGCCTTTGCTTTTGTATTTAAAAATGTTTGCTGAATAATGCACACTAATCTCAATTGTTTGCTCAAAGATAGACAACAGAATCTGTTATATATCACAATAAGGTGTTTGGGTTGATAACACTTTTTCAGAAAAGTGGCGAGACTGTTTTCCCTCAGCCAGCTACTGTTTCCTATTTTTGTCACCAATTGTGTTTGCAGCAGTAAACTTCTTTTTACCCACTCAAATTCAAACTTGTTTCTTTTTTTAATAGTTTAATGCTCTTTAACCTGATTGGTCTTATCATACAAAGAATGAAATCAGTGAAATGTTGTGCAAAGTATCTGCAGATCAATGGAGCTTAAATTTACTTGACATTAGTCTTCTCAGGGTAAAAGAAAACCCTGATAAATCATTCAGGGTCATCCTAACCAAAATTCCAAATTGGGATCTCTTGAATTTTTAAAAGTTCTGTACATCCTTAAGAATTTTTCCACTTCCATATGTGATCTGGATTTACTACTTTGTTATTCCGCCATTAGAGCCCTTTGTAGTTACTAATTGGTCTGATATAAACCTTTAGGGCCCTATATTGCAAAGCATAACCCAAGGAGAAGGGCCCTTAGCCGCAAAGCACAGATGAGGGATGATTTTTATAAGTATAGTTGTAGCCAGCAACAATAGGAAATAGTTGAGGGATGTTTTTATATGTAATATTGTAGCCAGCAACAATAAGACATAGCTGAGGGATGTTTTTATATGTAATATTGTAGCCAGCAACAATAGGACATAGCTGAGGGATGTTTTTTATAATTAAAGTTGTAGCCAGCAACAATAGGACATAGATGAGGGATCTGAGAAGCTAAAACCCTAAACATGTAAAGAAAAAGTCAAAATCTCTGCAATCTAGCAGATTTCATATCTGGACATGCTAATATTTTCAACACTCTCTGAACCAGATTGGCAGTGGTAGTTCTACCATATTACTTTCTCTACACATAGTATGTACATAGTACATAAGGATGGTATTCTATCCAAAAATTCGACACCAAAATTTCACCAGAAATATATGTTTTAAGTTCAAAAAGTATTTATAGAAAAAGGTGTGTGTGTGTGTGTGAGAGAGAGAGAGAGAGAGAGAGAGAGAGAGATAGGGAGGGAGAGAGAGAGTAACTCAAAAACATAAAGTGCATTAAACGTCAAAGTTGATATTCAAGTTCAGTATCTTCCAAGGATGCGACAAAAAGATTTTCAGGAATAACCGGCCATCACAAATTACCCTAAACATGGAAAGTGTTTTTAAAATGTTGTTTTTCTCAAAAATGGCTGTAACAATTTTAATCAAAATATTTACATCAAAAATAAAATGTATATCTTGAATTGTTTGTGAATAGCCTCTGAAAGCCTCCTCATTCTGGATGAATTATGATGCTGAATTTTGCATGTCTGGAAAACTGTAGGAGATAGCAAAAAACGTAGAATCTCATTAAAACATACAGTTTATGTCAGATACATTTTTTGTAGAATTGACTGTTTCAGAGATATTCCTTGTTATTGGCTTCAGTTTTAAACTACATAACTTTTCTCAAACAGGAAGTCACCATTCATTTTAACTCTCTTTAGTTTTACTGCTGGCTATGCAAAATGAACTGAACTTGAGCTCTTCACATAATTACCAGGTTTAAAATGAAACTGTCTTTCTTGCCCAATATAGAATGGACACTGAGAATCACAGTATCAAAGAGGGTCCATAAATAAAACTCCTTTTCATTTCTACTGCTACTTCTATGATAAAACATATGATACAAGTACTACTACATCAACTAGTTCTCACCAGTTACACTTCAATTACTGATATTAATAGCAAATCAGACTGTCAATATCAGCAAGACCATTTGTGCTACCTTCCCTGTTAGAGCTCATACTCTCAGAATTAATTCAAAATTTTGGGATCTAGTATCAATACCATATACTATCCTGATGCTTCTCTTACAAAAGTTCTACTTTAGTTGCCATAATAATACATCTAAGAATGCTAGAGTTTTGAAAGCTGCTAAAAGCTCCTCTATTAATATTAGTTGTTATTCCAATATTACTGTTATGAGCATGCCGCTACTCTCACTAGCAGTATTTCAAGCTTATATAGTACCACAACCAATGACAGTAGCAACAATAAAAAAGCCATGCTTCCAAGGCTCAGAATTACTACTTCTAACAACACAAGTCCAATTACTTATTCTGCCAAAAATAACATTATTGTTTTTACAAGTAACACTGTCAATATCTATACTTTTGTTGCCACCTATTAGTCACCATCGCTGCCACCACCACCAATACTTACTATTACTTTAAACCACCACTATTACTATCTACTAGTATATCTAATGCTTCTACTCCTACCCTCATAGTTTAGGGGTGGGAAGCTAGTCTCTGATTCCCAAGGTTGTGGGTTAAAAACTGGCAGAGGGTGATGGTAATTAATTTAATTTAATTTCACTAATGGCATTAGTGTGCTATTCTCACTCTGAATACTACCATTAACTGTACAACTACTTGAACAATCCATGCTTCTAATCCTACTTCAACAACAATGTCCTAGTGCACAATTTAGGAAAGGGTGGAAATGGTTCTTATTCATGCTGCAGGCATGAGTCTATGAGAAGCTGTGGAGAAATATCACAGATGGTATCCAGATCAACCATCCCCACATCACGCAACCATTGGTCATTTACTGGAGCAGTTTAAGACAACAGGCAGTATCCATGACAAATGACTGCCTGGGCAGCCACACTGACAATACCCTCAACCAGAAGCTGACATTAGTCAATCATCCATATCCATTCATATTGTATGTATTTTGTTCAGGAACTTGATGGAGATTCTATAGATAGACAAATGCATCAGCTCACCTTGAAGCTATTTCCATCTAAATGGAACAGTGAACAGAACCAAGAACTCCTACATTATCAGATTGATTTAGGGTAAAAGTGTGGCATGGCCCCACATTTTTTAACTTCAAGCTCACTGCTGCACTGTATAGAGAGCATCTTGAAATGCCCTATTTGGATAATCTACCCCTAAAAAAAAATGTGGTTGTTCTATTATCAGGATGAAACGCAGCCGCATTTTGGACTAACAACTTGCAAACTTCTGAATGATGTTTTAACTTAACATTGGATAGGTTTAAGGGTTGTAGTGGAATGACTGCCTTAGTTGCAAGATTTGACACCACCTGACAATGGGAACTATCTCAAATCTGCAGGGCATGGAAACAGGAACTGCAGGAAAGCATCACAAGAGCCTGTGAGTAAAAACATCTGCAATGTTACATAATGTGTGCAAGAGTTATGTGAATGTATTCGAATGTGTCATCAACAGGATGGCAATTAATTTGAACACTTCCTTAAGTAGTGTCCAAGCGTGTAGCTGCAGCACATGGCAGTTCAAGTGATTAATTGGTTTCAGTTTGCCACTTCACAAGTTTGCTATTGTCAATGTTTTGGTAAGTTACTGATATAAGGATATGACATTGATTTGTTTGTTTGTTTATTTCAGTTTGTCATTTTGTTTTGTTAAGTTTGGGATTTCAAGCAGACTAATAAAGCTACTCAATAATTAACCCAAATGATGAATTTTATATTGCAAGAATTAAGCTCATTATTTAAAACCATGTTATTTCCAACAATTTTGCCATATATAATTTTTTCAGTATCTGCACAAATAACAGAGTTGTCCAATGTCACACAACTCTTGAATCACCCCATATAGTAGTCTAAAACTTATATTATAAGTAACACTACTTCAGTTACTATTATGACAATAGATCTAAAAATACTTTAGTTGTTAATGCTGCCACAAGGTTGTCTAATACTGTTATACATTATTCTACATAGTAGGAGCACTAATTTCAGAACATGTATTGTCATAGTAGTGATTCTGTTAATAGAAACTTTGAGCTAAGCAGTGATAATGATAATAGTAGGATTAAAATTAATGTTATTAGTAGTACCACTGCTAAGGGTAGTAGTATTTGATAATACTGGTAGTGAGATTATTACTAGAAATGGTAGGTAAGGTGGAGGATGAGGGCCAGTGGTAGCACTGCGTACTAGTGTAGTTTTAACAGCAGTAGGACCTATTTGTTTAACATTTTAAGTGGAGGAAAGACCTTTGAAAGATATCCAGCAGGTAAGGACAATTACCCTTGACTGAAATACTGCTGCAAGGCGCAGTTTAATCTTCCTAGACATATTGCATCATTAAGAACAGGCTTTCAATGATCTATGTGTTAGTGTATCAATATGATATGTCTTAAAACTTCAAAACTCATAGGTAGTATAGAATCTCCTACTAATATTACAGCATAATATCTGCATAAGAATTACACACCCCATTTGTCCCTCTCTTTAGCCATAAAGTTGCAAACCATCATGTCAGCAAGAGTTTCCCAGTTATGGTTGGTCAATGGCAATACCAGAATAACCTTTACCTGAGCGATAGCTTGGTGATGGATTTGGAGCCATTTGGAACAGAAATGTCTGTCCATTTGATCACAATATTAACAAACATCCATTTCAGCCTGCCTCATTGGATGCCTATAGGATATAAAATGTGCATGGCTGGTCAGTAATATATCAGTTCACTATGCCGAGGGTGTTATCTCAGAGATAAACATTAGCCATAGTATTTACTTGGGTACATTTCACCTGCCACTGCCTAATGGTCTTACTTCTTACTATTAAGTGCTGGTGCCCTAGAATAATTATCAATACAACTAAAGGAATGAAAAGAAAACTATTAAGTCAAGGATGACTGTGGTAAAACTTCAATGTTTACCCATGGAATGTTTTAAAATGGTTATTTGCTGAAAATTATTCTGTGTAAGAATTAAATATGCTATTGTTGAGCATATTATCACTTTATTATACAATTACAATGATACTTTTGAATCACATTATACAGGAAATGCAACAATGTCAACAGACTCTCTCAGAATTCCATCTAATGTTTAGGAACAGCTGTTTGTCCCTCAATAGAACACAAAGGTTACAATGCAGTTGAAACAGTAACTACTTAGCATCTGCTTGAGAAAGATATTGATGCCAATGTGTGCAGTATTTGAATATTTTTATAATAAAGTGAACATATAAACAATCAGTATCACATTTATAATCAGTCTTGGGTTTGAACACTAACATTTTCTTTTTACATTGTACATTTTAAAAATACTTTACGATAATTGTATTTAGTGACAATAAATTACATTCTTCTTACACAAGAAAATGTAACACTGACTCTACACCAGAGATTTCAAGTGGTTAGATATTTAATGGTAGCCCAATCGAAGAATAAAGAGAAAGTCCACAATGTGATATGAATTATTCCTAAAAGCATTCTGCTGAACAAAGGAAGACTAACTAATCCTAATCCTTGTGATTTTAATGCTGTACAACAAACAAGGATTCTGTTAGCAAATGCCCATTTAATATAGATACTATGGATATGTTGCATGTGGTTGCATATGTTATTATTGCTGCAGCATGTGTGTGTGTATTTTTTTCCCTGTACTTTGGAATAGTTCAATAATGTTTCTTTATCTTTGCATTTGTATTTTAAGTTTTAAATATGAAATACCTAGAATGATAAAAATCCTGAAAAATTAAAATAAGGACCTGTAAGTCCTACTGTGTATCATGGTATAGATTTCATCTGAGTTCTTTCAGCCAAAATCATCTTATTAATGCTTTAATATTTCTAGATTTGCTTTGCATTGTACCAGCAGATACAATTGTGTTAGCTTATCATGCTGTATTAAGAAATCATTGGCAGTGTCATTTGGAATAATATCCAAATCATAGTTAACTATTCTTAATTATATTTTGTTCAAAAATGTTCAAGAATATGACAGTATTGATGATGTTATTTCTACAAGAGCAGATTTTTAGAAAATTACTGAGATGGAATTATTCATGCTCATATTCAATGGTATCAGCTAGCGTTCTGATATGCTGGAATTACATTGCTGTGACAAGGCCTAAGTAATAATGATACAGTTAGCTCTAAACATTGCATTAGGATAAAGCTACTTTTGTATCATTTGAGCACATTGTAAAACATCATTCAGTTCAGCAATCATTGCTCACTTGCATTTGCAGCTCTATAACCTCTGCACCAGAACATTAGGAGAGGAAATCCGGATTTCAAGGTGGGACAGGTGATGAGGATATGGGTAATGGTTTCACATTATCTTCAAAAGCAAGGAATGCCTATAAGTCTTTTTTGTAAAAGTTGATTGGTTGAGGGGCATCAGTGTAAAATTATGATAGCTGATGTCTTATATGACTATTATATGTACAAAAATAACAAATGGCAGATTAATTGATATTACAATTTAAATTTGTTACAAAAAAATTAAAAATGTTTGGCTCAACCAGTTAATGTGAATGCTTCTGCTATGAAATGCCATTTTTCTATGGGAAGTAAAATTGAAGCATATGAAAGCATGTGTTCGAAGAGAATATATGACAAAACTTTGTAACTTTCAAAGGTCATTTTCAGCCATTTCTTGAAAACATGTGGCATATTCATACAAATAAGCCAATCAGTAAAATCTCAATTTTTAAACAAATATCAGTCATTATTTGCTTCAGAATAGTTCAGTCCATTTTTCATGCTTTTAAATTTCAGTGCCACATATTTTCAGCTTCCTAAATATAGCAGAAAATGCAACTTAAATCTCAGTATTAAGGTTTTGGTAATGTTTATTTAGGTATTATATTTTCCAAATTTTCCATAATGCTGTTTAATATTACACTGCAGCTTTAACAAAGTTTAAGCTGCAAATTTCTGATCTAGATATTTACTAGAAATTGGAAACAAGTACTTGCATTGGAAGAGCAGAAGGCAAATTTGTGTCACTTAGATGTAGATCATCAGGGCACAATCAATGCTCTTAATAATTTTTGCACACTTTGGCACCAAAATTAATGTTATCTCCACAAAGAAACTAAGCACACCTGAAAACCCATAAGATTTTTTTAAAACTTTATTAAAGACTAGATTTTCACAGCAAGCTTTTTAACATGTAAGTAGCCTGGAAGGTACTGACAGATATTAACAGAGATAAAAGTGTACCTACTCTTAAAGAAAGATATGTGCTATGCAAATTTAAAACAGTAAATAGCAGATTATAATAATGATAAAATATAAACAAATACATAAATGTACATGTGAAAACCATTTGAGGTTATCCAATTTTAGGCAATTAGTAAAGGTTTCAATTCTACTGGAAAAAATTATTTTAGTGTTATATTCATATTAGCTATACAACTTTGTTGCCACATGAATTTTTTAATAATGTTTCCAGCAGCTTACTTGAGACAACAAGTTGTATGTGCTGGTACATTTCATAGTTAATTATATTATTAAAGTGTACTTAAATTTTCTTGTATTCACAGTTTTTACAATGCTTTCACATTAGTTTTGCAGCAACTGTATCTCATTCAGCACATTAGCACCTTCTGATCATTAGAAACCTAATTCTGGTCAAAGAGAACTACTTTAGGAAGCTGGCAATTATGTAATTTCTGGTCATATTAACATAAGACATAAAGATTAATTGCATAAATTTGTGTGTCTTTTTAAACATCTTTTTTATCTTTTTCGTCATCAACAAATGACTACATTCTGTAGGGCACACATAAGATACAATTCTATATAAAGGTAATATTCATAGTTTATAACCAAAAATATAGCCTCTACAATTGGTTTGTTACATGTTAGCATTGCCCAAGCTGCAATGACCCCTAGTGTAACTTAGCAGCAGCTTTCGTTCCCTATTGTTCTCATTGTTTCAGATTGATTCCAGAGAATTGCAACTTTAAAACATACAGCTTGAGAAAAATCAGTTTTTAATCTGTGATTGCTAGTTGAGTTTTACTTTGATGATTGCATGATATGATGCACAAGCTTCCATGGCATTTGTTTGCCTAACAAAAATATTATAGCTTCTCACTATCCATCTTACACACAGCTTTTCAAAGCAGTATCCTGGCATCATTCCAGTACATAAATACATTTCATCATATGTTATATACACCAAGTTATATATCTTTGAAAATCATAGATACTTCTATTCACAATGTAAGTAGTTGTACTTATATGAAACACAACATTTTGTACTGAAACACTGAAATTTATTTGCCTACATGTTTTGCAATGCAGTGTGTGCCATATTATATCTAATGGCAGTTAGAAAATAATCAATTTAAATAATATAATAATACTTAAAATTATACATATTCAAAATTGGCTGACATTGAAAAATGAAACAGCTTTTCTCTATCCATAAAATTTTGGCACACATATTATAAACAAATTGTGCTGATTTTTTTCCATTAAAGAAAGTGGGAGAGAACTGAATTCTTGGCTTCTTGAAATAATAAGATCATTAGTTCTTCTATGGTGAGTTAAGGACTAACCATTTTGTGCAGAAATTTAAATATTTTTTCTCCTTAAACTCCAAATTAACTGCACAGATCAGTTACTCAAATACAAACAGTATCTCACACCAACTGCAGCCAAACATGAACTGGGACTTCCTTAATCTCATTTCATGCTATTTTCACTTTGACACAAATATATATTTTTGTCTTTTAAAGGGATGGAATGATATAAATGCACAGCAGTGTATACAACTTTGGAGGACAGCTATGTTGTTGCTGATGGCTCACTCCATGATGATTCATGATAAACTGGTTGATATTGTCCATGTTCTTGCCTTGTTTGCTTGTAAGACTGCGACTGAGGCACATTTAAATTGTGAGCACTATGAAGGCTAGAAGAGTAAGAAGGGGGAGTATTTCTTTTGCTTATATCAGTAGAATTTGTTGAGTTCACAGAATTGTTGTGATGCATCTTCCATGAGGGTTGGGGAGATGTCCGTAGAGATAACAATGGGGGAGGAGGGGGTGGTGGAGGAGGTGGAGGTGGAGGAGTGTGTGTGGTACTTTTGTTGTCACCTGTGTTAGATGACCTGGGGCTTACATGGGTTTTCCAACTTGGTAGAGGGGAAGTCCTGCTCGTGGAAATAGAGAGCTGCAGTGATGGAGAAGGGTTTGAGATGCGATGGCAATCCCTGGTATTTGAGCTTATGTTGCACATTGGTGGCATGGCACTAGTTGGTGAACAGCGTGAATTTGAAAAGTTGCTACTACTTCCACATTTTGGCATCTGAAACAATGAAGTAAACATTTAAACTGTTTCTCTATCTTTTTCATAAAGATAATACTGCCTTGTATTTGTTTTTTGTTTTCTGACACTAAAATGCACTTACAAAAGTATATGATCAAAAATAAAAGATTACATCATACAAATTTGCTAGTTTTACATCCCTAAGCCACATTAGACACATCCCTGACATGGACATACATATAGAACACATTGTAAAAAAAAAAGTTTTATTTGCATGACTTTCAGTATTCACTAATTTATTTTTATCTCCTCTACAAACTAGGCTTGCAAGAGTTCATTTTTCTATTTAGTTAGCGTACTTTTACATATATAGTTCAATTACTCATTTTTATGTATGTACGACAGGGATATCAGAGGCGGCAGCTGCAATTTCTTAAACTACAGATCACTATTTGGCTTAACATACCATAAGTTTTGCTTCCATGAAGCAAAAGAATACTGAAATAGTACTTAAAAAAATGAAACATAGTAGAAAACCTATACCAAGAATAACAAATATATTAAAAACAGTCAACATTAAAACATTATTGGTTCAATAACATTGAATATTTGAGGGTTTATATAAAATGTTAAATATTGCAACAAATGTGTTTATTGGTTAAAAATTAAGTCTCTAATTCACTGCTGCTAACAATTCTCAGAATGCTTCGATGCTTAGGCAGTTAACAGCTTTCTCTTATTGCTGCACAGCACTCTGCGCTAACTCTCAAGATACTCACAACTCACCACTTTTTCCAAATTGCATTTCTTCCTTCCTTCCTTTGTTTTTTTTTTTTTTATTGCTAGAATGATGTCACAGACCATTCCATAAATTTGTGGAATACCATGCATCTGGAAGAAACTGGTGTGACGTGTACCAACGCCTCTGGTTACCATGCTGCACTTTCTGTGTTTTGCTTTCGAAGATCTTCACCTTGATGACTCGCAATGCAAACGAACGTGAGAGTACACTGCTCCCTCCTTAGGACTGGCCATCTTCATCAGCGCCACTATAGCAAGCCAGCTTCTTCCCTTGGGTTAGACGATATCATTTATCCTCTTCAACGCAAATTGCAGTCTTTACCATTATGATGAAGCTTGAGCTTGGGCAGGGTCCCTTGGTCGACATGTGGTGACAAAGCCACATGAAATCACCTACTTGGAAACCTGGGTAGTGCTCTCTCGAGCAACACCTCATCTCAGCCAAAATGCAAAACCCTCCAGCAAAACTCAACTGTCTCTTCATGGCACCTGAAGGTGTCTAAAGCCAGTATCACATTCTCAGCCACCCTCCAAATGAACACCCACAAGCTCTTAGTGTCAAATAGAGCAGGATCATCTTTTCCTCAGGCCCAATGTCATCACTAGTTGGGGCTGACCCATGTTTGTGTCAGTCACAGCTACACCTGTATAGACAATCTGGCACAATGTCGACACTAGTTCGGGCCCACTGGTGTTTGAGTCAGTCACGGCTACACCTCTATAGAGTATCAGACCCAATATCATCAAACGTTGGGGCAGACTGGTGTTTGTATCAGTTACGGCTAAACCTGTATAGAGTATCAGACTCAATATCGTCAAAGGTTGGGGCCAACTGGTGCTTGCATCAGTCACAGTTACACCTGTATTTACTATCTGGCACAATGTCCACACTATTTCGGGCCGAAAGGAGTTTGTGTCAGTTACGGCTACACCTGTATAGACTATCTGGCACAATGTCGACACCAGTTTGGGCCAACTGGTGTTTGTGTCAGTCACAGCTACAATTGTATAAAATATCAGAGACAACGTCATTACTAGTTGGGGAAGACTGGAGTTTGTGTCAGTCACGCCTACATCTGTATACAATATCTGGCTCAATGTCGTCACTAGTTGGGGCCGACTGGTGATTGTGTCAATCAGGGCTACACCTGTATAGAGTATCAGACCCAATGTCTTTGTTAGTTGGGGAAGACTGGTGTTTGTGTCAGTCACGGCTACACCTGTATAGAGTACAAGACCCAATGCCCTCACCAGTTGGGGCCTACGGATGTTTGTGTCATCACCGCTACACCTGTATAGAGTATCAGATACATTGTTGTCACGAGTTGGGGCCGTCTGGTGTTTGTGTCAATCTCAGCTACACCTGTATAGAGTATCAGCCAATGTCGTCAATAGTTGGGGCAGACTGGTGTTTGTGTCATCACGGCTACACCTGTATAGAGTATCAGACCCAAGGTTGTCACTAGTTGGAACAGACTGGTGTTTGTGTCAGTCACGGCTACACCTGTATAGAGTATCAGAACAAATGCCCTCACTAGTTCGGGCCTTCTGGTGTTGTGTCATCACGGCTACACCTGTATAGAGTATCAGAACCAATGTTGTCACTAGTTGGAACTGACTGGTGTTTGTGTCCGTCACGGCTACACCTGTATAGAGAATCAGAACCAATGTTGTCAATAGTTCAGGCCTACTGGTGTTTGTGTCCGTCACGGCTTTAGCTGTGTAGAGAATCAGACTCAATGTCGTCAATAGTTGGGGCCGACTGGTGTTTGTGTCATCACGGCTACACCTGTATAGAGTATCAGACCCAATGTTGTCACTAATTGGAACTGACTGGTGTTTGTGTCCGGCACGGCTACACCTGTATAGAGAATCAGACCCAATGTCGTCAATAGTTGGGGCCGATTGGTGCTTGTGTCAGTCACGGCTACGCCTGTATAGAGAATCAGACCCAATGTCATCAATAGTTGGGGCCCACTGGTGTTTGTGTCAGTCACGGCTACGCCTGTATAGAGAATCAGACCCAATGTCGTCAATAGTTGGGGCCCACTGGTGTTTGTGTCCGTCACGGCTGCACCTGTATAGAGAATCAGACCCAATGTCGTCAATAGTTGGGGCCCACTGGTGTTTGTGTCAGTCACAGCTACACCTGTATAGAGAATCAGACCCAATGTCGTCAATAGTTGGGGCCCACTGGTGTTTGTGTCCATCACGGCTGCACCTGTATAGAGAATCAGACCCAATGTCGTCAATAGTTGGGGCCGACTGGTGTTTGTGTCCGTCACAGCTACACCTGTATAGAGAATCAGACCCAATGTCGTCAATAGTTGGGGCCGACTGGTGTTTGTGTCAGTCATGGCTACAGCTGTATACAGTATCAAACCCAATGTCGTCAATAGTTGGGGCCGACTGGTGTTTGTGTCAATCACGGCTACAGCTGTATACAGTATCAAACCCAATGTCGTCAATAGTTGGGGCCTACTGGATCTTGAGTCAGTCACGCCTATATCTGTATAGCGTTTATCAGGCATAATGTCTTCACTAGTGTAGCCTGACTGGTGTTTGTGTCAGTCACAACTACACATTAAAGAGTATCACAGCCAATGTCGTCACTAATTTGGGCCTACTGGTGTTTGTGTCATCACGGCTACACCTGTATAGAGTATCAGACCCAAGGTTGTCACTAGTTGGAACAGACTGGTGTTTGTGTCAGTCTCGGCTACACCTGTATAGAGTATCAAACCCAATGTCGTCAATAGTTGGGACCTACTGGATCTTGAGTCAGTCACGCCTATAGCTGTATAGCATTTATCATGCATAATGTCTTCACTAGTGTAGCCTGACTGGTGTTTGTGTCAGTCACGACTACACATTAAAGAGTATCACAGCCAATGTCGTCACTAATTGGGGCCGACTGGTGTTTGTGTCAGTCACGGCTACACATGTAAGCAGTATCAGACCCAATGCCCTCCTTAGTTGGGGTAGACTGGTGTTTCTGTCAGTCACGGCAACACCTCTATAGAGTATCAGACTCAAAGTTGTCACTAGTTGGAACAGACAGACTGATGTTTGTGTTAGTCATAGTTACAGCTGTATAGAGTATCAGACCCAATGTCGTCAAAAGTTGGGGCCAACTGATGTTTGTGTCAGTCACGGCTACAGCTGTATAGAGTATCAGACCCAATGTCGTCAATATTTGGGGCCAACTGGAGTTTGTTCAGTCACGGCTACAGCTGTAAAGAGTATCAGACCAAATGTAGTCACTTGTTGGGGAAGATTGGTGTTTGTGTCAGTCACGGCTACACCTGTATAGAGTATCAGACCCAATGTCGTCACCAGTTGGGACAGACTGAATTTTGGTCAGTCACGGCTACATCTGTATACAGTTTATCTGGCACAATGTCTTCACTAGTGTAGGCTGACTGGTGTTTGTGTCAGTCACGACTACACATTAAAGAGTATCAGAGCCAATGTCGTTACTAATTGGGGCTGACTGGTGTTTGTGTTAGTCACGGCTACACATGTATGCAGTATCAGACCCAATGCCCTGACTAGTTGGGGCCGACTGGTGTTTCTGTCAGTCAGAGCTACAACTGTATAGAGTAACAGAGCAATGTCGTCACTAGATGGGGCAAACTTGTGTTTGTGTCAGTCACGGCTACACCTGTATAGAGTATCTGGCACAATGTCATCACTAGTTGGGGCCGACTGGTGATTTTGTCAGTCACAGCTATACCTTTATAGAGTATCTGGCCCACTGTCATCACTAGTTGGGGCCGACAGATGATTGGTTCAGTCACGACTATACCAGTTTAGAGTATCTGGCACAATGTCATCACTAGTTGGGGCCGACTGGTGATTTTGTCAGTCACAGCTACACGTTTATAGAGTATCTGGCCCAATGTCATCTTTAGTTGGGGCCGACTGATGATTGGTTCAGTCACGACTACACCGGTATAGAGTATCTGGCACAATGTCATCACTAGTTGGGGCCGACTGGTGATTTTGTCAGTCACAGCTACACCTTTATAGAGTATCTGGCATATTCCGTCAATAGTTGGGGCCGATTGGTGATTTTGTCAGTCACGGCAACATCTGTATAGAGTATCTGGCACAATGTCATCACTAGTTTGGGCCGACTAGTGTTTGTGTCAGTCATGGCTACATCTGTATAGAAAAACAGAACTAAAGGCCTCACTAGCTGGTGCCGACTGGTGTTTGTGTCAATCACAACTACACCTGTATAGAGTATTTGGGACAATCTCGTCACTAGTTGAGGCCGACTGGTGTTTGTGTCAGTCACGGCTACACTTCTATAGAGTACCTGGCACAATGTCGTCACTAGTTGGGGCCGACTGTGATTTTGTCAGTCACAGCTACACTTTTATAGAGTATCTGGCCCAATGACGTCACTAGTTGGGGCCAACTGATGATTGGTTCAGTCACGACTACACCGGTATAGAGTATCCGGCACAATGTTGTCACAAGTTGGGGCCGACTGGTGTTTGTGTCAATCACAGCTACACCTTTATAGAGTATCTGGCCCAATGTCGTCACTAGTTGGGGCCGACTGGTGTTTGTGTTAATCACATCTACACCTGTATAGAGTATCTGGCACAATGTTGTCACAAGTTGGGGCCGACTGGTGTTTGTGTCAATCACAGCTACACCTTTATAGAGTATCTGGCCCAATGTCGTCACTAGTTGGGGCCGACTGGCGATTGTGTCAATCTCAGCTACACATGTATAGAGTAACAGAGCTAATGCCCTCACTAATTGGGGCCGACTGGTGATTGTGTCAATCACAGCTACACCTGAATAGAGTTTCAGATCCAACGTCGTCGCATGTTGGGGTCGACTGCTGTTTGTGTCAGTCATGGCTACACCTGTATAGAGTATCTGGGATAATGTCTTCACTAGTATGGGCCGACTAGTGTTTGTGTCAGTCATTGCTACACCTGTATAGAGAATCAGACCCAACGTCAGAACTAGTTGGGGTCGGCTTGTGTTTGTGTCAATCACATCTACACCTGTATAGAGTATCTGGCACAATGTCATCAGTAGTTGGGGCCGACTAGTGATTGTGTCAATCACAGCTACACCGATATAGAATATCTGGTACAATGTTGTCACAAGTTGGTGCCGACTCGTGATTGTGTCATTCACAGCTACACCTGTATAGAGTATCCGGCACAATGTCATCACTAGTTGGGGCCGACTCTTGTTTGTGTCAGTCACGGCTACACCTGTATAGAGTATCAGCCCCAATGTCATTGCTGGTTGAGGTAGACTGAATTTTGTGTCTGTCTACACCGTTATAGAGTATTTGGTACAATGTTGTCACTAGTTGGGAACGACTGGTGTTTTTGTCAGTCACGAATACAAGTGTATAGAGTATGTGGCAAAATGTCGTACCTATTTGGTTTGACTGGTGTTTGTGTCAGTCACGGTTAAACCCGTATAGAGTATCAAGACCAATGTCGTCAATAGATGGGGAAGACTGGTGTCTGTGTCAGTCATGGCTACCTCTGTATAGAGTATGTGGCACAATGTCATCCCTAGTATGGGCCGACTAGTGTTTGTGTCAGTCATTGCTACACCTGTATAGAGAATCTGACCCAACGTTAGAACTAGTTGGGGCTGACTGGCGATTGTGTCAATCACAGCTACACCTGTATAGAGTGTCTGGTACAATGTCGTCACTAGTTGTGTCCGACTGGTGTTTGTGTCAGTCACGTCTACACCTGTGTTCAGTATCTGGCACAATGTCATCACTAGTTCTGGCCGACTGGTGTTTGTTTCAGTCACGTCTACACCTGTATTCAGTATCTGGCACAATGTCATCACTAGTTGTGGCCGACTGGTGTTTGTGTCAGTCACGTCTACACCTGTGTTCAGTATCTGGCACAATGTCTTCACTAGTTGTGGCCGACTGGTGTTTGTGTCAGTCACGTCTACACCTGTATTCAGTATCTGGCACAATGTCGTCACTAGTTGGGGCCGACTTGTGTTTGTGTCAGTCACGTCTACACCTGTATTCAGTATCTGGCACAATGTCATCACTAGTTGGGGCCGACTTGTGTTTATGTCAGTCACATCTATACTTGTATTCAGTATCTGGCACAATGTCATTAATAGTTGGGGAAGACTGGTGTTTGTGTCAGTCACGTGTACACCTGTATTCAGTATCTAGCACAAAATCATCACTAGTTTGTGTCAGTCACGGCTACACCTGTATAGAGTATCAGAGCCAATGTCGTCACTAGTTGGGTCCGACTTGTGTTTGTGTCAGTCACGTGTACACCTGTATAGGTTATCAGAGCCAATGTCATCACTAGTGGGGGCCGACTGGTGTTTGTGTCAGTCACGTGTACACCTGTATAGAGTATCAGAGCCAATGTCGTCACTAGTTGAGTCCGACTTGTGTTTGTGTCAGTCACGTGTACACCTGTATAGGTTATCAGAGCCAATGTCATCACTAGTGGGGGCCGACTGGTGTTTGTGTCAGTCACGTGTACACCTGTATAGAGTATCAGAGCCAATGTCGTCACTAGTTGAGTCCGACTTGTGTTTGTGTCAGTCACGGTTGCACCTGTGTTGTATAATTGGCACAATGTCGTCACTAGCTGGGGCTGACTGGTGTTTGTGTCAGTCATGGTTACATCTATATGGCACAGCTTCCCTTGTATCCAGCTGTTTGAGATAAGATTATAATCCGCTCTTCTACCCAAGGCAGTAGCATCACTTGAGGGAAAGGTGAAGATGGGCTTGCCATATAGACAGTGCTTCACTGGTGATCTTTCTGACCACACTCCATGCAGCACCAAGAGAATGTCATCATCATTGTTACTGTGTTGCTGTTTTTGCTGTCATGGCAAATGCAGCTGATGTCTTGGCTACTAATTTCTAAGTGCTACTTGTTAATGCCTGATGGATCATGTTGTAATTGCTAAGCATTGTCATGTCACATCATGCAACTGTCAATGAAAGAGTGGGCAGTTTCAGTAGTGCTTTATTTATCAACAGCTATTTAGCGGGGACATACTCCTGTTGCTGCAGCCTCAACTTAAGCTGACTGCAGTAGGCTGCAGCAGGCTGCAGCCAAACAATGGATCTCAAGGGCTTCCAGATCTCCCTGCACTTTGCCAATGCTGGGATTAAATTCAGTACTTTTGCAGCCTGGAGGCTTATTATCAACACTGAGTCTTCCTCTTCTGCAGACTGTCAGTTGTGGGAAAATATGGTGGCTAATTATTAGCAGAAGTCTTAGAAGGTTGACGTCCCATTATACTTGGGTGGTTTGACCTGCACATATGTTTTGTCGCACCCTGGAGTTGGAGCTGTCAAGTGTTTTAACCTTCAGGTTCAGCATCATTTCCACCATGACATTTAGTTCCTTGGCACCACTATTGACTCTTCCTTCCAGCGAATTAAAGCGTTCCCCAAGGTCTTAAAAAATGTCAATGCATTCTTCTAGTTGCTTTATCCATCTGCTAAGACCTTCCAAATTTTTTTCCTTGTCAGTAGTCATTCTTCAATTTTGATGGATAACTCCATCTTCATGTTCTCCTTCTTGCAATTTACAGTTGTCATTTTAATTCTCATCTTCTCCATCCTGAATTTTATTTCTTCCATTCCAGATTTCATTTTCTCATCCATCTTCTCTATTCCAGTTTTCATTTCCTTTATTTCAGTCAACAACCTTTTTATCATCTTGTTTATTTTAGAATAAAATTCCCACTCCTGATACCAGTGTAATAAATGTCTTTATTGATATAAAAGTTGGTTACATTTAAAGTGTTTAATTCACTGCTGCAAATAATTCTCTTGATACTTCAACATATAGACTGCTTTCTCACGTGCTGCATGCCACTGCGCACTGACAGTTATGCAGACACTCATGACCGCAAACAATTCTCTTGGCACTTCAACATATAGACTGCTTTCTCATGTGCTGCATCCACTGCACACTGACAGTTGTGCAGTCACTCATGACTGCAAACAGATCTCTTGACACTTCAACATATAGACTGCTTTCTCATGTGCTGCATGCCATTGCACACTGACAGTTGTAGGGTGGTATGTAAGCTTCTACAACTTTCTACAAATTCCAGAGGATCTTCAAACGACATAACATCATTCTGGCCCCTAAAAACAATTACTCTATAAAAAAGATTTTAAATTCTAAATTAAAAGGTGATATCTCAAAAGAAAATAAACCAGGGATATATCAGTTCAGCTGCAATGACTGTGAACAAATCTACATCAGCCAAACAAAAAGAAATATAAAAACAAGGGCAAAAGAACACCACAGAAATATTAAACTCAAACAAGAAGACAAATCTGCAGTAGCTTGGCATTTTTGGAAAGAGATACACACCATGAATAGAAGCCCAAAAATCCTCAAAAACATCACAAGGAAGACAGAATTAAAAGTTTGGGAAAACATATATATTTGGAAAAACAAGAACCATGTTTTCAATTTTGAAATCCCGCCAGGCGATCTACTGATTCAGAGGTTCATCAAACCACCACCGGGGAGAGAGACAACCACCACAGCAAGCAATGCCAGCAGTCGACCAAAGAAATTGACAATGGAAGCATAGGGCTTCTGAAACATGTTTTCCGAAATAAAAAGTAAGTGATGTAATGTTACAAAATCGACTCAATAAGTTTCAATTGTTAAAACACATCACTGTCACAAAGTCCACCATATATCAGGAATAATTTCCTGATTCACTTCCCAAAGTAACAGCAACTTGTTCTACCTCTTACATTTTTTGGGTTTACTGAGAAAATGGCATACAAATTATTTAAAATGTAGAAGGTTTAACATAAAATTAACAACATTGCTTATAGTAAATTCAAGCTTGGGTTTTAAACAATGAATAACAATCAGGTTATACTTATTCTTCAAAAATTTAACCACTCCTTGTAAATGGCTGCACCATCTGAGGTAAATTCAATAAGCTGCTTATTTAACATTTCATCTGTACTGCTGTGCTTATTAAAACATATTGAAAAACTTTCAGCAATAACCCAGTCAGTCAAAGAAGATAATTCTATTACAACAACAACAAAAAAAAAAAAAAAAACAAAAAAAAATAAATTTTCATCAAAATTAAACTTAACATACATCCTGATCTAGCATATGTTGCACTAATGATTTCAACATTTTATTGAAAATAAAACAGCACAGCTGTGGCCTGAATTGTTAAATATTTATACCATTTAAATGCTGTAGTTTAAATTTATCTGGGTAAGGTTTGAATGCCTTAGCTCTATTACCAATTAAGTAATGGTATAGAAATAATGTGCTGTTACCTGTATTTTCCTACATTCTTTTCTTTGCACAGTCAAAATTCTTTTGACTTTTGATGTTGTCAATCTTTTTTTCTTCTTTCTTCCAGTATTTCTGTATGTTTTAGATTAAACTTGCTCTTCCCTTGATCACTGATTTGTCATTTAGTTTTTTACTGTTTTTAGAATGCATCTCTTTGATGAATGATGTTTCAATATGTATTTGTTATCTTTTAAGACACCATGTTTTTGCATGTCACTGAGGAAGGAACAAATTATCTCACCTTAGGCAGTATACAAAAGCCATGGTCTGATACTTTTCTACTTTTCAAATTGTTGCAAATTGATACATCCACTAATTGAGTAATGTTTATTATTTTCATGATGATTAGCAAACACATTTTCAAATAATGGTGAATTCACAGTAGAGGGACTTTGGGAGACCATACTTTGCTCATGTTCAACTATTGTTAATAAAGGTCTCGCAGATTAACCAGGAGCTGGCATGCTGGGGTATTAAGTATTGCAGTATTAGTTTATTGCATGTGGCAACTGATTGGCTAAGACTGCTGCACTAGCTATTCATTCATTGTTGTTTTATGTGTCTGCTGACATAGTCACTTTGTGTTGTGCAAATCTGAAGGACTGTTTATAAGCATGTTTATTCAGCATTGTCGAGATGGGGTATAAAGTTCCCTGTGTGCCTGCCCATTTAAGTAGTTCGTCTTACTGACTTGTTCTCATAATAGTGTATGCATGAGTGTTAGTAGATACTTTGTGAGGGAGAAAGAAAATATATAACTGTGTGTGTTCATGTGTGTGTGTGTGTGCGCGCGCGGGTGTGTGTGTATGCATGTGTGGTTTGAATAAAGGACAAACGTCGGAATGTATAATATTGCAACATTAAAAATGTACTTTGTATAGGAAAATTACTCCAGAAGAAATTTTGAAGATATTTAACGAGTTGCCAGAAGGCCACCTAATAGGTAATGGCAACTCTGATGAAGAAGAACTAATTGAACTGAGCAAAGTGACGAAGAGGATTCAGTGGACACTCTTTTGAAAAACTATTATTTAGGGAAATATACTGCTGCAAATGGAAAAAAAAATGTTTTTTTTTGAAGCAGGTAAAACCAAAAAGAAGAATATTGAAAACATTTCCCCTGGTCTGAAAACCTCTACTAGAAATGTAAGGGATGAACTCTCAGCTTTACATGCCATCGTTAATTTTAACATGCTTGATGATATCACAAATTGCACAAATTCACATACACTATGAATCAGTACAACATTCACAAGATATGCATGCCAAAGAAACATCTATGACATTGATTGGGTGCTTTTACCTTATAGGTCTAAGGAAACGGGCTCACACAAATGCTCTGAAACTATAGGACTGATTGAACGGGAATGGTAATATTAAGAGCTTGTATGAGTAATAAGCAATTCTTATTTTTGCTTCAGACCATGCGATTTGATGACAAAACAAAGAGAAGAAGAACTGATCAACTGGCTGCTATTTATCAATTTGTCAGCAAATTTGTTCTACAGTGCAGAAATTCCTACAATCTTGGGATTGATGAAAAGCTTGAGGCTTTTAGGGGTGTTGTAGTTACATACAGTACATGCCAAATAAGCCTGAAGAGTGTGACATAAAGATTTTTGCATTATGTGATGCTAAAACTTTTTATACCAGCAATTTGGAAATTTACTGTGGCAAACAAAAAGACGGGCCTAATTTAGTTTCCAGCAAACCCAGTGACATTGGAAACAGCTTGTTATTGATATTGAAGGTTCTAACAGAAATGTTACATTCTACAACTGGTACAATAGTTACTCTCTGACATTGGAATTGTTGAAAAAAGGACTCACCTTGGTACCTACATTAAAAAAATACAAAAAAGAAATGCTCAGCAAACAAATCTTTAGATGTAGTGTCATTAATCTTTGGATTTCGTGAACTTATAGCTTATGTTCCAAAGAAAAATGGAGCTGTGATTTTACTCTCAACAATGGATGACACTCCTACACAAGATGATGTCACCAACACGCCAGAGATGGATTACAGTATAACAAAAGGATACTGTCAATCAGCTGTGTAGTGCATACAGTATTGTGTGGCAAACAAGAAGGTGGCCAATTGCAGTGTTCTATGCCTTACTGACTGTAGCTGGCATAAACGCTCAACTTTAGTTCTCTTGAATTAAAAAAACCATAAAGAGCCAAGAAGAACTTTCTTGAAGAAGTTGCATTCTCAATGATGAAGCCTCATCTTTCAGAAAGACAAAGATATGATCACTTCCAAGTGATATTAGTGTCTTCTTGTCTAAATATAAACCAGATCAGAACTTTAGAATTATAAATAAAGAAAACATAAGGGTGTCTTAAAGCTAAACTCTTCGAGGAACCGTGGGAAGAAATGTATAAACTAAATAATGTAAATGATAAGTTTAACTCCTTCTTAACACTTTCGTAAGAATCCATAGCTCCAGTTTTCCACTCCATGTAAAGAAAATTAATAACAATTCTAAAAATGACTGGCTAACTCAAGGTATAAAATTATCATGTAGACGTAAAAGAGAACTTTATTTAGCAACTAGAGAAAATAAGTGTGGTAGATGTAGACAACACTAAAATGTACTGCACAATTCTAAAAAGGGTTATAAATGCAGCTAAACACTTTGTTATGAAAAACAAATACGATCCTCTCACAACAAGCCTAGCACTACATGGAACATTATTAAAAAAAGAGACTGGTAAATGTCACTTGAAAAATAATATAAAAGAAATTAAAGCAAACCAAGTGACCACAAATGATCCCCAGCAGATAGCAAATGCATTTAATAAATATTTCAGTCAGGTGGCAGAAAATTTACTGACAAAGAAACAGCCTAAGATAGATCCAATTTCGTACGTTCAGGAAAATTTTACATCCTTAGAGATAGTACCCACAAGTGCAACCAAAATAAAAAAAAAATAAAAAAATACAATCCATGAAAAGCAAGAATTCATTAGGATTCGATGAAATAAGCAGAAAAACATTAAAGATATGTGCTGACATTATTTGCAAACCTTTAAGTCATATATGTAACATATCCATGTTAACAGGAACATTTCCAGACAGTTGTTAAGCCATTATACAAGAAAGCGCAAATCTCAGAAATGTAAAACTATTGACCAGCATCTTTACTTACAGGTTTTTCGAAAATCTTTGAAAAGTATATGTTTAAAAGTATTTATCACCATCTAGATAAGTGTAATATTTTAGCAAAAGAGCAGTTTGGATTCAGAAAGTATTCAACTAGTGATGCCATTTTCAAGTTAACAAATGAAGTTCTTAAGTCATTGGATGGCAAACTTAACATACTAGGAATATTCTGTGATCTATCAAAGGCATTTGACTGCATTAATCATGAAATACTTCTATCAAAATTATTAACTCTATGTAATTAGGGGCAAAGGGTATCAATGGATTACATCTTACTTATCAAAAATAAAGAAAAAGCTTATAATAAATAACTTCAAATAACAACTATGCATATTCTGAATGGTGCGAAATAAAGCATGGTGTCCCACAAGGTTCTATTCTGGGTCCCTTATTGTTTTTATTGTATATAAATATCTACCTGCAGTAGTAAACAACAATGTCTATCCAATTCTTTTTGCAGATGACACAAGTGTTATAATTAAAGAACACAATGTCAGTTAGCTCCCAGATTCATCTAATAAAATCTTCAACACACTAAATGATTGGTTTGAAAGTAACAAAATTCACATAAACTTTGAAAAAATCAACTACATTAAGTTTTGCACAAGCATAAAAACATCACAGACCTAAGGATAGAATATGAAAATAACCAGATTGCAGAAGCCTGTAATACAAAATTCCTACGTCTTATGATTGATCGTAACATGAATTGGAAAATCCATATTGATTATAATGGGTCATCAAGAACTTCCTCCCCACCCTGCTGCTGGCCACCGCTCGATAAAAGGTTGGCATCCCTAGGTTTATCGCATTCGATTCTGACGGGATGTTGTGATCATCAGTGTTATCAGCGTATGCGAGCGCATGAGTTGTTTATCGTACTGGATAGTATGGTCTACTATACTGTGAGTTCTGACGTGTGCCTGAAGTGAAATAAATGTATTCTACATGTGTTTCTAGTGGAAAACGCTTTTAATGAATGTGGAAATTATACTGAGAAAGTGAAACAAAATTTTGTTGCCAGGTTCCCTAACCCAAAACTACTACACCAAGATACTGTGCATGATTTAGTTAATATATTTTGGGAGTCAGGTTCCATGCATGATGCTGTTAGAAGTGTGCTAACAGAAGAAAAACTACCGGATATATCAGATAGAATGCTTAAAAGTCAATAGAAATCAATAAATAAATTGGCCCAACAATGTGATATTTCTAGCAATTCCGCATACAAAGCAGTCAAAAAAGAACTAGGTTTGTATCCATATAAGGTATCAGTTATCCACGAATTAAAACGGTAAAAGAGTTCAGTATTGAGAATGATTTCAGAGGTTTATTTTGCACCATGGAATTAGGACACCATGGAATTAGGACATTTTTTACTAATGAAGCTTGGTTCCACTTATCAGGGATGCGTAAATTCACAAAATATGCGAGTATGGTCTACTGAAAATCCTAATGCAATTCAGGAAACCCCTTTACATTCAGAGAAAATTGGCCTATGGCGTGTGATCCCTCGCTCTCGAATTATTGGGTCAATTATTTTCCATAACTCAATTAATTCAGATGTTTATTGCTCGGATATTCTTTTTCCATTTATTTCACAGCTAAATGAAGATGAAGTGAATAGTGCATTTTTTCAACAAGATAACATACATCACATAAATCCATGGGACTGTTAGTGGAATTTTTTGGGGAAAGACTAAATTCTAAAGATCTGTGGCCTCCGCGGTCTCCTGATCTTACTCCTCCGGATTATTTTCTTTGGGGAGCCGCTAAAGCTTCGGTCTATAAGGACAATACAAAAACAATCAATGAGCTGAAAATGGCAATGGAAGATTACATAACACCTGTAACAAAGGAGACATTAATTACAGTGTTCGAAAATAAATTAAAATGAGTGAATTTGTGTCTTGAAGAAAATGGTAAACATTTTCAACATCTTCTTTAAACTAGTTAGTTGCATATTATTTTTCTACATTACCTTTCATGCATGAATATAGTGAACCTAGCAGTTTTCTTAACCAGTGAAATGTTTTCACCATACGCTCGTGCCAGTTAGTGCTGCCACCAAATTCCCGACTCTAGGGGGATCTTGGTTACATGGGAGGTGCAGAGCTACTTCTCGATGAACCGTTATCTTACCCAAACTGAGCTCTGCATGCTTTGCAATCCGATCAGTAATTCAGCTTATAAAGAAGAGCATACTGAAACAGCTTATTATGCATATTTTCATTCACTGATGCCCTATGGAATAATATTTTGGGGAAATTCAGTAAATGCCAGAAAAGTATTCATTATGCAAAAAAGGTAATAAGAATAATGCCAGGGGAAAGACAATCAACTCACTGCAAACCACTTTTCAAAATGTTTGGAATTTTACCATTAGTCTGTGAATATATTCTAGTCATATTGTTATAAGTAACCCAGAAAAGTTTACAAAAAATACAGATATTCATAACAAAGAGACCAGACATATGCAGGACTTACATACCAATAAACAATTTGCAGTTATTCCAAAAAGGGGTTTACTGCAAAGGAGTAGTTTTAAAAGAATTGCAAATGAACAAAAACAAGTTTAGATCAGAATTAAGAAGATACCTTATTACTCACAGCTTCTATACAGAGGAGGTTTTCATTCAATCAAAAAACACTGATAATAATGTAACATTGTAAAAATAATAAACATGAATATTCTAAGAATGCAAATACACAGGTAGCCTTTACCAGACATGTAATTGAAAATTATGCAAAACTGACACCTCTGAAAATTCATTGTCAGAGTTATTATTTGTATATAAATGTATTAATAAGTATGAATAAATGTAATTGTTGACATGATCTACATCCTAGAGTTTGGACTTTGAGTCTAATCTCATAATAGGATCTACAGATTGCAATGTTCTGCCTGCCTGTAACCCCTTAGGTAACTCTACAAAAAAACATGGAAGGTGCATTCTCGTGGACGTGCCAAAGACATTGCCTCTACTATAAAATGTTCTTCCTGCCATAGATTTGCGTGTAAACAACACACAGGTATTATACACATGTGACTCATGTAACAGCTTGCAGTTTAGAATATTCTACTGAATAAGCGTTCATAACAAATATATTTTAAAATATAGTGAACTTTTTCAAATAAAGGACTTTGAAAATAGCGTATGTGTAGCCATTTTCTAAATAACGCTGTTTTATATCAGTTTATTTGAGACAGTTGTGTACCAGGCCTTCACTGTATGCTACTTTGTGATAATGTTTTGCCACCACAGTATATCCGGAAATATTTCAGACCTACATCCTTTATTAACATAATATAAGTAGTTAGCATGTTCACATTTTTAAGTGTGTAATATGATGAAAATATTGAGAAATGGATTTGGGAAATGGAGTACCCCACATACCTCCTTCTGTGAAGAAAGTAGGTGTACCCGTTCTTGGGTTAACTATCACTTACAATTAGACAGTTTTACTCCTTCTGTTTCAGACAAAATCATTTGATGTTTCATTTTATAATTACAATTAATGCAATTTAATACAAATGCAGCATACAATATGTATATACACTTCAAACTACTATACTACTTCAGGTTCATACTTCAAAATCAAAGCTGTTAAACAGTTTAGTGGGATACCAACCAGATTAACAGAAAACATGCAACACTTATAGACCTTGCTTACTTAAACATATCTAATTATAATTACAAAATGTTTAATGCAATTAATGACCTTAGTGATCATAATTTGTTAATGTTAGAAATCATACCCCAAAACATGAAAAAATTTGTAAAACAAAGGGAAGTAAAGTGTAATTATCAAACAAAAACAGACTTTGCACAACTAAATAATTTTTTCCACGCAACCGATAAACCAGCTTTAACAACAAATATAAATCATACATACCAATCAATTAATAACTTTGTTAACTCAGGATTAAAAACTGCCTGCAAAACACATACGTAAGTTTCAAAACCAAATACTAAGTTAAATCCATGGATCTGAAATCAACTTCTGGAATTAATTAACCAAATGAACAACTTGTACAAAACAACTTAATTTTCTAATTCATCGCATGAAATAATACAGGAGAATAAAGCATGCAGCAAAGAATGAAATAATTTAAAATGAATATTAAAGAAAGAATACTATTCCAAACAAATAGAAAAAGGAAAAAAAACAAAAAAACAAAACAAAAAAAACGATAATATGTAGACTGTTGTAAAGGAAATTTTCACTGATTCTAAAACAACACAGAAATTGAGTATGAAGGAAAAAAAAATGCCCCAAAAATGATGAGGAACTGCCTGTGATGCCAGAAGTAGTTAAAGCGGGCATTAAACACTACCAAAAAAAAAAAAAAAAAAAAAAAAATCTGTGAGGAACTCAATATATATTTTGCAGATGTAGTGGATAATATGGTAAAGGATCTCCCTCCCCCCATATGTAATAGTCATACAAGTCCAGTACAATCATTATTCTTTAAACCAACACATACAAAAGAAGTGAGTAAAATAATATAAAAACTTAAAAACAAAAACAAAATCACAAATAATGCAATTAATAATATAATTTTGAAGAATTGTCACTATCATCTAGCACCTATACTTTCAGATCTAATTAATCTTTCTCTAAATAGTGGTAGAGTGTTTGACATATCTAAGCTTGCTAGAATAGTACCAATACACAAAAAAAGATGATAAATCTTCTCCGAACAACTATAGACTAATAAGTATTGTATCCACTATTTCAAAAGTTCTAGAATCCGTAGTAAAAGACAGACTTATAAACTTTCTAGAACAGATACATTTTTTCTTTAAATTCCAACATGGATTCTTACCCAAACACAGCATAGAAGCAGTAGCACTTGGTGTAGTAAACCTTTTACAAAAAGCTTTAGATAACAAACAAATTGCAGGTAGACTTTTCATTGACCTAAATAAAGCATTTGATACTGTCAATCATGAACTTCTAAAATAGCACAGTCAGGAATAAGAGGAATCTCCTTAGAGCACAATATGTCAGCCTAAACAATTGTTCCAGCCCAATATTAACAGTAAAGCATGGAGTTCCACAAGGTACAGTGTTAGGTTCAATTTTATTTCTTATCTTCATTAATGACATAGGAAATGCAGAACTAATAGGTGAAATATTTCCATTTGCAGATGATATTTTTCTATTTCATGAAAAAAAATCTGAATTACAAGTAATGAAAGAAATGCAAACTGACCTTACAACACTACAGACATGGTTCACAAATAACAACTTAATCCTTAATGCCAAAAAAGCTAAATATATGCCTTTTCATAAAACCTCTAGACCAGTGTTTCCTAACCTTTTGAAGTTCACGGCACCCTTAGGAATAACATTAAACACTAGGGGCACCCTTCCTTGAATTAAAAGAAAATTAAGCTTAATATGTTAATTTATTGAAATATTATATAGTAATAACGTACACCATAACATAATACAGTAAACTTTACTACAATCACTAAGTAAAAATACATCAGTAAATTTTGTTTGATTAATGATTAATGTGAAACTTGTGATTGATGCTTAGAGCACAGATATGTGATGTCGGGTCTTACAGTTGGCAGTGAAACACGCAAATCATCCTCAAGGTTATTCAGTCTATTTCTTGCTTTGCATTTTATTGTCACCATAGCAGAGAAGGCTTGCTCGCATAGATAGGATGTTGAAAAGGGCAAAAGTGCGTTAATTGCTTTCTTCATTAGGTTAGAGTACTCCTCTCTCCGTTGAAGCCAAAACCTAGCCACCGACGCCTCACTCTTGGCGAACTTACCTTTGAGTGTGGAACCAGCGCAAAGATCAATAAATTCATCTCGTTCGCAAGCAGTGAAATCTATTTCCTCTGCACTATCTACGAAATCAAATGGTGAGACAACCCAGTCGAGATTCGTAGTGGAAATAGTTGGAAAGTACGCATCTATTGCATCTTGCAATCTTGATAAGTGATCACAAATACGATCTTTCAGCTTACCCAGATCTTTATCTCCTGCCACATTAAGAAGAAGTGGAAAGTTCGACAAATCTCCTTTTTGAACTGCAGACTTCCAAGAACTAAGTTTTCTTTTAAAACCTTTCATTTTAATGGTTGAGGAGATTATTGTTTCATGTCGACCCTGCATCGAAACATTCAGTCCATTCAGCTTATGAAAAATATCTGCCAGATACGACAGTTCAAAACACCAAGAATCACTTAGTAAGAGCTCATGAAATGTGTCTTGATTTTCATCCTTAAAAAAAGTTTTTAGCTGTTCTTTAAGTTCGAGAAACTGGTTCAATACACGACCCGCGACAACCACCTTACTTCTGTGTGAAGTAACAAAGAGATATGAGCTGCATCTGTTGCGCGACATAACTGTTCACAAATTCTGCACTTTAAAGGTCGAGACTTCATATAGTTCACCATTTTCACAACTTGGTTAAACTCTTCAGCAAAATCTTCATTACACGCTTTCACGACTAATGCCTCTCTATGCAGAAAACAGTGAGTTATAATAATGGATGGATTTTCATTGAGAGCTCTGGCAGTAAAACCTTTAATTTTCCCAGACATAGATGGTGCACCATCTGTACATATACCACAACAGTCTTTCCATGAAAGATCATGGTCATTGACATAGGAATTAATAGAAACGAAAATATCATGGCCTGTGGTTGTAGTCTCCAGCGGTCTACAGAACAGAAACTGTTCACTAATATCTTTTTCATCAATATATCTGATAAAACCAAGGAGTTGTGGTTTGTCACCAATATCGAGACTCTCATCTACTTGCAAAGCAAATGTTCTATAAGTTTTTATTCTCTCCGAGACTTGTTCGTTGATATTGCATGACATTTCAGATATCCTGCGGCTGATTGTGTTGTTGGACAGAGGAGCTTTCGAAATTTGATTAGCTGCTCCTTCGCCAAGTATTGCTGAAACTATAACTTGACATGCAGGGCCAATGATTTCCTCTCCAAGAGTATGAGGTTTCTTTTTTTTAGCTATCAGTTCTGCTACTTTAAATGAGGCTTCAAGAACAGTATCACCTATGGTCATTCTCTTTACCATTCGCACAGCTGTTTTCTTCTCCCCTTCTAATGTATGTGAAAAATACATTACACTTTTCTGTGACACACTAGGATGCTTTGTTGTAAGATGCCGCTTCAGTTTGCTAGGTACCATGGCCTCGTTGCTAAGTGTTTCGCCACAAACTAAACACACAGGGATAGGGTTTCCCTCGTTGTTATTCCACTTAAATCCATACGTTAAGTAACTGTCCTGGTATGTTCTTTTCTTTCGTTTGTCTTCTTTATGTGGTGAATTCGACGGTCTGGGAGAAACTGTAAGATTTGGCTTCTTAAAGCAAGCAGTAGGAGCCGACTGTTCACTTTCACTGTCCTGGCGTTTACGTTTAACAATGAACTTATCCATAGCTAAACACTGTGAATCAATGCGAGGAAGACAATTGAAAGCGCCAAGTGGCATACACTTTTATATATTCATCTGTCGAAGTCTCGGGAATGTTCGTGGGAAAGCGAGTAGTCTCGGGAATGTTCGGCAGGGTATAGCTGTAATGCCATCTGTGGGATACTAGTATAACTGAATTATTGAAATGAATCGACCACTATCACCATCTGCCGTGCATGAGAGTAATTGATTTGACTTGTTTTATTTCAAGACCTTACAAGACTTAAGGCTTCAGTAGAAGGTATTTTTTTATTTTGTTTATCTCAATATCTCGCAGCACCCCTTAGCCAATCACACGGCACCCTAGGGTGCCGGGGCACACCAGTTGGGAACCGTTGCTCTAGACCAATTACAAGTAATATGTCAATTAAGATCAAAGATAATGTTATAGAAAGAGCAAACAGATTTACATACCTAGGACTAATGCTTGACTCATCTTTGACATGGACATACCATATTGAACACATTATCAGCAAAACAAACTCTATTATTCGCATATTGTACAGACTAAAAGATCTAGACTTAGATAACAGCTGTAAAAGAAGTCTTAATTTTGCACTCTTGCACCCCAATTTTCAGTATTTAAATGCAGTATGGTCAATTAAGAGCAGCTAAACAGTTTAGAAATCCTACAAAAGAGAGCTATTAAAATACTTTATGGATTTAATATTTTAAAGCCTTCCGTAGAAGTATTTAAGGAAACAAATATACTGCCCTTTTCCTATCTCTGTAAATATAGTGAATCTTTATTCATGTACAAAACTGAAAATAACCTGCTATGTACCAACTCTGTAAACAAATACAAAAGAGTGATATTCACTCCTACAAAACTAGATCAGCCAATTACATATGGAATCAGTTAACTCTATCAAATATAGAATAACAAGTAGGTTATTACATAGTGCCACCAAAACATACAAAAGTCTCCCATTTAACATCAAAGAATAACTCAACTTATCCCAATTTAAAAACAAACTCTTTAAATACCATTTGAGCAATATTGTAATTCCTAAACATTTGACAACAGAAAATCCTATAGTGTTTTTTTTTTAAATATTTCATTAAGTTTAATCGCACACCCACATAAATTAGGTTAAAAAATTATATACATAATTTATTCTTATATATGCCTTTTTTTATGTGTTAATGTGTTTATTGTTTGTATTTTGCCTACCGCCTCACTAAAGGGCAGTCCCTACCTACACCAATATGCTCATTGCGACATTCTATGTAAATAAATAAAATAAAACATTGACAACCACTAATGATGAGTATTGCCAATGTTGGCGTAGAAACACAGCCATCAGTGAGGATCATCTACAGCTCTAGCTGTTGTAAGGATAGTCACTAGTTATACAATTTTAACACTGGGCTAATATAAATGACAGGCATTATGGATGATGACAATAATCTGGCTGGTTCAGCAACCTCTCTAGTCCACCAGCACTACAGTTTGCTCTTGTTATCAACATGAACAGCTCATCACACCTGAAGCTATAAAACAAATGGTCATTCCATAAGCACGAGAGAGGAGAAATGCTTTTTCCTGGCAAGGAAACAATAATGCAATTGTGAGCAGTTGTAGTTTTATGAGTCAGGGAGTTCCACCTTTCTCCCCTGTTAATTCATGCACTGATGCACATACACATGACCTTTTTCAAAGAATGCTCTATTTTTGAATTGGGGGCTCAAAAGCATGTATATCCAGTGAAATCCTGACATCAAATTTTTGGGTGGAATGCCATACTTCCTCTACCTACTAGGTAGATGGTAGAGAAAGTAAAAATGTGTACTCTTACATTAAAATCTTAGTTACACATTTATAGATATAATATTATTTCAATCAATTCCAGCAAATATGAATGAAGGTCATCTCCTTAGCGCGGTGGTAGCGTTGCTGCTTACCAACGGGAGACCTGGGTTCAATCCCCAGTACCGGCATGGGGATTTTTCCCCTGCTGGGAGAGCTGGCCCGGGGTGCACTCAGTCTCGTAAGGTCCCTGGGGGGGCCAATTGAGGAGCTACTTGATGGAGAAGTAGCGGCTCCAGGTCATGAAGACCGCATTAACCGGCCGGGGGGACTCAAGGCGCTGACCACGTCTCACCCTCCAATACTGCACCCCATCCATGACATCTGTAGTGGACCGAGATGGGGGACGCAGCGGCCGGGCGGTAGGCCAAGGTTCCCCGTGAGCTGTCATGCCATGGAGTTATAAGCAGTTATCATATATTGTAAAAATATACGGTTCATATTCCAAAACACACTAAGACTTTACATCCAAACTTACATACAAGGCATCCTTAAGTAGTAAAACCAGTAAACCAGTAATCAGTAAAACCTACGGGGGGAAATGTAAATAGGGATACAGTACCAGAGTCCTGATCAGACTCCGTTACTGTTTAAAAAAAAAAAAAAAATGAAAAATTGTTTTACAAAGTGGTGTCAAAACCTAAAAATGTTTCCCTTAGACATTAAGATATGTATGTATATTTAACTGTAGGACTGTATTGGTATTATGAATATTAAACTATTAAACATACACGCATTCACTCCCACATTCATACTTCCTGATTCTGTGGGGTTAAGAAATGATTCTGTTTGAAGAAAAATTCCCCAGTAAGGAATCAAGCCCAGGATCTCTGGGTTAAGAAGTAAGAGAGCTGACACTCAACTGCAATTTGAGCTCATATCAATTAGTTTAATCATATGTGTATAATTTTAATTTCTTGGTCATATCTAAAATGCATTGAGTTTTGAAGTATATTAAAAGCAAAATGTAAATGTATAAAATCAGATAATTAATTGGTATTGTCTAATTTTAGAGTTCAATCCCAAATTGTTTTATGAGAATATCTGGATCATTGAAAGCAGCTGAGATTTAGGTTGGTACATGACAGCAGAATCTTTGTCATATATGGTAGCCCAATAACAAGGTGTTTTTATATGGTTGTAATGTCACATGAATAGTGGATCAAGTTTCCAGTTAATATGAATATGGGATATGTGTCAAATTTGTAAACTTGTGAAAACAACTTGGTCATTTTTGGAAGGAAATTTCCAAGAGCTAAGTAGATTTGGAGACAAAATATTTTACCATTAAGCATGCTGCTAGAAGATAATAATAAAGACACTTTGTCATCCCTTATGCTGAGTGATAAATGTTCATTGAAGGTTACCAGATGTGTTCACCATTATCTTTATCTCCTTGTTATCTTATCTGCAAATATGCATACTAAACTAATTAATTTATACAAGATCAGTTTAATTGGTATTAATTGTTTTCTTTCTCTACCACATACATATTAGGTAGTGAAGGTATGTCATTCCAACCAAAAATTTGATTCTGAGATTTCATAAGAAATTCATTCTTTTAGGACTCTGAAAGCAAAGCAAGGCATTTTCAAAAAAAAAGGTTGTGTACATCTTTTGCTCTGTAATGTGTGCAAATGTGAATGTTTGTATGAATGCATGCATTTGTGAACTGATAGCTCAAAAATGAAAATTCTGCTAATTCAAAACTTGGTATTATGTTTACTATTTTCCAAAAAAGTGACATGAAGGTTTTCAACTATCTTTTAGGTGGAACATTTCCCATAATTTGTTATTTTCTTAAAACTGAGTAATGATTTTAATGAAAATGGCATACATTAAAGACAAATGAATGTATTTACTTCTTTTTTTTCTTCTAACACTTTAACTTTATTTAGTATAATAAAGTTTTGCTAAAAGGGTTATACAAAATAACATGAAACATGTAAATGGGCACTACCCAGCAGTAGTCCCAAAGGTTATTATCTATTTAAATTTATTTAGTATATCCTGTGCTAACATATTTGGTAGTGAAGAACGGAAGAATGTAAACTTAACATGTGGTATTTAATCATGATCTGTGCAACTTCTTGTGGCTGATGCAGAGATGAGAACCTGAGAGAACCTCCAGAAGCATGCAGCATTGTGTTGCAAACATACTAGGGATGTGAATCAACAAATGGTAAAAAAATATCAGGGATCTCTGATAATCAGTGATAAACGTCTGTTTGAATTCTTTGGATTCGGCTGATCTGGAAAGATGAGGCAGGTCCCCATATAGAGCAACTGTATTGTCATATGGTCAAATGAAGAATGTACAAATAATGCACTTGTATTGTACAGGTAGCAGAGATTGTGCATATACAAGGTGTTTGTCTTGACAGATTCATGGCAGAGTTTCTGTATTAAGTTGGATCCAAGTGAGCTTGTTGTCTAAGATGAGGCCAAGATACCTGATAGATTTCACTGTCCGTATCTGCACTCACAATGATGAGTGATTTTTCGATTATATGTCAAAATATTTTGGATTTTTGAAAATTCATTAGGACGTGCCATTTATTACACCACAGGTATACACTGTCACAGAAAACTTGTAGAAGAGCATGTCACCATAATTAGAGCAGAGACATCATTTCATTAGCAAAGTGGGTGACAGTGAGTTGAGAATCAGAGGGAAAATCCAAGGTATATTTAAGATAGAGAAAAGGTCTGCTATCACCGAAACAAATTGTTTTGAATGGTGATTGTGTAATTTCATACTTGACTGAAAAAGTGTGTTTACTGAGATAAGCTTGCACTATTCTGTATAGTGTATGGGAAAGAGAAGCTTTAAGTTTAAGAAGCAGACCTTCATGTCATACTTTATTAAAGGCTTAGTTAGAGTCAAGAAGTACATAGTCAAACGTGTCCAGTATTGTATCAAGAACACAGTTAACTGTGGCAGACAAGAATGATGTGTGTGATGTGTATCCAGTTGTATCTATCACCCTGAAGATGAGTAAACAAAGACAATAGCAATAATTGTTCAAATAATTTAGAGAACAAGAGAAAAAGACTTATATGATGAAAGCTGTGTGAATCATTTCTTGCTTTATGAGATTTAGGCATGAGTAAAACTATTGCATGTTTTCACTGCTAAGGGAAGCGTGTGTTTTGAAGTATGGAATTGAACATCTGTGCTAAAGAAACTAGTATCCTTTTAAAGAATGCTTTTAGTAAAGGCTGAATGATTAAATCATGACCAGGATTTTCTTCTTTGGTGTTTGTTGTATTGCATTTTTTTACTTTAGCTGGTGTGAAGAACTGGTGAAAGGAGGCAGTTGTAAAGGCTATGAAACATCATTCTGAACTCTATTAAAAAAGTCAATGTCACTAATTGGATTTTGCTAAAATTGATTAGCAAGTATTTCAGAGAATATTTGCACTTTTTCTTCTGGAGTTGAAAGCCATGTACTCCCAACTCTTAGGGAAGAAATCTTGTCAAATTGTTTGGTCAGGTATTGAGGTTTCTTCCACAAGGAGCCATCTTGTGCATCAAGTGTTGTGTACTAATTGTTAACAGAAGCACAATGCTAGGCTTTTAAAGCTTCCTGCAATTCTCTGCCGACTCAGCTACAGTTAGCATTATGTGGAGGATACTTGATTCATTCCCATAGCCTTCTGCATTGCTTTTTATTATGGTAGAGTTGTTCCACGTGAGGTGCAGAAGTAAATATTTTGTTTATTGCAGAAGCCAGGAATTTGTGAACTTGCTATGTTTGCAGCATGCTGGGCGTCTGCATAAGATCAGTTACAGCTCTATCAATATTCTGTGGTGATTTAAGAGGTACTTGTGAATTAGTAAGTTCATAAAGAACAAATGTATAAAGGTTCCTGTTAAAAGGATATTTAATAAGAGTGAGCCCAATGCAATTGAGATTATTTACATTGAGTATGATTAAAACAGAAAAGCAATCAGAGTTTAATTTGTGCAAAACCATCAGAACTGAACATATGTTGGTTATGTTCTTTCCTAAAAAGTCTAGATGGCTGGTATACCTCCCATCATCTGGGTAATACGTTGGCTCAACTGTGTAGATTGGCTCTAAGTTGAGTTGTAAAATGATGTCATGTAATAGTTTTCCTCACGGATTGGCGATGTTGAGCCCCAGCGAGAATGTATACTGTTGAAGTCTCTCCAAGCAAAATGTTCTGATTTCATTACATGTGCTATATCCCATATATGTGCTGTTTTCAATTTGTTCGATTGTTCTGAGTAAACTAAGCTTATTTACAATTTTCTATTCATGGACTATATTGCATGTGGCAGAATTGAAATTTAGGTTTTTAATGGGCTGTAATTCATCATGAATTATAGATTGTGTCACAAAAATGGCAGAACCTTCTTTTCTTTGTTACAAAGATGATCAGTTCTATAGGAATTATATCCAGTGAGGAAAAGATGTAAATGCGGAGCTAATTTTATCTCAGTTGTTAATAAAATGTCAATATAGTAACTACTAAGAAGGTGTTCCAGTTCAAAATATTTATTGTTGATGCCATGTCAAATTTACAGCCAGTTTGAGGTGTCCATTATTTATTTAGTACCAATGGCAGAAATTGAGACATAATTTTCATCAATGGACTTGATAGGTAGAGATTAAAGAGAATCAATGTGTTTAAGATGTGTTTGTATTATAAGCTCATAGGATATTTGTTTAGTATATTCTGAGATGGTAGCTGGAAGCTTTCTTCACATGAGTTATCATAGCAGGCGCAGTGCTTTTTGTCAAGTTGGTAATGTAAGGTGCCTCAACATGGATAGGACAACCTTTGTAATTAGCTGTGTGCTGGTCTTTGCAATTTATGTGCACTGACCTGATGGATGCTGGTCATTGCACTTAGCGCATTCCTGTCTTCACATCTTATACATTAAATAACTGTATTTTAGTTTAGTCAACTTATGTACACTTTCATTATTTGCAAAGGCAGCTTTTGGGGTGAAGAGAATCATCTTCTTTGCATATAAAATTTAAAGAATAATGCAATAATGCAATTGATCAGACAAGATGGCGGCAGTTGAGAGATGTGAAATAGAAGTGTCCAGGAGTTTGAGGGCAAATAAGGGAGAGTTTGCGTTAAATGGAGAAAATAAAATGAGTTGTGGCCAAATCAAAGGTGGATGAAATAGTGAAAATGGAAGTTCGAGTGGAGCGGGTCGGAAAAATGAGAGATCTGTGAATATGTGTTGTGACTGGAGATCGGGTGACGCGCATGAGAGTGTAGCATCACTTCGGTTAGTGATCGAGATCCTCAGGAAAGACCTCGTGGTGGCAAATAAAGAAATAAACGAACTAAGAAGTGAAAATAAAAGAATAAGGAATGAAAATGAGAAAACAACTAGGTGCAAGGAGGGAGATGAACAGAAAAGGCCTAGCAGAAGTCAAACAGCTCAGTGGGTAAACGTGAATGCAAAGCGTCGGTCCTGGGGAAACAATTTAGCGAGTGCACGGAAAGATGAAGTTCTGCTGTCCAATAGTTTTCAGGTGCTGGAAACGAACCCAGCAGCACAAAACCAAGCCGACACAGAAGAAACGGTGCATTCTGAAGATGGAAGCCAGCAGGAAAGCACGCTGAGCAAAACTAAAAATGTGGGTGAACACGTGTTCGAGAAAAGATCAGCCATAATTATAGGGGACTCATTAGTACGTCATACTAGTGAATATGTGGATGAAGACATCATAGTGTATTGTTTCCCAGGAGCCAGGCTACAGCATATTGAAAAGAAACTATGGGAAAACAGAGATGACCCGGACAACATAGTTATACACGCGGGCACCAACAACGTACGCAGCGCAGACATGCCTGATGATATCATGCGAGAAACATTACAGCTGGTGAAAACCACAAAGGAACTCTTTCCACGAGCCAGGATTTGTGTTTGTGCTACTTTACGCTGCAGAAATGAAGATGATCGCTTCATAGATGCTATAAACTCAGTGCTTGAATGGTTATGCAGTGAACATGACTGTATGTATGTGGATGGAAATGCATGGATTAGAGACTATGATTTGGGTCGTGATGGATTACATTTGAAGGGGGGTGAGTAAATTTGGCAGGTTGTTAGGTAGGGTTGTAAGCCATCTCAGGCAAAAAAACCAAATTGTGTAGTGAGCGTGTTGAAAAAAATGGAGTCTATGGTTATCTGGCAAACATGGAAGGTAAGGAAATCACTACAGAGCCCCAAAAGGCTTATACTCAACTTGATACCATTAGTAGGAAAAGGGGAGGGGAAGAAAAAAAGCAGACAATAGCATGCAAAACATTTCAGACAGGTAAGAAAAATTGTTTAAAAATCTGCCATTTAAATGTTCAAAGCTTAAGTAACAAAGTAACTGAATTAGAGGTACTAATGGCATCGGAGGAAATGAATGTACAGGTACTATGTCTCACTGAACACTGGCTAAGTGGGCAGAATGTCAATTGTGTAAATATAGCCAATTTTAAACTAACATCAGTATTTATTAGGGACAAATATATGCATGGAGGATCAGGGATATTTGTTCATGTAGAAATAGAAGTGATAGATGTAAAAGAATTGCAGTATTTAAGTGTAGAAAAACATTTCGAGCTCTCAGTCACTGAGATAACAAAAACTCAAACAGTAATAGCATGCATTTACAGGACACCTGATAGTGACTTCAATACATTCATAAAAAAATTAGATGAGCTACTGCAGAAGTTAACAAAAAAGTATAAAAATATTGTGGTGTGTGGGGATTGGAACATTAACTTACTGCAGCAAAGCCAAAAAAGCATGGAAATAGAACATTTATTCAGGGTTTTCAACATAATTAATACAGTACAGGTTCCCACTAGAATATAAAAAAATTCGGTGTCACTTATTGATGTGTTAGCTACAAATATGAACTATGATCAGCCGGCGCAGGTAATGGAAACGGGTATCTCGGATCACAAAGCGCAAATCCTAAAAGTATCAAGTCAGTCATTGAACAAAAGTAGAATAACAAGCAGTAAAAGGCATTTTAATGAAGAAAATCAAAAGCAATTTAAATACCTATTAAGCAAAGAAAGTTGGCATGACATTTATGAAGAAAAGGATGTACATACAAAATTTGATAAGCTAATAGAAACAGTTCATCACAATTTTAATATAGCATTTCCACTGAAACAGGTTAGTATAAAGAACAAAAACCAAAAAGGGTGGGTGACCAAAGTTATAAAAGTATCCTCACAGAGAGTCAAATTCCTATCAATGTTGGAAAAAAGGGGAAAGGTGTCAAGGGAAAACTTAAGTTATATAAATAAATATAAAAAAGTATACAGGAAAGTTATTAGGGATGCAAAAAAACTGGAAAATGATATATATATTCAAAGAGCAACAAACCAAAGTAAGGCAATCTGGGAAGTAATCAATAAGGAAACCGGGAAAAGAAATTTGTGCATAAACCAATTTGAATTGATGCATGAAGGGCAAAAAATCAAAGATCCAGTTAAAATAGCTGAATTGTTTAATACATATTTTGTTGAGGGTCCAAATAAACTAGTAAGAGATAAATATGACACAGGGGTTAAAAAAGCAAGAGAAAACAGTAAGGTTAAAAGATGCATGAATTCAGTATTTATTAAACCTATAAATGAGCAGGAACTGATAAGGGCAGCAAAAGGGCTGAAAAGCAAGCTCTCAGCAGGTCTAGACGAGATTCCTGATCTAGTAATAAAGGTTTGTGTAGAGGAAATAGCAAAACCATTACTGAATATCTATAATACCTCCTTTGAGACAGGACTTTTCCCAGATAAATTAAAAACAGCTAAAGTTAGGCCCCTCCATAAAAAGGGACCCCAAGATGTGTTACAAAATTACAGATCAATTTCTATGCTATCAGCATTCTCCAAGATTTTGGAGAAGCTAATGTTCAATAGAATTAGTAATTTTTTAGAGAAAAATAAAATTCTCACAGATACACAACATGGTTTTAGGCGAGAAAAATCTACTGAATCGGCAGTTTGCGCCCTAATTGAAAAAATTATTGCTGCTATTGAAAAGAAAGGGAAATCAATAGGTTTGTTCCTTGATTTAACGAAGGCATATGATGTGATTGATCATGATATACTACTGAGAAAGTTAGAGGTGTATGGTATTAGAGGAATAGCAAATGCATGGTTTAATTCTTACCTATCGAATCAATCTCAAGTAGTAGAAATTAGCAACCTGAATAAAGAACATCTCAGTATAGAAAGATGTCAATCTACGCAGAGGAAGGTAGGACAGGGGGTACCACAGGGATCTATATTGGGGCCTCTTCTTTTCTTGATTTGTGTAAATGATCTCCCATTATGTGTCCAGGAGTCTGAAGTGGTGTTATTTGCTGATGATACAAACCTGCTGCTAAAAGCAAACAATGACAGAGATCTTCAGAAAAAAGTAAATGGGGATATAAGGAAATTGATATACTGGTTTGAGGTAAATAGAGTGCTATTAAATACACAAAAAACTGTTGCTATGAGTTTTCATTCGAGTCATCATAGAAATGTGGCAAAACCGCATATAAAAATAGACAGTGAAATCATAAAATATGAAGATCAAACTAAATTCCTGGGGATAATTATTACAGAAGATCTTAAATGGGGGACACATATAAATATGCTAACCAAGAAACTAAGTGTGGGATGTTACATATTGAGTACATTGAAAAGAGTGACGAGTGTGCAAGTTTTTAGAACTGCTTATTTTGCATACATCCATAGTCATATAAGGTATGGAATAATGTTCTGGGGGGCATCAACAGAATCTGAAAAAGTTTTTCGGTTGCAAAAGCGGGCCATAAGAATAATGACTGGCGAATCAAGTAGATCTCCGTGCAGGGAACTGTTCAAAAGGTTAAGGATTATGACTGCACCAAGTATGTATATATTAGGAGTTATCCATCATATCAGACGAATAAGGCATCAGTTACCAGATAACCAAGAGATTCATTATCATAGTACAAGGCAGAAAGGAAATCTACATGTGCAATATTGCAGAACGAATCTAGCCAAAAACAGTGTAAATCATAATGGAATAAAACTGTATAATAGGCTGCCCCTTAATATAAAAAATATTGAAAATGTAAATCTGTTTAAGAAAAAACTCAAATTGTACCTATTAGAGGATGCATTTTATTCAGTTATGGAATATGTAAATAAGTCTTACTAATTAAGGCAGTATGGATATGTGTGGTGACCCTAAATGCTGTATGCATATGTGAGAGAGTGTGTGAGAGAGTGTGTGAGTGTGTGAGTGTGTGTGTGTGTGCGTGCGTGCGTGCGTGCGTGCGTGCGTGCGTGCGTGCGTGCGTGCGTGCGTCCTTTTAACTTATTGTTACATTCCTATGTAACTTATTGACGAGTCTATATCATGTATACATGATCTGAAGGATGAAATAAATGAATATGAATTAATATTTATTTGAAAACCCTCAGCCTTGCTATTGTAGGCTGAGCTGATGTAATGCTTCCAGTTGTTTATGCCTTGCAAGTCTGCTGGATATAGTGACCGGTACACAACAAAATGAGATAATGCTCTGTCTCTTGCTTGCTCTTTTCCTTTTGTTTATGTTGTTGCTATGGCAATGTGATGTCAACAATTTTTTTTCTGCTTGCATTGTTAAAATTGTACGGAAATATTCCATTACGGTGCTAGGATTGTGTCGATACTGTGGGAAGAAATATCAACTCACACTGTCTTGTGTTTCTTGATTGTGAGATGTACAAGTGACATGTGGATGTTATTTTTGTGTATGTGAAATGAATCCAGTTAATGACATAGCTTGCAATATACCTACTTGAGACATCGTTCTCCAGGTGGAAAGACAAGAATGTAAAGACGTGATAACAGTTAGAAGACCTACTACACAAATAAATCTTTGTATAAAAAGGAAAAGAATGGAAAATGCTATAACATTTATGTTAATTTCAAAACATTTGGGATTTCTTCATTTCATAGCTCCGATTTAGAAAGACTATTCTGTGGGCTCTGTTTACTTTTTAAAACTAACCATGTGTGGAATAAAGCAGGATTTTTGGTTAAGAACATTATGCAAGCTCTAAATAAGCATAAAGATTCTGCTCAACACCAGCAATGCAAACATCAATTGAACACTTGTTTAAAGAACAGAATTTTGTAACATTTTGGAATCCATTTTAATGGAAATGAATGCAAGGTTTCAGAATTGTGACAATTTGTGACCTTGTGGATACCACAAAATTTTAAAATTATGCTAAAGATTTTCTTTCTTCAGCACTTGAAAACTTACAACAGTATTCAAAGAATGAACTGCATCTTTTGTATGCTGATGAGGTTATAAGTCTATTACTCCAGTGGAGAGCCTTAAATTGTGACAAGAAAATAGGGATGTATTTGAAAAACATGCAAGTTATTTACTTTAATTTTAACAATTGCACCCACAAGTGCATTAAGCAAAAGAATTTTACATGCTTGAAAAGAATTAAATCTGCTGTTAGAAACAGTATAGTAACATCACAAGAAAGATTGACATCATTAGCGAACATCTCTATCCAGACCAAGTCATCTTATAATAATGATGTCACAAATAAGTTTGCTGCACTCAAAGCAAGGAGGATGGACTTAATATCCAAGTAATAAAATAGGCGAGCTTCGTATGATAATTATTATTTAGCTAAATTATTTCAAAATCTTCTCGGGCTTCTAGCCAGGTAATAACTTGGCTTGACACCAACGTTTCGAAGAAGTGCATCTTCCTCGTCTTCAGGGTGAACTTAGCTAAATTATGTTTAAATTTGTCTAGCATTATTTATTAAAGTCTGCAGACTTCCATCTTCTATTTAAGCCATGGACTGCCACTGATTATTTGGGTTGAGCCTAACTTTCACAAAGAATTAAGGTAAAGGCACTTTAGTCCTGATGCTGGTAGCATTTGTACCGGATTATATCCAAGAGCATGAAGTTCCTCCATAACAGGAGTGCTATCACATGTGGGGTGAAAGCTTCTAGCAGCAACTCTTAAAATTTCATTCAGTTTTTACCTGAGATGTGTGGTACTGTGCTTGGTTTTCGTCCAAATAAGGAATAGATTAAACTGATTTAAATAAAAATTTCACTTTGTGGTTATCAATGGTAGCATGCTAAAAGACCAGTTTGTAGTGTAGCAGGAGATTGATATAGATGTTTGGAGGAATTTAGTAACAGTGACGCTCAAATTATATGTTATATTAATTTGTTGAGTTGGTTTTTTAACACTATGTGACTTACATTCTTATTATGATAATAAGAATGTAAGTAACATATAGGAGTTTATAAATGTAAAAAGAAGCTAGTAACAGTGAAGAATAACACAAATATTAATATAAAAATAATAGTTGCAACAAATCTTCACTTATCTTTTGGAATCCTTGCCTGGACTAGTTTCGCAACGATTTCATTGCATTATCAACATATCCTTTTGGTCTCTTTTTTGATGTTGTTTATGAACAGTGTAAATAAACAACATCAAAAAAGAGACCAATGAAATCGTTGCGAAACTAGTCCAGGCAAGGATTCTAAAAGATAAGTGAAGATTTGTTGCAACTATTATTTTTATATTAACATATAGGAGATTGATATATTGATGGAGATCTTGATTACTTCTCACATTATGATAATAAGAATGTAAGTAACATATAGGAGATTGATATATTGATGGTGATCTTGATTACTTCTCACTGTTCACATTTACCTGATGATCTGCAGATAAGTTTGCCAAAGTTGAAGATGCAAATGGAGATTCGTTTTCCAGAGAGCTGATATTCAAATTGAGCTTATTTCATTTTGTTACAACAGCAAGAGTGCAATTTATTTTTGTAGCAGTAAGAGACCGAAGTAATTTGTATGATTTCAGTCACTGGTTTGCTGCACAACTTCACAAAAATCCAGTCAAGAGCACACTAAAATCTAATTCACAATGTAAGCCATAGCCTCTTCTATAAATGAATGTATGACTTGAATTGTATGGTAAATTCCACTTCATTTGGGAGGAATTTAATATAATCTTGTATAACTTGTATACATTAAGTACAGATGAAAATGTAACACACAAAACATATAGATCTCTTTAAATCACACAATTTATTTCAAATAACCTTTTTTGAGATATAAGTGATTGACCAGTTATCCATTATTATTTTAATTATTAAATATTTTGTCATTCTTTTAAAGTGCTGTAATTTGTTCCTTGTGATTTCATGGAAGTCGTATGGAATTTTAAGTCCAGCATAACAGTGTTTAAACATTTGACTACTGTTATACTTGTATCTATAACAAAATGTATAATGCAGTTATTTCTATATATAGATTAAAATGGCATAGATCAAAAAATAAATTTTTGTAAAAATAGTTTGTATAGTCACTAATAAATGATGTGGGTAGAGAAAATCATGTGAATGTAACAAAAGATGTTTTTTATGATCGTAGAGCACATAATGATATGGGATGCATCAAATATGAGTGTTTGACTATTTTACATATTACAAATCATAACTTAGGCTGCCCTTTAAGCTTGAAACCCATGCTTTGCAATGTCAGCCATCTACATGCTTTGCAAATTTATACATTTTGCAGATTTTGTATGCCCTCCTTCCCTTAGTGTTTGCTGTCTCATTGTGAGTACCCTTTATTTTCTCTTCTGCTTCTCCAGTTGTTTCCATTCTATTTTCTTTTACTTGTATCTTAGCCTTACTCGAATCTGTCTTCCACTTTCTATTTCCCCTTTTTTACTTTTCTTGCCTGTAATCCTTTATGGCTTTTCACTTATCTTTCCTCTATTCTTCACCTTATTCTTGCTGCACTTTCCTTAGTTCATCTATCAATGTCTTCTTACCTTTTGCTCTGCCTGGTCACTTGCCAGTCATGCATGTTTCCTTGTTGCTCTTTCAGATTGTGGAGATTATAAATTGCTCTTCCACTTTTATGTCTCATTTCCATTTATTTCAATGTTCTGCACTAATATCTTGCCTAATTGCTCGGCTGCTTCTTTTTTTTTTTTTTTTTCATAATACATCTACTCATCCCCAGTATTTGTCCTCCCATTTAAGTGCTTCATATTCTACCCTAATCAAATCTTTGAGTAGAAATAAAAACACAAGATGGGAAGGTTCAGGACCTAGGGATGGAAATAAGCAAAGCATTTAGATTTGAGAAAAGAAGGCGGAAAAGAAATATATTTGCAAGACTCATAAGCAACAAATGGTATACAAATAATAAAACAGCCAAAGAAACTGAAAGGAATGAACATTTATGTCAACAGAGATCTAACTTACAAGCAAAAAGAAGTAATGGAAAGACTAACAGAACAAAGAAGAGAGGCATAGAAACAGGGAAAAGTAGCATAAATCTGACATTCCAAATCATGGATGGGTGGTAAAATGACAGAAGGGGCATCAAAGAGTTCAAAGCAAGCAGGATTCAGTAAACAGAAAAATTGACAATGGTGGCAATATTTCAAGATGGGGTAATGACTTAGGGGTTAACATAGAGGAAAAGCACAGACAGCTAAATTTGAGAGGAGAATAGCAGAGGGAAGATGGTAGAGGAGTAAGTCAGAGATAGGGGAAAGAGGCAGTGAGTGGAAAAAGAAATGGAAACCAAGTGATGGTGAAGGAGGGAGGGAAAATGAAAAAGGGGCAGCGGACACTGGACAAAGAGGGCAAAGAAACTCAAAAGGCAAAGTGAACCCTAAGAGGGAAGTGAGGGAGAGTTAGACTGTGGGTGGTTTGAAGGAAAGACATAGACACAGTGATGAATATGAGTACATTGTGAACAGAAAGGAGGTAGAAAAGGTCAATAAGATACAAATATGGAAGAATGTTCAGAGGGAGCAAACAGGCATCACGTCGGTCATGACTAGGTACACAGACATTAAGGCAAGGCAAGCAAATTCATGTGAAAGAGGGGAATAAAGGCAAGAAGTAAATAGAGTTAGGAAAGTAAGAGGGAAAAGGGAAGGTCAGACAAGGAAGAATCAGTGAACTTAGAGCAAACTCAAATGGGAACAGAAAAAAAACAAGATCAGTGAAGAAAGGAAATAATTAACATTAAGGAAGGCACATGTTTAAAGATATTCAACTATACACGGAATCACTGAAGAGGTGGGTCCAAATTTCAAAGGGCAGTTTGAAATGTATACAATAAATTCAATTGCATTTAATTTACAGTAAAATGGCATATAATTAAAAAATAAAGAACACAATAAAATATGCAATTAATGAGTACACAAAAAAATGAATAGTTATTCACAGAGTCTGGAACTTTGGCAAATCACCTTTTTAACATATTATATCTTAAATTTAAAAATTAATCTATGAATTAAATCATTCTGACTATAACATGATAAAGTTTTATGTAGCATTCTTCTGCCTAGTTTATGCTTGAATAGAAATAAATAAATGTTTTAATTGTTATTATTTCATATAAATGCTTATTATTTTGTTATTAAAAATTGTCTACAATCATGTTTTAATTTATTTCTGCAACCGTAACAATGAGAATGAATGCACCAAATGATTTTATTGTGTTTTGTCAGTTTATATTTTTAACAGTAACAATGAGTTGTTAAAGTGTAAAAGGAAGGTTTTAAAGTTAGTGCCTCCTTCAAAAGCAACAACAAAATTATCAACCAAAACTTATAAGTAAATATTAAAATTCTTGTTTCAAACTTCTCTTTCTTTCAGTTCTCGTTAACATTCAGTGTTTCTTAATGCAGTAGCTTAAATTATATTAATTTTTTTCAAAGTTTTAACAATGGAATGAAAAAATACATAAATACAACTAAAACTAAATCTCTTTGCAAAAACCAATTGTAATAAAAGTTTAAAAAGCTTATATGCCACTCCAGTAGTATTATCGCCTTCTGTGGTGCAATGGTCACCATGCTGACTTCATACACCCAAGGTCGCGGTTCAAACCTGGTGGAGGACAATGGATTTTTTCGGGTGTAAAAATCCTTAGCATGGCTTCCTTCGGAAGGGAAGTAAAGCCGTTGGTCCCGTGTTGTAGATTTACGGCACGTAAAAGAACCTCAAGCCTGATAGAGAGGCCTCTGAGCAAAATTAAGCAGTCTTTCACGCCCAGTATAGAATGGGACGCTGAGAACCACAGCAGTTAAAGAGCGTCCATAAATAACACGCCATTTATATTTTTTTTCCAGTAGCATCCATCAGGACAAATAGAATTAAAATTAAATCCTTATTGCAAAAGTCACTTTTGATAACAATTTAAAAATCACACCACAGTATAGCTGGTCATACAGTCACCTGACATATGTTTACTGGTTTCTTTGCAAAATATCTGATCATTCAGTGAACTATGAGAGAAATATTTCAAATTTTAACGTATTGGTATAATTATATACAAAATGCCATTTTCAAGGATACTGGAAAAGAAGAAAATGCATATGCTTCCAACAACAATTGCAATATCAAGTTGAAAATCACATTTTGCATTGGACCTAAAGCTTTTCTTAATGTTGTAATCTCCCTTGGTGGAAACAACAGAGTATTACATTAAGGCAATTTTAGGATAAATATATGAATGCCAAGTTTACAAAAATATTACCTAAATATTATGATGAGAAGACCAATAAAGAATAAAACTATAAAATATTGGATTTCAATTGATGAGCTGAGCGATTCTATAGATAATTTTATTAACAATGTCATTGATGGACCTTCAGAATCTTCTTCAGAACAGAAATCAATAAAGCTTTTCTGCTTACAATAGTATGTTTGGAAAAAATACAAATATCTCACATTATTCAATTCATGACCGTTATTATGATTTAAAGAAATTCAACATGAGATTTTACATTTCATCTCTGACAGCAGAGCTGAAAAAGTATAAAGTTCTATTTCCAAATATATTGCAGGTAATTATCCTGATATATGGTGGACTTTGTGACAGTGATGTGTTTTAACAATTGAAATTTAGTTGAGTTGATTTTGTAACACTACATCACTTACTTTTTATTTCGGAAAACATGTTTCAGAAGCCATGTGCTTCCATTGTCAATTCCTTTGGTCGACTGCCGGCATCGCTTGCTGTGGTGGTTGTCTCTGTCCCTGGTGGTGGTTTGATGAACCTCCAGGGACAGAGACAACCACCACAGCAAGTGATGCCGGCAGTCGACCAAAGGAATTGACAATGGAAGCACATGGCTTCTGAAACATGTTTTCCGAAATAAAAAGTAAGTGATGTAGTGTTACAAAATCGACTCAACTAAATTTCAATAATGTAGGCAACCTTTATTTTCACAGGGTATTTCATATTATGTTTGTTTCTGGATGTAAATAAATTGATTAATCAAGTATTAAAAAGATCTTTCTCAAAGCTCCATTAATGATTCAGCCATTTAAAGGCATTGCTCCAGATATAGCTCCACTCCCTTAAATCAAAATAAGACAGGAGGTATTAATTTCAACAGTAGTTTATGCCTCTTTCTGGAGTATAACTATGGTGGAGGATGATGCATCTTTGGTTGTAGCAGTCAAAAGGTTCTAAAATCAACTTTCAATTGTGAGTTTGGTTTCCTGCCACAAATAATCTCTCAACTATCAGAGGAAATCAGGAAAACTGCAGACATGTATTATAATGTGGCAAGGAAACAACTGGGCTAAAACAGAAAAATGTCACAGAGTGTTTCTGATGTACAGAAATTTAGAAACATTTCCAACATTCTAAAAGATTACAATTTTATTGCAGTTGAAGTCTTTCTCTATTGCATTTTTAGATTGTCTCTCATGGAAAGATCATTTTCTCAAATGAAAAATAATACTCAGCATGCTTATGAGTAGTCAATATATCAGCATGACATTGTAATACACAGTTCTATAAGAAATATTTTCATTTTGTGTCAAGGGCAAAATTTTGTTTGAAACTTTAAAATTAGGTACTATATATGACACATAAATATACTAATTAGTGAATAACATAATCTAGTAATAAACAGACCTAATACTTGAAATTCCTATATTGCCTTTTTGTTGCCATTTTAGTAATTTTATTTATAATGCCTTTTTGCCTGCCTGTTATATCATTTATAATTTCTAAACTTGTGGGCCTTGTTTATATGTGTAAGATATTTATGCAAGGTCTAATTCAATTCTTCAATTCTTTATTAGCTGTCAATTCACTTTTATAAGCTTTGATATTGTCAAAGGAGTACAATATATAATCATAGGATATACAGTGTATAAAATTAAACATATAAATATATACACACGCAACAACTAAGAGATATTTACAGATTATTAACTTTATACAAACATTTATCAATTAAGAAGTAGTTTAACTTGTTTTGAAACTGTTTAGTACCATTTAGTGGCTTAATTGCTGCTGGCAAACTATTAAATAAAATTTGACCCATCACAAAAACATCTTTATCACTTGACTTTCTAGAAGTATGTTCTCTGAAATAGTCATTGTTGTGTCTATTGTAGTCGTGAACATCAGAAATCTTCAAATTTAGCTTATTTACAGCAAAAAGAATAGCTTTATATACATATAGTGAATAAAATGTGAACATTTTATTTTGTTTGAAAATATCTACACATGAATCAGTATTTTTTAAGTTAAAAATTATCCTAATGCACTTTTTCTGTAGGACGAATACTCTGTCCAGATGAACCCTTGGACAACATCCTCATATTTCAATTCCATATGAGAGATAAGGGTATATAACCCCAAAGTAGATCATTTTTAGGAGGTTGGTGTCACCAATTGACTTGAAATGTCTAATTAGATATATTGATTTGCTAATTTTTTTTACATAGCTAATCAATATGATTACTCCATGTCATGTTATTGTCTATATACAACCCCAGAAATGTATGTGAACTTATATCATTTATATTACAATTATTTTTCTATACATTTGGAAGTGAGTCTTGTTAGTTAGGCTAATTTGCATTGATGTGGTTTTTTCCATGTTGCACTTAAGATTATTTGTGTCAAAATAATTTGTTAGCTGTTCTCCCTGATAGCTTATGTTCTGGATTAATTTATTATTATCACCAGCTGAACAGATGACTGTTGTATCATCAACATAGGATATTATCTTAGCCCCATTTGTAATTGGTAGACAATAAACAGTAATGGTCCTAATACACTGCCCTGGGAAACCCCATATTTTACAGTCTTACAGCTATAGTAATTTTGATAGTTTGCATTTTAGTAAAGAATTTGTGTGTATTGTATTCTGCCTTTTAAATAAGAAGGTATTAAGTTCTTGGATATTCCCCTTATACCATAATTATCTAATTTTTGAATGAGGATATCATGATCTACACAATCAAATGCTTTTGTTAAATCAAAAAATACGGCACCAACCTTTTCGTTATTCTCTAATTTCATAGATGCTTGGTGTGCAAACTCTGCAATTGTAGTAATTGTTGATAGACCTTTTTGGAAGCCATATTGGAACCCTTGAATAGTATTATTTTTCTTTAGAAAGGACAAGAGTCTGTTTAAGATTACCTTTTCAAATATTTTTGCTATTTCTGAAGTTAATATAATAGGCCTACAATTATTTATATCTTGTTCATCTCCTTTTTTATACACAGGTCGCACTATACTGGTTTTAAGACACTGGGGGAATTCACCCTTCTCTATAGAATTATTGATAAGGTGTGAAATGGGCTTTGCAATAACATAACTGATCTTAACTTGTGAGAGGAATACTAATTCAGTTTGCCAGTTTCTTTCTAATGCTGGTAATGCAAGTTTGTTGATTGTCCCTACAAATAAACTTGAATGGAGAAGAAAAATTATTGCTAAAACATCACAAATAATGGGACATTCTTGTTCTTAGAAACAGGTAAGCTGTACGTCAAAGCAACAGCCAGTTTCTTTCTAATGCTGGTAATGCAAGTTTGTTGATTGTCCCTACAAATAAACTTGAATGAAGAAGAAAAATTATTGCTAAAATATCACAAATAATGGGACATTCTTGTTCTTAGAAACAGGTAAGCTGTATGTCAAAGCAACAGGACAAAGGATGTTTACCTGTGGCCTTACAAATTGAGGATTACGATGACCCCTTCTTAGGGTGCTGGATGTGGTATAGGAGGATGGATTCATTGCTGGTTGCTGCTGATGACCAAGTTCTGACATGGCTTTTCTACTGCGATTACTTCCACCTCCACAGTTATTCACAACTCCTGTACTACCTGCTGTAAGTAACATACTTTAAGTTTACAACACTGTAACAGATCAGCATAAAACTGAAACATAATATTTAATATGTTATCCAATTTTCTAGTCAAATATAAAATTTTTGAGAGTGCAGGACCTCTTCTTACTAGAAAAAGTTTTTAAGAGAAAGAATGACTTTTTATGAATGCTATGTATTAATGATTCTGCATTCTAGGACATTTTAAAAACATTTTTTTGCAGCTTTTCAGGATAAGTTAAAACTCCAGAAAAATATCTGTTCAACATATAACTTTATAAGATTAAGAACTAGGACACCTCAACTTGTGTTCAGATGGTCTGAACACTAGACAATATAGGTAATTAGAGATATAGATGTATGAGTCCTTTCATGTTTTTTGCAAGGAAGGGAAAGAGGGAGGAAGGACAGAAAGAATGGGGAAAAATATATAGTGCAAACTGTTGTCCCTTTATAGACAAATATGTAGTTTCTGGGTATTTAAGGCAAAATGCAAGACTGTACATTTATATACAAATTTAAGAAACAGGCTAAAATTTATATTCTATAATCAGATATAACTGTCTAATGAATATAAAAAAAAAAACCTTATTTTTATATTTTGGGGCTGATTTCAAATGGTGCTGCAGCACGTAGTACCTATGTTTGAAAACATTTAAAATCATTATTCAATATGTAATGAGTTTTCAGCTATGTTAAAAAGAGAACTGCATCAATGAAAGACAGAAAATCTACTTGCTTGTAGTTCAATTTTATTGTATATTTGTTATCACCTGACTGCTGGCTGTATTCATTGCAGTGACCTCCACTGAAGAAGTAAGAATCAGAATATACATTTCTTCCAAAGAAACAAGCAGAATTTGATGGATATGGAGCTTCTTCCACCTCATTGGCTGGAGGACAAATCTGTACCCAACCCTGAAATTGAAGGTAAATTTAAGTCCCTGAAGGAAAACAATAGAGAAAATAAATTCTGTACAGTTCTTTGAGAACATAAAGTGCATAAAAAGATAGTGGAAATATCTGATGTATTCTATGCACATGACTTTTTTTGACTATTCTGTAATGAACTACTCTTACAAAAGCTTATTCTTCTATCTATGAAATTGATTTATTACTTAGTTCCTTATAAAGTAGAAAGGAATTATGAGAATACACTACCTAAGCAATAATTGAATCTTTTAAACCTGGTAACTATATGATTGAAATTCACAGGAGCAAAAGAAAAGAAAAGGGAATTACAAATAACTGTTTGAGTAAAGTAAAGTATTTTAAAACCAAACAAATTAACAAGTAATATCTCGGAAATGGTTAACTCAAAAAAAATGTATACATATCACAGATGTGTTTTTTAACGACATCTACATTTTTTGTATAGTAAGCTTTTGTCTATTTCTTACAGTTTACCAGTTATGCAAAAGTCATCCATAATGAAGAGGTCTTCAGAGGTAATTTCCAGAAAATTCGAGAGATACATTTTATTTTATTTGTCATATAAATATCTTTAATATGCAGTATTTTAATGAAAATCATTAGAGCCATTTTTGAGAAAATAAAAATAGTCAAACATTTTTCCATCTGAAGTGTAACTTCAAATGGATGGATTTTCTTGAAAATCTTTATGTTGCATTCTTTAAAGAATATCAACTTTGGTGTTTAACCAATTTTCTTTTTGAGTTACACCTTGCACATGCAGACATGTGCAGCTTGCGCACACATAGAGTTTTTTTTTATTTATTTTTTTTTTTGAATCTGGGCTCTTAAAACATGTACCCATTTCTGGTGAAATCGCAGCATAAAATTTTTGAATGGAATACAATATCTTCTCTATATACTTTGTACATTGTACATGCATGCTAGAGAAAGTAATGTAGGTACTGATTGTATGTATATATTACATATTAGAACTGGGCAACTAAACTGTCCTAACAACATCAGTACTTAACATTTTTGTGTTTATCAAAGTCACTTTTTTGTGTGCTGAGCTAAGTACACTTTAGGTAAAGAGCTCATGGTAGTCAATTAGGTTTTGTGTGCATTTTGAGTCATTGCTTCCCTGAGTGCTAGAGACCATATTAGCTGATGAAAGCTATAAATTACCTGAAAATGGTAATGTGAAACAAGGTTGCTAAGTATGACAAATTTAAAACTGATTATGTGCTTTATAATGTTTCAACGTTTTGTTCATCTTTACATGGCCAAAAACCTTTACTAATAGCTGCTGAATGGATTTTTCATAAAAATGTAAACATAAACAGAAAACTTATTCACAGTTGCATATAAATGAGTAATACAAGGAGCAGGACATTTTAGAACACTATAATCTGTAGTTTTGAAGTAAATCACAATGGTGGAATCTTTAATCTGCTTTTTAATGTAGTGTAATTGTTTATGCTTTCATTTTTTGTAACTCACAAACTCAGTTTTATTTCTCTCTCCTCTTTTTAACAGGAAAATTCTAACTTAAAACTGTAACAACTGACTAATGCTATTACCAAAATCACACTACCAACTCTGGTCGGTGTCCCTACATCACCCCCTTCTCAGTCATTTACATAATCTTGGAAGCAGTTGATAATCGTAGTACTCAACCTGACTATGTAGTTCTTGACATATCCACCATCTGGGGTTGTTGTTCTTCTATGTAGTGCAATCCATTGTTGTCATGAGTCAGTATATGCTGGTTTTAATTTATCTAAGGATATGTTCTTAATCATGTGATTGATTTTTAACCAAGAATTTTTCTGTATGTTTCACGACTTTGTATGCACCTTGATACAGTGCTTTTAGGGTTTTCTCATCTTTGTCAACTCATACAAATACATGACTTGCCTTATTGATATCTTGGAATACAAATGGTTTTTCCTTTGATTTATGTGGATATTAAGTTTATTCATGTATTTTCTCAACTGTGCTATAAATGTCGGCAAGTACACATTCACTTTTGTTTCAGGAGTGTTGAAAAAACCCCCTGATAATTTAAGTGGTGTACCATATACCATTTCTGCAATACTAGCATTGCTACCCTCTCTGATAGACCAACAGAGTCCCAACAAGATTAGAGGTAATACACTGTCCATTTCTAATGTGTGTGAGCATGGATAGACGCTTTAAGTGTCCTGTGGAATCTTTCAAGTTTTCCATTTGATTGTGGGTGATATGGGGTAGTTTTCGTTAATTTACAACCAAATATTTCTGTAAGTGTTTGGAAGAGTTCTGATTTAAATTGTGTTCCCTGATTCGTCATTACTTGGTATGGTGTTCCAAATCAAATGATCTAAGCTACAGTTGCTGCTTGAATATTTCTAAGAGGAACAATTTCAGTCCAGTTGGTAAATAGATCTATACATGTAAGACAATATACACACCCTTCTGATGTAGGTAGAGGCCCAATCAAGTGTAAGTGGATAACTCCAAATCGTTCATCATTATTTGGAAACTTCCCAAGCAGTGTTCAAATATGTTTGGTGATTTAATTCTTCTGGCACGCAATGCATCTTTTGTCTCATTGACTTACACCTTGTTTTATATTCCGCCAGATGAATCTAGTTGTTAACATCTTCACGGAAGCCTTAATTCCTGGATGTGCCATATGGTGGTAGTGCTGAAAAATACTGATCCTGAATTGTTGTAGAACATATGGGTGCACGCTGGTGCTGGACCCATCACACTATAGTTGTTTTCCGCCTGGAGTTGTTTGTGTTTTAAATTTCAACGAAGAATGAGAGCTAGCTCATAGATTATCTAATTCTTCATCTCCATTCTAGGCTCGAGCAATTGGTTCAAAATCAATTTATGATTGATTCTAGTGCTTCAATCCTTGATAAATGGTCAATCACTATGTTTTCTTTGTTTTTTTTTCCAGGTACAGGTAGGATATCTGTGCTAAACTGAGAAATGTAGAGTAGATATCTTAGCTGTATTGGTGATGCTGCTTCTTTTTTTTTTTTTTGTTTTTTTTGTTTAAATGCAAATGTAAGTGTTGCATGGTCACTGTAAATAATGAATTATCTTCCACCAGATATCTGAAATATTTCACAGCCATATAAATGCTGAACAACTCTTGGTCATATGTGGAATATTTCTGCTGAGGTGGAGAGAATTTTTTCAAAAAGAAACCAATTGGCTTCCAGTTACCCTTTTCATTTTGTTGTAATACTGCACCTGCTGCAAGGTTTGAGGCATCAACAGACAATGCCAATTCATATTTGGTATCTGGATTTGTTATTAAAGCTGCATTAGCTACATAATTTTTTGCACTTCTGGAATTGTTCTAATGCTTCTGTAGTCCATACAATCTTCCTTTTGTCATTCTTGGTTACACCTTTAAGGTATTTGTTTGTTTAATAATGCTTGATTTTCTGCAGCATGTGGAAGATGTCTACAATAGAAATTAATAGTTTCTAAAAATGCACATAACTCCTTCACAGTTTCAGATTTCCTATGGTTTAATATAGCAGCTACTGTCTCTGGATCTGGCTTAACACCATTTGATGTTATCAGATGTCCTAAGATTCTTTTACACCAAATACAAACTTGTCCATGCTAATTCTGAGGTCATACTTGTCCAGCTGCTTAAACAGTAAGCTTAAGTGACACTTAGGGCTGTGCCATGGCTAGACCACTTGCCTCTCACCTAGATGGACATATTCGACCCCAATCAACTACATGTGACATTTGTGTTGGACAGAGGGGTGGGTTTTCTCCAGGTTTTCCGGTTTCCCTCGCCATCACATTCCACCAGTGCTCCATCTTCATTTCATATATCACCAGTTTCATCGCCTGAGGTGTCACAAGTAGTAAAATTGGGTGTTAAACACTACCCAACAACAATAAGTGATATTTATGCTCTTCTGGAGTTGTAGATGCTACCAAGATATCATCCAAATAAGCAAAGCAAAAATCTAGTCCTTTAAGCACTTCGTTAATAAATCTTTGGAAAGTACTAGGTGCATTCTTTAAACTAAAGGGCATTAAGTTGAATTCATAGAGTCCAAATTGAGTGATAATTGCTGTGTTTGCTTTGGTTTCTTCAGCAACTGGAATTTGGTAATAAGCTTTTAGGAGATCAATCTTGGAAAAAATTTTCTTGTTCTAAAGAATGCAACTTATATCATCCATTCTTGGTTTTGGATAACAATCTGGGAGGGTCCTGTCATTTAGATGAGGATAGTCTTCACAATATACCATTATCCATTAGAGTTTGTTGTTAAATGCAGTGGATTAGCCCATTGCGATTTAGATGGTCTGTTTATGTTGTGATTCAACAAAAACTGAAATTCTGTTTTTGCAATCTTTGATTTATGAGGGTCTAATCACCTAGCTTTACTGTATACCGATGCTCCAGCTGATGTCTCAATATGATGTCTTACCTCCTTCCTTGTAATTGTTTGGTTACGCCAGGAAAGTTCTGTAAAAGTTGCAAAAATTCACAAGTAGAATGAAGTGAACTTACAGAATCTATGTCTTTGCATAACATTATTTCAGCTGACATCTTGAGCTTAGTACTACTGTCAATTTTGTTCTTTAAATCAATCAGTAAACCTTAGTTCTAAATTTACATTCAGTATTTTGAAGCCATGGGTGTTAATTTGTAGCCGTTAGCTGCATGCACTATAAAATTAATGGGTTTTTAACTTATTGTTAGCTGGTACTGGTATAACAGAGATATCTGCCCCACTATCCACCAGAAACCTTTGTCCTGAAGCCTGATCTATAACAAATAAGCAAAATTGGCAGCTGGGGATCCTTTCCGCTACTGCGCTATCTGCCTCATTTAGTTTCCCTTATTCATCCATTGACAAAGTTGAGTACATTTTTCTGGTAGGCATTGCAATCCAAACCGAAAGTGATAGAAAAATATTTGCTATTATTGTCAAGTTTTGGGCAACTTCTATTTCAGCTGCTGGCTCCTTGTGGTAGACTGTAATTCCAGCTTCTTCTAACCCTCTTTTCTAACTCTTCAATCCTAGCAAGAAGAACTTGAGCCGACAGAGCAGACGAGTTTGGGGTAACATTACTGCTGCTACTGAAGTTTGTGGTGTGGTTCATTATTAGTTTGCATCTCAAATATGTGATCTGCCATTTGCACCATTTTATCAACATTTTCATCTGAAATGCTTAAAATGCTTTTTATATTATTAGGGAGGTTATCAAGGCAGAGAGTTTTTAAAATGTTATCAGAGACATTTGATCTGCCATAACCTTTCATTTTTCTCAATAGCTGGCTGGGTTTCATGTCACCTAACTCCATTTCGCTGACCAATTTTTTTTATTTGGTGTTCTTCGCTCTCTTTAAACAACAGTAATAGCCTTTCCTTTGCTATGGAATACTTATTGTTTTCAGTGCTGGTTACTAAATTCCAAATGTTTTCAACTACTCTTGGCTGTAACTGTGCAAGAATATAGTTAAATTTTGTTACTTCAGTTGTTTAGCCAGCAATCAGAAATTGTGCTTCTGCCTAACAAAACAATATTTCAGGTTTCTCAACCCAAATAGGTGTAATTTGACACTCATCTTATCCAATTCAAGATTTTCTGCGGTACTCGCTGTTACTTGGGCTGTGTTGCTTCTGCACTGGTCTTTCCGTGTTCCTTTTACATCACCAGTTTTGCTGATTTCTCTCTTTAATCTGGTTTTTAACCTAATGTAATAATTTACACTTTCATTTTTTGTAACTCACAAACTCAGTTTTATTTCTCTCTCCTCTTTTTAACTTAACAACTGTAACAACTGACTAATACTATTACCAAAATTACACTACCAACTCCGGTCAGTGTGTTTGTATCCCTACACACAAAATTTTCTATCAGTAGCATTTTTAGGTGATCTTCAGTGTCTCTCCTACCTTAATACTGCTCAAATTCAAATTAGTTTTTTAGATTCATCTATATTTTCACATTTTCTTTGAAGTTTGCAAAGCATTGAAATGAATGTGCTTCATTACACATTACATTCATTCATTGTCGCGTTTCGTGTTCACCATGGGTTCAAACCAGGCAGAGGATGATGGATTTTTTTTTTCTCTTTCAGAAGAGAAGTAAAGCCATTGGTCCCATGTCGTAGATTTATGGCACATAAAAGAACCTCAATCCTGATAAAGGGTCTCTGAGCAAAATTAAGCAGTCTTTCATGCCCAACATAGAATGGGATGCTGAGAACCACGTAAAGTTGTGATTTTTTTATTGTGCGATATATTTCTCTGAATAAGACCACTTCTTTTTCTAGAGGTGTTATCCTTAGGACTTTCATTTTGTTTTTGTTGGTTGCAGTTGATCCACTATTATGTACACCAGGTACAACATTCACATTAGGAGGAGCTTGAACAATATTATTATCAATGGGATGGTGCTATTTCAAATCGGAAATTTCATCACCAGAAGCATAACTATAGCAAACAAAGCTCCAATTGTTAGGACTGTCTCTCTAAAATCAGTAGTTATATGAACCAGTAAAAGTGACATTGATTTAACAGGCTGTGCAGTCAAAATCAGGAGCTAAGCATGATGCATCCAACTGCAAGTCTGCAACAAATGTTCCTTGTACTAAAAATTCATCCATATCAATAGATGTTATGTGCCCTTGAAACTTTCTCCCATTTACCTATAGCACAGAGTGATATCTCATTGCACTGCCAACTACCTTATATCAATACTTAGCAGAATGAATGAAAAATACTATAATACATAACAGGTTCTTCCACCCACCCACCCTTTCACGTATTAGCAATGCTTGCCTATTAAATTATTTTATCTTAGAAAAATAATATACAATTATAACAATAAATACTTTTCTTTACATAAATTATGTTGGATTTAGCTTGTGGCAATACATATATACATGAGTATGGGCGAAGATGTGGCTGCATGTACACTTGAGCACAATCTTTTAGTTCTTATGAAAACCTGAAAATAAAGTGTAGTAGGCAATATTCAGTTTGCTGGTTGGTGATAATGGAAACAATGATTTTTGAAATCCGAAACCAGTCTTGGTTATAAAAATGCTTATGCAAATCTTTGTAAAGAATTGTGATCAGTAAATAAAATGTTCTAATGCTAGCAGCATTTTCGTAAGTAGAATATTAGCAAAAGCACAATTAAAAAAATCTGATGTGTACCATTCACATGACTTTCTCTATATCCCTGCAACAAATTATTCTTAAAAAGCTTATACTTCTATTTACTTTATGCTAATCAGAAAAAATTAGCAGAAATAGTTTTATTACTTGCTTCCTTGTAAGTAGAAGCAAAATAAGGGAGTACCATAAGTTAAAGTGAAAGCCAAAAGTTGGTTGCTATGTGACTGATGTTCCTTTGTTTGTATGGACAGGAGTTGACAAATTCCGTATGAGAAAGTATAAGTTTTTCAAAGCTGAAACCAAGAAAAAGGAATAACTCCAAAACGATCAACTCCACGAAAAAAATGTATATATCATAAATTGTGTGTTTTAACGTGCTCTACATTTTTTGTGGGTTAAGTTTTTGTCTATCTCTTACGGTTTTGTAGTTATGAAAAATTCATCCAGAATAAAGTAGTCTTCAGAGGCTATTCCCAGAAAATTCAAGGTATACATTTCATTTGTCATATAAATATCTTTAATATACGAAATTTTAATCAAAATCGTTAAAACCATTTTTGAGAAAATCAACATTTTCGAAAAAAGTTCTATGTAAAGGGTAGTTGGGGGTGGGGGGATTTTTCTCAAAATCTTCATGTCGCATCCCTGGAAGATATTAAACTTAGATACCAAGTTTGGTGTTTTACCGACTTTTCGTTTTTGAGTTATCGTGTTCACAGGCACACGGACACACACACACACACACACACACACAGACCTTTTTGTGAAAATGCTTTCTTTGGTTACAGGGGACCCTAAAACATATATTTCCGGTGAAATCTCGGTATCAAATTTTTTGGTGGAGTGCAATACATTCTCTATACACTATGTACATAGTGCATATAGAGAAAGTAAAAACTGTAAATAATACAGATAATTAGGTTTTCATTTTTTAAAACATTTATAAATAAAAGAATAATCTTTTCTGAAAGCAAAAGTATCTATTATACATATAGACCTCAGGTGTGCACTGCTTTATTTTTATAAAAAGAAGATTGTTTTAATAGCACAATAGGTTTCAAATACTGCCACATTTCTACTAGGTACAGCAAACATTTCTTGCAGCTTTCTGTATGAGGGGTCACTTTAGTCATCGTTTCCAATTGTTACAGAGAAAAAATTGTCTTATTATATCATGTAACTCATGGTAACATAGCACTATTTATTGCAGGAACCACAGGTTTGATCACTGATGCTGGAAAAGTAGCTGCTCTGATCTACAAGGTAGCCAATTGGTGGAATTCAACATATCATTTCCCTAAGCTACCCTGAGCCACACAGACTTTTTAGTCTTTCATATTACATAGGTACTATTATACCTTGTTTTGTGATGCTTACTGTCATCTATTTTAAAGCTATAAATATTTATGAAACTCTAAATAACTTACAAGATGATTTAGATTATGCCGAGAGTTTCCAACTAGTGATGTAGTCGCATAAGGTGCAGTGGAGCTAGAATCACTACTGTTTTGTCCTTGGAAGCTGGAAACACAATTTTGATCAACTTCAGCATATGCTGGGATGGCATCACTTCCAGGTGTGCTCTGTCCGCCAGAATACTTAAATGTCTCTGCATAGTCATTGAGGGTGGCTGTTACAACACTGCCATTGTGTAGCAAGCGAGATTCTGCATCCTTTTCACTGTTTTCAGAGTTGCGCCATCTACTTTCAATCCACAAAGAAGAGTCATGTGGAGTTGGAGTAGTTAATGGATGAGGCAATCCAGCGGCTGCTTTCATACTTAGGGGAGTTGCCAACACACCACCATTAGAACAATTATCTGCAATACAAGGATGTTTAATATGCTGATAATGTAGTGGGAGTCCATAAAAAGTAATTTTATACAATACAGCTAAACCAAACAAAGTCTGGGACATTACTAATTTTCAGAAGTTTAATCTATTATATTAAATAGAATTTAATACAAAATTTAATAGAAAATCTTATTTATCATTTGCAGATACTCTCATAACCTTTGCTACTATAAAGCTAAGACATGAGTTGCACTTATTTTTGTGTCAGTTCCTCACAACGTGACTTAAAGTTTGAACATGCAGGTCATTATTGTATATTCAAAATATACTGTATGTATAAACATGTGTATTTTTCAAGAGAAAAGAAATAATTAATATAGAGGAACATATTAGATTGTTATGTGTACATCTCACTGCTTTACAGAGAAATATGAGTATTTAGTTCATCTCTGTTTTATGAAACACATACCTAATTTTGATTAAATATATATTAAGTGAAACTGAGCTACAGTACTATGGGTTTTATCAACTAGAATTAAAAATTGAGATAAATATACAATTTAAACCAATTAATAAAGTTTTCAAATTTTATTTATTTATTTTCAAATATGACTGTCAAGGTTTTAAATGAACAAGCATTGAAAGAAAAGTGGCATATGCTCATGCTCATTTAAATTAAATTAGTTGACTTCTTTTTGTAGTAGAGTTTCATTTCCTTTTTCACAATCTCATGTTCTAGGTATTCTATCTTCTTTAAATTTGGAAAGCAAAATTATAACTGCAGCTTCCTTGAAGAAATTGCATAATAAGATAAATCACTACTAAGCATTTAATACTTTCCATAAGAAAATTTAAAGTATGTAAACTAAATAACACTTTTAATGATACTATTTTCTATTTTTTAATTTATGTAAAATATATACATAATTTTGTTTAATATATTACTCTGTAAAAATGAATTTTAGCTGATTAAATATTTGGCTCTGAGCTACAAAGTGGTATTATTTGGCTTATTTATTTTATAATCAGAGGTAAGGTTTTGTGTTGAAAATTATTTTAAAATTTTACATTAATAATTTTAATTAGTAGTCAATATATTATTTGGATACGCTAGTAACAGCGATGTGTAATTTAAGAGAAGGTTTGAGTAGGAATAGAAACACTTTGGTCACTTAGAAAACAAAACAGACAGAACTGAAAGCAGAAGGTAATTGGTATCCTTTGATGTCATAGACCTTTTCCTAAATATCCCAATACCTGATATTCCTTGTCAACTTAAAATATGGCTCACACATAACAACACAAGATGAAATAGCTAACCTTATGAAGTGTTAAGTTCAGAGATTCCTAGATTTTATTAGCACAGATTATTCTTTTATATAATATGAGCACTAATGATTTGTATTGAATAAAATGTCTTTAAGTTACACATGTAAAGTGATGATAAACTCATTTTGTATTTTATTGGTCATGTTTTTATGGAATTTTTTGGTCATAAATGCCTGCATATTTTCTAATTTTTAAGTCAAGAAAATCTGGCATGACAGGCATCTTGGAAATGGCCGATGCCAAGAAAAAGATATTTGAGATAAATATGTTTTACAGATGTACTGATATAATAATGCATAGCATATATTTGTTTATCACTTAACCTTTATATTATATAGGCCCCAAATAAAGAGGACTTCAAAGCTAATCCCAGATAGTTCCACATATCCATTTTAATTTTAATGTAAATACCTTTAAAATTGTTTCAGCCATTTTTCAGTAAACCAAAAAGTTTAAAAAATATTGCATATAAAGGATGGTTTGATGTTGGGGGATTTTCTTGAAAACCTTTGTGTTGCATTCTTGAAAGATACTGAATTTAAATACTAAGTTTGGTATTTATGTGTTTTTTTTTCAGTTTTCAGTTATGTGTTACTCATCACATGCACACCTATTTTTTAAAATGCTTTTTTGGGGTCATGAAGACCTTAAATCATGTATTTCCAATGAAATCTTGTATCAAAATTTTGGGTGGAATGCAATACCTGCTTTACCTACTGTGTATATTGGTAGAGAAAGTAAATGTGAATGAAATAGGTAGGTATTTCTTTCAAGAAAAGTTACATGGTAGATAATTTACTGTATGTTGAGCTAGAAATATTCAGTTTAGAGGAGTTTATGCTTACAAAATAATAACTATATTATACAATAATAAAAAACTAACTCTTCTATAGTGACACTTTTCTCCAAGACATCACTTCAATGTACATTTCTTGCTCTATTATCAGTCCTTTAATATTTGCTGTTCTTACCATGCATTGTGGACAGGGTTGTTTTCTTTGTCAATAACTGCCTCCGTCTAACAAGCAGCATTGCAGCAAAAAGGAGCACCATCACAGCAACCATACTGCCTAAGAGAGCTATAAACCAAGTCTCCGTGAGAAAGTCGCCACCATTCAAGCCAGGACTGAGGCTTGGATCATAGCCTACAGATTGCCTGCAATAACATTAATTATCATTATTACTATTGTTATTGTTGTTGTTTTAAAGTAAAAATATAAGTACAAAAGTTTTCAATTATTGATGAACTTTATATACTTGTATCTTAATGAGTCGGTAAAACTGTGAAATGTTTATCTTTAGATATTATCCTTCACAATTATGTTCTGAAAGTAAATGGCAATTTTAACAGATGAAAGTCATGTAAAAAGTATAAATACTCTTATAGTTCTTGGCAGAATTTCTGAGCACACACTATAGGAACAAAATTGTTTAATCTAGTTATGCAATAATGAAACATAAAATTAAAATAAAAGGAGAAATCAGAAGATGAACTGTAGACATTAATACACAGACCAAACCAAATGTATAAAGATAAGTTAAAATCTCTATAAGAAAAAGCAAAAAGAACACTTTTAAGAGAAAATGTACTTATAGAGAAATAATTGTATAAACAGTTAGGTATATTACTGTACAGAATAAGATTATGGAATGTATGGCAAAAGAACAAAAACCTTGAAAACTATATGGAAAGTAACACAATTCTGCAAAATAATGGCAGTACCAACACTTTTAAAGTGGATCATAAAATTATAGATAAACATATAAAGAAGATGCAATTTTTAAGGGCCAAGAAAGGATGCACAAGAACAGATAGGATATCAAAGGCATAATTAAGAGTAAGTGTATAATTAAGCCTCTTCACAGATAAAAAAAAAAAAAAATCAAAAAACCCAGAACAGACAAAACTAGAAAAAAAAATATTTACATTGAACAGAATATATCCATATGCAAAAAGGCCTTGAATTATTAATCTATAAGCAGAAGAAATACAAGGAAACCAAGGAAAAGATTACTATGAGACCATAACAGGTCAAAAGGCATAGTACTTGAAAGCAGAAAGAGAAAAAGAACCAGATATGAGAATTAAATTGAGTTACCTATGATGCTGATCCTTGAGCAGCAGATGTGAAGTAGGATCTAGACGTAACGTTGCAGCTGGACTAGGGGGACCTGGTCCTGCACGCGTTGCAGCGTAAGCTTCAACAATGTAAGTCACTCCTGCTGTTAGGTTGGTGAGTAAAAGAGATGGTGTGGCTGCACTCACAGTCACATTTGTCAGCAGCCTGGAGCTATTGCTGTCCCCTCCACCTCGTACTATCACCTAAAAATATATCACAATTTTCTTTGTTACACAGAGTCTCAAAATGGTGTACACATCCTTTGGAATACTATATCTCAGAAACGAAATCAGAGAGAGATATATTTGATGTGTTGTATTATTTAAACATTGAAAATGTCCCATTCTATAACAGTACACTCCTACAAGCCTGTATCACCGTTCTCATTATCCATACTGCCCCTTCAGTACATCTTTACACAGTTTGATTTGTTTCAAACTTTGCTTGGATTCTTGTGATTGTGGTCCTGTACCCCCTCCGATGTCATTAACATTTTCAACTTTTAACAACATTCTGAAATGGATAGGTACAGTCAAACTGAAAAATTCAGTATTTGAATCACAGATTTCCCAGTTTCAATGAGAAATTCAATGCTATGCAGGCATGTTGCCATGGTAGTTCAGTGGTAGAGCAACCGGCTAGAGATCAGGAGATTTGTGGTTCAAATCCCGGCTATGGCATTGAATTTTTCAGTGTGATTCTACCTATGCAACTCCTGTCATACACACAGTTTCTGTGAGAAAACAATTAAAATTATAACATTCTGAAATGTTCATTGGTTGATAGATATACTGCCATGTTTATAAACAAGCAGATGAACTGTTTCATTGCCTTTTGAATCATACAACAAAAGCTGTATTTCTGTATCATTTTATAACAGTGTTGCAAGGAGTGTAAGTATACACCAAATAGAGACACTGTGTATTTTAAGTAATTCTGAACATTAAAGCGATATTTACTCAATAACAGTACTGATACTAAGGAACCAATAATCATATGTACATAATGCAATTTAATTAACATACATCAATTTTAATGACAGTTAAATCCATCATAAACATTATTAAACACTTGTTTAATTTTACTCATATAATACACTTTTCTCATTAAATACATTTTTTCCCACCACCCCCACTGCTGCTGCCACTGTCACCACCTTTATTGTCATCATTATCATAATCACATTTTGGTCAAAATTAGACAAACTGTCTTGACTTCAATACGCTCAAATCTACATTAGTCTACACTTTTGGCAGTTGATTAACAAGTTGTAGCTATTACAGCCATCTTTAACTCTCTAATCTCACAAGCCAAGTTCCACATTTTGGGTACTTTGTTCAAATCAAGTTTTCTGGAACATCTGCTCTGAACTTGAAAATTTTAGTATTAGGTAACTTTTGGTATAAAAGTACTCCATCATAATATATTACTAGTTTTCAATCATTTGACTATATGGAAAAACATATATGTATTATAGGGATTGCATATTTTTACTACAAGCATATAAAAAGCTATTCCTATATCAACATTATGTTTGTGGTATTATCATTCATTTACTTCTGTATACAAATAAATTCATTTGTATATTTTTTAAGAGCAGTATTGAATGCTTTGAAAATATTAAATTAAGGTCTTTAGGCTAACCGAAGGGTCATATTATATTAAAATACAACCATAATAACCTCTTTTTCAATAACATTTTATTGCTAAATCCAGATCCAAGCAGGTTGGTGGAGGGGTTGAAAACTGGTGTGTTAAGAAGGGTAAACCAGCTTGGTTAGCTGCTTTCATAAGTTTCAGTGTCAGTACAGCCATTAGTGACTGGAAAAGTACTCGCAACAGTGTTTTTTTTTAACATAGAGGAGTTTTACTCATTGATTTTATTCACAAATGATGTACTCTACTGCGCAGCCCAACCTTGAGTCAACATGATAATATAACATCAAAATACTGGAATGCAAGAGAGCAAATGGCTTCAGTGCCAACTGCTCAACGTTAGATACCAACCAACAATTGATGTACTGTGGCTTACTATTGTGAATTTTTAAGGTCGGCAAAAGCTGCCTACCAAGACAAAAGACACTGTATCCCCATCATCCTTCTCCAAGACAATGCTAAGCCTCACACACCAAATTTAATAAGGCACGTGCACTGGGAAACCTTCGAGCAATCCAGATCCCCCCCCCTGCCCCAGACTATTTTTTGTTTGCACCCATGAAAGAATTGCTTGGAAGGGAATGATTCAAAACCAATGAGGACGTTGAGGAACATGTGTGCAATTGGTTGTTCAAACTTTTTTGAACAAGGAATAATCAGGCATCCAAATTTTTGACAAAAGTATGTAGAGTGTGAAGGAGACTACATACCTGTGAATATGTTTAAATCAATGAATATATTTTAAAAATCACTGTTTATATTTGAATCACCCAAAAATTCAATAAAGAGATTTCACAGAAATATGGGTTTTGAGGTCTCCTGAATCCAAAAAAGCATTTGTAGCAAAAGAGTTTTGTGTGTGTGTGTGTGTGTGTGGTTTTTTATTTTACCTTTACTACTATAGCACCACAGGCGATGACACTGATGATACATGGAATGTGATAGTGGGGGATCCCACAGAACCCCCTGCACCACCTTGTCTATCACAAATTCCACATGCAGTTGCTTGGGATTGCCTTAGTGAGAGGCGAGTGCTCAAGAAAACCTCCCCACACCAAATTATCTTTTACAAGGGAATTTTTTCAAGAATCTCAATTTTTTCAAAATTGGCTCTAATGATTTTGATTCAAATCAATATGTTTAAGACATTTTCAACACTAATAAAATGTATACTTTGAATTTTCTGGGAATAGCCACCAAAGCCCTCTTCATTCTATATGATTTTTGCATAACTAGTCAATTGTAAGAGATGCACAAAAAATGAGGAGCTTATTAAAACACAACATTTATATAAAATGTTATGTTTTTTTTTTGTTTTTTTTTTGAGTTATCCATTTCTGAGATATTCCTTGTTAATTGTTTTTAGTTTTCCTGTGCTTTAACCACTTTCAAATGGGAAGTCATTATTCATTTTTCTCTCCTGTCAAGCAAAGAGAACAGCTTTTCAAAACCATTACATAAAGACTACCTCACTTAAGCCAAATATGTTTCCCTATTCACATTGTTCTACATGAAAATATGCAATAAAAGCAAATCTGCAAATATTTATCATGACTAACATGAAATAGATAGAAGAATAAGTTTTCTTAATGATAATTTGTTGAAAAATGGGTAGAAAGTCATGTGAGCATAACACATCAAATTTTTGTCAGCATTTTTTGTCATCTATATCTGGTTTTGTTTCCTTTTATTCAAATGTCAATATAGTTAAACTATATTGAAATAGAAAATCCAGTCAGTTAAAATATATAAAAAAATCTGATGTGATCTATTCATATGACTTTCTCTACATCTGTGCAACAAATTATTGTTAAAAAGCTTATTCTTCTGTTTACTTCATGCTAATCAAGAAAAAATTAGAATAAATGATCTTATTACTTGCTTCATTGTAAGTATAAGGGAATAATGAAGCACAATAGGCTAAAACAATAGTCAAATATTTTAAAAGCTGGTTGCTATGTAATTAAAATTTCTTTGTATGGCCAGGAGTTGACAAATTCCAGTATGAGAAAAGCATAAGTGTTTTAAAATTGAAACCAACAACTTGGAATATCTCAAAAATGGTCAACTCCAGGGAAAAAATGCATATAACATAAAATTGTTTGCTTTAACAAGCTCTACAGTTTTTGTTATGTATATTTTTGTCTGTCTTATGGTTTCTAGTTATGCAAAATTCACCCAGAATAAAGAGAGGTCTTCAAGGCTATTCCGAAAATTCAAGATAAACATTTTGTCATGTTAAATGCGATATTTTTATCAAAGTTGTTAGAGCCATTTTTAAGAAAATCAAGATTTTCGAAAATTTTTCCATGTAAAAATCCATTATGTTGGGGATGAGTGGATTTTCTTGAAAATCTTTGTGTTGCACCCTTGGAAGATACCAAACTTAAATAACAAGTTTAGTATTTCACAGTCTTTTCATTTGTGGGCTATGCTGTGCACAGACATACACAGACACACATCATGGACTTTTTTCTAAAACTTTTTTTTTTTTTGGATTTGGGGGAACCCAAAACATTTATTTCCAATGAAATCTTATAACTATGTACATAGTATGTATAGAGAAAGTAAATATCTGATGTGTCCATTCTCATGACTTTCTCTTCATCTCTGTAACAAATTATTATTAAAAATCTGATGTTCCATTCACATGACTTTCTCTACATATCTGCAACAAATTATTGTTAAAAAGCTTATGCTTCTATTTACTTCATGCTAAACGAGAAAAAATTAGCAGAAATAGCCTAATTACTTGCTTCCTTGTAAGTAGAAGCGAAATAAGGGACTACCATAGGTTAAATCGATAGTCAAAAGCTGGTTGCTATGTGACTGAAGTTTCTTTGTTTGTATGGACATAAGTTGACAAATTCCTGTATGAGAAAAGTATAAATTTGTCAAAGCTGGAACCAAAAAACAATGAATATCTTAAAAAAGATCAACTGCACAAAATAAATGCATATAACATAAATTGTGTGTTTTAATGTGCTCTACATTTTCTGTGAAGTAAGTTACTCTCCATCTCTTACGGTTTAGCAGTTATGCAAAATTCCGCAAAATTCTTCCAGAATAAAGTAGTCTCCAGAGGCTATTCCCAGAAAATTCAAGATATACATTTTATTTATCAGATAAATATCTTTAATATGTGACATTTTAATCAAAATCGTTAAAGCCAATTTTTAGAAAATAAAAAATTTCGAAAAAAAGTTCCATGTAATGGGTAGTTGGGGGTGGGGGGATTTTCTTGAAAATCTTCGTGTCGCATCCTCGGAAGATACCAAACTTAAATACCAAGTTTGGTATTCAACAGGCTTTTGTTTTTGAGCTATGCTGCCCACAGACAGACAGACAGAAACACGGACATTTTTCTAAAAATGCTTTTTTTGGATTCAAGGAGTCTCAAAACATATATTTCCGGTGAAATCTTGTTACTGAATTTTTGGGTACAATACAATACCTTCTCTATAAACTATGTTCATAGTGTGTATAGAGAAAGTAAAAAGCATATTCTTCTACCTACTTCATGCTAATCGAGATAAAAATTAACAGAAATGGTCTTATTACTTACTTTCTTGTAAATAGAAGGAAAATAAGGGGATACACTAGGCTACAGTGATAGTGAGATCTTTTAAAAGCTGGTTGCCATGTGTTTGAAATCTGTTTCTCTGCAGTTTCATTGAATTGCCAGTTGACAAATTCCTGTATGTGAAAAGTTAAAAGTATTTTAAAACTGAAACCAATAAATAGGCATATCTCAAAAATGGTCAACTCTTTGAAAGCATGTATATGATATATACTGTGTATTTTAACAAGATCTAAGTTTTTTGTGTAGTATGTTTTTGTCTATTTCTTACGGTTATGCAAAATTCAGCAAAAAGCATCCAGAATAAACAGCTCTTCAGAGGCTCTTCTCAGAAAATTCAAGATGTACTTTTTATTTGTCATATAAATATCTTAAGTATACAGTATTTTAATCAAATGTGTAGAGCCATTTTTGAGAAAATAAACATTTTCAAAATTTTTTTTCATATAAAGGATAGTTTGGGGTTATAGAATTTTCCTCAAAATCTTCATGTTGCATCCTTGGAGGATACTAAACTTAAATACCAGGTTTGGTATTTTACCAACTTTTCTTTTTTTATATTTTACTCACTTACTTAAGCACTCACTCACACATGGACCTTTTTCTAATTTTTTTGATACAAGAGACCCTAAAATGTGTATTTCTGAAGAAATCTTAGTAATATATTTTTGGGTGGAGTGCATCATCTTCTCTACCCACTTACCATTTACTATGTAGAGAAAGTACAAAGAAGTCAGTGATTTTAGATCTTGAAATAATTTCTGTACAAATATCTGTCTTGTATACCATAAATTATTGAACATTTTTGCTATAGTAGAAATTTGTTAAACTTAAAACTGAACTTACTTATGAAGAAGATGACGACTTAGAGACTTATTAAGTTTAAAATCCTCATTAATTACAAGGTTAAAAATACAAGAATTATATACAATGCAACATTCTTAAAATTTAGGTTGCTCTGTACTTGTAAATGAAGTTGTTTAATATTATGCATACATTATATTTGGTATTAGCATTGTGTATATGTAATTCGGAATATGTAGATCTGTGAGTGGGTAATTAAAAAACTGATATGTTGCACTTTCTCTACTCTTCCACACAAACTTTTATAATGAAGGCTTATTCTATTACCTATTTCTTGTTAATCAAGATAACTTTCTACACATTTACATATTTAATTGTAGATATAGGTAAGAAGGATGCAGTAGCTAAACCAATGAGAAAAAATAAATAGCAATATAGTACTTGACAAAAGCAAACATATTTGAAAATTCCAACCTATATCAAAGAATATTCAGAAATGGTTAATGCCACAAAAAGAGTTTCTTTGATCTAAGACCTTTATCAAGATTTTACTGTGGTAAAATATTGTTTTAGGTGTAATGAAGGGTTCATCGAAGACAGAAAAAATGTTATATATTTTGCTATAATTAAATCTGATCAGCTGAAAATGGCCAGTTTTCATAGATTATAAGTGCACTTCACTTTTGTCATTATGTTAAAATGGAAAAATGGTAGAAATTACGAAAGAAACCCATATTTTTGCCAATGAATGCAGCCTGATAAAGTTTGGCTTTTCTGGTAGTTTTAGAGTTGACATAGACTCAATTGGTTTCTAGAAAACCAAAATCTACTTACCCCAGCTCAGGCAGGATTTCGACAATACCAATCCACAATCCAACAAACCATTAAACTTAGTCAAGAAATCAAAGACAATTTAGATAAAAGAAAACAGTACTGGCTGTCTTTGTAGATTTCAAAAGTGCCTATGATACAATATGGCGAATGAAGTTATTAGATAAAATGCAAAAAATGGGCATAAAAAATAACATGCTGAAATGGTTCTATCATTTCCTAATTCAACGTTTTTCAGCTACCAAATATGGGGATACATTATCCAAATATAAACAATCAAAACGAGGAATACCTCAAGGATCTGTTTCAAGCACTACCCTATTTAATCTGATGATAAATGACTTGCCAAAAAAATTACAAGAAATACAAAATATCAATTGTGCCCTTTATGCAGATGATTTGGTAATCTGGACATCAACGAAAAGAACAAAGAACCATCAACTCTCCTCACAAATGAATGAAGCACTTTGTAAATTAGCTGACTGGTGCAAAGAAAATGATATACATGTTAATATAAACAAAACAAATTACCAAGTATTTTCCTTGACTCACCAATTGCCAACAGTCTCGCTAGTATTGAATAATGAACCTGTCACTCAAACACAAGCATATAAACACTTAGGTGTTACTTTTGATAACAAACTGACCTGGAAACATCATATTGATACAGTAACTGAGAAAGCCAGAAGAAGATTTTCCATCTTGAAAAGATTGGCTGGAAGTAAATGGGGATGTTCTAGACAAGTTTTGAATACAACATATAAAACACATATTAAACCAATTCTCCAATATGGTTGTGAAACCATTATTACAGCAAAAAAGTCAAATTTAGACAAAATTGAAAAAGTTCAAAACCAAGCATTACGTATTATTACAGGTGCTGTGATATCTACACCTATAACAGTTTTACAACATTTTACAAACAATATATCATTACAATCAGACAGAAATCAACGCAGCCTAATCCTATATGAAAGATTGAAAAGAATACCTATTGTAGACTAATGGAGAAACTACTCAGATACTCCTAGAATTTTATAAACACAACAAGGTTTCATACAGAAAGTTAAAGACCTCCAAAATCATTACAATATACCATTAGAAACACACAATATGGACAAATTAATTCATTCACCTTACCCTATCAATAGATTAAAGATCCACTATAATATAAATTTAATAGAACCAGTCAAGAAACAGGAAGAAAATCTCATTTGCCTGAAGCAGCTTACACTCGAAACTATTAATTTATGATTCCCAGAACCTGAGTGGGTACATATCTATACTGATGGCTCTAAAATTGGAAGTGATTTTAATAATAAGACGTGCTGGAATATACAGTAAATTATTTTGTTCTTATATAACCCTCGGCCAAAATTCAACTCACTTTGATGGAGAACTTGAGGCAATTAATACTAAACTAAAAAACCTTTTCTACCACATTAACTTATTTAATAAAACAGTTATATTTAGCGATTCTAAATCAGCTATACAAGCCATTACATCAGACACATACACAATAACAAGAATTATTGAAATTCATCAAAGTATTAAATGTTTACAATCTCTACAAAAAACAATAGTTTTGCAATGGATTCCTTCACATTGTGGAATTTTTGGTAATGAAATGGCAGATTTATTAGCAAAAAAAGGTACAATGATACAACAGATTCCAAAATCATGTTTATCATATCAATCTTCAAAATTGGTAATTAAGAAAATAATCCAACAAGAATTGCATGAAAAATTAATTCAAGACAGTGAAAATAAACAATGGAATATTCTATTAAGCCAACAAAATTTAATTCCAGACCACCCACGATTGAAAGCTGTTGCACTTTTTCGCTTGTATACAAGACATGACTTTAGCTGCACATTTACATAAAATAAACATTTTCAATAACCTAGATGTTTATTGTGTCAAGAAGACGATACTATAATGGATGTACTACATCTTCAGAACTGCAGAAACCTGAAAGAGACTGATCTAGCATTATGATACTGGGAAGCAAGAAGGCGCATGGAAGAACTCCAAAACGCTCAGCATTAGCAACCAACCAACCAAACTTGACAGACATGCCATATAATATGTAATTTCTCATATTTGAGAAGGAAAAATCATATAGGTAGTTTATTACCATCAGCTGGGATGTAAACAGTTTTGTATTTCATTCATTTTAAAGATTGTAATTTGAAAAGTGCATTGGTATTGATAACCACAGGACATGTGGTCATGTCATAGAGCTGCATAATGGTTGCTCGTGTGTATAGCCACATATCCCAGATTTGGTGGTAAAGCCAAGAACTTTTAGCTGAAGTGTTGTTAGCAAAAAGTATAAATAGAATTTGTGTTTTTGAAATTGTTTATTGAATAGTCTGAAATTTGTAAAGAAATTGTTAAAATCTTTCAGTGATATCATATGAGTATGTTAATGTCATATTTATTGTTTCTGGTTCACTGATTGGAGTATTTTCAATTTTGAACAAAGACTTGAGTACTGAAAGGAGTGAATGTTATTTAAAGTGTGACATTGAAGTCATACGAATTAAGTAAAACCCCTATTTAGCGAATCTCAGGGAGAATTAAAATTTGTTCCTTACATAGGAGTTTTCCTTAAAAAGTGTTAGTATAAGGTTGAATATTCAATTGCCAGAATTAATTTGTACGTTTTTAAGTATTTTAATAACAGAACTTATTACTTTCAGAAACATTAAATCATTATGTACACATATAATACTAAGAAAGAAAATTAAAATTTTTAATGAACAAAATGCAGATGCTTCATGGTAAGCTATGTGCCTAGTCTGCAACAAACAAAATGAAAGTGGATAACAGATTAACATGTTTAACATCAGATATGAATGCAGTATTACCTGGTAAAGAAACAAGATAGCAAAGTTATTAACATACATTTCCAGCAGAGTAGTCCTGCCCAGGTATTTGGCACTGTGTTCAATGCTGCTGGGTAAACCCTCATCAATAGGGAAGGAGCATACAGCACAGCTGCTATTGCAAATTTGATACTGCTGATTCCTATTCCTTTTTTTGTGGGCTCTTCATTGCCTCATTGCATAGTTTAGTAATGTCCACACATACTTCTGTGGTTGAGACACTGTTGCCACAATAAAGACTATACTTGTGCCTCTCTGTAGCATAAAAATTTCTTCAGCATTATTGTCCTTCTTGAAGACATTGGTGCAAGAACCAAACCCAACGTTCCCAAAGCAATGCTGTGCCATGAGGCCACAAACATATACATGGCCTATTAATAAGTATATTCAAATACATATCTGGCTTTCTTTCTAAGAAAGAAATAGCTCATTGCACCAGGGCTTTCTTGTACTTTGCTTAAGCTAAAGCTTCCAGATGGCTGGTGCAGTTTGCTAGTAAAAAGATCACCTTTATGTTCTGTAAGAATGATGTTTCTGATGCATGAGCTGCACACCTTTTTGGTTGTGTCATTATTTCAAAGAATAAAATCAAGTTATCTTGTTGCTCTTATACAGTGTTGACAAGGGATGAATTGAAGTCCCAGCGCGTTGGAGCCACTTTGGTAACTTTTTATCCATAACACACGAAAAGTGAAAGAAAAAAGAAATTAGAGAGCCCTGATAGAGCTTGAAAAAAAAAAAAAAAAAAAAAAAAAAAAAAAAAAAAAAAAAAAAAAAAAAAAATTGCACTCATCAATATACATCGCTACCTGTTACAGAATCAAATTCAGAATATAACATAGCAGTGAACAAATAATGCCTGTGGAAATACCACTTTTGCTTTAGATTGCAGACCACCTAATTGACTAGACATTATGGCTGTACCATCATATGTCTGAGCGACAAGTTTCTTATAAATATTAGGTTGTAAGTACATGGTTGTAAAGTGCCTCAGCTGCTCTGTCTGCACTGATGCCTGTAAACCACATGAGCCTTTCTTGAACTTCCCCCGATTTGTTCACATAGCATAAAATGGTAGAGAGTTGGGATTTGTTCACTATGTCTGAGCACTCATCTAGAAGAATAGTCACAAAATTAGTGGATGCAGTTCTTTTGTTATACAGTTAGCCAAAAAGCACCTAACAGCTTTGATAAAATCATTCTGAATGGATGCCCCAGAAAACTGTAGCATTTTTTAAATGATCATTTAAAAGTTGACCATATGCACTGAGTAATTCCAATGTTTCTACTTTCTGACTCGTGTCCTCTAAAACCTAATTCCTGCTTCCCTAAGTAACAAACAACATCAATGAGTCTATTCATTATTTCTCTGTTCTTTTTTACCATTTCATTATGCTTTGAAATTTGTAATGATTTCTGAGCATTTAGCTCTCGTATTGCCAACATCACAAAGAGTGAATGCCCAAAATATGTGATTTTTTGTTTTTTTCATGTTTACTTAATGAACCAGTTATAGAAGCTATATTGTCAAATCCTTCTTGAGATCATGTGGTACTGCTTTTGTTGTTACTAAAAAGAAGCCATGATCAAAAATATAGATATTTTAATTTGGGAAAACCAGTTAACCATTTGTACCTAGAATAATTGCTACTGCAGAAATTTCTGTTATACTCTCGTTTTCTGGCTTGACATTTTGCAATTACGCCTGGTAGTTCAGAGTGGGCCTGCTGTTGTTTTTTTTATTTTAAGTTTTTCAGAAAATGCAAAATTCCAAAATCCAGTCTTTAACACACGTTCTACTACACAGTCACAAGAACCACTAGCTTGAGTAACACTTACATCGGTCATTTTCACAAAAACATACAAGCAGAATAACTCTCATACAGACTAAAAACAATTGTCAATTGCAAAATTTAGCAGTGCATTTTGACAACTAATGGCTGGCATCTAAGTTTTGTTTCCCCTTGCTTCTCTAGCGGAGAATTGGGAGATCGTGGCTATCACTTCAACTTGCGATGGATAGATGCATGCACACACCATTGTTGGCCTTGTCTAGCTAGTGGAGAATGTTGTGGGCATACAGTGAGGTAGATGTACAAAGATGAAAATTTAACCACACAAACTTGTGATCATTTCGTATTTAGTTGAAGTGACATACAAAAAATTCTAATTATTTTGAATGTTTATTGAGACTTCAGAGTCGTTTTGAACCCTCTCAAGTTTAGTACACCGGCGGTGTATGTAATGTATAGGAGAATTTGCCACTGAGTCAAATCAAATTTCTTCATCATATCAGTAAATAAACTGTTGTTTGTAATGTCTTGAATTATTCTAATCTTGTCGTGCATGGTAAGCTTCTTCTGATTAGCAGCAATTTTTCAAATAAGAAATACATATAAATCACTATCACAAAGACAACACAACGTAACACACTGCTGGTGAACTTTAAAATGGAAATTTTAAAGCAGAATATGGAAATTAACAGGTTTGAAAATGTAATTGCAAAGCTGCCAACTTTTCAGTTTATGTAATGTGAACTAAAGTGGAACACAAAGTGGCTTGCAGAAGCTAATGAATTTGAAAGCAACCAAAAATGCGTAAAGTTGCCCATTATAGTGGAGCTAGCTAGCGTTAATTGCATTCTCAAAATCTTAATACACCAACTATGCAGAAGAAGCTCCATGATCACAAATTTAAGAAAAATATTTTCATTTAAAACAGGCTTTTCATAAAAAAAAAATGGGTTTAAATAATATTACACTTATGGGATTTTTGGGCAGGGCTTCAAAAAACATTTGTAAAAAACAGAATTTCATTATACTGCTGTATAGTGTGTTCTACTGTACTACTGTATAGTGTGGCTTGTAAGAGTTATTATGGCCTTACTGAGAATAATGCAAACTTCTTTGTAATGAAAAGTTGCAAGTATAAAGTAGAATAGTTCATCAACATAGACTGTATTAAAAGCAATTTCTCATGGAAATAAAAAGTTAGTGTAAAGGTATTGTTATACATATTTTGGGGTAAAATCACCATGGTGTTGCTTTGAAATTTTAACCCAGAGAATGAATAGGCATTTAACAGATGTAAATATACATATTTTTGCAAGTCAGTACTGCCTCTGGTCATCAAAATCAGGGGGGCAAATATCCCTTATTGTCATTTTAAAAATCTGGCAAGTCTAGGTACTTTATGGTCTTTGATGTGTTAATACTTTGTATGCAGTAGATGTCTTACTCTTCCTGACCAAAGATGTAATGAAATCCACAATCATGAGTTACATATCATAATTATATTAGCTGAAGTACAATACCAAGAAGCAATGCGGAAACAATGAATGGTTTAATGAACTTGACTTGTTTTCAGGAATGTTAGGGGTGCATGTATATAAGAAACTGGTAATCTAATGAGGTAAGTGCCAAAGTTTTAAAGTTGTCTACATTGTGTGGTGTGTTGGTTTAGGTGTCTCAGTTGCTTAGGTGCTGGTCTTTTGATTCAAAATTTGCAGGTGCAAACCTGGTCCAGACCAATGTTAAAGAATCCTGCAGGACAAAATTTAGGGACACTGATGGCACTGATATTCTGGTAATTGAGAGTGTTGCTAATAAATATATGGTGGTTCACCTGTTCCTTATTATTTTTGGAGATAGGCAACACTTCATGATATGGTCGAAATTACTGTGTTTGTTGGCCATTTGGTAAAAATGCAAATCTAACCTGCTCTTCATCGGAAAATAGACCTTAGCAGCAATAGTTACATCCATTCCAAAAATATGCGCTTAATAACTTCTGTTACAGTACATGTTATATCAATAGGATCGCTGCCATATGTTCTACAGCGTAAATTATGAATGATGGCTAAACGAACGGCTTAAGCTACAAAAAGGTGTCCATAACAGTTATAAAGAGATCAGAAGTGCAGAGGGAGATATGTATTGTGTAATATTATACCTACAAGTTTTAACGCAGTGAGCGGGCGCAATGATTGTAGCTCAACTGATCATATTACCTCCTCACCTCCATCATGTTATCGGTTCGAGTCTCACAGTCAGCGTGTACTTTTTTTCTTCATGTTTTATCTATCAATGTGCAAAGTTAGTTCAGTGTTTGTCACTCCAATAATTTTAGGTGTAAATAAAAAGGTATACGAATGAAGAAAAAAAGACAGTTCATTTTACGTGTTCTTCAGTCTTCGATCCTTAATTTTCTTTCTAAATATTTTGAAAAAGAAACTTCACTAAGACTTTAAATAATAAAGGAAATTTTCAAAACATATAAAGTTAATAAAAAAAATTTCAAAATACTAGAACACCAAACATGTTATCGATTGTTCTTCATAGTTAAGAGAATTTCTCTACAAAATTTTGACAGCTGGAACCCTCGGTGGGTTAGCAAATATTACCAGAAGACACTTTAGGTCTAGACATGCCCCATTAGATACAAATGCACAGAGTAAATCTTTAGGCATGTACTAAGCTAAGGTCAATCGGCCGCGCCGTGGCCGAGTGGTTAGACCACTCGACTCTCACCTAGACGGCCGGGGATCGATCCCAAGCGACCGCATGTGAGATTTGTGGTGAACAAAACGGCGCTGGGGCGGGTTTTCTCCAGGTACTCCGGTTTCCCCCACCATCGCATTCTACCGGTGCTCCATTATCATTCATGTATCATCAGTGTCACCGCCTGCGGTGCCATTAGTAGTTAAAGCGGGCGTTAAACACTAACAAAAAAAAAAAAAAAAAAAAAAAAAGCTAAGGCCATCTCCTATGAACCCCACAGCCCATTAGATAGGCAAACTCTGTCGGTCGTGAACTCATCATCATTTGGAACAGCTGCTACACTAAATGAAAACGTTTCATCACTAAGTCTCATATCAGAAACACTTTATCTAGTGGATATTGAGAAGTTTGTTAAGCTAAGGGGGTTAAACCTAATTTTCTTTTCAACTGAAAGTATTGGTGAATGCCTATGTACTTGGCAAAGTTTGTGATTGTCAGCCTAGGTATTTTGTGTATTTTTTGTTTTAGAGATACCCTAAAAATGGGTCTGGTTCTGTAGTATTATCTGAAATACCTATGTTAGTTTTAAAACATTGTAATAATACCTGCATATTAAGAAGAAACTGAATTAATATGCCTCAGAATCTTCATTTTCATTTGATTTCCTGTAACTGGACTGATAAAGTTAGAATAAATATAAATAAAGAGAACAACAATAAAAGAAAAAATAAGCGAGTTAAAAAATATTCTGATATCCCATCTAGCTTTGTGCCAAATCACGAGAAAGAAAGGGGATAAAAATGTCAATGTTTTGGTAATATTCGAACATGATTAGAGAATTTTGGAACTCATGCTAACACTGCATGTTAATCAAATACGCTACTTATCAGCTATATCTTGTAGAGCCAAAGTCCATAATGTTAGTGTGCAGAAGATGGGTCTCCAGAACGATGTTTTCAGGTTAGACTGTAATCTGCACATTGTATAAAACCAGAAATAAGGGAAAGGTGAACCACCTTATATATATATATGTATATTTTTTTGTAGTGGTAGCATGTCATCCATATTCCAGAGGTTCCAAATTCAAAACTTTTGTGGGGATAAATTTCTTTTATCTGTATCTCTTTTTCAGAAGACAAATACATACTAAGCTAAATGAAACTTTAATACGTGAAAAGAATGAAAGAAAAAGTCTTCCCATTCACAGACTTTCTCTAGCTGTTACACATTTAACCTATTCTTACATAAGATTATTCTTTAATCTACATCATGCTAATTGAGAGCATTACCAGAATTGGTCTTACTACTTGCTTCTTAGAAATAGAAGGAAAATAAAGGAATATATTAAGCAGAAGCAATAGTCAAATATTTTAAAAGCTGGTCACTATGTGAAACAATTGAAATTCTGGGTAAATAGAGTCAGACTGAAAAATTCAATACAATAGCCAGGATTTAAACCACAGATCTCCCAATCTCTAGCCGGTTGCTCTGCCTCTGAGCTACCATGGCAACATGCCAGCATAGCATTGAATGACTCTACCTATCCAACTCCTGTCCTACACCTGGCTTGTGTGAAAAAACAATTAATCCAATACCAATTGACCATAATAGTTGGCTATACTATGAATCCTGGGACTTAAGTAGTTGCAACATTGTAAGTCGCCATTGGGGTTGTCATCTCAAAATAATTTGAGATCACCTTGCGGTTTACCGGAAACATGTGAGTCAGTTGAGAAATTTAATGCTATGCCAGCATGTTGACATGGTAGTGGCAGAGCAACCGGCTAGAGATTGGGAGATTCGTGGTTCAAATCCCGGCTATAGCATTGAATTTTTCAATCTGACTCTAGCAATCCAACTCATGTTTTACACACGGCTAGAGACGGGAGATCTATGGTTCAAATCCTGGCTATGACATTGAATTTTTCAGTCTGACTCTACCTATCCAACTCTGTCCTACACACGGCTAGAGACCGAGAGATCCGTGGTTCAAATCCTGGCTATGACATTGAATTTTTCAGTCTGACTCTACCTATCCAACTCATGTCCTACACATGGCTAGAGACTGGGAGATCCATAGTTCAAATCCTTGATATTGAATTTTTCAATCTGACTCTACCTAGACAACTCATGTCCTACACATGGCTAGAGATTGGGAGATCTGTGGTTCAAATCCTGGCTATGGCATTGAATTTTTCAGTCTGACTCTACCTAGACAACTCATGTCCTACACACAGCTTATGTGAAAAAACAATTAATCCAATTGAAATTCTCTTTGCACCTCCAGCAGTAAAACAAGAGAGATGAAACAAAAGGTGTCTTCCCATTTTAGAAAAATTATGTAGTTTAAAATTTCAACCAACAGCAGAAATATCTTGAAAACACCATAGTCATGCAACAAAAATGTATATGACATAAATTATGTGAATTAACGAGATCTACAGTTTTTTGTGTAGTAAGTTTTTGTTTATTTCTTATGGTTCACTGGTTATTGAAACTTCAGCAAGATAGATCTAGAATAAAGAGATCTTTAGAGGCTATTTCCAGAAAATTCAAGATATTCATTTTATATGTGATGTAAATATCTTTAATATACTGCATTTTAATCAAAATTGTTAGAGCCATTTTTTACAAAAACTAAACTTTCAGAAATTGTTCTATGTAAAGGGTAGTTTGAGGTGAGGGGATTTTCTATAAACTCATCATGTCACCTTGGAAGATACTAAACATAAATACTAAGTTTGGTATTTAATAGTCTTCATTTCTGAGCTATGCTTGTACATGCACACAAACACACACACTCATCCACCTTTTTTTAAAAATGCTTTTTTGGGGCTCAGGGGAATACAATACCTTCCCTAGTTACATATGTGCTAGAGAAAGTAAAAATTAATTGCATTGAGCATATTTTCTTATTCAATTGTCAGACCATCATGTGCTCATCCTTGAGCAATTGCTTCCACCTCTTCACTTTCCATCTTTTCATTAAAATTGCGTGTTAAATTTAAGCATACTTTATGTTTAGAGAAACTTGGAACCACCTTTGTTTTTTTGCCATTGGACACTGAAGAAGCATATGCATGAGCCTCAGCAAAGATATAACAAATGAAAAACAGATGAATGTATTTCTGGATGTGTTCGGTATAGTTGTCACCCTCAGTGGTGTACTGGTTACCATGCTAACTTCATATACACAAGGTCGCGGGTTCAAACCCGGAAGAGGATGATGGATTTTTTTCGGGTGTAAAACTCCTCAGCATGGCTTCCTTCGGAAGGAAAGTAAAGCCATTGGTCCCGTGTCATAGATTTACAGCACGTAAAAGAACCTCAAGCCTGATAGAGAGGCCTCTTAGCAAAATTAAGCAGTCTTTCACATCCAATTTAGAATGGGATACTGAGAACCACAGTGGTTAAAGAGCGTCCATAAATAAAAAAAAAACTCCATTTATAAACTCCAGTATAGTCTAACTCATTGAGAAATGCACTCAACCAAACTGAGTGCCTGCCAACTGACCGCGGTAAGTTAAACTGTAGTGAACATTCGTATACTGGTATATGAAGATTACCCTTGTCAAATACTTACCATAGTAAGTCAAACATTTTGAAGGGTTTGTTTAATGAGAATAGTACACATAGTATAGATTTGTAGACTAAAATTTTGTTTATCTCTAAGTTTCAATTGCTCGTCGCTGTGTCCACAAATAGCTGAGGAGTGTTGAGAAACAACTTCACCAGCTGCAACACCGGAGAGAGGACCAGTTGTCGCTGCACAGCCCAGCACCAAAGGTATGTCACCCTGATCTTCCAGATCCCACGCCACACCTTTTGCATATCTTTGCTTAGAGCACTTCATTAGTACATTTAAAATTTGCATTGTCTGTGGAAATTACTTTCCTGAAATCAAATTAATCTTTAATGAGGCTATTGTTATTTACAAGATAATAAAAATGATAAGCACATTTCTTTAAACATCTCTGAATATTCCTAGAAAGATATTGATTGTATGTACGCATATGAAAATGTTTATGGAGAAAATGTTTAAATTTTTCACTCGAAGAATAAAATTTCTGAGGCACGCGCCCACCCATCCTCAACCACACACAAAGTGAAACATAGATGGCATTTAACATCATAAAAAGTATAATAATCTGTTCTATTTAATAACCGTTTGATCTATTTTACTTCAACTTAAGATTGGTGCAGTATTTTTTAGGCTCAATGGAAGTTTGTCAAGTCTAAATTTTAATAGCTTTAATCTGTGGCCTTACAGTATATTATTTATTATTTCTTCTATTGACATAGTTACATAAACAAAGTTGTATTTATTGTGTTAGTGTTGTATAAACATTATTATTTGCAGAATAAATATACAAATCAGGGTGAGTAGAGACATATCATGTTTTGAACTGATACCTACAGAAAGTGCTTCATTTTATTCAGCTTGATGTCATAAGAAATATATTGTGTATTTTTCATTAACTTTGTTAAATGAAATAAAATTAGTCATGAATGTGAATACAAAAAGTTTGAGCTTAATTTGCTTTCTGGTAATTCCTAGTTAGACCTCTGATATTAACATACTTTACCAAACTATTACCATGATTAAGATGAATTTAAAATCAGAAGTGTTTTAACTTACATTTATTTGGCATTGGTACATAGGGGCATTTTTATGGGGGGGGGGGGGATCAATGGGACCAGACCCCTGGGGGAGAAGCCCTCCTCAAAAAAAACTATGTACAAGTTCTTCCATTTTTTAAAACTTAAAAGTGACACAATCATTGAAATTCTCTGTCATAAACAGCTTTCTGCTATACCACAGAAATAAAGGAATATATTTAACTTAATATAATCAACATTATAAGGGAAAATTATCTGTGGTCATTGTGCAGGCTAGTCACTTTCCAACCAGCAAGACTTTGCAAGCAAGGATTGCTGACATGGCATGCATTCCTACAACCCCTGCCAGTTGGTTGAGCACCTCTTAGCATTAGTGTAATGTGTATCATGGTATACGTTAGTAAATGGCTACTTATGCTCTTTTCTTCTGGTTTGGTTATCTGTTAGGCTAATTAATTTACCTTTAGTTTGTTCATTTTTCAATTTAATTGACATAGAAAGAAAGCATAAACCTAACAATATCAGTATAAGCCTGCCACTCGTCCCATAAAATCAGGTCAGTTCCTCTTTTTTACTTGTTATGTCTCACATCCTGAGAATTTTTATTGGGTCACGAACAAAACCGTGTTTTCTTGACACTGCCTTCTTAAATTAAAAACCTAACTAAAATTTTTGCTTTTTCTTGTTGTGAGAAATGCCGACTCTCACGTATGTTGTCATTGTTTAGCACATTCTATGAACAATAAAGACAGACGATGTTTGCCCAGTGTAATGTTGGCAGTTGATGTGCTGTGACATTTGCAAGAACTTACGCTATTATGCCTAAATGGAAATGCACCTTCTTATCCAATTTATAGGATACATATTCTTTCCTCGAAGAGTCAAAGCTTAATTATGGAGTTCACTGTGAAACTTACAATCAATATTTTCAGTTGCACATGGTGAGAACTCTGATATTGTAAAGGGTATTTATTCAATATCATGATTCCTTCATTCTAATGTTATGTTAATGTCATATTTAGAAAGTATTGATCAGTTAATCACAACCTTTTCAGGCGTCTCGTATTTTAATGGGAAAAAATTGTAGGCTCACACCGGTATCAGCAGTATTTATTTCTTTTTTAAAAGAAAAACAACTGGATCAACTTAAGAAAATAACAAAGGACGTTAAAACTGACCAATCCAGAATCAGATAAATAATGCAATACTGAGTTTTGGGGTAGTAAAGCTTCGGAATCTAAGTTCATTCCAAGCCAAAACACACATCCCATTTCATCAATCCTAACGACATTGGACTGTTTACCTGTTTAGGTAGGGTAAAGCACAATACTTCATTAGTTACTTTAAGATATGCATAGCTGCTTTGTTTTCTTAAATTATTTTATTGAAAAACAATTTGATTGTTTTTCCACATGGGTAGCACATGAAAACTGGCCCCGCATACAGACTGCTCACCAGCCAACTACGCGCGAATTGTTGCCCATCACGAGCAGATATAACAAGAAATAGGTAAACATGTAATAATTATAATTTTGAATACTGGAAGTGGTACACTGTGAAGCTAGCATATTGCCTTTTTTGTAATTCAAATGTTATTACTAAATTCTGTTACTTGTGTAAGATAACTTATATTCGACTACCAATTAAAAACTAATGTAATAATTACATAACAAACAAATAACATATAAGCTAATGCAAAGGTCTATATTTACAAAACATAGTCGAAACAGCTTTGCAACAACAGATAACAATTGATGGGCGACAATGAGCAGTCTAGAATTTGCAGCCGGTTTTTGGGCGCCATTCTGTAGAACCTTATTCACACATGTTTATTCAATATTTTAATCAATGGACCACTTTTTGTTAAAATTACACACAGTGCAACTTATTTAAGTAAATTAAATCCAAGCCTCGCACATTAATATACTACAGAATAAGTCTACAAAGCTGATAAACCAAATTGCATTGTTATTTGAGCTACAGACACTGGGAAATTTAAGTAAGAAAAATGAAAATGAAGTATTATTGTGTCAAACATTAATAAAACCATTAAGAACCATGTTATAAATTTTAAAAATGGTAAACAACTGGTTAAATTTAAACTAATAAAGAAATGTTTAGGCTTTTCGGTATAGCTGAAATAGTTGGTATATGTTCAGTGTCTAGGAACAATTTTTAGGATTGCCCAAAATATGATCTTCTTTCCATGGTTGGTGCTAAGAACGCTACCGAGGAACTAAGAACGCTGATTCATAACAAGTGTACTATAATCACAAATTTTTGGCCAATTTTCACAAACTTTTTACAAATAATAATGATTAGTTATTTCCTTGTATGTACAAGAGAAATAAGGGAGTATATTAGGCTAATGCAATAGTCAGATCTATCAAAAGCTGGTTGCCAAGTAATGACTTTGACATTCCATTCTCTTTGGCCAGGAGTAAAAAAATAAATGAATGACAGCTTCCATTTGAGAAAAGCATTATTGGAACATTTATACTATAATGAGGAATTACTCAGAAATAGTTAACTCTAGAAAAAATATACTTGTCATAAATTCTGTTTTTAATGAGATCTACATTCTTGTGTAGCATGAGTTTTTATGCATCTTTTATGGTTAATTGCTTTTGCTAAAGTCCTCCAGAATGAAGAAGGCTTCTGAGGCTATTCCCAAAAAATAATTCAAGCTATACATTTTATTTGCCTCTAAATTTCTTCAATATGTGGTGTTAGAGATTTTTGAGAAAATAAGTTCCAAAAATATTCAATATAAACGACAGTTTGGGATGGATGGGAAATTTTCTTCAAACCTTTGCCTTGCATATTTGAAAGATGCTAAACTCATATACCAAGTTTGGTAGTTAATCTACTTTGGTTTACAGTTATGCTGCACACACACGCACGCACGCACACACACACACACATACCTTATTCTAGAAATGTTTTTTCTGGGATTCAGTGTCCTCAAAACATGTATTTTTGATAAAATATCACCGTTGAATTTTTGGATGGAATGCAATACCTTTCCTAACTATTATGTACATTGTACATGATAGAGAAACTAACAATACAGGCAAACATAAAATATGAAGGTTTGGTAATTAATGAAATTTTAAACAAAAGTATTAATTGGTATACCACAGGAATACACTTGACTAGATCACAAATGAATCTATTACTGAAGCTCTTTCATTCCTTTAATTTGTTCTTGGTAATCTGCAATATCGACTAAAATTAAAACCCAAAAATAAGTTTGTATTGATTATGTAAAAAGGAGAGTAAGTTTTATTTATGGAGCTCTTTAATGCTACAGTTCTTAGTATCACATTAAGGTGTCAAAGACTGCTTAATTTTCCTCAGAGGCTGCTATATCAGTTTTGAGGTTTTACGTGCCATAAATCCACAACACAGGAACCAACGTCTTTACTTCCCTTCCGAAGGAAGATATGCCAAAGATTTTTATGCCTGAAAAAAATTAATAGCCTCCACCAGAATTGGACCCACGATCTTGGGAACTAGAGGAATATTGATATTGCAGTTTTTTAAATGTTGACTTGATGAGGAATGAGAGATATTCAAAACTCCAGGAAACTTCAACTATAAAAAATATACTTGACTCCCCCTCAGAGCAAAATTCTAGATATAATCTTAAATTACCACTAAACCATGATTTTGGCGCTTGAATTTATATTTATTTTAAATTTGTTAAACTTCTTAAAATGCATATAGACTTAAGACTATATTATTAGACATTTGATATAATTTTTATATATATCATATATAAAATAAACAGTTATGGGGCAAAAATGGAACTCTGAAGCATGACAGTACTTTTGTATGTTTTGAAAAATACTTGCCTTTTTTGTAATTCAAATGTTATTACTAAATTCTGTTACTTGTGTAAGATAACTTACATCCCTGAGATATTTCAATTTATTTAGTAGATTGTTATATTCACACAGTCAAAGGCTTTCAAGAGATCTACTCCCCTTGAAAAGGTAGTGCTGTCAACTTTGTGTTTGATCAATTTTGAAGCTGTAGATATGGTCAATTTTTCACTTAAAACCATTTTGGCAGTGTGATATTAGACAAAAACTATCTAAGAAGCTAATATTCTTGAGTAAATTGAATTTTATAACTTTATTAGGTAGGTAGGCGAATATAAAGAAAGGGTCAATTTTTCAGAAAGAGCAGAAGATTTAGAGGAAAGTGTTTGGTATTAAATTCCAATTATACCAATTTCAATAGCTGACAGGTGTGGAGCGGCTAGGTCATTAATTTCAATATTAGCAAATTTATACGTTCCTGGAAATGTTCCCACTAAAGTGATACTATAGATTTAATAAATTTTAAAAATTTTCCTACTAAAGTAATAGTGACATATCTCTTCAATGCTGTTTTGGAAAATTATAATTTACACAGCTTATATGGAATCACTGCAAGACAAATATGCAGAATTGTATATGCCATATCTATGGATTGCATTAAATGAGAACAATGAATGAGGTGGCAGTATTAGCAGAATGTATTAATAAGTTTTTGTGTATCTATTTTGGTTTAATCTAGTTACAGTCAAGTATTTAAAAAATGTCATGCACTTTAAATTCTCAGTATTTATTTAAAAATATGCCTCAGTTATAAATGTTGTTTAAGAGGCAATTTTTATTCTTGTTCATCATTATATATTAAAAATCCATTTGAACATTAGCTACATAAAAAAATAAATCATAAATTAACTTACATTAAAAAGTAGGCAGAGTGTGCAAATAAAAGACAGTAATGGATGCCTAAATCAAGGAAGAAAGGGAAGGTGAACTATAGTAAGAGAAATAAGCTAAGTATTTATGATATGTGAGGTACCTATAAAGAAACTGCTTTACCTGATAACTTCTAAGAATTCCATTGTGAGAGTGAAGTGGAGGTGCTTTCCATTTAAGATAAACAGCAGAAGAATTCAGCAAAACCGCTTCTATGTTAGATGGAGGTTCAGAAGGAACTGTAAATAGGCACAAAGTATTTTAATTTTAATAAACAGACAATTAAACTTGATTAAACATAATATTATCTTACTTAAAGAATTTGGTGTCATAATGAAAAGCTATTGTTTCTATCAGCCCTTTATACCATTTGCTAGAGAAGTATATGTACTAACTTAAATTCAACTATTAATTTTCAAAAGCTGTATTTTGTTGCTGTTTTTAAAATTACTTAAGGGATGTGTAGCAAAATGTATATACTGTTTACTGTGTTGCTTAAATTATTTCTTGAAGATTTGTAATTCCACATATTTTGAAATATACTGTTCTTCAGCAAAGATTGATAGTATCAGATAAAATATACCAGCTTAGCATAGAGTCCTAATTTTTGCAACAACAACAAGAGAATAAATATTTTTTAATTTTTTAATCAGCTGACATTGCTAAAGTGAGCATTATCCAATATTCATTTTTTCTTATAACATTTTGTATGAAAAGAAGTTTATAAGCACTGCTCTTTGTACCAGAAATACATTTTCAAGCATTCAATGGTGAAGTGTGTATAATTAACGCAACCTAAACTTGATAACAAACTTCAGTTAGGTATAGCAGGTTTTAGTTAAACATTTTGAGATACTCTCCCCTCCAACATCAGCCATCGAGCAAATGCTTGCATTTTTTGTATTCCTGTTAGAAGGTACTGCAGATGCTGAACATATTTTATGAGTTCCTCTAGTTTTCTAATAGAAAAATAAATTGTTCTGTTTTTGTGCATAAAAGTAAAAATCTTTTCTCATGTAGCTAATTCTATTGCACCATCATACTAAGGTATTTTGAGAAATTTTGCCTCTTAACCAACAGCTGCAACAATATTCTAGATATTCAGATGAAACCAGTACGAAATGCTCAACTCATTATCTATTTAGTGCAAGTACGAAATAAAGGTATATGGGCATGACTTAATTCTCACACTGGAGGACATGATCAGATAAAATGGACACCTGCAACAGTCACAGATCCAGAACATTAAGCGCACATAGATGATTGTGGCAATCAACTTGTCAAGCACAACCCCATAGCATGGCCTCCTGGAGTTTCAACTGAAGTTGGAAATTATCATAAAAGCCACAATTTGCTAATTGCTGAAATAAAATGGTAGTGGAAATATGAGCTGCATTGGACTCATTATGATCCTGAGAAAAAGCAATCAATGGAGTAGAGATATAGCTACCCACTCAAAAATGTGTTTGCTTCTGTTCAAAGAGTCAAACTTATTCTTGTTAGGGAATCTAAGATACCTTATAATGCAACAATGAGAAATTGTGAAATAGAAAGCAAGAGACATCCAGATATTGTATGTTTATCCTGACAGTGCACCAATGTCACTATACCCAGCTGGTCTCACAGTTTCAATCACTTGCTTATTGTGATATATCATGAGGAAGTGCATTTTTTCAGAGAAAGCTGGTGAACAATGAAATTATTAACAGAGATTATTTAGTATATTCTGAGAGTTAGGGAACATTATTTTGTGCACCATGTACTCTTTTTGGAAGAACATCAGACTTGGTAGGACCTTGAGGTTTCTCAAACTGGAAACATCCAGAGCTAATTGTAATTCGTGAAAACAGTTCAAGACACCGAGACTGTGTTCTCAGTTTAAAAAACAGAAGTTCCATTTTGACAAGGATAGATGGAAAATTATTCTTACAACTTGTAAATGAAGTTCAGTACTAGCATAATGTCTTACAAAGGATTGTTGCTTTGTGAAGAAACTTTCCTCTCAAGGACTGCCATTCCGTGGCAATCATGAAATTCTTGGAAGTGTTCATAATGGTAACTTTTTAATGTGAATGGAACTTATTGCCGAATTTGATCCATTTCTTGCTAGCCACATGTCACTATATAAGGGTTCTGGAAGTGGAAAAACTTCATATCTGTCTTTTGCTATATATGAGCAAATAATCAAATCATGGGGAAGAGAGTTGTCGAAGAAATAGTGGCACAAGTTACTGTGGCAAAGTACTACTCTATAATTGTTAACTCCAGTCCTGATATTGCACATAATGACCAATTAAGTTTTATCTTGCTTTATGGCAACAAAGAGGGGCTAGCTGAAGAACAGTTTGTTGAATTTGTGCCAAATCCAGCACATGGTGGCCAGGATCTGTCAAATACAGTGATAAACTGTCTTGAGAGACATGGGTTGGACATAGGTAACTGCAGAGGACAGAGTTATGACAATGCACCAAATATGTCAGGAATTTATTCAGGCTTGCAAGCTAGAATCAGAGCTCTCTCTCCTTATGCTTTATATATTCCTTGTTTAGCGCACATTCTGAATTTGGTGGGTTCAAGTGCAGCAAGATGTAACCAAGCAAATTATTTTTTTGACATTTTACAAAAAATATTTAATTTTTTCAGTGCTTCTAGTCATCGATGGAATCACTTAAGCACATTTTTCAGTAAAGAGAACTTGAGTGTCAAGTTCCTCTGCATAACCTGATGGTCTGCTAGAGAAGAAGCTTGCAGCAACTTGAACAAAGATGGCGAGGCAATCGTTAAGAGCACTGTTGTCAATAATAGGGAATGAAAGTGGTCTTTCGTGAAATCTGAAGCTAAAGGCATAATGAAGAAGTTGTGTAGTCTTGAGACTCTTTTATGATTGTAGTTTGGAATTCCATTCTTGAAAGGTTCAATGTTGTAAGTAAGCAGTTACAAACAGCAGACATGGATGTAGCCACTGTTTGTAATTTGTATAGTTCTTTGCTTGGTTTCTTGGAAGAAATGAAAATGGGATATGAACTTTTCAAGAAGCTAGGACAGACGAAATTTTAAACTCTTTGTAACATTACTACAATTGATCAGGATAAGAAATGCATTAAGAAAAAGAAGATATTCTTTGATGAATCTGATTCAGACTCTGAAGGAAATGATGATTCAGATGACTTCCAGATGTCTTTCCTTTTGATTCTGGATAAATTGATTGAAGAACTGAACAATAGAGTTTCTTCCTACAAACCATTTATGTTTTTCACAAAGCTGAAGATGATTAGTCCATTTGAAATTCAGGAAGCATCATCCAGACTTCAGAAAGTCTACAGTTTGGATCTTGAAGATTCAGCATTTGTACTTGAATGTTTACACTTCAAAAGCTACATAGAAAAGAATGAAAATGCATCACATTCTCTTACACAGCTGTGCAAGATGTTGAAAGGTAACTGACTAGAGAGTGTTTACCCAAACTTAAACATGGCTCTACAAATATACTTCAGCACTCCTGCTTCTAACTGCTCAACTGAGAGATCATTTTCTGCTCTAAGATGCATAAATAATTATTCAAGAACATCACAAGTGAAGTTATCTTGGTGTTCTTGTAATTGAATCTGACTTAACAGTGAAAATGGATTATGATGAACTCATAAACTTGTTTACATTTTTTTTTTTTTTTTTTATTTAATTCATACTACAACTAAATGTAAAACTTATCTAGTAGCTTCATTATCATGATTATATCACTGTTTGGCAGTAATTATTCCAATGAATATATTCTGCTAATCATTGCATCACTGTGCTCTAAGTCCTCAGGTTTTATCCTTTTTAGTCTTCTTGGTACTGCACTGGTTTCCAACAACTGAAGCGCAAGAGGATTTGAATGTGTGTGAAGTCGTTTTTCATGCTTCTCTGCCCTGGTTCTTATTTCTTCTCTGACAGTGTCCATTTCTAAGTCTCTATGAATGTTGTCATTCCTAATGTACCATGGTGCATTTATTATACTGCGTAGCACTTCATTTTGAAAATTTTGTATAATTTTGATATTTGTTTTCTTGGTGCATCCCCAGATCTGCAATCCGTACGTCCATACAGGTTTTAATATCTGCTTATACAGGAGCAATTTATTTTGTATATTAAGCTCAGAATGTCTTCCTAAGAGCCAATACATTTTTCTATATTTTATGTCAAGTTCTTCTTTTTTCTTTTTGACATGTGCCTTCCATTACAACTTAGCATCAAGTATCATGCCCAAATACTTGGCCTGGTTTGCATATGGGATTATTTGTTTGTTCATAATCACAGGTAGGTTTTTTTATTTTTTTATTTGTAAAATTAACATGAGTAGACTTTGTTTCATTAAGTTTAATATGCCACTTTTTAGTCCAAGCGTTAACTTCATTTATTGCAATTTGAAGCTTATTAATTGCTGCTTCTTCTGTTTCTCCAATAGCTAGAATGACGGTATCGTCAGCAAAGGTGGCCATCGTATTTCTGGATTTTGTGGGATATCATTTGTATACAGCAGGTACAATATCAGTCCAAGAACACTTCCTTGCGGGACTCCCGCACTTATTTCCTTGAAGCCTGAATATTCACTTCCATGTTTAACTCGAAACAACCTCTCTGAGAGATATGATTGTAATATATCACAGTATTGTTTTGGTAAATGACTTTGTAACTTGTGATTTAACCCAGCATGCCACACCTTATCAAAAGCTTGGGTTACATCAAGAAATATACTACAACATATTTTCTTTTCTTCCAGTGACTCCTCTATTATTCTAGTTATTCTATGTACCTGATCGATGGTTGAATGTTTGCTCCTGAATCCAAACTGATGATCTGGAATTAGTATTCTATCTTGCAATATAGGTTTTAAGCAGCTAAGCAGCAATCTTTCAAATACTTTAGATAATTGTAGTAGCAGAGATATAGGTTTGTATGACTTTTTATCATTAGGGTCCTTCCCTGGCTTTAAAATCATAATAACTTCTGCAACTTTCCATTGTCTAGGCACATATCTCAGTCGGATAACAGCATTTATGATATGTAGTATTTTCACTAATGCTTTATTAGGTAGCTCTTTAAGCCCCTGTCCTGTAATTAGGTCATATCCTGGAGCTTTTTTTGAATCCACATTATTAATTTCCTGTTTGAGCCCTTTCAGAGTTACTACTTTAATTTCTGGAATATCATTAGGATAATTTATTACTATGTTTTCATCAGCTGTTTGTCTAGAGAATGGTTTAAAGATCTTCTCCAGATACTCAGCAAATACATCTGCTTTTTCTTTATCACCTCTTGCCCAATTATTATTATTTTTCCTAATGGATGGCGCTTGTATTATTGGTTTTTTAAGACCCTTAGAGTAATTGGTATCTTTATCTGCAGTCAAGTCTTGGAGATAAATGGTTACAGTTTCATTTTTTGTTTCTTTTATCATTGTTTTGAGTTTATTGCTTAGCTGATTAACTATCATTTTGTCTGATGGAGATCGATTGTTATGCCATTTTTTACGAGCTTTTCTTTTTTATTAACTAACTCTCGTACCTCAAGAGGATAACTTATTTTGGTTTTGCCATATATCTTAGATGTAGCTGGTGTATTCGTCCAAGCCGAATGCTGAATGTTAACAATTAACAGATCAATTTCTTGTTCTATCTGCTCTGGGGAGATAAGTGGCTTTTAAAGTTCAATGAGGTTTTCAAGTGTATCTCTGAATCCTTTCCAGTTTGTTTTTTGACTAGTTAGTTTAACTGGTGTTTCTTTTTGTATCACCTTGTCATTAATAGTCAAAATTATAGGTGTATGATCAGATGAAAGATCATCGCAATGATCTATCTGTATAAAATACTTAGATAAACCCTTGATAACAAAGAAGTCAATGATGTCTGGCACCTTGGTTCGATCGGAGGACCAGTATGTCGGTGATTCTGTAGAGTAAAAGTCACAATTCGCTTTCATTCCTTCTTTGTAGAGCAGTCTACCTTTAGGGGTTATCAACCTTGATCCCCAATAAGTATGTTTTGCATTAAAATCTCCTCCAATGATAAATTTCCTACCAAGTGACTTAAACATGTCTAGATATTCATCTTTTTCTACCCTATATCGTGGAGGACAATATATTGCTGTTATATTTATTTTTGAATACTTGATTTGCATGCTAACAGTGGTTGCTTGCATGAATTCTAGTGATATTTGTATATCTTCAGTGTGTTTAATTGATTCCTTAATCATCACAGCTGAACCTCCTCTGGTTGTATTAGAAGGATGAATTGTGTGATACATTCTAAATCCCCATATTTTGATATAGGATTGTATAGTGAAATGTGTTTCAGATATTAAACAAATGTCAACTTTTTCATTCCATAGGAAAGCTTCCAGTTCATGTGTCTTATGCATAAGCCCATTGGCATTCCATGTTGCAATTCTCAGACAATTCATTTTTCCAGTCTATTAATTATCATTTTATTTGTTTCATTTTGTTCATTTATGCTACTAAGAATCAGACTAAGTGTTTCAGTAAATGTACTCTCATTTCCATTTTGATTTGTTCGTATTACTTGTACATAATTTTGTTCTCTTTGTCCAGAGGTTTCTGGTTTGTTTTCTATAAATTCAGTTTACTTTTCTCTGTTGTAATACGTTTTGGATATTTGTTGTGTCCTTTGATTCTGTGCTACTATCCTGTTGTGCCTTTTCTGAAGCTCTTTAGCAACCTCACATCCCCTATAGTTTGCTGGGTGTGCTCCCTTATAGTTAATACATTTTGGAACAGTTTGTCTGCTTACTCTACAGTCTCTAGTGTGGTGCTTACCAGCACATTTAACACAGTATGCTTCTTTCTGACAATAAGCTTGAGTATGATTAAACCCTTGACACCTTTTGCATTGTGGAATCAATTTGGAATTTTTCCTCAGTGGTTCTATTTTTACCACTGTCTTAAGAATAGATGCGATCTCATATATTTTTTTTGTACTTTCAGTGTTGTCAAATGTCAACATAAAAAGTGGAAGTCCACGTTTAACAACAGCTTGTTCTCCTTTTTCATTTAGCTTATTTTCACTAGTAAGTATATTAACAGCATCAAGAATTTTATATCCCCTCTTTAATATGACTTCCTTGATTTCTTCTACATCGTATGATGCATGAATTCCTCAAGCAATGACATGAATTGGTCTTTCCTGTTTGTTTTCATACGTATACCATTGAAGATTTTCAGTCCTGAGTTTTTGTGCCAGGGCCCTGTAAGTATCAGGGTCTGGAAACGTTAATTTTGAATACATTGCTATTCATAGTAACTACCCGATATTCTTTGTCAGTGACTGAATTCATTAGCAGCCGCAACTTGTTATAATCACTTATTCCAACCACATTAATTGGTGGTGGCTGTTTCTCTTTAGGTTGTATTATATCTTCTCCATATCCTTTAGATCTATTATCTTTGGTTTTGGAACTATCAACTTCTGGTGAAGATTCAGCTTTCCTTTTTTTTATTTGGCCTATTCTTTATGTGGATCCAGTCTGTTTCTCTGGCTAATTCCTCTTCATCTGTATGATACTCGTTTTTATCAACGATAATCTTATTGGTCTTATTCAGCTCTTCTCTGACATTAACGTAATCTCTCTTAAGCTTTGTATTTTCTTCTTTGAGTTCTATAATTTCATTTTTTAACTCTCTACATAGAGCATATACCTCATTTAATTTTGTTCTAAATTTGTCATTTTCTCCCTTAAGAATATCTCTATTTTTCACCTCCATATTTGGTGGGGATCTGGCTAACAAAGAGCTCCTTTTAAAAGGGTCCTTTTCAAGCAATGGTTGCCCCTCCCCAGAATCCGCAGGGTGGATTCGCCAGACTAACTCATCTACCACGTGGGGTACTAATTTCCAATTTTGTTTTTTCCATTGCTATTATTTGGTTTACAGGATTAAAAACCTGCTACCCTTCGATCTTTAGGTGGAGCTAGGCATTTCCTCCTAGTCTCAGTGATATGGATTTCCCGCCAATACTCGGGAGGCTAATTGCAGTGGAATCCACTGGGCGATGGGGGCGCCACGACCCTATGCCAATGTTTACAAATGACAGGGCAAGAAGGAAGCCTCTTGTTATCTAAGCAGTATATGTTTTGACATCTAATATGGGGTGATGCCTCTTTAGTGCATGTTCTTTCTATTAAGATGTTTCTACTTAAATTTTAATAAACTCACTTATGTTGTTTGCTACTCAAACTTAAGTATCCAAAATAGAGAAACTATTCTCTATGTTGTGAAAGTTTAAGTAATATATGTATTGCAAGTTGGGGGTGGGGGCAGTTTGTCATAAACTGTAATGTTATTTGTGGTATTAATTTGTTGAGTTGGTTTTTTAACACTACGTCACTTACATGTTATTGTTGAATTATCAGGTCACCATACCAATCCACTCCTGTTATGCTCACTTAAAGGTACTGAGAAGATAGCTTCTTGAAAGAGTTTCAGAGGACAATCCCAATAGAAGAATGTAGTTTTGTGAATTAATGATGGAGTACATTAATAACATTCCAGTTTTTCTAAGACAAATTATTGTATCCTATATGAAGCCACATTCTGTCTGAATGGATTTGTCAACAGACCAACTGTTGATTCTGGTCAGACATTCATAAATCCACAATAGATTAAGGAGAATCACAGAAACCAAAATGTTTCAGCTGGTATTGTTGGTTACCATATTATTTGTACTTTCTTCTTTAGAGAAATATTAAATACTCCTATATATTTGGAGTTGCTTCAAAATCAAGTAGCACCAACCATCACCAACTTTTTTCCACACTCAATCAACCATCAGTAACCCAAAAATGACATATTTTCCCAAGTTGGAGTACCAAATCCTTTGGACAGATTGTTCAGTAAGTAAAAAAGCACTTGGACCACGTTCTACTATAATAATGGACTGGTAACAGAGGTCATATAGAGTGGCCAGCAATATACCCAAATTTTTTGCCTTTAGACTTCTTTATCTGAAGGCAATAGTACACTGAGACAGACTCCACAACTTAGAAGATATGGAGCGTCAAATGATAAAGCGATGAGAGACATTCCTAGTAAGTCACCCCTTAAATGTTTCTGTCACATTGTCAAGCAATTGAGGTCTACTATTTGAATTCAGAAAGTAAACTACCTTTGATTTTTCTTTTTATTCTTATTTTGTTTTTCTATTGTAAGTACTTGTTGAAAAACAATTGAAGAAATATTCAAATATCTAAAAAATATAGGATACACCATATACATAAGAAAGTAGTACAAAATTGTTAATATAATTTTTGAGTTGCCTGTACATGACTATCTGTGTACTAGGAGTGCACCTTTACTTGGTTGTGAGTTGTATGGGGAAGCAAGGGCCAGTGGGAAGAAGAGAAAGCTCATTTGCCTGTCCTCCACAGTGTTGGCAACCAAAGAAACCATAATATGGCAGAAAAGAATGTAAGCACAATTGCAAGAAATTGAACTGAGTGTCCTTCATGACATAATATGTATTAGATAAATATTATATCATGAAGGGCAGAAAAGTAGAAAACAATTGTTATGACATATGTAAACATTTATTCATCCTCAGGTGATTCATCTTCGTCACTTGTATTCTCAGCAGTGTTTTTGTTAATTTCATCAATTGTATTTTCTACACCATCATGATTCCAATATTCCAGTTCCTTTCTGCAGTTTCCATTGCGCTTATGACACAGAATGCTTCAGAGCTAGTTTTCACATATCTATCTGCAGTGATTTTGTGCTACTCCCTTCCTCAGTTCAGTGTGCATCTGTTAATACATACTGATGTCACACATTCCTTCTCCATAAAGTTCACAAAGGAGAAGGAATGTGATGGACAACTACCATTCCTCGACCTAAAAATCATCAAAACTAATAATCACCTTACATTTGGCATCTACAGAAAACCTACCCACACCAACAGCTATATAAAACAAAAGAGTTACAATCCCATTCCCCATCAGCATGCTTTACTCAACAGCCTTACACACAGATTGGTAAATGTACCAATGGGCAAAACAGAATACCAATGTGAACTTACTAAAATATTGGACGTAGCTACAGAGAATGGATTTCGGGCAGAACTGGTGTACAAAAAAATTAATAAGGCCAAAAATAGAAAGAGAATTAAACAAGTCAGCACACTCACTCATAACCAGAAAGAAAACAAGATCTACAAGAAGTTTACATACCACCCTACAACTTTCTACAAATTCCAGAGGATCTTCAAACGACATAACATCATTCTAGCCCCTAAAAACAATTACTCTATAAAAACATTTTAAATTCTAAATTAAAAGATGATATCCCACAAGAAAACAAACCAGGAATATATCAGTTCAGCTGTAATGACTGTGAAAAAATCTACATCGGCCAAACAAAAAGAAATATAAAAACAAGGGCAAAAGAACACCACAGAAATATTAAACTCAAACAAGAAGACAAATCTGCAGTAGCTTGGCATTTTTGGAAAGAGAAACACACTGTAAATAGAAGCCCAAAAATCCTCAAAAACATCACAAGGAAGACAGAATTAAAAGTTTGGGAAAACATATATATTTGGAAAAACAAGAACCGGGTTTTCAATTTTGAAATCCCGCCAGGCGATCTACTCATTCAGAGGTTCATCAAACCACCACCAGGGACAGAGACAACCACCACAGCAAGCGATGCCAGCAGTCGACCAAAGGAATTGACAATGGAAACACATGGCTTCTGAAACATGTTTTCCGAAATAAAAAAGTAAGTGATGTAGTGTTACAAAATCGACTCAACTAAATTTCAAATTTACCTTAGTATTAAATTCTGTTTCATTGCCTGTCAAATTTGTAAATTGTAACTTTTAAATGTAATGACCATAATGATTGTAATGAATACTAAAATCAGATATATCTTTAATGTGTGTTTGATAAATAAAAGTTTATTCTAATAAAAATAGTTAAACTCTACCAATGTTTGTGCAACTTCCTCGAAAATGTTCCTTAGGCCTTTAGGAAACTTGTTTATTTAAAGATTCCCTCTGGGGTTTTTTTGTACATTAGTTTTACCTAGGATTACTACAGAGAAAAAAAAAATGGCGGTAGAGCGTATAAATGTTTAAAATTGTGAAGTGCTTTTGTATTTGCGTAGGTTTTGTATTACGCTTAATTCTCCTGGCAGAGATCAGTTTTTGGAATAACATTGTAACTTCAGTTCTCCTACATTTTATTATACGTATTTGCAGTCATTATGTGTGTTTAATTTTCACAATCGTATCTGAGTTGATCCCATTGAACCATTGCATCGTTTTATGCATTTTAAAATTTCTGGAGCTTTTGTATTTATACATTCTTTGTATACAGAGTTAAATTTCCAGTAAGCTTTAGTGATGAGACTTTGCATTCATGTTTTGGGTCTGTAAAATTTCTGGGATAATTATTGTGTAAAATTATGATAGTTGTCATATATATAAATTTCTTTTTTTTACTTTTTTTACATTTCTGCTCATTGTGTTAATCCCGTTCTGAATTTATTTTTCCATTCCTTTTTGTCTATGCAAGTTACAGGCTCTGACTTTAATATTCCTTTCGGCATACATAATTTCTGGCAGCTATGATGGCATTTGCTAAACTGGAATTATAGGTAAAGAGGAGCTGTTGTTTTGTCTAAAATAAAAAGGGGTGTCATTTGATTCTTCCGCAACATTACCTACCTTATAATTTTGAATACTGGAAGTGGTACACTGTGAAGCTAGCAATTAGTTTTTAATTGGTAGTCGAATATACACACATGTGCTTCACAAAAACTTACTTTTACGCAGAACTAGTTTCGCATGCGTGTTACATGCATTGTCTACTGCTTTCGACTATCGGATACAACACGAGGATCCTTGATGTATGACTGTCTTCCCTCTGGTGTTAGATTGATGAACTTCTGATGAACTAGGTACCCGTCTTAAAGAACATATTAGAAATATCAAAAATAGGGAAACTGAAAAATCTGCAGTATCGGCTCATTTTTGGAACAATCAACATGAAATTAAACAAGACATCCATCTTTTAAAAAATGTACAATGGACAGTAGAACTCGACGCATGGGAGAAAATATACATGAAAAAACATGAAACGCACCTCATGAATTTTGATCGTCCCTTTGAAGAGAACCCGCTAATGAAGTTCATCAATCCAACACCAGAGGGAAGACAGTCATACATCAAGGATCCTCGTGTTGTATCCGATAGTCGAAAGCAGTAGACAATGCATGTAACACGCATGCGAAACTAGTCCTGCGTAAAAGTAAGTTTTTGTGAAGCACATGTGTGTATATTCGACTACCAATTAAAAACTAATTACCTACCTTATTTATTGAAGCCAGCTATCGACGTGAAAGGGGATATTCAACATTTTAATAAACAGGACTTGTTACATGCTTCCGAATTCCAAGCTTTGTGTGATGAACAGGTGAACTTAATGACTGCTGCCGCATTGTGTCATGTTAAAGCTATAATTTTACATCATACTGAATGCTTATAAATTATTCTTACTTCTCCATTATTAACTTAGGAGCTTTCACAATATAACAACTTGCTTGCGAGTTATCTGCTTCACTTAACATACAATATTGTGTGACTGTTTTGCATTCTTAAGTTTATGGAAGGTATTAATGTTAATGTGAATACAAAACAGGAAGTAATCTGGCCAGCTCTTTCCCCTTTGTCTTTTAAAGTCTTGCTGGTTTTACTTCCAGCACAAAAGCTGATTGATACCACATTTTTTGCAGGTGCATAACCTCATCAAGTTATACACTTTTTGCAATTTGTGCTTAAGTTTGTAGATTGTCGAGTATTTGCCATTACAACTCAGTGAATTTTACCTTTTACTGAGGGTAAAATTCATTTTTTGCTTAATGTGGTAGTGTCAAATAATTATGATTTTCAAGAGTTTCAACATTCAGTCATAGATTTTTTCTTCTCTTACAGATTATGAATGCAATGTTTAGCATCAAATTTTTATGCGCAGCAAACTGCTACAGAAGATTTGGTCACCTTTGTTGACCATATTAAGCTTTATGCTCGCATTATTTAATTACCAGATACAGAAGCTCAACTTTGTAAATTGATTATTTTGGGTTTACATATTTCTATGAGGACCTTATGTATCTTTTCTTTGCCGCCAATTGCATTTTTAGAATTAGATAATTTGATTTTTTTGGTACAACAAATGGCTACTTCCACTCAAATTCACCCATTAGGTAATTGTTTGGCAGTTGCTACTACTATACAACCTTCAGCCTCTATTATATCACACAAGCCTACACCTTGTAGTTCTAATGCTGGGCCTCATGTCAATTTTGGCAATCAGCTCTAAAGGGGATTTCTTTTCTTTCTTTGGTTTTGTTGCTTTATTATGTGGCAAGAAATCTATGGTTGCTTTAATTGGTTCGGGAGCTTCTCTTAATTTTGTTGATTCGACCCTTTAGAATTCGTTGCCTCCTAAATTTCAGGGTAAAATCTGATCTCTCTCTGTTAGCTGTCATACTATTTCTAAGCAACTTTGCTTATCTTATGTCAGGTGATATTACATCGCAATATGGGAAGCTTTTAATGGGATATTGACTTACAATTATTCAGTCTTTACCATGTGAGTTAATATTGGACATTTTGCTTTTTATTAAATCACAGCTTTTGTTGGACTTTGATACTCTTTGTTTAGTGAAGATATGATACCTGTTTCTCTGTAACAGGTAATATAAACTTAAAGGATTCCCATTTTTCACTTTTGCATTTACTTCCATTGTAACAACAGGCCTTATTGGAAGCAATTAAGGGATTTCAGATGACTTGGACACTATCCCTGACTTGACTTACACAATTCAATTGAAGGATGATATGCCTGTACATTCATCTCCTTATCTGAAAACATTGTTTATTTTTGCCTATTCGAGTTCCATTGCATTCAGATCACAGTTACACAGAGCGAGAGGAATAATATTGTGAGTCTTTGGTAGCCATAACATCCATAACATGTCTTATTTCCAAGTTTGTTGGTCTATAAAACTGTGGTGTAGTTTTCTGTCATTATTTTCATCCAATCATTAATCATTGTCATTTTTAACTGTGGAGAGTGACACAACTCATTATTAATGACCAACACTGATCTGTGTGCAAGGTTAGGGAGCTATGCAATTTTTCAAAATTATGGGAATGCATTTTATCATAATAATCTCCTTGCATGGGCTCTGTTGCTAATATTAATTGTGGCTTTTTAATAATAACTCTTTTGGATCCAATAATTATTCTTTTGGAGGCACTTCTCCGAGTAGTAGCACCCAAAATAACTTTATTTTTTTGCTAACATTTCTCAACAATTAGATTGTCCATCTCAAGATTCATCTCAATAAACCACTTGCTTGCTGATTTCTCTTACATTCTTCTTCTGTACAAGAAAATGAGCCCGCCAGTCTACTCTCTCCAACAGTAAAATTAATTTGTTTTGGACATTCTTTGAGATAAAACCAATGGATTTTAAAATTTTGGGAAAAGAGGTCACATTCCACTGCATTTTTTCTCAGAAGTCAGGAATTAACTTTTTATGGTCAGAACCTTTTCTGGACTATGTAGAAGTCTTCACTTGTATTCCAAATGACTCTCTTATCAAATTCATCTAACTCCAGTTTTCCTCTTAAGACAGCAGAAGAAAGTATACTGGTGTAGATCTAGGAATGAAAAAGAGAAAAGAAGAAAGTGATGAGGGAGCAAGAGGAAGGGAGGGAGGAAGGAAGGAATGCTATTCAGTTATGACTTCATGTTTAGATCATAGGTTTACCTTTTGCTTTCAGAGATTCATTGGAACGAGACACATAAAACAATTTTCTTCTCCTGATGGTATGTAAGCAGCAGCTTGTTCAGTGGTAATATTAGCTGCTTATTTTTCCATGTCGCAGTATTCAGCCACTATTACTTTCCAGCCATCACTATGCATGGTTGTACGAGGGGTATACTGAAAGTCATGAGCAACACTGTTTTACAATCTTAATATTTATTTTTAAGCCAAACCAAATACATCATCATAATCTACAGACTTTCTTTCACTTTTCGACATAGTCTCCATTGTTTTGCACACACCCTGACGCACTGCTTTCCGAATATCCTCCAGCGTCTCGTAGCGTTTGCCACGCATCTGCTCCTTCACCGAACCGAAAAAATGGTAGTCAGAGGGTGCCAAGTCGGGACTGTAGAGAGGATGTGGAAGAGTTTCCCACCCTAATGCCCTGATCTTCTCCATAGTGGCACAGGCAGTATGCGTACGCGGATTATCCTGTTGAAGGATGATCCTCTTTCCAGGGCGTTTATCACGCAAAGCCCGACGGAGCTTCAGAAGTGTCTTGATGTAGCGGGCAGAATTTATGGTTTGTCCAGGTTCAAGAAAGTCAACCAGAATGCAACCTTGTGCATCCCAAAAGACACTTCTTATAACTTTTCCTACAGACTGCACTGTCTTCGCTTTCTTCTTCGATGGTGAGTTCAAGTGGTGCCATTCCATACTCTGACGTTTCGTTTCTGGCTCATAGTGATGGAACCAGCTCTCATCTCCAGTCACAATACACGTCAAAAATTCACACCTTCATTATGAAATCTCTGAAGAAGGTTTTGTGCAATGGTTCTTCTCTGAAGTTTGTGGTCTGCAGTCAATAAACGGGGGACCCAACGGCCACAGATCTTTCGATAACCCAAGCTGTGGATCATTTCTTGCACTGCACTATGTCCTATTCCAAGTTGCGCAGCAATTTCATTCACAGTGAAACGCCTGTCTCCTGTAATGAGCTCATCAACTCTTTCCTTGTTGCGTTCTGTAGAGGCAGTTTGAGGACGCCCGCTACGAGGCGCATTTTGCAGACTCGTGTTTCCATCTTTGAAATGTTTCACCCATCTTCTAACACTGCTGGCACCCATGCAGACACCTCCATATGCATGTTGAAGTCTGAGATGAATTTCAGGAGCAGATTTTCCTTCTTTCACAAGTAATTCAATGACAGCACGCTGTCGAAACGAAACATCAATGTCAGCCATTTTTCAAACACCGTCTGTGGTCACGTGATAGAAGCTAATGACATCACAATATGTCAACATGTGGCTTAAAGTCTGTAGATTACGATCCTGCAATTTGTTTCGTTACATTGTTGAAATTTAAATTTTTACAATGGGTTGCTCGTGACTTTCAGTATGCCCCTCGTACTAGAAGATTGGTGAGGCCTTAGCCATTATGGTGAATAAGTTATTTAATTTACCATCAACTAGTGGAAACACAGCGTGAACTCTATAATCTGCATTCAGAATGAAATCTCAGCTTTAAAGGCACTAGATGTCAGAGTCTACCCAGAAAAGGTGCATGCATAGTATTCTGACTACCAGTTAATCAGGCACATGGTTCAACATATTTTAGATGGTGTGGGATTTTTTAACTAACCCTGGGTATCTAAGAACTTGTTTACCAGGTGCTATGTATTACTGACAGATATCAGATATAATAGGAGTATTTGACATCTTTGATTATTTCTGTTTCTATTTAGGATTTACAGATTACTTGTATGAAATATAGGATATTCTGCTTTACAGTAATTATTTATTAATGACAGTTATTCTAAAATATAGGATATTATAAAAAAAAGTATAGGTGATTACAGTCTCGCCAGCCATTCTCCAGCTCTGACACTTCTTGAGAGGGGAAAACACGATGTTGCCAATTCTTTAGCGGGAATTTCACACATGTGCATTTAAAACATTGTACATATTATTTGCAGATCAAATGGCTACATCTTAAAACATATGTGGACAATATGAGTGCGTATATTATACATTGTTACTGAATAGTAGAACATGAAGACAATTGGTATGCCATATAGGGAGAAAAAATTATTTTAATTAAAAGTGACTATTAAACAACTTATGCTTAAATGAGTGGGAAAATGTTGCAATCCTTGTAAATATAGATTTGCTTGGCTTCATCACTGAAGCAGCCGCTGTTGCCATCAGGACGAAATGAAATTATTAGTTCCTCTACACGTGTGTCCACTACACCGTCAGCTTCCCTTGCTTGTTTCAAGTGTGATCCATGACACTTTTCCACTTATCTGCTGTCACTTGCTCAATTCCTCACTGCACGAGTAGTTCAACATCAGCGATACCAATGTTTTATTATGTAGTGCAACATATCCTTTCAGTTGTGTCCAAATCAATTCAATTGCATTGAAGTGGTAGTAGTAGGGAGGTAGTCTGAAGACAGTGTGACGTGAGTAGCAGCAGCGGTGTCTATATCATGAGTACAGAAGCGTGGCTTGTACACTTTTAAAATTTTCACGAGTTCTGCTTTCGTCATTTCTGCAGACACACCAAGAATATTATTCTTCTCCAACCACTGCAGAATGACATTCTTTCTATCATTCATTGTTGGTGCTTTCTTTAATTGAACTGAATGGTATGGCACATTGTCCATACAATAATGGAGTTTGGAGCAGTATTTGGCAGAAGAGATTCTTGGAACCAGATCTTGAATGTATCTCCATTCATTTGTTTATGATAATCACGAGTGCTCTTTGATCTGAATAAGAGCATTTCCCCTAGATCAAAACACCACCAGCATGAAGCAGAATCAGTCTACTTCCTTTCCCAACTGGCACTTTCATTGTCCCTGCCTATGTCTTTGTATGTCCCGCATTTATCCATGTTTCATCAAGCCACTTTTTGGGATTAGATTTTAAAATTTCCCAGAATAATTTGCCATGCCATGCAATTATGTCACTTTTTTCGTCCCAGAAGATTTGTTAAATCAAAAACCAAGCTGTTTTAGCACCTTACTTAAACTGCTTTTTTTACCATTGAATAAGCCAGCTTCCTTCAGAGAGTACAACAGTTTCTCACACATAGGAAATTCCTTTCTCATATAACATTGATACCTATGCATCTAATCACATCCTTTTGAAATGGACCAAGAGATGTTTTAGGGCTAGCTCGTGGCCTTTACTTTCCCGGAGTACGCAGAACTGAGGCGGTGTATTGAAATCAATTGGGCATATTTCCTTCATCACACTCTTCACAGTAGTTTTTCAAACCTTCAGTGCATCACAAACCCTATCCAACACTTTGGTTACAGGTAGAAGAGGTCCACCATTGTCTCGCTCCTTCTCAAAGTACTCACGAAGCCTGAATACAAACTCATGGCTTTGGCTCTTATAAGAGCCAATTTTTCTTTTGGTTTCTGACGAACCAGTAGCCATATTATTACAACCATAACTATAATAATAATAATAACAACAACAATAACAATTACACTAAACACAGTATTTGCAAAAGAACAAAATAGTAAACAAACTGCACCTGCACAAACTACAAAAGCAAAGGCCATGTGGTCCTTACAAAATGGAGCTAGCAACATGGTGCTAGATTTGAAGCCACACTTAACAACGAGAAAAATGTTTGGTGCTAGCAGACAGTTTTAACATCCCAAGCGATGGTCGCTCCCAACATTGCCAATGTAACAGTTGCTGTGTGCAACAGATGTAAAAGTAGTATCCAAACAGAATGCTGTTATTGACAACCTTGCTTGACAATAGAACCAGAAGCCTGGTTTTCAATATTTTAAAGGTTATGTATGTTAATCTCATCATCATTTTGATAATCTGTTTCAATTACACCCATTACATATGTTGGCAATTTTAACCACTCCCTCCATTGACCTTTTGCCACAAAACATCAGGGCCAGAGAATGGCTGGTGAGACTATATATATAAACTAAACATCAAAGTAAACAATAAATGAAATATACACAGCAAGGATCTATACACTCAGATCCTAATATCCACCTTCCATGAGGTTGTACGTATGGTCTTTCCCTTCTTAAGATTTGGACTTAATAGGGAGGCTATACTATTAAGAATATGTTGAGAGGACCTTTATATTTTCATAAAATATTCTAACTGTTTGAATCAAGCACAACCAGTGCTATTGATTAACTTCCAGTGCAATAGTTGGGTCTGAGGATCTGTTCTTATGTAAACATTGGGCTCACTAAATGTATAACTCTTCATATCTGAAATTTTTAAAACTATATTTCACTCTGACAGTACCTTTGATAGAGTTGTTTGTTTCTTTCATACATTCTGCTGTGCAGATATAAAAAAAAAGAGCCTCTCAAAATTAGTATTGTGTGCAAGAGTAACAAAAACTACTCAAATAGTTTCATAAGTTCAGAATGAAATTTTCATGTTTTCTAATGGTGAAATAACATAACCTATTTAATAATGCAAAACAAATTTTGAAATACTGAACTATATTGTTTTGCTTTCTTTTAGGTATTTTGGAACACATGTTATAACTTACAAGCACCAAACTTTCTTCATCTTGCTTCTTGCTCACTCCAGCATGCTTCAGTGAACTATTGCACTGTTGCAACAATTATGATATCAAAGCATACTAGATAGAAGTGAATTATGATGAAGCCATATTTCTATGCTAAATTTTGTTTTTTATTTATTTGTTTTGTTTTTTGAGTAACTGATCCATTTAAAAATAAAGAATAATGAATTTATAAAAAAATGTATACAATTTCAGAGATTTCTCCCAGACAGAAGGACAAAATACAACATGTCTACAGCATTGTGGATGTATGGTAATCTTATCTCTACTATGACTGAAGGTCATTAACATATTATTATTGCTTATAATATTCCACTAACAGCAATTGAAACAATCCATTTAAATTCAGGTGGATACAATTTTTTTTCAGAATGATATAAATAATCATCTAATGTTTGGGCTGTTTTACTTATTAATTTTAGTATTTATAAAATACTGATATTTGATAGAAATTTAGTTCCAAAAATTCATTTTTGTTCATACCATCTTCTGATGTTCTAGCCATCCGAGAGTTAGAAGGACGTCCATCAACTGTTTTGAAGAATGGGATAAGAAAGAATTCATAACGTGTATATTTGGCAAGACCAGTAACTTGAAAGCCAGCTGCCCCTCCAGCATGAAGAACTGTTAACATGTTGTAGGATTCAGGGGAACGATCTCCATCAAGTCGGCGAGAATAGATGTAGAATCCTTCAACATATTCTGAGTTGAAGATCTGAAAATAAATGTACAATTAATTTAATTAATATCATTAATTTTGTAACACTTTGTAGACATGTCCTTGATGTTTTAATTAGATGAGAATATTGTTCACTCTATGAAATACACAAAGCAATGCAAAGAAATATAACATCAATGAAATCTTAACTATGAAACGTTTATTAAGCAACAATTTGCAACAATCAATATTAACAAAGTTATTGAATCTATAAACTCAATATATTTTCTAAAAGAACAGTAAATGCTCTTATTCTGATTTGCTCTGAAAAAAATTTTAACCTCTAGAAAGGATCCATAAACAACTGTGCTTTTCAATAAAAGTTTTCGTGATCAAGAATCAAACGTGGTGAAATATGTAAAATAGGTATTATAGCAGAAGTATGCAATAACATTTTGGGGTTTTGGTTTATATTTGGTTATAAAACAAATCTGATGTGTTCCATTTACATGACTTTCTCTACTTATCCTGTACTATTCTTACCAAAGCGTGTTTTAATATGACCAAAATGAAGGATAAATATAACAACTGCAACAAATGAAATTATTAATCCTATTGATGATACAATGGGTGATATGAATAAAGATGAGATGCGTCTCAAAAATTGCAAGTTTTGAGACGCGTCTCACTTTCGAATGAATAAAACTCGACGACTCAAGATGGAGGAGACCTTGATCATGACCAACGTCTCACGTGCTTATGTAATGAAACGCATGTCAGGTTTTGGAATGAATAAAAAGTAGCCGTCTCATGATTTTTTTAAGTCACCTCCATAGGTGTCTCAACACTTGAGATGCAGCTTCTTATAACAAATTATGTGCAGATTTGGTACCAGTTTTGCTGTTTTCTGAGCGCAGAAGGTAGCTTTATTAAATCAGGGGGCATTCTGAAGAACTAAATTATAACAAACTTCAAGATTAAAGCAAAATATGCAGTGGCATGTACAACATTTTCTTCCCAAAGCAACAGGTGATTTTTCGACTATAAGGTTCTTAACGGCATTTTTAGTTCTACACACATTATATTAAACACGCTTAGAGACTCTGTAGGTATAGAAGATAGTTGCAGTTAAAAAAGAATTCCCTGCCACAGCCGAAAATTGAATCCGGGACCTTTGGGTAAAAAAATAGAATGCTGACCATTCGACCACAGATAGTAAACCCTAGAATTCAGTGCAACATCCAGAAGATACAGAGGCCTCTCTGCATTCAGTATCCATAACCTTCGGAAAGTTTGCTGCAACTTTCCAAGGATGCAATACATTCCGTGATGCAATTACTGGTGCTTTAGATTACACCCCATCATAATAATAATAAACAGAAATTTCATGTAGATGAAATCATTACCTAAAAAGGCATTGTTTACAAATGGCATGGTCCCATTCAGGAGCAAAATTCCGATGTCTCCACCACCACCACCACCACCACCGCCGCCATCGCCACCGCCACCACCACCACAACAATAATAATATGTATGCGCTATTTCTTAAAGATGGGGGTTATGGATATCATAAACGCCCTATGCAGGTATCTCGCCAAGGAATGTGTTATAATACACAGATATTTTGGCCAGGAAAAGAGTTTTAAAATAATTTAATAACAAGTAACGTTATCTACAGAGTACCTTTGTTTATGTATATTGTATGGTTCTCCATAATAAACATTTGCAGGAACATGATTATGAGATTCTTGGTACAAGACTGTGGAGAGGAGTAACAGTAGGAAGATCAGCTTATAATGTTGATTATGAACATGAGGTTGATTACGGTGATGATGGAGAGGAAACAGGTATACTAGGACCCAAATAGCTAGAATAAAAAGTGATTACACGAGTAAGCTTTTATAACTAAAGCAATATTACAATAATATATTTAACAGGAACCACAGGTATTTTAATAAGTAAAATTTTTTTAGTTATATCACTTAAGTTATTACAAGGGTTATTAAATTATTGGTTTCATTGACACATTTACAAATTAATACATATAAAAGCACTGCTCACGACGCCATCTTTGTCTTTTATGACACATGAGATATGATACTTGTTATTTGTTATGTTCTACAAAAATAGGTTTTTGCACTCCGTAACATAGTGGAATTTTTATAGAAGCATATCTATTACAAAGTAACTAAACATATAATGGATATGTAAAATAACACTCTTTTAATGTTTTATTCTTAACTTTCACTGTTTTCAGAGGATTTGTTTCTCCTATCAAATTCAAGGACCTTCTTTTCTATTCTTTCGTGTGTACAAGCTTGTTGTTCTTTGTAAATCATTTGCTTTTTACTTTCGCTAGCATGTATGTACATATAAAGTACATAATAGGTGGAGAAGGTATTATATTCCACCCAAAAATTTGATGTCGAGATTTCACCGGTAATATGTTTTGAGGTACCCTGATTAAAAAAAAAAAATAGAAATATTTCAGTGTGTGGAGGGGAGGCAGAAGAGCTCAAAGGAAATTTTTATTCATTGAAATGAATTTTTTCTTTATTACTTATTAAATTAAATAGACTAAGTAAAAATTGCAAATATCAAACTTGGTATTTATGTTTTGTATCTTCCAATGGTGGGAAATGCAGTTTTCAAAGAAAATCCTCCCACCCCATACTAGGTTTACATGGAAAAATGTATGAATGTTTTGTTTTTCTCAAAAATTGTTCTAACAATTTTGATTAAAAATACCTTATATTAAAGGTATTTGCATCAGAAATAAAATATATATCTTGTATTTTCTGGGACCAGCCTCCAGAATTATTCTGGATGAATTTTGCATAACTGATAAAAAGATAGACAAAAACTTACGACACAAAAAATTTAGATCTCATTAAAATACATAATTTATGTCATATATGTTTTACTTTTAAAGTTGGCCGTTTTTGAGATATTCCTTGTTATTGGTTTCAATTTTGAAGTACATCAACTGTTCTAAAACCGGAAGCCTACTTCGTTTCGTCTCTCTAGTTTTGCTGCAAAGCAAATTGAACTTCTGTTTCACATAACGGTCAGTTTTTAAAGGTATTGACTATGCTTTAGCCTAGTATATTACCTTATTTCCCTTCTACTCACAAAGAAGTAAATAATAAGACTTCTGCTAATGTTTATATTGATTAGCATGATGTAGATAAAAGAATGGTTTATTTGTGGAACAGCTAGAGCAAGTTATGTGAATGGAACATCATATTTTTTGTTTTATTCTGCTTTTCACATTGTTTATTTTCCTAAATACATATCATTATAATCCCTGACAAGAATTTTTCCTAGATCTTGTTTATACCCAATCATTGCAAAGTTCTAATTTTCTGACAACTGCGATTTTATTCCGTGAAACACGATAAAAAATGTAGTGTTTCTTTCTCCATTTTGACAGTATAAATCATAGAAATTCATTCATAGGTGCTGAAGTAAACCCTTTTCATTCATGCAACAATACATTGTTGACCTGTTTACACACAGATAATAATGGCACGTAAATAAGACGCAGGTAGTGCATCTCACTTTGGAGGGGACATTTTTATTAATTCAAAATCAGTGAGACCCGTCTCAAAACTAGCTGTGTCTCACATTTTCCGCAAGCGGTGTCTCATAAGACGCATCTCATTTTTATTCATACCAACCAATATTTCATATTATTCACCAGCAATCACTTAAGTCAGTTTAATGGAAGCAGGCTTCCTAACATTAAAATTAAAGCTGATTTGTTTCTTACGGGTATTATGAAAATTGGAAACAACATACAGTAAGAACATAAACCTAAAGAAGAAACACTTGAAAACAGTTTCCTCTGTAACAACTATTATACTATGAATTAAACTTTAAATGAAACAGGCTTACAAAATGTGTCCAGACAGCACTTATGTGAAGCAAAAGTCACAAAATGTATTGTTTAATATTGTTACATTAGATGTTTGCATTTGTTTATAAAATCACAGCTATAAATAGATTTCTCCTCATAAAAAAAGTGTAACAGTCAATGAAACATTCAACTGTTCCCATACGTGCTGTTGTCTCTTGATGAAAAATCTATCAAAGCTGAAAGAGATGCATTAGCCTTTCATACTGGTCCTAAATACTCTAAACTGATAAAAGCATTACTTTCCTAACCTCTGTTTTATGTTATTCACAATATAATTTAATTTCTTAATAGAAAAATGTATTTAATAGCAACAAGCCAGTAAGGTTGATCATGAGCTCTTTGTTTCAAACAAATGAACATCAAGTTAAAAAGACAGGAGGAAAAACGAAAGAATAACACTTAAGAAAGGGTAACACTTTAACACAGAATATCTTAAAAAGGGGTAACTCTACAAAAAATTAGACACAAATTACATATTTTAATGGCCTCTAAGGGTGTTGTGCCTCTGTGTTTTATAGTTTACAGTTATACAAAAATCATTGAGAATAAAGAGGACTTAGGAGGCTATTCCCAAGATATACAGTTTATTTGTCACAAAAGTATCTTCACCATATGGCACTTTAACCAAAATCATTAAAGCCATTTCTGAGAAAATCAAAACTTTCAAAAAGTTTTCCATGTAAAGGGTAGTTTAGGAGGGGAAGGGATTTTCTTGAAAATCTTTGTATCACAACTTTAAAAAATGCTGCACTTAAATATCAAGTTTGGTGTTTAACTGACTTTTCGTTTTTAAGTTATAATGTTCACACACACACGCACACCTATGTACATGCATACATTGTCGGCACTCACCTCCCACATAAGTTTCACAGCTGTGGAGCTCACAGATTGAGCATCTACCAGTTCGACCACATGGCCTGTAAGTAGACTTGCATGTGCTTCACTGAGAAGTAGTTCTTCCTCACTGTCTCCTCCTGGCCAAGAGGTGAGTCTGCCCATCATCGTTACAGGCTCAGATAAGGGACTAGGTGGTGACAAACCATGCGAGTTTTCTGCTCTTACAAGAAAAGTGTAAGTAACCCCTGGTGCCAGATGATGTTGTGCATACATTGGGCCTTGCACACGGTGAGCTGCCACCACCCATCCTCCTCCAGAACCTCCTCCTGGCTCCTCTCTTCCAAACAGTTCAATCTGCAGTTAACAAACAATCATTTGCATTTATTAAATACAGATATCAAAATAAAAATCAATTGAATAGTTAAAGGCATAATGCTTTAATTGTGGTAAGTAGTATGCTGCTATAGCGTAGTAGTACGTACAGGTATAAAACATATTTTAACGTCATTGTATGCTCAGGTTGAGTACACCTTTTTGAGCTAGATACCACAGCGAGATCTGTTTTTTATTTTATGAAATTCTGTAGTGTAAGTAAATAATGGCAGCACATGAAGACATGACTGGTTAAATTTCTCTTGCCAACTCAAAAGAATGTTTGAATTGTATTTGAGTGTATGCTGAACTACCCTTGTTGTTTTTAAATATCCAGTTGAGCAGAATTACAACACTTGCTAGTAACCCTTGGTTATAGGCTCACGCATAATACAGTTTTAGATTTAATATCTTTCCCCAGCCACCCTTTTATCATCAGACATCAAGTAATAACTTCTTGGCATGCTTTTGTAATGAGAGGCTAATATTTGTATGTCCTGCATAAGCTTCTGTAACAGCAATTTCATTATTACCTTCAAAAGAAGTGCTGAAATACAATGATCTGGTGAAAACAGGAATGATATTAATGAGATTTAGGAAATGATGAGGAATCAATACCTTCCAAATTAACAAATACTGAAAATTATGAAGTCAACAGATATTGGCAAATGTTAATTTGTTTGTCTTGTTATTAATGTTGTCAGCTTTAGAAAGCCTCTGAAAACCACAATTGTAATGTATAATTTTATGATAGAAATAAATATGTAATTTATAAATGTAAAAAGAAGCTAGTAACACAAATATTAATGTAGTAATTAATAATTGTAACAAATCTTCACTTATCTTTTGGAATCCAAGGACTAGTTTCGCAATAAATTGGTTTATTGTATCGTCAGCTCAGTTTCTTTTTGATCTTGTTTATTTATTTTGTTATGGTTACTGCTACTAGGTGGATTTTGTACTAAGGCATTGCTAACTACTAGAATCAAAACAAATTTGGTGAGAGAGTCAATTAGTGGTATGTCAAAATTCATTGAATGATTTTTATACTTTAATATAAATATTTTCTCCCAAACCATTAAATCTATGGATCCATTTACGTGTTTTAATAATTTAACATCTGGATTTATTTCATGATTAAATTTCCAAAAATGTTCTGCCACAGCAGATTTATCAATTTGTTTGTATTTAATATTCCTAAAATTTTCTTTTAGTCTGGTTTCTAAATGACATTTAGTCTTACCAATATAAACAAGGTCACAATTTAAACAATTTAATTGATAGATGCCAGATTTTTTTATTTTTTGAAATTTCATCCTTTTTAGAAAACCCTAACATATTTTTTATACTGTATTTATTTTGAGGAACCAATATTATATAATATAATTAATGGTTTTAATACTGATTTTATAAGTAACAAAATTGAGAAGTTTAAATATCAAAAAGCTATTAAAGGGATTTCTACGCTTAAGAAAATAGAAGATAATTACATTTTCAAAAAAATTTACTTTTCACCCCTGGGCAAATAAAATTGACTCTCTCACCAAATTTGTTTTGATTCCAGTAGTTAGCAATGCCTTAGTACACAATCCACCTAGTAGCATTAACCATAACAATATAAATAAACAAGATCAAAAAGAAACTGGGCTGATGATGCAATAAACCAATTTATAGCGAAACTAGTCCTTGGATTCCAAAAGATAAGTGAAGATTTGAAACAACTATTAATTATTACATTAATAAATATATAATATTTTACTGCTTACACATTCTTCAACACAACTTTTTTGAAAAATGTACAAATCAATTACAGATAGATTGATATGCAAATGTGAGTTAACTTGATGCTCAGTTTTTAAATGTTATTTCTCACAAAACTGCTCTCTGTACTCAAAGTTGGATTGAAAGTTTGATTTCAAAAATATTCCAATACTATCCAAATATTTTACTTTTGGAAAAATATAGTTATCCTTGCTGCTTCATGCAGTAGGCTGGTTACAAGATACGTAATAGAAATTGTTGATGACTTATATAAAAATAGACTTCCTAAACTTTATACAGAAGGTGTATTGAAAATCTTAAGAACTATGAGTTCTCTCTGGATAGAAAATTCTCTCAGGATCCTGCCAAAGAAAAAAATGTTCAGAGATTGATGATAATACTGGTGGTTATGATAACATATAAATAACATTCAGTACTAAAGATATAATGGCCATTTATTTTCTTTTCACAAATAAAAATAAGAGGTTAGAGGTTTAGATAGTGGTTTAATTTATTTTAATTTAAGTTTTAATAAGATATTCTAAAACTTTAGACAAATTTCAAGATTTTTATCCCAATTTTTATATGAAAATGGATAAATATGCCTGCTTCATAACCACAATAAATCTGTGTGTGATTCTAAGTTATACACAAGTTATACTCATTTTTTTTACTTCCTGATAATTCAACATCTTTAGATTTGGATACATAGCTCCTGTTCTACACACGGCTTGTGTGAAAAAAACAATTAAATCAATACTAATTTTTGGACTTGTTTGGTTTTTGGTGTAATTCTTTTACTTTTAATCTTACCTGATAACCAAGCAGAGAGGAGGAACCAATTTTGTTGTTTCGAGTCCAGGATATAGTAACACTAGATTCTGTTTTGTTAACAATGTGGGGTCGGCTAGGAGGTCCTGGGAATGTGGAAGGCTCTGGTGCTCTGAAGAAGTTGATATTAGGATTAGTGGGGAGTTCCAATCTGAGTGCTGCACTCCACGTTGCTTTGCCACTGCGAGAAGAAGCAACACAGGTATACAGACCACTGTCTCGTTTCTCCAAATCTGTTAAAGAAAGAAAAGAAAAGGAGGTCATAATATGCGGCATTTGGAATAAATGAACCCTGAAACAAATAACTCAATGTAAACACTAGAAGATTTTTTGCTGATCAATCTTTTACATTATATTCTGTAATTTCAAAAGTGGAATTCCTAGTTTTACTGAATTTTGATTTAATGTCATACATAAATAAATACATAAATTTCAATTAATTCAAAATCTTCTTGGGCTTCTAGCCAGGTAAAAACTTGGTTTGACACCAACGTTTCGAAGAAGTGCATCTTCCTCGTCTTCAGGGTGAACTGATCACTTCTTAGAAACGTTGGTGTCAAACCAAGTTTTTACCTGGCTAGAAGCCCGAGAAGATTTTGAATTAATACGTCGCCAGGAAAGCTTCAGTTCTTATTTTAACATAAATTTCAGTTTCACAACTTTACTAATTACACTTTTAAGACTTACTTGTTTTTTTTTCTGGCTACTTGTAGCTACATAATAAGTTCCCTTCAGCTCATTATTATCCTCCTCTCCTTTTTTATCAATTATAATTTCTCTCTTTCCTTTCCTAAATAGCTTACATATTTTAAAGTCACTATTAACTCTCTCTTACCTTTCCTCTGAGTCCTGATGAAATTCTGGCAAAGCAGTTTTCAGCTGTCTATTCATTCATCCTATTTACCAACACACTTATATACATTTTTTGTAATGGCTGATAACAAAGTAATGTATGCATAATTCATTGGGTTGCTAAAATTTTGTTTATGTATAAATATGGGAGCAATAATGCCTTGCCTCCAGTTTACCTTCTTCAAACAACACACTAAGTAGTGATATTGTTATATATATTTCTTATCAATAGGTATATAAAACAATATTAGCAAAGTTCTAACCTAACATACTTTACGCAGTCTGAATCTACAAATGGTCGAATTGCGGTGGAATATAAAATGTAAGTTGTAAGACCATCCAACAAAATGGATATTCAGCCAAGGACATCATATCTGCGTTGAAAAGAGCCGGACGAAAAAGTAACCCCAGCAAGAACACTCAACAAAAAGACAAGCCAGCCGCCATAGCCTCTATACCATTTACCGGCAATTTTTCGGGAAAGATTAGTAGACTACTCTACAAATATAATGTCTAAACCATCCATAAGCCACCACCTAAAATAAAAAATTTGGTCAGGGCAGTTAAAGATAATTTAGCTTTAAGAATACCTGGTGTTTAGCACATTTCTTGCGAATGCAGCGCAGCATACATTGGCCAAACAGGACGCACTATTGCCACACGTGTTTCTGAACACTAAAGATCTATAAGGCTTCTGCAACCCGAAAAATCTGGACTGGCTGAACACTGTATAGAACAAAGCCACAGAGCTAACTTTACCAACAACAAGATAGTGGCAAAGTGTTCGAACTACTGGGAAAGGAGAGTAAAAGAAGCTTTAGTCATCTCATCTGAAACAAATAATCTAAATTGCAATTCTGGCCTACAACTAAGTTCAGTATGGACACCGATGTTATTGAGCCTTAACACCTAATCCTCTACCTGCAGTCTTCCAAGGCGTGTTTTCTAGCAGGTCCGTGCTCTAACACAAAGCATTAGCCATATAAATGCTATAAATAGTTTTCTACGACGTCCGTGCCCATGTCTCAGTCATCTTAAACAAACAGTTACAAAATGGCCATAATATCACATGAACCAATCGGATGTTAGCTTCATTCCTGTTCTTATAAATACCAGTCTCCACAAGCTCAATCCATCAGTTCACCCTGAAGACGAGGAAGATGCACTTCTTCGAAACGTTGGTATCAAGCCAAGTTTTTACCTGGTTAGAAGCCCGAGAAAATTTTGAATTAATTATAAGACTTAATTTATCATGCTCTAAAATGAGGAGGAAGGAATATATCAATACCGTACTATAAATTGTTGCAAGTCAAAATCCTGAATGTACAGAAGAGAATAAAATCATTGAGCTCCAATCCAACTGGTAAATATCGAACTATTGCATTAAAAAAAAATAATCTGTTTCCATTTGGATCTTTTTTTTTTTTTTGTTTTTTTTTTTTTTGTTTTTTTTGTTTTTTTTTTTGTTTTAGTTAGTTATAAATTCTGGATTGTAACTTTTAGCACAAGGAATCAGAACGTCTCATTGAGTTAACACCACAAATTATTACTAGAATTTATAGTTTACTATAATATTTGTTATTCTGTGATGCTGAATATTTTTTTCTTATTTATATTTATTATAGTCTAAATTCATAGGCAGTGCTGACAGAAGAAGCTCAACATAAGCTGCGCGAAACGTCAGTGAAAACATGAGCTATAAGGCAACATGGCCAATACTGGAAGCAGCTACCATTATATTTATTATAGTCGCTTCAACAATAAAGTCATACTGTGACTGAATTTTATAATGAGGTAGAATTCCAAAATGATATATTAAATCTTACAGTGGTTAATTAACAATAACAAACTTGGCAACAATTTAAATATCATTAGTAATTTTGCACATTTTCATAAAGTTTATGACTTTCCTGCAGCAATGTTGGTCACCCAAGGCCAGCTGTAGGTTTCCAGGAACTCCACAGTTAAGTCGCTCAGCAGTATATCTCGGGCAAGCTATGATCAGATGATGAACGATGAGAGCAGAGTTACATAGAGTACATGTAGGAGCAGGTTCATGAGACAGGAGGTAGGAATGGGTTAGTGCAGTGGGACCAATTCATAGTCGAGTTACTAGTATCTGGTCTCGCCGCATAAGTCATAATAGACATAGCTAGATTAGGTACTGGGCAGGCATCATGTAGTTTACTGGTGGATGTTGTAGTCCAGTCTGTCTTCCATTGCTGTAGGATACTGCATCTTAGATGTGCTATGTAGTCTTCATAAGGAAGCTTGAGATCTGGTAAAGCACATGGATCTTTGTAGTTTCCTTAGTGGCAGAGTCAGCAAGATTGTTACCTGGTATATTACAGTGAGGTGGTATCCATGCAAAGATGAGTTGATTGCCAGATGATATTAAGTCATTGTATAATAGATGAATCTTGCTTACCAAAGTATGGTGAGGAGACCGCTGTTGTAGGGCCATTAGGGCACTTAGGGAATCCATGAAACTATGTAGGAGTTCAAGTCTTTGTTCTTTGATATATAGTCTAGGGCGAAGCAAAATGACGAAAATTTTGCAGGAGAAAATGGTGAGAGTTTGTGACAAACTGTAGAGCATGGTGTGATTAGAGACAACCACTGTGCAGCCATTACTGTTGTAACATCGTGAACCATTGGTGTAAATTGGTTCGTAGTTGGGGTGTTTCAGGTAATTCTTTGAATAAACGGTAGAAAGTTCCTTGAGTGTCATTTTTAGCATATTTTGTGAGAGTGATGTTTTTTACAGGAGTTTTAAGCCTCCATGGTATAACACTTATGTTGAAGGAACAGGGAATCAGTGACGGAATTGTCAATTTAAACTCTTTGATGTACATAGCCATTCTTTGAGAGAACAGGTACCATCTTGTGGTGAAATATGAGAGTCTAAACCAGAGCCAGGTCTGATGGAAGTCTTGATGTCATAGGACAAACTTAAAAGGTTTTATGTTAGAGAGAAAGAGGTGGTTTGCCAGCAGCAATTTGCAGGCTTTCTAAAGGACTGGTATGGGAAGCTACAAATGCAATCCTCAGTGCTGAATTCTGAATGGTGTCGAGTGTTTTAAGGCTAGAATGACTTGCAGAGTTAAAAACAACAGAAGCGTAGTCCTACTGAGACTGAAATTCCATGTCTATGAAATTTCCTCTATATTAATTATTCGCTAATAATATTAGTTAATATTTTTCTTATTATATATATTACTCATTTTAATATCATTGTCAGATTCTTAGATAGTAAATTGTGCATTGAATTTGGCAAAGGGAAATGATAACATTGTAACCAAATATTATGGAAAATATTTAGTTTTATCCATATTTTATAAGTTCATGTTTAAATGTATTTGACGGTTGGGAAAATGCCCTGGGGTCTGTTGGAAACTTTCACATGGTTAGATTTTGGTGAAGCCACACTATTTTTGAATTTTATAGAGATGTGTAATGCAGGAGAAAGCTATTCGGTCAGCCAATCAGCAAAAGCCAAGTATGGCTGATGCGTATGTGACCAATGAGCTACTCCTACGTCACACAGTTTTGTGACCATATAGTGGGAGTGAAATAAGGTTTGTTGGGATATTGCTGGGTCAAGCTCTTTAATTCTGATGGAGGGCTGCCACGAGACTAGAAGTGTTTGAGAAGTTGGCGCTAAGCACATGTGCAGTGGGAATTTAGAAATTCAAACATGTTTTAATTATCCTGTTATATTATGGGGACGTGACCTAAAAACATTACTATTAAATGAAAGCTTTAACGAGGGACATTAACTATTAAGTGAAAGCTTTAACGAGGCAACAAAGTATTATCCCTCAACTTCTTGTAATACTAATAAAACACCAACTTGTGAAAAGTCAGACTTGCTGCATTCTCTATGATATTCATTCGCAACATCTCCACAACTGCTGTCTCTCTCCCAACCCTGAGACACAAGAACCCAAAACCAGAAGATGCATGCTAAAACTCTGATGAGGAATACAGAAGTGGGGCAACCCGAATCACAACTTGAAGAGGACATTTTGTATGTGCAAAGTAGAACACTGAGATCGGCTCCCCATGTTTTGGCAGATAAAGCTGTTAAAAGGTTCAGGCGCCGAATACAATCAGCTTTGAGCAGTTTAATATGGTGCATCCAAGTCAGCTTGCAGTCAAAGTACATACCCAGACAGGGAGATAATAGTTGGCAATGTGTAGTACAGGAGTTTGGGTAGGCTTCCTCCCCCTAGAGAAAACAATACTTTGACAGTTTTCTGGAGAAAAATTATGGCTGATGATTTGACTCCACTTTTGGAGTTTGTCTAGGGTTGTAGTAGTAGCTCTTGTTTACTCTCTTTACAATAAATGTCAGGTCTTCTGCAAATGCTGGAGGTGGAAGACATGATAAAAAGTGTGTTAATAGCAATTAAGAAGAGTGTTATACTCAATACCGATCCCTGTCGTATACCGTTGTTGAGAACAACACTTTGTGACAAAAACTATTAGCTCTTACATGCATTTGTCGATAAATGCAAAAATGTTTCCTTTGACTTTGGCTTTAAGGAGTCTTTGCAGAATTTGGACATGCCACACTGTATCGTAGGTTTTGCAATGTCGAGACTTATGGTGAGCATGTGTTGGTGGTTAGCAAAGGCGTCACAGATTTGAGATTCCAGTACTGTCAAGGCATCAAGCGTTGATGGTACTGATGGACGCCACATTATAAGTCATTAAAGAGTCTGGTACACTCCAGAAACATCACAACCTTCTATGAATGATCTTCTCCAGAATTTTACATATAGTGAATGCCAGTGAAATAGGGTGATAGTTTCCAGGGAGCAAGTGGTATGGGAACCACTATGGATGAACGCCATTGACTGGGAAAGAATTGTGTTGTCCAGATGTAATTAAATAGTCAAAGTATATATAGTAAGTCATTCTGCGGTAGTTTCTTAATTAGCCCTTAGGGAATGTTGTCAGGTCCAGCGCTTTTACTCGTGCAGTGATTTAATTCAGTTAACATTTCGTCCATTGTTAAGTCCTCGTTGAATGGTTGAGTAGAATTGAAGAAAGCTAATGAAAACGTTGGAGTAGAGCAGCAATTAGAAGCTAAGGGGAGTGTAGCACTGGGTATACTTGAGAATACAGATGTAAGAGTATCTGCAATAACTTGAGCTTCAGCAATGACATCATCAGAAGAAGTTATTCAAAGATGAGATATCATGGATGTCCGATGTGTGCCACAAATAGATTGGAATTTATGTCACATTTTGGCTTGGGGAGTTTTGTTATTACAAGGGAGGATACAAAGACCAGACAAAACTCCCTTTTACTGAATTTAATTTCACGATGTGCAGCTGCGCGAAGACATTGGAATTCAGATTTTGTAGCTGCAGTAGGATTTCGCTGTATTTATAATAGGCCCTATGTTTTAGCTTAATAGCTTCTTGGCACCTTTCATTTCACCATGGAACTGTCCGATGATATGCACCAGTTCTAGTGGTAGGTATAGCATTCTCTGCAGTGTTAATTATAGTGGTAGTAAGTTTAGAAACAATTTCATCGATGTATATTTGAGGAAATAATTCTGGAGGTGGAAGGTGTTGCAAAGTGTTTTCAAAAAGCTCTTTGTAAAGGTTCCAATTGACTATGTTAAATTTCCAAGTAGGCATCTCATTTGTAATGGAGGAGCAAAGTTTTGAGTGGTGATGGGATTGGGAAGTGGTCGCTACCCTGAGGTGATGAGTAAACGGACCATTGGAATGAAGGAGCTATGTTGGAAGAACACATAGTGAGATCAATGCAGCAGTAGGTGTTGTAAATATTATAATGAGTTGGTGTGGGAACATTTAGTAGCATTAAATCTGAAGTATGTGGCAGGGTTTCAAACATTTTACCAAGTTTATTTGTTGTTCAAGTTTATCACTACCCCATACTGGATTGTGACTGTTAAATGGCTTGGGGAGTTGAGCGATCAGTGCAGAAAGCATAGAGAGATAACAGTAATGCTATTTGCGAGATAAAGATTGCAGATACATAGCTCTGCTGTTAAAAGAACAGAAATAGCTATGGCTTCCAGTGGAGTATTGAGAAGTATTTCTTATGCAGTAAGATGCTATTAACATAAGTGGCAACACCTCCACTAGCACGTCGAGCTTCTGTGCGGCTGCAATGAGAGCCAAAATATGTTCTGAGAGGGGATATATAATCTCCATTGAAGTTAGTTTCTTGTAAACAAACAATAAGAGGATTGTGAGAATGGAAGAGTAGCTGTAAGTATTGAAGTTGTGAGTGAAAACTATTGATATTCCATTGCAGTAAGCTGATATTACAGTTCATTATTTAGAGAGCATCCCTATGCCTTCAATAGCATCCTTAGGGGCACTTCTTGGTACATTTGAGTGGTCCGCAATTGTTGCCAATAAATTCTTCAGCAGACGAGTAGTGTGTTTCTTGATGCTATTGCCTGTAAGGTGGGGATAGATCTTATGAATTGTGTTGACTATGCCCTGTAAATCTGAAGAATAGGTTAACACTACTTAAGTGATATCATTAGAGCCATAGGTGTTATTATAGAATCTGTAAAGTTGAGAGAAGGTGAAAATAAATACATTAGATGTAGCATCCAAGAGCAGCATGATTGACAGAAGAGAGCTGCTGATAAAAAGTACTGTATTTGATGGTTTGGGCTTTTTAGCAAAGGAACTAGTTTTGTGTGTTAGAGCACTATCCTCATCAAATAATTGATCTTTTACTTTGTGAGGCATGTCAGAATCAAAGATGGCATGCCCCATGGAGTTTTCAGTCAATTCACTACTGGTAGAGGAAAGTGGTCACTTTGTGTGAACAAGAGCAGTCAGAGATTGGTCTTTCAATTGTTTTTCTGAAATATCAGGCGCTCCAATGCTTTATTATTAGAAGGAGCACTGTAAGCAGCAGCATCCAGCACTGGAGTCACAGCATCCAACACTGGAGTCACAGCATACAACACTGGAGTCACAGCATACAACACTGGAGTCGCAGCATCCAACACTGCAGTCGCAGCATCCAATATCAGATTTGCAGCATCCAACACTGGAGTCGCAGCATCCAACACTGGAGTCACAGCATCCAACCATGGAGTCACAGTATCCAACACTGGAATCACAGCATCCAATATCAGAGTCGCAGCATCCAACACTGGAGTCGCAGCATCCAACACTGGAGTCGCAGCATCCAACACTGGAGTCGCAGCATCCAAAACTGGAGTCACAGCATCCAACACTGGTGTCGCAGCATCCAACACTAGAGTTGCAGCATCCAATACCAAAGTTGCAGCATCCAACACTGAAATCACAGCATCCAACACTGGAGTCACAGCATCCAACACTGGAGTCGCAGCATCCAACACCGGAGTCACAGCATCCAATACCAGAGTTGCAGCATCCAACAAAGGAGTCTCAGCATCCAACACTGGAGTCGCAGCATCCAACACTGGGGTTGCAGCATCCAATGCTGGAGTCACAGCATCCAACACCGGAGTCACAGCATCCAACACCGGAGTCACAGCATCCAACACTGGAGTTACAGCATCCAACACTGGAGTCGCAGCATCCAATACTGGAGTCACAAAATCCAACACTAGAGTCGCAGAGCATCCGTTACCAGAGTCGCAGCATCCAACACCGGAGTCGCAGCATCCAACACTGGAGTCATAGCATCCAACACTGAAGTTGCAGAATTCAATACCGGAGTCACAGAATCCAACACTGGAGTTGCAATTCAGGACTCTGTCAAACCTGTATCGATATTAGCTCCATCTTTTGATACAGAAGTAACATTGGGGAGTAATTCTTTTGTTTTGAGAGAAAGAAAGTCTTCTGTGTTAGAGTCAATATTGACTGAGATTGGAGGATCAGTAACTTGGTGAGAGCACTGATGTGCCAAATAACCCTCCATCTTACATATGAAGCACATGGGGGCATCAGAGGAAATATAAATCCAGTAGGAAGTGCCCTCATAGTAAACCTCAAAACTATCTAGAAGCTTCTCAAGGTCTTCAGGTTGGGCATAAAGTTGGCACTGGAAACTGAGAATATGGGCATATCTTGGGGTGTTAAAACCTGCATGAATGTGTGTTATTGCAGAGGTTAGGTTAATTACAAAGTGACTCAAAGCACATTCTAACACATAGTTTAGAATAACTGGGCATATGTTTGAGAGTATGTCTTGCATTGTTTAATAAGGAGTAGCCTTAGGGTCAGGGTTGCGTTACTAACTTTAATCTTTGGATGTTGGGTACATAGCATTTCAGCTAGTTGTTTGTTAGTTAAATAGATGAAGATTCTGGATACAAATTGAATGTGAGAAGGATCAGTGAGTTTGCCAATAGCGTAAATATGCCCTTTAAAATCATGTGAGTCAATTAAATGGCCTGATCTTTAGTTGGTCCACTGTTAGCAATTGATGAATAACTTTGAGTTAGGTTAATCAGTTGAGAAGACATTTTGGGTTACCTTAGTTTGAATAGCTTTTGTAGAAATCCAGGCAGTCTGGGCTAGGAACTGAACACCCTTCACAATCACGTCTAATTTCATTTGTAGCACAAGAATCAATTAACTTATACACTGTAATATTCTCAAATATTATGGATTATAACGATAAACTTGCAACAATCTTCCAAGGGCTACTCTGGCTGAAGATTTAAATATGTAATATTATATATACATATGTAAATATATAAAATATTTACCATTAAGGCCTTTTTCTAAATTGAATAAAATTAGAACCAGTAGTTTATTTTGGTGCTCGTTCAATTTAATAAGTTATAAGTACCAAAAATTACAAAATACTTAACATAATGAGATATGTGCACCATAAGATGTATGTCTAATCTTTCTAAAACAACCTGCTTAAAGAAACATATATTATTTGAAAAATTCAAAAGGTGTTTGATTTTGCATAGCTCAAATTGTAGCTTTTATGATATCAGAAATATTTATTTTAATCTTACCATTTATCTGTAATGTGCCAGAATGGGATATGTTTATCCTAGAGCCTGGAAGAACTGGTGCACCATCTCTGTACCAAGTAATAACTGGCAGTGGGTTTCCAGTTGCAGAGCATGGCAACACAGCCATAGATTTAACAGGCAGCGTTTGGTTAGCTGGTCCCAAGGTGATGATTGGAGGAGGTTGGTCCTCAGGTGATGTGACAGTAAGACGTGCTCTCCAGATAGTAGAGCCAGCAGGGTTCACAGCTGAACACACTACTACAGTTCCTGAATCATTGCGAGTCACAGACTGAAAGCAACCAAATCATAAAACTTCAAACATTCTATTTTATTCATCCATAAATAACATTTACAGATAAAGTTTAAAGATAAAAAATATTCAGTTATGAATTAATTTATACAGTTAGAATAACAGTATACAATTATTACATATTATAACTTATTTAGCCTATACATGCATTTTTGTATTAGAAATCCTTTAGCTCATGTTTAAAATGTTTCCCTTTTTCTATTTTCACAGAACATGGTAGTTTATTGTATAGATACAATATTTTGCCCGTTATTAAGGGACCTTTATCACTTGTCTTTTTTGTTATTTTGAAGTTCTTCATACTTTATGACGTTTGTGGAGAGCCATTCAAAACAAACGAAGAGGGACACTGACTTCAGGAATTGCATTGATCCATGACAACGCTCGTCCACACACTGCTGGTACAACCCACCACCTCCTTGGAACAATTTCAATGGAAATTTTCAATTATCCGCCGCACATTCCTGACATGGCACCCAGCAACTTTCACCTTTTCCCTGAACTGAAGAGCCTAGGAGGTCAGCACTTTCAAACCAACAAAGATCTTCAAAACAATGCCAATGCTCATTTAAAATCAAGGGCAGCAACATTTTTTGAAGTGGGTATCGCAAAGCTTGTGCACAGGTACAATAAATGTCTCAAACTTTTCAGTGATTATGTTGAAAAGTAACCATAAGTGTACAAAACTTTTAGTAGTAAAATAATTGTTTTCTATGAACTTGTCTTTTATTTATAGCCTATCGGAGATTGAAAAAAAAAAACGAAAAAAAAAAAAAACAGCTGTGCCATTACAATCAGCTATCACTGTGGTGTAAATGTGGAATAACATACAGGTAGTAAAATGAAGTATTATACTATATTCATTAATTACTACACCATTTACTCTTTAGAAATTCAGTTTTAAAATAAACAAATGAGATACTTATTCTACTACACATTGAGATGGTTATAACAAAAAAGCTGTGAATCATCTTGCTTCAGGTTTAAAAAAAAAGCATACGAGGGCCTTCTTCATAATTCATAGTTCACTTAATGTGCCTTATTCTGCATTTGTTTTACGATTTTAATATATGTTGTGAATACATTGTGTTTTAATGTTAATGGTAGATTACTTTTATATTGTGACTAACAATTAACACTAATGAAACGAAATACAAACCGTCATTCAAAATTACACTTAAATTATGAAACTAGTCTGAGGATATTTCAGCAACATTTATCTGATGAACATGAATTTTTTATAACTGAAACCTTCTGGCAATCAATAATAATTGATCATAATATTATACAATAAGATAATTAAATAAGGTTGAAATCAGTTGTTCTTTAATTCCAGATTTGTATTTCTGTTAATAACTCAGCTATGCATGTTAAATGTGTTGAATTCCAGCTTGTTGTATAGTGTTCTTCAGTAATTGTTTTTCATGATCAATGGAATTTTCTGTAATCTACAGTGATTTTATGGCTTGCAATGATTTTGGATAGTAAGTCAGTCCATTCATTTCCTTGTAGTCCAGTTTGTCTTTTTGCCTAATGGAAGATACTGAGGTGTACTTTTGTTTTTAGAGAGAAAAAAGTGTGCAAATGTTTGGACTCATTTCTGTGTAACCTACACATACACCATAAATCTGTGAAAGAAATGCTTATGATGGATACTGCATAAGAATAGAGCTATATATTAAATAGAAAACACATTGTTATACACTATTAACTTATTTCTGTTAAATAATTAGAAGCCTAGCTTTATATAAATAGTGGTAAAATAATTATCCTATATCATATAGCCATTCTCAAAACAAAGTTGCCCTCGGAGATTTAGATGCTATTATTTATTGTGTAGAGTTGCTTCTGATATTAAGAGACCTTATATTGGCATGGTAAAATAACAGCTCTAAAATGCCACTGGGCTGAAAGGCACCTTTGTCTCATTCCTCTGTCCCTTCTCTGACTGCCTTGACAGGTATGGCTTCTAACTCAGGATGCCATTTTAGGAAGAATAGCAGGGAGAATTGCAATGTTATACCTTAGAGCCAAATATATCCCTTTTAGTAAATAATTAGAAACTCTGAGCAAAATCAACAACGAAAAATAAAACTAGCAGTAAAGGACTACAGTAATATACTCTTTCATTTGCATATATTACTTATTTTTTAATGTGTTTTAAAGTTTAGAAACAGTGGAGTTTAGCTACTTACTATGTTTGTTAATGTTCAAACTAAACAATTTATTATGTAAAGTCATATATCTTTAAAATATGTTTAAAATTGAATGGTAATGGAACTGTATTACTTTATTTATTGTAAGAATGAAACTATTTATTATATTGATTGTATGGTAAGATTGAGTAAGATTATATTAGCTAAAGGAAGATTGTATCTCGCTTTATCACAGTAGGTGGGTGTAGTAACATATACTTAATGTATACAAAAATTCTTTAAATACCAATGTGTGACAAATGCCCCTAATTTGTAATGAAACAAATGTGTTACTCAACAACAGTGTGTGGGTCTTACAAAACCAGTCTGCATATCATCATGTCTCTCTCACAAACAGCTGTGCATGAGTGCATATCAAAAGATAACCTAAAACTTTGCACGAAGGTAAAAAATCACATAATTAGACACACAAAACTTAAATTAACTTAAGTGCTTCAAAACCAACCTACCATGTTGCATTAAAAAATAACAAACGGCACTGGTTGCCATCAGTTGAGCTTCGAGCACGGAACCATGGTACGGGTTAGACAATAGTTATCTCTATCTGATGTGTCAGTTTAGGTGGCTCAGTTGGTTAGGCACTGGCCTACTAATCCCAAGGTCATGGGTTCAAACCTGGCCCAGACAGATGGTTTTTAAATGTGCTTAAAGGTGACAGCTCCATATCACTAGATTTACATAGATTTAAAGAATTCCTGCAAGTCAAAATTCTGGCACACCGGTGGTGCTGATATGGTCTTGGCATGGTTAACAAACTACTTTAAATACTCTATACCATGTGACTTAGGACCTTCAATTTAGCATGTTAGTGATACAGTTCAAACTCCATGGTGTTGATTAATTTTCATATGGGAGCCTTCAATTGCTTACTTTTACACCATGCACAGAGAATCTAAACATTCACATTGCTTTCTCTCTGTTTGCTCTACTGAATTTTTGTACTCAGACAACACTGCCTTGGCATTAAAAATTCTGATGGTCTCTGTGATGTGTAATTATATACAATCATTAATATTTGATGTCATAAAATCTTGGACTACAAAATTGAAAATTAATTATGGATTGCAATGTTGGAATGCCACCTCTCTTGAAGAGGTGAATATTTAAATATTCAGTTGCTCTGGGAGGATTTCCACTGACAGAAGAAAATCTGTCTAGGAGTTGGATTTCACTTGTAGTCTTGTGAGGAATTTGTAAAAGCTAAACAGTAGGATCTCGAAATAATGTGCACAAATATAAAGGTAGGATGGACTTGCCTCCTACAAATGACTCACTGTTACCATTTCCTTTCATTTCCATCCCCCCAGATATTGTTGCTTTCACAACAATATTTTCTGTTATGAACACATGTTTACTGAAAGTTGCAGTTGGAGAAGGATTCCTGGTATGCCACTTGTTGTTGTGTATTTAGCCCTCATTTCCTTCTTGAAATAGTTTTGATTAGTGTTAAAATTATTGGTTAGTCACTTACTGATATCTCTCATCTCTTGTGTACAAATGAGAAACAAGTTTTGTAATTTTTCTGCTCTTAATGCAGTAAAACTACTTAAATTTTGATATTTAGTTATTTGAAACACTTAAGTTATTGATTGGAAAAAGCATGTTCGCCATTGGCCCATTGCATTAGATCATCATCACAATGACTTTCTTTTCATTTCTTTCCTCTACAAATCCTGAGAACAAATTTGTTTTAAAGTCCACTTGATTTTTCCATAAATAAAACTGCCTTACAGATTTAACCAACTGATAACATCTTTGCACTGTGGACAATGAATATCTTTATTCCCCATCTTTGTTAAGTCAATATTTCACTGTTTCCTTTTCATATTCAGGACTCACACATTATTTCTTCTTTTTCTGTGGGCTTGGTTCTTATTTGAAGAGGTAGACTTACACGGTGATTCATCAGCAGACACAGCTTTATCAGGGGCGATTTGACATGAACTACATTCACTGTCTTCACCCATTGATTCATTACTAGATTCTTTATCTATTACTTCTAATAACTTTTCAACACAAATGGTCCCTCCATATGGATGTTTGTTTGTCAGATTAGTTTCGTCTTCATGATTTTACTTATGTACACATCTGTTCTTGAAAATAATTTGTTGCACAGAGCAGAACATTCACTAGATTCAATGCTAGTTTAGACATTTTGATCTTACAGCACATTCCTTTTGGCCAACATTACAAACTATGCATGGTCACAAAGAAAAGAGGGAAGTAGAGAGTTTAGATGGCTCACCTTGGTCACTGCTTGGCATGACATAGCAGTAGCCCCTCCAACATGGCAGCTCACAAAGGCTATTCAATATTTCAAAGGTGCATTAAAGGAAGTAAATAAAAACAATATTCAGATAACCACTATAGAACTATTTTAATTTTATTTTAGTTTTGAAATATGGATAAGTTGATATTAATACTTTAAAGAGCTAAATTAATAGCTAATAGAGCTTCTGTTATTAATAAATAATGGTAGAACTACATGAATAACACTTCACAAACATTTTCATTTGTTAAACAAAATTTGCCATTTCTCTTTGTGAATAAATTAAACCAATTTAATTTTAATGAGGTACGTATTTTGAAATTACATTTTATTAAACCATTAAGAAGCAAACCTGTAGTGTGAGAATTGTTCGTCCCTCAGGAGTACTGGAGGCCAAAAATCTTTCACTTCTTGCCCCTGGAAACAATAATGTTCTGTTTCCCTCCAAAGACCAAAACATGGAAGGTCGTGGGTTACCAGAAACACCACACTCAAATACAGCATCACGGTGCAGCTCTACAATCTGGTCGCTTGGTTTAGTATCCATTGATGGTGGTGCTACAAAACAAATTTATGTAATTGCTTCACAATGAAAGCTTTCAAACTAACGTTCTTATTAGGTAGAAAAATAATATTAAATATTAAAAATAATTTATGACTAAAAAATATACACTGGCTTGCTGGCTATTTTCTGCAATCAAATCACATCCGTATGCGAAGTGAATAACAAATATTAATTTGATAGCTATTCATAACAATGTTTTAGATATGCATTAAAAATATGGATTTTATCTAAATGAAACCAACATCAGCAAAAACAATGGTTCCTATATTTGTTATGTAGTTAATTCTCATATTGCTAGCTTACCATTTTTTAATTGTATAAATTGGTTTGTATTTACAAATGACATAGTTTTAAATTTTCACAAATAGAAATACATTTAAAATACCTAAATATGAAGATCTATGCAAAAACAAACAAAAGGAAAAAGAAAGATTTATACTGTTAATATAGTGATAAAAACTCAATAAGGACAATAACATAGGCAGTATGGATAATTAGATGAAGCTTCACATTTCAGCTATGAAGCATGATAAGCTTTTATGTCTTAGGTAAAGATTATGAAACAGAGGAATCAAACATTTCATTTATTATATGGCTGGATTAACCAAACACTGAAAACAGAAGAAGAAGAAGAAGAAGAAGAAGAAGAAGAAGAAGAAGAAGAAGAAGAAGAAGAAGAAGAAGAAGACAATGACAAAGGGTTTAAATTAGATTCTATTCAGCAACACTTTTCTATCTTTAGGACTATCACCTCTGAAGAGTTACTTCTAATGGCAAATCCAGTGGAGTGATCATGAATGCTCATAAAGCATGGGTCCAGTGTGCAGAGAGTTATCCAGCTCATATTACCAGTGGAGTGATGCTCATGAAGCTCATGGGTCCAGAGTGCCGAGAGTTATCCAGCTCATATTACCAGTGGAGTGATGCTCATTGTTCCAGAGTGCAGAGAGTTATCTAGCTCACATTACCAGTGGAGTGATGCTCATGGATCCAGAGTGCAGAGAGTTATCCAGCTCATATTACCAGTGGAGTGATGCTCATTGTTCCAGAGTGCAGAGAGTTATCTAGCTCACATTACCAGTGGAGTGATGCTCATGGATCCAGAGTGCAGAGAGTTATCCAGCTCATATTACCAGTGGAGTGATGCTCACGAAGCTCATGGGTCCAGAGTGCAGAGAGTTATCCAGCTCATATTACTAGTGGAGTGATGCTCATGGATCCAGAGTGCAGAGAGTTATCCAGTTCATATTACCAGTGGAGTGATGCTCATGGGTCCAAAGTGCAGAGAGTTATCCAGCTCATATTACCAGTGGAGTGATGCTCATGAAGCTCATGGGTCCAAAGTGCAGAGAGTTATCCAGCTCATATTACCAGTGGAGTGATGCTCATGAAGCTCATGGGTCCAGAGTGCAGAGAGTTATCCAGCTCATATTACCAGTGGAGTGATGCTCATGAAGCTCATGGATCCAGAGTGCAGAGAGTTATCCAGCTCATATTATTTTCACAGAAAAAACTAACCACTAACTGCAGAAGTGGTGATCAGAACTCCTTAAATTATTCAGAGAATTACAACTTGCCAATAAGTTGAATGACAGCTAAAATGATGTCCTAAGGAGTATACAAAAGATAGATACCTATTCTAAATTAACTTTTGTCTATCATAAATTAGAATAGACTGTATTCAGGGGCATATGAGGAAAATGCGTTTATGACTCGAACAGGAATGCTAAAACACACAATCTCAGTCCTAGCTCCATTGCCACTTTTAGATATTGATCCATACAAACTGAATTGCTAAACATCACATACTGGTTGAATAAGAGAACTTGATGGGTCAACTTGACCAACAAATAACCTTTTACTGCCTCTAATTGGTACAGAGTACATAGAGAAGATATTATATTCCACCAAAAATTTGTTACTAAGATTTCACTGAAAATATATGTTTTAGGGTTTCCTGAATCCAAAAATAAAAGCATTTTTAGAAAAAATTCTGCATGCGTGTGTCCCTTGTGTGTCTGGGAACATGAAAACTCAAAAACACAGAGTGGGTTATATAAATACCAAACTTGATATTTAAGTTCAGGATCTTCCAAGGATGCGACATAAAGATCTTCAAGAAAATCCCCAACCCACACTAGCCTTAGATGGAAACATTTTTGAACATTTTGATTTTCTCAAAAATGGCTGTAATGAAATTGATTAAAATACCATATATTAAAGATATATACATGATAAATAAAATGTATATCATGATTTTTCTGGAAATTACCTCTGAAGATTTCTTCATTTTGGATGATTTTTGAATAACTTGTAAAGCATAAGAGATGGATAAAATATTATTAGACAGAAAATGTAGATGTCATTAAAGCAAACAATTATTTCACATATACAGGATGTTTCAAAAATACGGGGCATAATTTCAGGTATGTATTTCCCACACATAGACAATCAAATTAGTTCATTATAACATGTGTCCGGAAATGCTTCATTTCCAAATTATGGCCTTCACAACATTGAAATTCACTGGAACGTTTTTCTTTCCGCAGGTTGTTGTCATTACAGAAGATGTTCAAAATGTCCACCTCCTGCTTGAATACAGACCTCATATCGATGTCTCATTGACCTGCGAACACGATCCCAAACTCCAGGAGTATTGCGTATGTCCTCACAACTTGCCACAATTCGATTCCGAAGGGATTCCAAATCCGGCACCGGAGACGAATAAACCAATGATTTTAAATCGCCCCACAAGTAGAAATCGAGAGGGTTCAGATCAGGTGAGTGTGGATGCCAAGCAATTGGGCCACCTCTACCTATCCATCGATCAGGAAACCTTCGATCCAAGTACCGGCGAGCTGTAAGACTGAAGTGTGCAGGAGCGCCATCATGCAAGAAGGGAATGTGTTGATGATTGATCAGTGAAGTGTCTTCGAAAACGTCAGGTATGGTGTTTTCCAGGAAGTTTGTGTACGCCTGCCCCGTAAGTCTGTTTACAAGTACATGGGGTCCAACTAATCGATCACCAATGATACCGGCCCACATGTTGAGGGCGAACCGCACCTGGTGATGAGATACAACAGTTGCACGTGGGTTTTCATGCGACCATACATGCTGATTGTGGAAATTTGTTATGCCATCTCTTGTGAACTGTGCTTCATCTGTAAATAATACGACGACAGAAAAGTTCGGATTTACACCACACTGCTGCAAGAACCACTGACAGAACCTAACTCGTGCAGGGTAATCTGCTGGTGACAGGACCTGTACTCGTTGCAAATGATAAGGATACATTTGATACTCGTTCAACATTCTCCAGACAGTCGTATGAGGAACATTGACTTGCAACGCTAACCGTCGTGTGCTGATAGAAGGAGTCCTGTCCACAGCCTCCAGAATCTCCTCCTGCACTTCTGGAGTTGTAGATCTTGGTCGTCCCCTTCCCAAACCAGGAGAGGTGAATGTTCCATACTCGCACAGACGGGAATGGAGACGTACAAATGTCTTCCGATCTGGACATTGTCGCTGTGGGTACCTCTCCTGGTACAAAAGATGAGCTGGCACAGCATTGCATTGCATTGTATCTCTGCCAGCTCTTGATTACAGTCTTAACGCCTAAAGAACACTGAATGTAACCTTCCTCAGAATGAACTATCAGAGCGCCCTCCTAATGTCTCCTTTGACGGCAAAGACCTGCAGAAAGAAAAACGTTCCAGTGAATTCCAATGTTGTGAAGGCCATAACTCGGAAATGAAGCATTTCCAGACATGAACTATTTTGATTGTCTACAGGTGGGACTTTCAATGTTGTAAAGGCCATAACTCAGAAATGAAGCATTTCCGGACACATGTTATAATGAACTATTTTGATTGTCTTCATGTGGGAAATACATACCTGAAATTAATGCCCCGTATTTTTGAAACATTCTGTATATACAAAAGCTTTTAAAAGATTTGACTACTGCCTTAGCCTAGTATATTCCCTTATTTCTGTCCTGCTTACAAAGAAGCAAGCAGTAAGATCATTTCTGCTAATGCTTATCTCCATTAGCATTATGCAAATAAAAGAACAATCTTTTGTAGGAATAGTTTGTTTGTAAAACAGATAGAGAAAATCATGTGAATGGAACACATCAGATTTTTAAGTATTTATAGTACAAAAGGCAATAAGGAGTAGGTACTTAGAGATCAAACACAGGGAAACTTCACTTCATTACTCCATATTCTGTAACCATCTAACATGCATTACATTGTAAAATAATCAGGGTGAGCTGCTAATTCAATGTTGCCAACCATTACATGGAATGATAATTTTCCTGTTGCCCAAATATTTATGATTGTTTTAATATAGGTATACCTATAGCATTTTATTTATTTAATGTGACTATATTGCCCACTGGATTACTGCAGGAGTGCCAGAGTTGTTGGAGAGATGAACACGTGTGTGAGTTGCATCTTTAGTAAATGGACATGTGCAATTACGGCTCAATTAAGAAAAACAAATACTTGTGTGAATTCTGGTGTATATGAGGAAAACAGCTACAGCCAAAAGGGTCAGTACCGACAGAGTGAGGCTAGAATAAGAAGCCAACCGAAGTGGTCACCAGCTGAATGTATGAGCATCAAAGTGACGAGAAATAGAATTGTTCTACAACTATTGAAATGGACATTTTGTTACACTGTTAGGAATGAGATCAATCTAGAGACAACAATGCCTTCAAATGGTGTGTGCTGGAGGTGTGGCCAGCCATGTCACCTATTGAAGGACTGCCCACAAGCCAATCACCAAATGGGAATCGAATGAGGACCAGCATGACAAGAGTATAATAGGGATCTCATTATTGCCCCCTGGGCTGCTTCTTCACAGATGGTTGGATAGCTGTCCTGAGACTAGTGGGCACAGTGCAGCCATGATGAGGCAAAGGGATTGCTTATAAATAAATTGAGTTGACCTATCAGCTAGTGACACTGGTATTGAGTGAAGCACTGTGATACAGGGACTGGATATCCTCAGGACCCATATTGGTCAGAGGGTCTTGTGACTCAGCCAAGATGAAGTGATGCTCTGAAGCCCCCACAAATATTTGGAGATCTGAAGGTTGATTCTGATGGATGATGTAGCAGTGCCTACAAGAGGTGAGGTATTGGTGAAGCCTTATCTGAAGCTTATAGGTTAAGGAACCTGATTTTTAACTGGAAGGCACCACTGAACAGATTATGTTTTGCCAGAGTAATGCTGCCTTGCTGGAAGGAAGTGCCCAGGAGGCTGCTAAACCCAATGAACTTTGATCAGAACATGGGATGAAATTGGGGAAATGCGAGTCACTGCAAGTGTATCATCGTACGATAGATCTGAAGAGGCAGCACTGTCACAGGACCTAGGACTTTGGCTAAAAGACTTGCTGATGAGGGAGACTGACCACCTCCACAACACAGCTGGAGGGAGTATGTGTCTACTTAGATGATACCAGTTTGTCTTAAGCCAAGGGATTACAGCTGAATCGGCAGAGTATCCATCACATCAACACCTATCCAGCAACCACCAGGACATGTTTCTCTGGCCAAGCAAGCGGAGATGGGACATATGGATATGAGATCCAGGGGAATTATTGAAGAGCCCAACTATAAGAAGCTGAATGACACCAGTCTAGAGGACTGTTTTCCTGACACCCTGGACGTTTGCCTGTTCTTCAGTGGTTCTCGACTTGGACCTGAAATTAGAATACTGGAGGGACCCTACATCCCAGAGACAAGGAGAAGCCTTCATTTTGGACATGTCAAGGGCTATGGTTATGTCCTTTTGTCTTTGTAACATGCCAGCATCCTTCCAGCATCTTATGGAGTCAGTGATAAGAAGCTGATTTAAGACACCTGCCTGCTATATCTGGATGACATCTATCATTGTCAGCAACTTCGAAGACCATCTCAAGAACCTTACTAAGATGTTGCATAGGTTGCAGGTGGCTAAGTTGAAGCTGAGTGCCAAGAAGTCACAACTCTTCTGTAAGGAGGAGAACTACTTGGGCCACCAATAGGGATGGCATAGACCAGGTGAAGGCTCGAGCAGTGAAATATTGATGAAAATTGCAAAGTTTTCTACCCCTACACAGCTACTACTGCCAGTTAATGAAAGTTTCTCCAACATCACAAAATCCTTCACTCATCTGACAGAAGGTCATGGGCCTAACACATGGGCATAAGAGGCCAAGAGAGCATTCCAGATACTTAAGTTAGCACTTTTAGGCTTTGCATAACCTGGTAGCAATCTTATTGTCTATAATGATGCAATCGATATCAGTATTGGAAGTATTCTATCCCAGGATATGCCTACTATACTAGCAATATGCTCTCCAAGGTGGAAAAGAACTACTGTGTTACCTGACAGTAGTGAAAGCTCTGGAGCAATAGTAGTAGTAGTGGGGCTTTAGGGCGCACAACTACAACGGTTATTAGAGCCCGAAAAATGTGATGGGGTAATAAAAGAAAAGCTAAGGACTAGGTCCACACATTAAAATCTAAAAGAACAATAAAATGTGGCTAAAACATTGTCAGCTACTACGGAAATTAAAAATAAAAACGGTAAAAGGGTCCACACACTAAAGTCTAAAAACACAATAAAATGTGCCTAAAACAGAGTCAGCTACTGCAGAACGTAAAAATAAAAGCGATAAAAGCCACCAAGAGAACCAATGCCACTAAGTAGCAAGCAAATACAGGACACAAAGCATAAAACGTTAAAATCACACACGGTGGCTCATACCGACTAAACGCATAAAATCTAAAACGTGTTCCACAGCAATGAGTTCGTCCGCCAGTACCTGCGAAATAGCAGCTGGTAATCCGACAGACAAACGTAAGGGAGAAAAAAACTGACACTCGATTAAAACATGCCTCACAGTCAACGGCTCCTAACAATGTGCACAAAACGGTGCAGGATCCGAAGACGGTAAATGACTATGATTAAAACGTCAGTGCCCGATACGTAGTCTAGTTAAAATGACCTCTTCACGACGGCACACGCGAAACGATGTGCGTCAGCAGACAGGGAGGGACTTCACCTCCCGAAGTTTGTTGCCTGTAGCTCGGCCCAGGCAGCACTCCAACGCAAAAGGACTAAACGACATAAAAAGGTGCGTAAGTCCGCAGATGTCACAGAAGACATGACAGATGTCACCTGGGGGCTGACACGGCAGCCTGATTGCCGCGCAGGCCGACGTGGCCAGGAACCCACACAAAAGTAACGCGGAAGCCAGAATCGGCGAGCGAGTGGAGACAATCCTGGACACGCTGTACAGCGACCTAAGGCTCTGCAGAACTCTTAAAGAATCAGAGCACACAACCCACTCAGGAAAACCTTGCCGCTGAGTATATAAAAGAGCCTGGAAAACACTAAAAAGCCCAGCTGTAAAAATCGAGCACTGCGGTAATAGTCGAAATCTAAAACTCTCTTGGTCATGAATAAAAGCGTATCCTACTCCCCTAGCGTCCTTGGAGTCATCTGTGTAAATAAAATTGTATGTAGCAAACTGCGCTTTGTGGGCTAAAAAGGCGGAATGGATAACAGAATCGGGGTCATCGACTTGGGCGTGGACAGCAACGCTAGATCAATGCGGGGCTGAGGGTGGAGCCACGGAGGAAATTGAGTCTCCCCTCTAGGATATACGGCTGGCAAAGTGACGTCCAAACGCCGAAGGAGCAGCCGAAAGTGCACACCAGGTGGAAGGAGGGCCAGGGAATTACTTGAGTATCGGCGGTCCAAAGAGTCGTTAAAAGCAAGGTAAAAGACGGATGTTTGGGTAAACTAAGGAGACTGCAGGCATAACCACAAAGGAGAGCATCGCGTCGATAAGACAGCGGAGGTTCCGCAGCTTCCGCACAAAGGCTGAGAACCGGACTCAAGGAAAAGCACCAATACTTAAACGGATACCATGGTGATGTGTAGCATTGAGACGAGCTAAAATTGACGGGCGGGCCAAAGAATATACAACGCAACCAAAGTCAATTTTTGACCGGACCAGAAACCGATAAAGGTGTAAAAGGGTGGTCCGATCAGCCCACCAGGATGTGCCACTTAAAACGCGTAAAAGATTAAGAGGACGGTCACATTTTGCCTTTAAGTACGATATAAGGGAAGACCAGCTGAGTTTCCTGTCAAAAATCAAACCTAAACATTTCGTCTCCTCGGCGAAAGGAAGAACGTCAGGACCAAGACGGAGAGAAGGCGAAGGATACGCCTTCCGTCTCCAGAAATTGACGTAGACAGTTTTCTCGGCGGAGAACTTGAAGCCGTTTTCTATACTCTCTAAAGGTACAGGCGGTCAAGACAAAGTTGGAGACAGCGATCTATAAGGTAAGTTCTCCGAGAACTAATGTAAATGGCGAAATCGTCCACAAACAATGAAGAGGAAACGCCAGATGGAACACACTCTACAACAGAATTGATGGCAATAGCAAACAATGTGACAATAAGCACCGAACCCTGCGGTACCCCGTTCTCCTGAGTAAAAACACCGGATAAAATCGAACCAACCCGAACCCTAAAAGCTCTATCCATCATAAACTCCCGGATAAAAAGTGGCAGACGACCGCGCATTCCCCAATTGTGAAGGGTACGAAGTATACCGTACCTCCAGCAGGTATCATACGCCTTTTCCAGATCAAAAACTACCGCAACCGTCGGACTGTTCCGTAAAAAGCCATCCATGACAGACGTGGACAGGGACACCAAGTGCTCGACTGTGGAACGGTATCGACGGAAGCCACATTGGACGCTGGATAGCAGATCGCGGGATTCAAGCCACCATCGTAATCGCCTGTTAATCATGCGCTCCATCACCTTGCAGACGCAACTGGTGAGGGAGATCGGACGATAGCTGGAAGGGAGATTAGGATCCTTACCACGTTTTAAAACGGGAACGATGGTGGCCGCGCGCCAGACTGCCAAATGCGGTTGAAGAGCCCCAAGAGAAAGAGTGTACCGGCAGGGCAGAGATGCTGGAGCATGGCGATATGAATTTCATCTGGCCCAGGAGCAGAAAGTCTAGAGGTCGATACGGAGATTTCGATCTCCTGTATAGTAAAAATCGAGTTATAGCACTCATTATTAAAAGAGCGAAAGGAGAGCGCCTGAGACTCTACCTCGGCCTTAGTTGTACGAAAAGCTGGGTCATAGTTTCCGGAGCTTGAGACACGCGAACATGCTACCAAGGATGTCAGCAACAGCTATCGGATCCACGACGGTAGCAGATCCCACGTGAAGTCCCGGTATGGATGAGTTAGCCTGCTTACCGGCAACACAACGGTACCAACAGACGAAGTCCAACAAGCCCGTTTGCTATCCTGAATAATGCGGCGGGCCCTTGCGCGAGCTTGTTTGAAGCGGATCAGTTATCCAATGTAGGGTGATGGTGAAACACCCTAAGAGCCCTCCTGCGCGCACGAACAGCCTCGCGGCACTTGGCATTCCACCAAGAAACCGGCAAGCGTCTGGGATGGGAAGACGACCGAGGGATAGACAATTCGGCGGCAGAGAGAACGACAGAATTAGATGGTTCACCATATTGTCGACAGTGGTGAACTCATTGTCGCTGAAAACAGCTTTCTGTGAAAAAAGGGCCCAATTCGCTTTCGCTAGCTGCCAAGAATTACAACGCCTACCAAACGTACACTATTTCCCCAATATTTTGAATATTCTGGTTTCATTGGTCTGGGCAAATCTTATGATTTCTTATGTTCACCACCTTTTCACGTTTCTTGTCCAGAAATACCTAATGGTACTCACTTGCCATTTTCATCTCTTCTGGAATGCAATAAGCCCATTCCTTACGGCTCGATGCATTTTTGAGCATTCATGCATCAAATTTCCATTAGCTTTTGTGCTCGCACCTATCTTTCTTAAATGCACTTTCTGGCAGCAAAATATCAGTGAGTTAAATTTTTCTTATTCCTTCCATTTCTTTCCGTATATATACTAAGCCCTTACAAAATCACATTTATAATTATTTCTAGTAGATTTTTTTATTTCTTTCTTTCATTATATATCAGGTTTATTTGGTGTGGCTGTATTACCCTACTTGGACCAACTTCAGCATGGGCATCCAGAGGCTGTCCCCTAGATGGTCTAGTCTACTACAATCATGACTGAGAAGGGAGCCTACGTGCCCAAATGCACATTGCAGGTTGCATCTTTACTTTGTCCTCTGGATTGTTGCAGGTGTGTGCAAACAGTGGTTGCATATTCCCCAGAATTGCTGAAAAGGTAAACTCTTACATGAGGAGCCCTCTACATAACTTCCCTGGATTGTCACCTTAGCAAATGAACACGTGTAATAGTGATCCAAGAAAGAAAGAAAAGCTTATGTATGACTTCTCATCAGCTCTGGAAATTTCCTGCTACATACAAGGAGAAAAGCCAGAGCCAACTTACAACACAAACTTCAGAGAGTGCAATTGGATTAGAGAGACAGCTAAAGCATTCTGAGTATTGAAGTGAATAGAAGTAAAATTGTTTTGTAGCAATTGAAACTGACATTTCTGTTACATTATAATTGATATATTAAACATGAAGTACTTGATGTTACTTACAGTGGACAGTGAGAGTAGCAGAAGCTGTGACACTACCAACGCCATTGTCTGCCTCACAGCTGTACTCCCCTTCATCTTCTGGCGTTACATCTTCAACACGGAGACTACGGTCCTCTAAGATATGGACCCGACCTAGTGGCATGTTACCACCTCCAGCTGTGCGCCGCCATAGGACATCAGGAGGTGGATCACCTCCAACTTGGCACTGGAATTCCACACTTCCCCCTGCTAAAGCTACTGCATCCTGAGGACCTCTCTCAAGGAAAGGTTTCACTGTAATCATAATATTAGTGATTGGCCCTTACTTTTCTATGAAAAGTTTCTTTTGCAAAGACAAAACATATGATCATAAATTTATGCATTAAAATCCTGAGTGTAATTCTTATTGTAATGGAAATAATTCAGCAGTATCGGGAAAATGTATTCTTACAGATATGTTTGAAATATTCCTAAGTTATACATTTTAATTACCCTTCAATTTATACTAATTCTAACAACATTTATAATGTGTCAACAAATTTTTTCAGTCTTACATATAAAACTCAATTTTCATAGCTATAATGTTTAGGAGGCTCCATATAAACTGCATTTAATTTTGTATTATTTTAAACACATTTGAATTGTATCAATCACTTCTTTAAACTCTTATGTATAAAATATTAACTCAATATATGCATCAATTCATAGGTCACTTCAAGCACACAGATAGACAAAAACCACACTAATAGGTGCTGTGCAAAGCTGTAGCTAAACCATTGTAGCTGATTTTGTATGATTAAATGTGTTAAATTGAAGAACAAACTAGCTCTATGACACAAAAAGAAAGAAAGAATGAAAGAAAGGGGTAAACAAAATAATTTTGGAATTTATGAAAGCTATGGGCCTTTTAGAACACCTGGTTTAAAAAGTTGAAAATGTTGCCTAAGACCTAAACTCATAAATAAGCAGATTATTCACTAGAGAATGAGCAATACTATGTTGTATGGGGACAGAAGTCTACCCCACACCTAAGAACCCCAAGTTTAAATCAGTTAGGATGAGTTACCTGGATGAAGATTTTTTTGGCTTACACTGAGAATATGAATTGTGGGTAACTGCCCATTGAAAATCATTTCAACCATTTAATTTATTCACTGTCTGACAGTACCAACCTGACCGGTTAAAGAAGAAAGAAATAGTCAAGAAAGAAAGAAATAGTCAAGAAAGAAATAAATAAAAAAGAAAGAAAAGAAGGATGAAAGTGCTTCCCTTTCATTTCAGATCATATACTTGCTTATCAGATGTGGGCATTCTGTATGTCATATAGAACAGAAGTGTAGGATATGATGAAATACCTTTGCCTTTATTGAACACTGGAGTTTTACTGATTCATCATTTTGAAATGAATGTGCAATAATTATGTTTGGTAATGTACATAGTGCACTGTGAGAACTTTGTCAAGTAAAACATACTAAAAGTTCTAGAATTCTCTTGTAGGGTACATAACTTTTTTTTTTTTATTTATTTATTGTCCATTTATGCTGCCTTTAACATCTAGGTCATATCAATGGCTTCTCCTTTGGAACAATTGTGTATAACAATGGTATTCACTCATTAACTGTAGATGTTTTCTTTAATTTTTGTTGCACATGCACTCTCTCATTCGTACTCCAGACTCCTGGGACTCCTCGCATAGCCTACGTATTCTTATTCTGCCACAAGAGTTGTGAATCAAACAGGAGTCAACAAATGAATTGGTTATCACCTTCCTTTTCTCTGTTAAACATGATTTCAAAAAGTAATAGGTGAGATATTTCAATTTCCTTTTTATTTAAATTGTGTTAAATTCCCTTTCCTTTGGAGAAATTATAAGATGACATATTGCCTATTTTTAAATGGAAACTAAATGTTATTACTGATTCATTTACTTTTACTTTTCACTGTCTTTTGTTCAGATGCATTCATTTACACATTCATTAACCACTGCTCTTTATTCTCCCTTGTTTACATGCAGAAGAATAAAATTTGTTAACAGTGATACACATGGAGCTTTTTACACAGAATGAATTTGGCATGTATATGGCAGGCAGGTAAGTATCTGGTTGGTTATATAGATCAGAAGCTTTACCAAGAACCATTTCAAAACCATGGCTTTACATTAGCCACCTGTGGACCAGGTCATTATACAAATAAGCAGAGGCAGGCAAAACTCCTGAGGCTACGGAAGAAAGTACGGTGATGATCACAGTACATTGGTTGGTCAGTCAATGAGTAGCTCATTTGGTTAGGTGCAGGCTTTCTGATCCCAAGGCCCTGGGTTCAAACCCACCTCAGACTGATAGTCTTCAAGTGATAGTCCCATACCAGTACATTTAGTAACATGTAAACATGTGGGGGGAAATTCCAGCACATCAGTGGCACTTGCAATCAACAGCATTATTAACAAGCAAAATAAAAATGAAATTAAAAGATATATCGAGAAAAATCCTTTGGCAAGTATTTGACCTATCACCCGTCAATTGTACATTAGTCATTCCTTGGTCCAAAGAATTCTGCAGAAAGAGCTGTTGTATCATTATCATCTTAAAAAAGTCTATGCTACTAAATCATTTGAACCAAGCTGAAGACTTTGCAAACTGTGTATTATTCACAGATGAAGCATACTTAACACATGAGGGATTGTTTAATCACCATAATTCCCACAACTGGACTTTTTAAAACCCCAATACCACTTTTATGTGGACACATCAAATAATGTTTGACATCAAGTATGGGTAGTAATTGTGAATGACTTTTGCAGTGACAACTGAGCATCAATGCTTATGTAGCATTTTTTTTAACAAGTTTTACCTAGTGAGATATTGCATCAGAATTCTCTTAATACCAGGCAAAGATTATGGATCATTTTGGTAATGAAATACATACACATTTGACGTTTAGTGCTTTGGTGGGCTCATGGTCTGTCTCACATACTCTCCTCACCTCTTCCTATTTCATTTCTTTTTATGGGGTTACATGAAATTTATGGTTTATGAAACCAGTGTTGAGTTGGAATATGTTACAGCACACATAGCAGGCTGCAAGTGAAATCAGAAAAATACCTGCCAGCTTTAGCAGAATATGATTGGGTCTGGAAGTCAATGACATTTGTTATAGTGATGATATGGTATAACAATTCTTATATACACTCACAGTGGTGTGCATGTATGTGTGTATGCTTATATAATCACAGTGGTATGTGTATGTACGCTTATATACACTCACAGTGGTGTGCGTGAGTGTCTATGCTTATATACACTCACAGTGGTGTGCATGTGTGTGTAAATGCTTATATACTTACAGTGGTGTGTGTGTGTGTGTGTGTATGCTTATATATACTCACAGTCGTGTGTCTGTGTATGCATGCTTATATACACTCACAGTGATGTGTGTGTATGTTTATATACACTCACAGTGGTGTGTGTGTGCATGCTTATATACACTCACAGTGGTGTGTGTGCATGCTTATATACACTCACAGTGGTGTGTGTGCATGCTAATATACACTCACAGTGGTGTGTGTGTGCATGGTTATATACACTCACAGTGGTATGTGTGTACATGCTTATATACACTCGCAGTGGTGTGTGAGTGTGCATGCTTACATACACTCACAGTTGTGTGTGTGCATGCTTTTATACACTCACAGTGGTGTGTGTGTGTGTGTGCATGCTTATATACACTCACAGTGGTGTGCGTGCATGCTTATATACACTCACAGTGGTGTGTGTGCATGCTTATATACACTCACAGTGGTGTGTGTGTGTGTGTGCATGCTTCTATACACTCACAGTGGTGTGTGTGCATGCTTATTTATATACACTCACAGTGGTATATGTGTGTGCATGCTTACATATACTCACATTTGTGTGTGTGTGTGTGCATGCTTCTATACACTCACAGTGGTGTGTGTGTGTGCATGCTTCTATACACTCACAGTGGTGTGTGTGTGCATGCTTATATACACTCACAGTGGTGTGTGCATGGTTACATACACTCACAGTTGTGTGTGTGCATGCTTATATACACTCACAGTGGTGTATGTGTGTGTGCGCATGCTTATATACACTCATAGTGGTGTGTGTGTGTGTGTGTGTGTGCATGCTTATATACACTCACAGTGGTATGTGTGTGTGCATGCTTACATACACTCACATTTGTGTGTGTGCACATGCTTCTATCCACTCACAGTGGTGTGTGTGTGTGCATGCTTACATACACTCACATTTGTGTGTGTGTTTGTGTGTGTGCACATGCTTCTATCCACTCACAGTGGTGTGTGTGTGTGCCTGCTTCTATACACACACAGTGGTGTGTGAGTGTGCATGCTTACATACACTCACAGTTGTGTGTGTGTGCATGCCTTTATACACTCACAGTGGTGTGTGTATGTGTGCGCATGCTTATATACACTCACAGTGGTGTGTGTGTATGCTTATATACATTCACAGTGGTGTGCGTGCGCATGCTTATATACACTCCTAAAGACCCAATGAATGTTCCTGCATACCACAATTCATTTTGTCTTGAAATTTTTGAGTAGTAGGGGAGAGATTAATGTCTGCAAACTTGTAGTTATTGACTGCTTGGCAGAGATTGTAAAAGAAAAAAGATCACCTCTTGTCATGTGAATTTCTAATACATATTTATGAGGAACATTATACTATATGTGGTCAGTGCTGCTGCCTGAGACTCCAGAAATCTACAGGCTGGAATAGGTCTCTTGTGTGACTGATAAGATTTTAAAATGAGAGGGCAAGTATTTTATCAAGTTGGGGGTGGAGGGATTTCATGAAAATCTTTGTGTTGCATCCTTGGAAGATACTGAACTTAAATATCAAGTTTGGTATTTAACAGACTTTTCATTTTTGAGCTATGCTGCACACACAGACACACACACACACACATGCGAAAATGTATCTAAAAATAAAACTTTTGCATTCAGGGGATCCCAAAACATGTATTCCAGTGAAATATCGGTATTGAAATTTTGAGTGCAATACAATACCTTCTCTATACACTATGTACATATTGTGTGTAGACAAAGTAGAGCAAAGAAAAATGTGGACTGTTTCCATATGCACAAATGCCTTACATTTCATAAATTCTTAGCAGCAGCAGCAGCAGCAGCAGGAGCAGGAGCAGGAGCAGGAGCAGTAGCAGTAGCAGAAGAAGGAGGTGTAGCTTTGACTTGAATATTAAATAATTTTGCGATTTATTTATTTATTTGAATTATTGAAACTATTTGCATGAAAGAAAGACTGAATATTTTCAGGAACTGAAGAAGTTAGAGTGATAACTTACCGTGTACTTTAAGAAGAGCAATTGCAGATTCTCTGACACCCACTGTATTCTTTGCCACACACTGGTAACGTCCGTCATCACTTTGCCTTACATCCTGAATTGCTAGGTTACCACCATCTACAAAACGGAACCTGAAACAAGAGTAAACATTGTAAAATATGTGCAATATCGCTGTGTGTAGCGGTATCAAGAAGGCCATGGAACTGAACTTTCATTTTTTTCAGTAGAGGAAAGATAAAATAAACAAGTTGTCCAGACGAAAACAGATTTACATTTACTTAAATAATAGTTTTAGTTTCTTAAAATTAAAAAGATAATTGTTATAAAGTAAAGATATAAAATATTGGTGGGAAATTGCAATGGTAAAATACATCTTTAGAGTTCAAATGATGAGGAGTACAACAATTGTGTGACATGTCAACCAATAACATTCAACCCTATATTATATTTTGCAGCCAAGTCATAATCAAAATGATAATCCGGCACATCCAGGTGTTAAAGCACTTTACCTCCAAGTTCATATGTTTGGAAATGGGCTCAAGCTTGCTTGTCAGAATAACATGACAAACTAAATCTCAGCTTGGAGAATTCCAGCAGTCAGATGTTGTTTATGTGGACATAATTGCCACCTTCAGAAAGTAGATGATTTATTTCATCTTTTTAAATTACAAACTTACAGAATGATTAAAAGGAATACTTTTACAAAGCTTGGGGATAGGTTCCTTACATCACAACAAGAAAAAATATTCATATAAACACGTGTCCCAAAACCTTTCGTTCTCGATTTGAGGTTCAAAATGCCATTAATCAAAACATTTTAAAGTGACATATTATTGTATTTTTGATGTTTTCAGCTTGTTAGGAGGCGTTTCACACAAACATTCCTTATAGCAATTGATCCAAATGTCCTCTTCTTGAGTCTAGACACGCACAAACTCGTCGAAGCATGGAATGTCGTATTTTCTGTAGGTTTCGCATGCTTCCATGACACGCAGATTAAGGTCTGCTGCATATACCAATGTTTTAAGGTGCTCTCAAAAGATAAAAATAAAAAAGATTGAGATCGGGAGAATGTGCAGGCCATGGAACTGGTCCCTCTCTACTCACCCATCTGTCATGCTATATAGTGCATATCGTAAAATGAGACTAAAATGTGCTAGAGCATCATGCATAAACCACATGTTTTTTCTTATTTGCGTACTTTTTATTTATATCTGATAATTATAGAGTCTGGATTTTTATGTAATATCAAGGCGCGAAATATGTAAATATTTATGTAACAAAAAACATCAAACTATGTGATGATATATGTAATAGCAACAAAATATCTAAAATTATGTAGTATTCTAAATGCTAAGATTATGACCTCAAATCTAAACGCATTCTGCAAATTACCCAGAATTTTGTAATTTGATAGGTCTGTAAGTGCGTAAATTAATTACAATGAGTAACAATTTTAAGACTAAATATAGAATTAATTATAGGGAAAATGTTTTGTTTTATGCAGAATTTACCTAACATTTATTTTCAAGTAGGTAATTACGAAATAAGAAATATGGTTTTGGATTATATTTATTAAAATTACTCATTTCATATAATTATTTTACTTAAATTTTTGACGGTAAAGCAATGTTGAAATACTGAACGAATTTATTAACGAGTGAAACAATCAATTCAAAATAATTACATTTTATAATGAGGATGTATTTTCAGTGTCCTATCTCTTGACATACAATGAACAATCAAGCATTTTCATTTTGAGTCTTTTTCTTCTTTCAACGCACAGTGAATAACCATATACTTTTCCATATTTTCAGGGGTCATTGTTTGTCTCCTATCGCATAAAATGTTCTTATAAGCAGAGAATCTTCTCTTCACGTCACACAAAGTAACAGGAGCATATTTTAGTACAGGAATCTAATTTGCTGAGAAATGTTTTGGTAAATCGACACTGTCACCATTTAGCAGTTTAGACAAGGACACAAGCATAGAGTACCCTGGATTCCTGTTTAGCACAGCTTTGAAATTTTTACCTACCTACCTTCCTTCCTATATCTCCTGCAACTACACTAAGCTTCTGCGATGCACGTTCCATTAAATCCATAAATTCGTGAAGAAGGGAACCCGATGTTTCCAACTGCTTGATGGTGCTAGGCATCCAGCCGAAGTTACTTTTGATGTAAGCACAAGAGCTTGTCGTTTTCGAATTTTTAAAGATGTCCTGAGATTCAAGTATGGAAACAGCTACTTCTGAAGAGAACATGTTCACCACTGACTGGACTCCTTCAAAATGTTCACAATAGAAGCTCACAGCTTCTAACCACGTAAGTACTGCCTCAGGAGGTCAAGAGACATGTTGGAGATGCTTTTTATAGCACTGAATCCTGTGCGGTGTTTTCACGAAGTCCTTTTTTGTTGCCGTTATCAATTTATTCACACAGAGAAAATTACTTCTTACTTCTTCAGCAACACGTTGCAGTGTATGGACCAAGCAGGTGAAGTGAAGTACATTTGGGTAGAGCAGTAGCAGCTTTAATCATGTACGCTACGGCATCTGAATACATAATTAAAACCTTTTCCTCACACACACTCTCTGGCCACAGAATCTTCATCCCATCATTTACGAATCTTGCAATTGTAGAATGATTTGTTTTTCTAACACCTTGCAGCAGATTAGAAATAGTTTTGCTGGACTTTCGGAGCTAGTTTACCTACTATTAAATTTGCTATGTACTGACCCATGTCATCTGTAGTTTTATCGACGTCAAACCAAATACAGGAGTCTCCAATTCCATTCCGTATATGAGCAACTGCTTCTTCATAATACACATGAAGATACTTTTTCCTCGGAGTAGATTCGTCAGGAAAAACCTTCTTGCAATATTTTTCTAGAAAGGAGCGAAATTGAGGAATTTGAAGTTTATGCCACGGAATATCTCGTAGCTGCAACCATTGCACTGCACAGGTCTTTAAAGAAATAATTTCCGGACGGTTCCTGTTGCATTCGTGTCAACAGAACTTGCTTTCTAGAAGACTGTAGGTATTTGCTGCGTATGTGAAGAACACTCTTGATATGTTGTTCCAATTGAGATTTCAGGAACAGCCAATTCTTTTACCGCATGCTTGACGGACTATTATTTTTCCGTCGGTTGTAAATGCGCTATCTAATTTCACCCATGAATTCAACTTGCAGAAAAGGGAGGACGCAATGGGTGTCATTTTATTAAGACATGCAAAGAACTGCAGTATTATCGCCTTGCTATATTTTGATGGTTGTCCAGCGGCTTACTTTGTTTCCTCGCAGCTATTATGTTACAAAATGCGACAATGGTAACAATCAATTTCTCCTGTCCTTGTAAATGCCCAAAGCGCTACGAGAAACATGACACTGGAGGTCAACATTGTCGAGCGGCACCTGCTTTGATTTAAACGGACAACAATCAGAACGAGGCGAGGCGGTTATTATCGCATTCTTAATTTAATTCGCATCCCACTTCGCAGATTGATTTTTGTTGCTTTCTGCAAAACTTATGAAAACTGTAGCTTATAATGTGATTACAGTATTTTTTAAAAAATAATAAAATTATAACGAAACCCAGAAAATATGTACGTTTTATGTAACATCGTTAAATATGTAGAAATGGCCAACATATGTAAAAAAAAATGTAAAGTAAAATTTTGTAAGAGAGTCTCAAATGACGTAATTCGCCAACATTTTTACTTCTCATTGAAATATTAAGCAGGATTTAAAATATGTAATTACATAAAAATGTGGGCTCTAGTAATAGGTAATTCTGCTAATGCTTATCTCGATTAACATGCAGTAAACAAATCACTTTATGTTTTGTAATATGTTTGTTTGCAGAGTAGGTAGGGAATGGAACATAAAAGATTTTTTTTAGATATCCGAGATATTCCCCATTGTTTCAATTTTAAACACTTTAAACTTAAAAGTATTTCCAAACGAGAATAAAATTTTTTGTTTTACTCCTGGCCATGGAGAGAAAACCGATTTATAATGACAATTGAAAGGCGATATCCTTTAAAATATTTGACTGCCGCTTTAAACTAGCTTATTCCCTTATTTTCCTCCTACTTATATGGAAGTAACAAATAAGAGAATTCTGATAATGTTTATCTTGATTAGCATAGTGCAGATAACAGAATAATATTTTATAAGAATAGTTGGTTTGCAGAACAGACAGACAAAGTCATGTGAATGGAACACATCAAATTTTTTATTCAGGGAACCTCAAGACACAGTCATTTATCCGGTGAAAGCTAGACATGAATTTTGGGTAGGATACAATACTTCCCCTTCTTGCTAATCGTAGTACAGAAATTAAAAATAAATTCTAGCTTTTTAATTGTACTAAATGTGCTATTTTTGGTACGAGATAAATCAGGAAACCCAACAGATTTCTTATTACATGTCTATATCGAATACTATTTATACACTTAACATCAAATCATCATTACCGTTTTGAAGCAACCATCTGATATTGACATTTCGTTGATGTTGTATGTCTATTCTTTTAAGTCTCTATTTACTGGTGAGGACTTTACAACATTTGTGTTTAAATTTTTTAAGAAATTGATTAATTATGTGCAAATTATTTTCGTCTCCGGTTTACCTCTGAGAAATTTTTATATTTTAGGACATTAACCTTGGTACAGTATTCGGACAAACTTGAAACATATCATATTGGAAACTTTGGAATCGATTACAAGTCTAAGGGCAACACTTATGGAGATGAAATGTTTGTTGAAACCTACATACACCATGCAGCAATTGCCTTTAAGCTCCCCCTCAACTCATCAAGGCTGTTAGAAAACAAGTAACACACTTTATTACTTTTAATGGGCGTCTTCTCAGAAAAATATGATGTGATATCTGTCTTACAATGCTAATCTTTTATCTATATAATGCTAATCGAGTTAAACATTAACAGAAGTGGTCTTATTACTTGCTTCCTATAAGTAGAAGGGAAATAAGCGAGTACACTAGGCTAACGGGGTAATCAAGAAGAAAAAATCCCGTCTGAAAAAACTTCGAGTAGCTTAAAAATGAAAACAATGACAAGAAATATCTCGGAAACGGTTAACTCTACAGAAAAAGAAAATGTGTGTGACAAAAATTGTATGTTTTAATGAAATCTATATTTTTGCATAGTGAGCTTTTACCTATTTCTTACGGTTTACTAGTTATACAAGTGTCATCCAGAATGAAGAAATCTTCAGAGACTATTCCCAGAAAATTTAAGATATACATTTCGTTTATCATGAAAATATCTTAAACATATGTACCTTAATAAAAATCGTTAGTCTTTTTTAGAAAACCAAATCTGTTAATCATTTTCCACGAAAAGAAGTTGGGAGTGGGGAGGATTTTCCTGAAAATCTTCATATTGCATCCTTGAAAGATACTGAGCTTAAATGCCAAGAAGTTTGGTATTTAATCAATTGTTTGTTTATGAGCTGTGTTGTCTAGACACACTCATACACACACACAGATTTTTTACTAAAATGTTTATTCAGGGGTCCTCAAAACACGTATTTCAGTTGAAATCTCGGTTACGACCTTTTGGGCTGAATACCCACTTCACTACCTACTTTTTAATGGAAATGGAGTTTTATTTATGGACGCTTTAACTGCTGTAGTTCACAGCGTACCCAATAAGACAGCTTAATTTTGCTTGAGGCTCTTTTACGTGCTGCCGTAAATCTACGACCAACGACTTTACTTCCCTTCCGAAGGAAGCCAAGCTAAGGACTTTTACGCCCGAAAAAATCCATCTTTCTCCTTCGTGTTTGAACCCGCGACCTTGGGTATATGAAGCTAGCATGGTAGCCATCACAACACGGAGGGTGACACCTACTTTGTAATTATACACTAGTAGTAAAACGAACAACCGCCACAGAGATAAAAAACTAGTAAACATTCTGTAAAGGTTAATTTGGATGTAAGTTAATTCCTTGCGTATTCTCTTCTTCATTAAATTGAAGTAGTTATTAAAATTACAACAGAATACTAAACGCTTTATAAGCTTTTTAAGGCACAAACTTACCACAAGCATCTTTGAATTCTATAACAGCTAACAGGAGGAATATTTTATGCAGATATATGACAACATAATATGGGAGCTTAAGACAACGATTAACATATTATCTATTTTTGAGAATTACAATATCACTATAAGTTATGCTTTCAGCATCAAAACGAAATTTTTTTCACGAACCGTCTGGAAAAAGCACATTTTGAAGCGCTCACACTTGGTTTCCCGAAGAAGTAAGGTCCTTGTCTTGTTGATTTTTTTTTATTAATATGCATTTTTAGTCGCTTTGACTCGTAAGAGTCTTATCGCGACTGAAACACTGATACATTGTGATAACAATAATTATTATAGGATGTTTATAAAGATACATTGGAATATAATACAAATTGTGCTAATTAACAGGTAACAATGAATACAAAATTACATCTTATGAAGTTAATATAGAGTAATATTAAACTGTACAGATATATTTAATTTTAATGATCTATACTATATTTCTTACATTTTTATGAACGCAAATAAAACCTGCGTTAATGTATATTACAATTTTAGATTAAACTGTAGATGTTGATAGCTTTTAGGAACGTAACATTTTTGTACATGGTTTCATTGTTTAGTACTTTTATATCACCAGTGATTTTGTACTTTTTCCTCTGGGGATCATAACGGCGGCATTCTGAAAGTATTGAGACACTGTCAATGGAGTATTGTAAGTTGTACACTGAGGTTGGGCATCTCTGGTGATCAAGTAGGTATGAGTTATTGCTGTGTGGCCAATTCTCAGACGAGTGATAAAGGTTTGATGTTTCCTATTTAGGTTTTTAAAACAGCAAACAGCAGTGGAGGATCCTCTAACTGAGTGTAGTTTAGTTCCTTGATGTTGAGACCATTGAGTTTTCCAAGCATATTGTTGCTTTTAGTACGGATGAAAATGGAGAAGTTTGAATGGTGCACTGGAATGTCAGTGTTACACACAGGTTTCCGCAGAGCAGTTTTGGCTGCCTCGTCTGCTTTCTCGTTGCCGGAAATTTGTTGATGAGAAGGAACCCAACAAAGGATCACTTGTTTTCCTTGTTCTAAGGCCCGAAATATATTATAGGAAATTTGAACATTTTGGGTAAGTTGATTGTCTGTATAAATATTCTGAGTTGCAATTAGGACCGATTTGGAATCTGAAAAGATAATGAATGACTGATCTTTAGACTGTATTATATACGAAAAGGCTTCTTGTATAGCGTATAGTCCACTGAAAATGTAGAGAATCTGTCAGGAAGTTTTACCGCCTGAACTTGATTTGGTAGGATTATTGCACATCCTAGCCCATGATCTGATTTTGAACCATTATCTTTTCATAATCAGAGTGTGAACTAGACACTTCTTTAAAGAGTTGTTGATAAATAATTGCAGATGTTTGTCCTTTTCTGTAGGGTTCCATTTCTAGGTTAAGTTTTGGTTTTTTAAGCCTCCAGGGAGGAACATCGTGAAGTCCGGTTGTTGTTGTCTTCGGAAGGCTGGTTTGTTGTTTCTTTAAGTAGTAATTAATTCTATTGTAGAATGCTAATGATTTAAATGGACGCCAGAGTTTATCTCTTTTGGGTGTTTTTGGGAAATACATAGTTATAAGCATTTGAGTAGGGTAATCCAGCTATTTTCATTGCATACTTTAAACTTAAGTATTCTCGACGTACTTCAAGGGGAGATTCATCTAATTCCATATGTAAACTATCGATTGGACTAGTATGGTAGGCTCCCAGAACAATCCTTAAGGCTGCGGATTGTACACGGTCGAGATCTTTAAGTAGCGAGGGGCTGGCTGAATTATACACTATTGAAGCGTAATCTAGCTTGGTTCTTTATATGCTTTATATGCCGTGTGAAGGAATTTTATGTCGGATCCCCAATTACTAGCGCAGAGAATTATTAATATATATATATATATATATATATATATATATATATTTTTTGCAATCTGTTGCCAGTAATTTTATATGTGAAGACCAAGTTAGTCTTTTGTCAAATGTTAGACCTAGTATTCTCACAGAACTGACAACTTCGACCGTTTTGTCATTTATAAATAACTTGGGTTTCTTGCTCTTGAAAATTTGATACATTTAGTTTTATACTCAGAGAATTTGAATCCTATTTCACTGGACCAGTCTTGAATTGAATGCAATGATTTCTTAAAATGTTTTGAGTTGTGGATGAGTTTTTTCCTGAACAAAAAATATGAACGTCATCTGCAAAGAGACATGCTTTAGCTGGTGGTAAAACATGATTCACTATTTTGTTCATTGCAACAATGAATAGTGTTACACTTAAGATTGATCCTTGAGGAACGCCATTATTTATTAATATGCTCTGAGATAGACTGCCATTCACTCTGACTCGAATCTGTCGGTTTTTAAGGAAATTAGAGATGAAGCTTGGCATGTGTTCATTTATATTTATATCTTGTAATACTTTTAAGATGTAGTTTTTGTTAAGTGTGTCATAGGCTTTTTCTAAGGTGATACAAAAAATGTGCTGGGAATTATTAAATGCCTCTTTGATTTCAGTTTCAAAAACAATAAAATTATCAATTGTAGAGTGGAACTGGCGAAAACCACTTTGAGATTGGCTGAAAAAGTGATTCTTCTCCAGCATTCATCGTAAACGTTTATCTATTACTTTTTCCATGACTTTGCACACAGTAGGTGTTAGTGCAATGGGCCTATAGTTTACTGGATGTAGAATATCCTTGTTTGGTTTACGAATAGGTATTACTATTGAGTGTTGCCATGATGAAGGAAATACATTATTGGCCCATATAAGATTGAATATTTTCGTGAGATATTCTATACCAACTTGAGGTAATTGCTTTAGAAATTCAAAAGGGATATTATCTGGGCCAGAACTCGTGCTTTTAAAACCAAATAGAGCATCTTGTACTTCTTCAATACTGATTGAATCGTTGCATATATTATCGTAGTATTTATACTCATTATCAATTTGCATTGGGTTTAATGGCGTAAATTTTTTAAATTGAAAACAAAAAATCGCAAAGGTGTTGGCTATTTCTTCGGAATTAGTTTTGATACTGCGATCATCAGGATTACAAATAGCTGTTATCTGGGCACTATAATTCCCTCCTTTTATCTTCTTTACTTTGTTCCATAAAATTGACTGGGGTGTCTTGTCAGTTAATGTAGAGAAGAAGATCAGCCACGTTTCTTTCTTGCTTTGGTTAACGATCCCTCCTGCATTTGCACGATATTTTAGGAATTCCTGCTTATTACTTAAATTAGGGTGCCGTCTGAAGTGATTAAAGGCACGATTTTTATTTGCTATAGCTTCTTTGCACTTTTCATTCCACCTCGGAACAGGGCGTTTTCCAGGTGCAATAGATGTTTGTGGAATACTTAATGATGCAGATATAATAATACAGTCGGTGAATTCTTTTAGAATTGCATCAATATTATTCTTCTGACAATTGCAGGTATTAATTAGTCTTTGGACATTTTCACTAAATAGCTTTCTAAATTTTAACCAATCAGCTTTTTTTAGGTTCCATTTGATTGTGGTAAATAACGGAGAAGCTGTATTAAACATATTGTGGATGATAATGGGAAGATGGTCATTATCTTGAATAGATATAGTTACTTCCCAGCTGAAAAAATGGCATATATCAGGTGTGCAGAATGGTGTACGAATTATTGGCTAAATCATAATGCGTGGGTTGTCCATTGTTGAGTAACACTAAATTTGCTGTATCTAATAGTTTTCCAATTATTCTTCCGCGTCGATTAGTATATTTTGAACCCCATAAGGTATTGTGACCATTAAAGTCACCCACAACAATGCATGGTTTGGGTAGTTGCTCCAATAAATTATGTAGTGTCGTTAGTACTATTTCATTGCTGTTTGGAAGGTAAATATTACAAATTGTTATGGTTACTGGTAGGTTTACTGTAACTGCTACAGCTTCTAGAGAAGTGTTTGTCATCTTCTCTGTGTGGAATATTGTCTTTAATAAAAGTGACGCCACCACTAGCACGTAAAGCGCCTATCCGATTCTTGTAATATGAGGAGTATGTTTTCATGTGAGCTACGTAATTTTGCTTAAAATTGGTTTATTGAAGGCAGATAATGTTGGGATTATTTTTGTTTAAAATAAGTTGAAGATATTCATATTGTTTCCAGAAACCATTGAGGTTCCATTGTAATATGTTTAATGCCATTTGTAAGCTGATTGGTTTAAGTGAAATTTAAGCCTCATTGGAATCCATGACGTTGACATTTTGCTTAAGTTTCTTTATTAGTCTAGTGCACCTGTTTTTGATACCACGATTTGTGAAACAGGGAGAGAACTTTTTTTATTGTGTTTAATAACCCCTCAAGGCCACTGGTATAGCTAAGGGCCAAAGATTGTATGTCTGAAATTCTAACAGAATTTTCAAGAAAACTAAGTAGCTGTAGGTATGTTAAAGCATAATCGTCTGGGTTTGCTTCCATTAATTTCCGCACCGGTGACATTGCCTCGCTGATTCTTGTTTTCTTAGTATCTGTTTTTGGTATTTTCTTTGTGTGTTTGATGACTCTGCTGTTATTAGTTTCATAGTTATCAGGTGTGTCTTCCTGAGAGGATTCAGAGGAAGATAACTCCTGTTCTCCTATTTGTGTTATAGATGTGCTACTTGTGGAGTGTACACGTTTTAGAGAATGAGTGAGATCTCTTGTCTGTTTTCAACGTTTTCGTTCGATGTATGCTGGTGTAATGCTTCAGTTTTAAAGGAATCCATAACATGCGGTTGTTTAGCATGATTAGAGGATTCCGCATCTATATTTGTGTTATAGATGTGCTACTTGTGGAGTGTACACGTTTTAGGAGAGTGAGTGAGATCTCTTGTCTGTTTTCAGCGATTTCGTTCGATGTATGCTGGTGTAATGCTTCAGTTTTAAAGGAATTCATTAACATGCGGTTGTTTAGCATGATTGGAGGGTTCTGCGACTAAATTTTGCTTGGTTACCATCTTTCACGGGTAAATCCGCGAGAAAAGCGGATAGGTACCGTGGTGATTTGCCCCCGCCCGAGTACACTCGGGCGACTAGTTCCTGCTTGCGGTTGTTTAGCATGATTGGAGTGTTCTGCGACTAAATTTTGCTTGCTTACCATCTTTGTGTTGGAATCTGAGACAGCTGTTTGTGTGATTTCGTTTGTGTTTTGTTTCATGTTCAGGTTAGCAGAGTTAGCAGCACACAAATCTAATTCGCTTGTGTTTTGTTTCTTGTTCAGGTTAGGAAAGTTAACATCACACAAATCTAACGCAGCAACTGTTGCCGCATTTTCGTTGCTATCCCGAATTGTTGCCATTGGTAAAGCTTCGTCATTAGCGTTAGCCTGGCACTGCCATGCAAGGTGCCCTTCATGTTTACATGTAAAGCAAATTACATTCTCTGATGAAAAATAGATGCAGTAGTTTGTCCCTTCATACTTAATCTGCATGCTTTCAGGGAGCTTTTCTAGGTTATTAGGATTGACATACATTTGTCTCCTAAAACTTAGGATGTGGTAAAACCTGGTTCGTTCATTCCTGCACGAATATGAACTATAGATGAAGTGGGCTTAACCCCTAGTACTGCGAGTTGCTGCTCTATTAGCTGATTAGGAATTGTTGGACAAACATTTGAAAGAATAACCCTTTGCGTTTTTGTGACGAGGGCTTAGTGACACATTCTTTATGTTCATTTTAGGATGATTACGTTTTAAGTCTTGTACCATTGTCTTATTAGCCAAGTACATGCAAATTCTTGCATCTGAAATGCGTGAAACAAATCTAATGCAACTTGGATCAATTAGTTTACCTATGGCTAAAACATATTCTTTTAGCCTGATTTCACTATGAGAATCTATAACAATAGCCTGATCTTTAGATGGTGTCATTTGTGTTACTGAAGCATAAATTTGCTTTTAGGTTCTCGGTTCATTTTAGCTGGAACTGTAGAAGCTACATCGTTATCTTTTGTCGGTGAAATTCTAGAACTTGTAGGGCTCTTGTTGCAGCTTTCCATACAGAGATAATACCGCGTAACCTCTGTTAGGTTATTAACCTCCTTTAAACTTAGTTTTGCACTATTAGCTCTAGTTTAAATTAACTAATTTAAAAAATAGAGTGTTTAATATTATAGCGCACACACACTAACGAGCTATAAAGCCTGAAAACACCCACAATTGATATATTTTAGAGAGTAAAGTACTCGTAAAATATTACCCAACCCGTTTTTCTTTAGTTCTCCTGTTGTTGGTTTTGTATTGTTGCTTTCTTCGCGGTTACAAATTCAGTTATTCTTTGAACGAAATGTGATGACAGTTCTCCAACGTAACCAGCTTATTTTACTTTTGTCAACAGTATGTTAGCTCAGGTTGGGAGGAATACAACATGAAGCAGCAATTAACATGAACTCAACTTATTTTCATTTTTGTTTGTTTGGTTTTGTTAATCGACTTCTAACAGAGTAGGCCATCTTGGAAGGTGAATGATGAATTTGAGCGAAATGGATACCCAAATGAGTAGCAGTACATTTTCTTTCGATACTCTATTCTTACGAATGCTTATTTATCATCTACTTCAAGCTGATCAAAATAAACGTTCAAGTGGAGCAAGCGTATACACTACGCTAAATATACAGTCAAATCTTTTAAAAGATGGACGGTATCCAATCGAATTGAAATTTGTTCTATGTGCACGACCAGGATGAAAAAGAAAAACGAATGACGAATTCTCATTTGCGAAAGGCAAAATGAATTTTTCTGAAATTATTAACTAAAATAATGTATTGACATAAATATTGTGTTGGAGTACAGTTTTTGCGTAGTGAGATTTTGCCTATTTTTTACCAGTAATGTATAGTGATCAAGAATGAATAGTGTTTCAGAGGCTATTTACAGATAATTCAAAATAAACATTTTATTTATCTTGTGAATATTTTAATCAAAACCGATCTTAATCAAAATCGTTACATCCATTTTTGAGAAAATGTAATATTTCAAAAAAGAAGAAAAAAAAAAGTCGTGTGTAGATTAGATTGGAGTGGGGAGATTTTCCTGGAACTCTTCATGTCTCATCCTTGGAAAATACTAAACTTAAATACCAAGTTTGGTACTTAATCGATTTTAGTTTTTTGAGTTATGCTGTTCATAGACACAGTACATACACACGGACTTTTTTTCTTAAAGGTGTTTTGTATTTTTTTTTAATTCAGTGGTCCTCAAATCATTATTTCCGGTGAAATTTCAGTATCTAATTTCTGAGTAGAATGCAATACCTTCTCTGCCTACTATGTGCATTGCGCGCGTTAGATAAAGTAAAACTCTGATGTGTTCCATTCACATGATTTTCTCTGGATAAAAACTTTCCATAAAAAACTTACAAAAGATTACTCTTATATCTACGTCATGTTATCTAGTCGAGATAAACATTAGCAGGAATTGTCTTACTACTTACTTCCTTGTAAGCAGGTGGGTGGGAATACACTAGGCTAAAGCGATAGTCAATTTTTTTCAAAGCTATCCCTATATCACTATGTGAAACAATTGAAATTCACTTCTCTTTTGCATTCCCGGGAGTAAACCGAAAGAGACGAAACGACTGCTATCTTCCCGATTGAGAAAAGTTTAAGTAGTGACATAAATTGTGTGTTTTAATGATACCTATATCCTTTGTGCAGTAAGTTTTTGTTACAGTTTACAAGTTATACAAATGTCATTCAGAATGAAGAGATCTTCAGAGAATATTTAAAGAAAAATCAAGATATACATTTCGTTTGTCATTTAAATGCCTTAAACAAAATCGTTAGAGCCAAAAAGTCAAAACTTTAGAAAAATGTTCCATGTAAAGAGTAGTTGGGGTGTTCCACAAACAAACCTTTTATTCAAAACATTAATCTTTTGTCTACATCATCCTAATCAAGATAAACATAAGCAGAATTAGTCTTATTACTTACTTCTATGTAAGTAGAAGGAAAATAAGAAAATGCACAGACTATAGCGATAGTCAAGTCCTTTAAAAGCCGCACGCTATGTGAAACGATTGAAATTCCATCTCTTTGTTTAAGAGGAGTAAACAAACGAGAAACGAGAAGAAAGATGTCTTCTTGTTCGAGAAAAGTTAAAAATTGAAACCAATAATCCGAAATGTCTCAAAAACTGTTAACTCTACAAAAATGCTATAAACATAACATTAATTGTGTGTTTTAATGAGATCCACATTTTTTTGTGTTCTATGCTTTTGTCTCTCTCATATGGTTTGCTAGTTATACAAAAGTCATCCAGAATGAAGAGGTCTTCAATGGCTTGAAAATATAATAATCATCTCATCAACATTTTCATGAGTAAATTCCATCTTTTCGCTGAGACACAATTTTAAAGTTACTGTAAACAACACAAATAACACTCTTTTGACAAAATATCTCAAGTAAGTTACGGTCAACAACGTCAAATTACCAGTGGAAACACAAGATAACAACCAGTGTTGTCAAGGCTCAAGATATAAATAGTGGCCCTCGTATTAACAAAACTTGCCAATTCACGCTGCATGGTGAAGGGGGGAGAAGCACTTTCTTCCGGACAAATAATCATGATTTGGTGTGACAATTAAGATGTAACGCTGGTCCAAAAGTATCTTGCTCTTACGTTTATACGCAAATGCTGTTTTGAAACGGGTATTTGGGGCATAGCATTTTGTTTTTTCTCTATACGCACTAGGCATACAGTATATACAGAAGGTATTTCACCCAAAAATTCGATTTCGATATTTCCACGGAAATATATGTTTTCAGGTGCACCTGAGTCAAAAAAAAAAAAAAAACTAGAAAAAGGTCCATGGGTGGGTGTGGCACGTGGCTGTGGACAGCATACTCAAAAATGCAAATACCATTAAATATCAAATTTGATGTTTTAAGTTTAACATCTGTCAAATATACGACACGAAAGTTTAAAGAAAACCCTTCCTCCATGGGATATGTGGAAAAGTTTTGAAAAAAAAACCCAAAAAACTGACGATTTCGATTAAAATGTATTTTAAAGATGTTTAAAGGACAAATAAAATGCATATACTGAATTTTCTGAGAATATCCTCTGAAGATCTCTTCATTCTAGATGAGTTTTGCATAACTGGAAAACCCTAAGAGGTAGATAAAGGTTTACTACAGAAAACTGCAGCTCTCGTTAAAACACACACTTTTTACTTTCTCTACACGTACTATATACATAGTATATAAAGAAGGTATTGTAATGCACCCATAAATCCGATACCGAGATTTCACCGGAAATATGTTTTGGGACCCCCTGAATCCAAACAAAGCATTTTTAGAAAAAAGGTCCGAAGGTGTGTCTGTGGATAGCATAGCTCTAAAACGAAAATACCGTTAAATACCAAACTTGGTATTTAGGTCTGGATCTTTCAAGGATGCGACAGAAGATTTTCAAGAAAATTCCCCCACCCCAAAAATTGTTTACCGAACAACTAGAGGACATCATGTGAATGGAACACATTAGATTTTTCCCCTTGTTCTTACAAGGAACCAAGTAATAAGGGCGATTTCTGCTATTGTTTATCTCGATTAGTATGAAGTAGATAGAAGAATAAGCTTTTTAGCAATAATTTGTTACAGAGATGTAGAGAAAGTCATGTGAATGGAACACATTAGATTTTTCTCCTTGTTCTTACAAGGAACCAAGTAATAAGGGCGATTTCTGCTATTGTTTATCTCGATTAGTATGAAGTAGATAGAAGAATAAGCTTTTTAGCAATAATTTGATACAGAGATGTAGAGAAAGTCATGTGAATGGAACACATTAGATTTTTCCCCTTGTTCTTACAAGGAATCAAGTAATAAGGGCGATTTCTGCTATTGTTTATCTCGATTAGTATGAAGTAGATAGAAGAATAAGCTTTTTAGCAATAATTTGTAACAGAGATGTAGAGAAAGTCATGTGAATGGAACACATTAGATTTTTTGTTGTAGTGTAACGTTTATGAGGTATTCCTTGTTATTGGTTTCAGTTTTAAGCTACTTAATCTTTTCTCAAACGTGAGGTCATCTTTTGCTTCATTTCTCTTTTGTTTTACTCCTCGCCGTGCAAAGCGAACTGAATTTCAATTGTTTAACAAAGCGACCGGCTTTTCATAATATTTAACTATCTCTGTAGCTTAGTGTATTGCCTTATTTCTCTCCTTTTAGAAGGAACTAACACAACCATTTTTACTAATAGCCTATAGAAAGTGTTACAGATTAAATCTCTTAAACGAACTGAAACAAAAAAAACCGAATGCCAAGAATTCCAAATCTTATAGGAGCAAGGGGCCTTCCAATTTCAGATAGGGAAACTATTTTCAGAGTTATAAAGCCATGGTAATTGTTTAGTATATTTTGGTTCTCCTCTAACTTTTAGGAAAATATTTGTTTTTCTAAAATGAAATTTGAGCTGTTATAGGGTGTTTTCATTGAAGTAGCTATAAATTCGTAGAAAATAGTATAAATAAATGAGTCAAATTACTCAGATGATTTGGCAATTGCAACGTTTTCCTCATTGAACGCTGCCGATGCAATTCGATAATTTCTCCTACATTCACCTAGTACTAAAGTCATATCTACATCTGCATCAAAATCTGCCATTTTTTAATTTTCAAGAGCAGAATGTTTTGAAGGTAACATATTATAACAGCTCAGCAATTCATTTTAGAAAAACAAGTTATGATAAAAGTGCTTAGTTTATTGTGGAAACCAGTATATGCAAAAAATTGCCATAGTTTTATTTAAAATTCTGAGGCTGGTCTTCGTGGCCTCTTATAAGGAGCCTCATAAAAATATTTTCCATATCACAATTTGGAAGGCCCCTTGCTCCTATAAGATTTGGCATTTGGTTTTTTCTGTTCGTTTAAGAGATATTCACCCTTTATATGTTGATTACCACGATGTAGATAAAGCAACAATACTTTATCATGTGAATAGACCATTTTTGTACCTAGGACGTAGGAGCTGTTACTGAAAAAAATCCGATATTTTGCATTCATATGACTTTCTCTACCAATTTTCACTATGTTATACTTCTACATTTTTTTCATATGAAAGCTTATTATTCTATGTACTCTATGTTAATTGAGATGCACATTTTCAGAAATAGTTTTATTAAATAGTTTTACTGTAAATAGAGAAAACCCAATTTATCGTCAGATGTTTAAAAATGGGGCATCACTTCAAACATTCCCGGTGTGTTACATTCATGCAACTTACTCGACCTACAACGTTTATTTTTATATATATTCTAGAAAATACTCTTTTGAAAGCCTATTTTTATCTACTTCATGGTAATAATTGATATAAACTTCTACGGAAGTAATTTCATTGACGGTATGCGGGGGTAAAGGCAACCAAATTGATAGCTGAAAAGTTATTCGTTGCATGCTGGCTTTCCTTAATGTCTCGAGAAACAATTAATGAACATTGGAGAAACTTAAAAAGTTACAGTGCTGAAACACTCAAACAAACAGTAATCGGAGAAGGCTAATGCCACAAAATATTGTTTGAAATAAATTGTGTGCTTTAAGAATTTCTATATTTTTATGTAGTACATTCAGATTTGTATATCTCTTGTGCTTTAGCTGTGATGCACAGTTTCACAAAATTCTTCTGAATGAATAGCACCTCCCAAAAATTCTATGTATAACTTTCATTTATCATTAAACATCTTAATAGAGCTAAGGTATTTTAATCAAAATCGTAAAGGCAGTTTAAATCTGATATTCTTGAAAATCTTCATGTTGCACCTTCAGAAGAAACTGAACCTAAATACCAAGTTCAGTATTTATATCGGTGGAAAAGAAAATGTTTCAAAATAGTATGGGAAAGTATTTAAAATCTCATAATATAAATAAAAACCGTGCCAAGCGAACGCATTCCGCTTAATAGACACCAGATGACAGTGATACCTCGGTTATTTCTTGCTAAATTGCCGTAGTAGTACTATATTTTGCCTCCTCATTCAATGTTAAAGTAACACATCAGTTTATCGACACAATGACGCAATGCAGCAGTGATATTCAAATAACTTTTTATATATTAACTGTCCTTTCCTTACTCCCATTGTTTAAAATAAAGCAGCAAATAAGCTTTCCTGGCAACTAACAGCTACAGTAAATATTTATTTGCCACTAGATGGCCATAGTGGTAGTTTTCCTCCCCATCCAATGATAAGGTAACGCAACAGTTTATCAAGATGACATAACGCAGTAGTGAAATTCAAAAACATTTTATGTATTAACTCTCCTTTCTTTACTCCTATCGTTTAAAATAAAGAAGCTTTCTTGGCGACGAGCTTCTAAAATACGTACTTATTATTTGCCGCCTACTGCCCTATTTTTCTTCCCCATTCAATGCTAACGCAATACACTTGGTTATGGAGACAATGACGCAAGATAACTGTAAAAATCAAATATATTTCTTATGTATTAATTATCGTTCCCTTGGTCACATCGTTTAAATAAAGAAGTAAGTATATTTTTGTTGTAATTCTTTAAAACGAACAAGTTATAAACAATGCACATAACCATTAAACCTACTTGGAATCTGAAAATGACGGAGAAATGACGGGATCCGTTTTAGGTTTAACTTCCTATTGCAGATGTTGGTTATTTGACGTTATGTGGTACATGAGCTAGCTAAAGAACATGAAGATACCTGCGTCACCAGCACACTACAATTGCGGTGCTCTAATACGTTTGATCAGGTAATATTTTGAATTAAATGGAGAAATTTAATACACAAAAGCTATCATCAAATAAAAAGCTATCAATTGCCCAACCCGATCTACTTGCTCTTTAGTTATGTCATTTTTAGCTTTAGAAATGGCTGTTTTGACATAGAAAGAAAAGGAAAACATTAGGAGTAAAGGAAAGAGAGAGAGAGAGTCGGAAGATGCATGAATGTTACTTTGGGACTTTCTTCTTAATGTAATTCATTACCTATGCCAGCGTTTACCCGCCACACTATGGTTGCGCTGCCATTACTGTTGGTTGCCGACGCTGCTAACTGCATATGCCATTCTTTCCACAATACCTTATGGGTGCTCTGACTTCGTCCTTTTCGCAATACCAACTATTTATGCTTCATTGCGCTTTTCAAGTGCAAAGGCATTATTAGACATTGGCAATGAGAAAATTCCTGTTGACACTTCTACTGGCCTCATTTCGTTTCCATCAAATTTTTGTCACTTCACAAGTCAAAGAAAGAATTAATATCGAAAGTGTTTCCAAATATTGGTGCAAATTACAGAACTATGCTAGGTTGAGCGAATAAGCCCTTTTAGCAGCAACTAATAAGAATGTAGCTGATTTGAATGTAAAAGTTCAGGGTAAAATTGATGGACAAATTCATTCATTTAAATCGATCAATTCCATTACCAATCTAAATGAAGTCCTCAATTATCTAACTAAATTCCTAAATTCATTGGATTTGCCAGGATTCCCGCCATACAATTTACAGCTCAAGGTTGACTCAGTGATAATTATACTACGCAATATCAATCAACCGAAATTATGCAGCGGAACAAAACTCACTGTTAAAAAATTTATGAAAACTTTGATTTAAGTTACTATAACATAGGAAAGTTCAAAGGCGAGGATGTACTTATTTAAGAATACCACTAATGTCAACCGACTTTCTTTTTTAATTTAAGCACGTCTTGCATTCGCAATGACAATAAATTTCAAGGTCAATCGTTAGAAGTGTGTGGAATATACAGTGAATTGTGTTTTTCGCATGTTGTACATTGCGTGCTCGAGAGTCGGCAAACTATCGGCGCTATTTTTTTCTCTCCGGAAGGAAAAGTGTACATTACAAGGCATTACAATAAAGTGATGACAAATTATTTAATTGTAATGTTACTTCATTGCATGTCCGTACTGTAAACGGAAGATTTTGTCCGAGTTTTTTCGTTAGGTACACCACCGGTGCGAAGCCGGGGCGGGCAGCTAGTTTGGTATAAACGTCATTGTGCACTCATTGGTTTATTTGTTTTAAATTGTTTAATAGAACCTTTACTTTAATAATTTTAGCTTAATGAAATTCATTTCATAGGAACGGTCATATTGATTTCCAGAGTGTAGATTCAATTTCATAAAAATTTTAATCAGATCCTCTTTTTCCAGTAAGAAAAAGCTAGAAAATGTTGTTAATATAGTAAGCTTAAGCTAAGCAATGCTACAAGGATTTATGAATACGAGGGGCAAGAATGTAGCTACATATTTACAAAGGAGTATTAAATGAGCTCCTTCAAGTTACCACCAATTATTTGAAATAAGAGCACTTATTAACAATTGAACACAAATGATCACTGCTTCCCATCTCTAGTACAACACATTAAAATAAAATCATATACAAATTATGAGCAGCGGAATTCGGTTTAACACAGCTTAACAATGACATGCTGTAATTTTTTTGCCAATAGAACATTAAAACGTTGACATACCGTTTGTTTGCTTCCATATCTATCTTCTGACCGTTCTTTCGCCAGAAGACTACCGGTTCAGGATGGCCTCTGGGTGGTCCGCACTCCAGAAGCGCTGTTTCTCCTTGCGCTACCCTGGTGTTCTGGGGTTCGGCTCGGAAGTCTTCCCGTAATACTGCAACAAAGTAAATACGAATGCTGAATTAGCTTCTTTGCACCTAAGCATATACGTATTTATTTAAGAAGGAGCACATTGGAACACATATTCCAAATTTCAATCAGGATCAGGTCACTTGCTTTGGGGATAATTTTCAGTTGTTATTTATTTCTCTTTCAAAATGCGACGGTCGACTAAGTTTAGCGGAACATTAATCAGTGGAAAACAAAGAAAATAAAAATAATCCATAATAGTTGAGCTTGTTTGCAATATTCAATTGCAAGACCAACTTTTCCTATTGTACATCTTTAAGTTGTGACTTCTATTTACTTCTATTTACTTTCTCTAGCATGTATGTATATACGGTATACACAGCTAGATAAGTAATTGTATTCCACCAAAAATTCCATGTCGAGTTTTCACTAGAAATATATATTTTGAGGTCACATGAGTCCGAAAAAAATTAGAAAATGATTCGTGTGTGTGTGTGTGTGTGTGTGTGTGTGTGTGTGGGCAGCAAACGAAAATACCGTTAAAACCCAAACTTTGTGTTTCTCTTTACTATCTTCCAAGGATGGGACACGAAGACTTCCAAAAACTCTTCCCACCTTTATTTGAAAATTTCTTTAAAAAATTGTTTTTCTCAAAAATGGCTCTAACGAATCGGATTAAAACGCCTTATATTAGAGAAATAAAATTTACATGTTTAAATTTCTGGGAATAGCGTCTGAAGACCTCTTTGTTCTGGATCAGTGTTGAATTTTGTGTGACGATTAAACCGTAAAGTTAACACACAAAAATATAGATTTCGTAAAAAGACGATTTATGCCATATACATTTTTCTTGTAGAGTTAACCGTTTTAGATATTCCTTGTTATTATTTCAGTTTTAAACTACCAACTTTACTTAAACGGTCCCTGCAAAGCAAACCGAACCTCAATTGTGTCACATAGCGACCAACTTTAAAATATTTGACTATCACTTTAGCATCTTCTACTTACAATGAAGGTAATAAGACAAATTCTGCTAACGTTTATCTCCGTTAGCACATTGAGATAAAAGAGTAATTTTTTGTAAGAATAGTTTGTGTATGCAACAGCTAAAGAAAGTTATGTGACTGGAACACATAAGATACTTTTTTAAATTGCATGTTACATTCAATAACATATCAACTTCATGTTTAGAGAAATTTGGGACTACTTTGCTTTCCTCTAATGCGCGCTGACCAAGTAAATGTATTTGTTGACCAAAGAGGTAGAGTTTACCTGCCTACTAACCACGGGCGCTGTAATAATTTCTCTGGTCAGTGAACTTCCTTTGGGCTTTTTAAAGAATGGTGCTAAGCGACAAACTAATATGATGTGTTCCATTCACACGACTTTCTCTACATCTCTGTAACAAATTATTGTTCTATCTACTTCACACTAATTGAGATAATCATTGGCAGAAACGGTCTTATTAGCTGTCTCCTTGTACGTAGAAGAGAATAATCCGACAGTCAAAAACATTAAAATCTGGTTGCTATGGTATAGAAATCCTATTTTTTTACTGGCAGGTGTTCACAAATTCTAGTGTGTGAAAAGTGTAAGTATTTTAAATACGAAACAAATAACAATGAATATCACAGAAATAGTCAATTCCATGGAGCAAAAAAAAAAAAAACAAAAAAAAACGTATATGGTATAAATTATGCGTTTTAACATGATCTACATTTTTTTGTGTACTTCAGTTTCGAATTCCGATGGCCGTTTAGAAGAGGTAATTGTGTTATCACAAGAAGCAAATAAACATAATAAGATACATTTGCCAAGGTATGTAAAGATGAAGATATTCCAAAATATAAAGTAAATCTGTATTTTAATGGTAAACTATATTAAACATATGTCTACATCATAGCAATTATCTGTAAGTTGATTTTTAATTAATAACGCCTTAGCAAATGAGACGCAGTAAATCAAACAAACACCTTGAAACCTTGTACTGGATGAACACAATACATTTTTCGGTACCTATTTTGACCTCAATTAAAACTAGTTAAATACATTAAAAACAGCTTTTTAATATTTTCTGGGAACAAGTTATGTCAGATGTCATTAGTGTATTTTTAAGCATAAAAAAGGTCGCTATATTTCGCATAATGTATTTGGGAGCATGATGAATTTTTACTTTCTCTACACGAGCTATGTCATTGGTGTATAGAAAAGAAAATTGCACCCAAAAATTAGATACCGTGATTTCACAGGAAATACCTGTTTTGGGACCCCCAAGGTAAATAAAAAAACAGTTTTAGAAAAAGGTGTGTCTGTGGGCAGCATGGCCCAAATACGAAGAGTTCGTTAAATACCAAACTTGATATTAGGTTCAGTAGAAAACTACCGTTTACATGGAAAGACTTTCGACATTTTTTATTTTCTCAAAAGTGGCTCTAACGGTTTTAATCAAACTCTTTTTATATTTAAGATATTTACATGACGAATACAATGTATATCTTGAAATTTCTGGTAATAGCCTCTAAAGACCTTTTTACTTTTGAATTCTGCATAACTAGCAAATTGTAAGATACAGACAAAAACTTACTACACAAAATATGCAGAGCTCCTTAAAACACACAATTTATGTCATATTCATTTTTTTCGCGGAGTTAACCGTTTAAAGATATTCCGTTATTGGTTTCAGTTTTAAAATACTTTTCTCATGCAGGTACTAGTCAACTCCTGGCCACGCAAAGAAACGGATTTCAATCCAATGGCAACCAATTTTTAAAACATGTGACTGTCTGTTTAGCCTAATGTTTTCCCTTCTACTAGTAAGGACTACTAAGACCATTTCAGATAGTGTTTTAGCAATAAACAGATAGAAGAATAAGATTATTTACAATAATTTTTACAGAGATGAAGAGAAACTCATGTGAATGGAGCACATCAGATGTTTAGTTGTTCCATTTAACAACGGCGGCTTTGCCTTTGGAACAAATGCTCATAGGAATGCTCCACACACACACACACACACACACACACACACACACACACACACACACACATTCACACTCACTAACTTACAACCACCCACTCACTCATCCACGCACACACAACACTTACTCACTCATACACTTAAACACCAACTCACTCAATCACTCCATCACTCGCTCAAACAACTAACTCACTCACTTACCCACCCACACTCACTTACTTACTCACTTACTCACCCAATCAGTCAGTAACTCTCTTACTCACCCACCCACACACACACTTACTTACTCACTTATTCACCCACTCATTCACTTACTCTCTTATTCACCCACCCACACACTCACTCATCCAATCACTCACTCACCTACTCACCCTCACAATCACTCACTTACTCACCCTCCCACACACTCACTCACTTACTCATCCTCCCAAACACTCACTCATTCTCTCACTCACTTACTCACCTTCCCACACTCTCACTCACTTACTCACCCTCCCACACTCTCACTCACTTACTCACCCATTCACTCTCTCACTCATTTACTCACCTACCCACACACTCACTCACCCTCCCAATAAGTCAATCACTTACTCACCCACACACACACTCACTCACATACACACCCACTCACTCACTAACACTCTTACTCAACCACCCACACACCTACTCATCCACACACTCACTCACTTACTCACCCACTCACTCTCTCACTCACATACTCACCTACCCACACACACACTCACTCACCCTCCCATTAAGTCACTCACATACTCACTCTCCCACACACCCATTCACTTTCTCACCCACCCAAACACTCACCCACATACATACCCTCCCACACAATCACTCACTTACTCACCCCCACAATCACTCACTTACTCACCCTCCCACACACTCACTCACTTACCCTCCCACACACTCACTCACTTACTCTCCCTCCCACACTCTCACTCACTTACTCACCCTCTCACACACTCACTCACTTACTCACCCACTCACACTCTCACTCACTTACTCATTTACCCACACACTCCCACACTCACCCTCCCACTAAGTCAATCACTTACTCACCCACCCACACACTCACTCACATACTCACCCACTCACTTAATAACACTCTTACTCACCCACCCACACACCTACTCAGCCACACACTCACTCACTTACTCACCCACTCACTCACTCACCTACCCACACACTCACTCACCCACCCTCCCACTAAGTCACTCACATACTCACCCCCCCACACACCCACTCACTTTCTCACCCACCCAAACACTCATCCACTTACTCCCCCTCCCACACACTCACTCACTTACTCACCCTCCCACACACTCACTCCCTTACTCACCCTCCCACACTCACTCACTTACTCACACTCCCACTAACTCACCTACTCACCCTCCCACACACTCACTCACTTACTCTCTTACTCACCCACACACTCAGCTACTCACCTACTCACTAACTCTATTACTCACCCACCCATACTTATACACCCACTCACTCACTACCTCTCTTATTCACCCACCCATACTTTCTCACCCACTCACCCACACACTTACTCACCCACACACTCACTAACCCACACACTCACTCACCCTACTCACCCACATACTCACTCACCTACTCACCCATTCACTCACTCACTAACACACTCACTTACTCACCCTACCAACACACTCACTCCCTTACTTACTCACCCACCCACCCACACACTCGCTCACCTACTCACCCACACACTCACTCACCTGTCGCCCTCCGTGGTGTAGTGGTTACCATGCTGACTTCCTATACCCAAGGTCGTGGGTACAAACCCGGCGGAGGACGATGGATTTTCTCGGGCGTAAAAATCCTTAGCGTGGCTTCCTTCGGAAGAAAAGTAAAGCCGTGGGCCCCGTGTCGTAGATTTACGGCACGTAAAAGAACCTCAAGCATAATAGAGAGGCCTCTGAGCAAAATTAAGTGGTCTTTCACGCCCAGTATAGAATGGGACGCTGAGAACCACAGCAGTTAAAGAGCGTCCATAAATAAAACGCCATTTCATTTTTTCACTCATTCACCTACTCACCCACATCCTCACTCACCTACTCACCCACACACTCACTGACCTACTCACCCACACCCTCACTCCCTCAACCACCCACACACTCACTCACTTACCACCCACACACTCACTCAGTCACTCATACACACACACTTACTCATCCACCCACACACTCACTCACTTACTCACCCACTCACTTATTCACCCACTCACCCACTCACTCACTTACTCAACTATTCATTCACTTCCTCACCAACCCAAACACTCACTCACTTACTCACCCACTCACTCACTTACTCACCCAGCCACACACTCACCCACCCAGCCTCACTCACTCACTTATTCACCCAGCCACTCACTCAGCCTCCCAGACACAGTCACTCACTTATTTACCCACCCTCATACTCATTCACTCACCCACCCACACATTCACTTACTCACCCTCACTCACTAACTCACCCACCCACTCACTCACCCATCCACACACTCAGCCACTCACTCACTTCCTCACCATCACTCACTAACTCACCCACACACTCACTCACTTACCCACTCACTCAATCAAACACCCAGCCACACACTCACTCACTCACGCCATCACCCACACAGTCACACACCCACCCAGCCACACACTCACTCAATCACCCACCCAGACACATTCGCTCAATCACCCTTCCAAACACTCACCCACACAGCCACACACTCACTCACCGACACAGCCACACACTCACTCACTTACTCACCCACCAAAGACCCACTCACTTACTCACCCACCCACACTCTCACTCAGTAACTCACCCACCCTCCCACTCACTCACTAACTCACCCACCCAGTCACGCAGCCACACGCTTAATCACTCCCTCACTATCTCACCCAGCCACAAAATCACCCAAACATTCACTAACTCACCCACCCACCCACACACTCACTAACCCACCCATCCACTTACCCACCCACCCACAGGCCCTCTCACCCACCCACCCACTCACTCACTAACCCACCCACCACACGCTCACCCACCCACCCACACGCTCACCCACCGACCCACACGCTCACCCACCCACTCACTAACACACCCACAAACCCACTCACACACTCACCCACCCACTCACTTACTCACTCACCCACACACTCACTCACTTACTCACCCACCCACACACTCACTCACCCACACATGCACTCACCCACACACTCACTCACCTACTCACCCACATACTCAGTCACCTACTCAGCCACTCACTTACTCACCCACCCACACACTCACTCACTCACCCATCCACAGACTCACTCCCTTACTTAGTCACCAACCCACACATTCGCTCACCTACTCACCCACACACTCACTCACTCACCCACACACTCACTCACTCACTCACTCACACACTCACTCACCTACTCACCCACACACTCACTCACCTACTCACCCACACACTAACTCACTCACCCACACACTCACTCACTCACTCACACACTCACTCACCTACTCACCCACACACTCACTCACTCACTCACCCACACACTCACTCACTCACTCACACACTCACTCACCTACTCACCCACACACTCACTCACCTACTCACCCACACACTAACTCACTCACCCACACACTCACTCACTCACTCACACACTCACTCACCTACTCACCCACACACTCACTCACTCACCCACACACTCACTCACTCACTCACTCACACACTCACTCACCTACTCACCCACACACTCACTCACCTACTCACCCACACACTCACTCACTCAATCACTCACTCAGCCACCCACACACTCACTCACCTACTCACCCACCCACACACTCACTCAGTCAACCACCCACACACTCACTCATCCACCCACACCCTCACCCACTTACTCACCCACTCACTCACATATTCACCCACCCACCCAACCACTCATTCATTTACTTAACCACTCACTCACTTACTCACCTACTCATTCACTTACTCCCCCACCCACTCACTCACTTACTCACCCACTCACTCACTTACACACCCAGCCACACACTCATTTACTCACCCAGCCACACACTCACTTACTCATCCAGCCACTCACTCAGCCACCCAGCCACACAGTAACTCACGTACTCACCCACACACTCATTCACTCACCCACCCACACACTCACTTACTCACCCTCACTCAGTAACTCACCCACCCACTCACTCAGCCACCGACACACTCACCCACCCACTCATTTCCTCACCCATACTCACTAATTCACCCACACACTCACTCACTTACCTATACACTCAACCACACACGCAGCCACACTCTCACTCACTCATTCACTCACCCACCCAGTCACATACCTAAACAGCCCCACACTCACTCAATCACCCACCCAGACACATTCACTCACTCACCCTTCCAAACACTCACCCACCCAGCCACACACTCACTTACTCACCCTCACTCACTAACTCACCCACTTACACACTCACTCACCCAACCACACACTCACTCACTTACTCACCCACTTACACACTCACTCAGTAACCCACCCACTCACTCACTAACTCACCCAGCCACACTCAACCACCCACCTACTCCCTCACCCTCCCACTCACCCAGCCACACACTCTCCAACTCACCTAGCCAAACACTCACTCCCTCCCACACAGTCGCTCTCCTACTCAACCACACACTCACTCACTTACTCACCCAACCACACACTCACTCACTTATTGACCCACTCACTCATTTATTCATCCACCCACCCACTCACTCACCTACTCTCCTACTCATTCACTCAATCACCCACCCAGCCACAAACACTCACTTACTCACAAACCCACACACTCACTCACTCACCTACCCAGTCACACACACACTCACTCACCCACCCAGCCACACACGCACTCACTTATTCACTCACCCACCCACTCACCCACCCACCCACCCAGCCACACTACTCATTTACTCACCCACCCACACACTCACTCACCTAGCCACACACTCACTCACCCACCTAGCCTCACACTCACTCACCCACCTAGCCACACACTCAGTCACTTACTCACCCACCCACACACTCACTCACTTACTCACCTACCCACACACTCACTCAGTTACACACCCACCCACTCACTCAACAAAGCACCCAGCCAGACACACACCCACACACCTACTCACTCACCCTCCCACTCACCCAGCCACACACACTCACTCACTCACTAACTCACCCAACCACACTCTCATCCACCCACGCACTCACTCAGTCACCGACCCACTCACCCACCCACTCACTTATCCACCCACACTCCCACCCACCCACTCACTAACCCACCCACACGCTCACCCATCCACTCAAAACTCACCCACCCACACACCCAATCACTCACTAATTCATTCACCAGTACACACACCCACCCACTCACTAACCCAACCACACACACGCTCATCCATCCACTCACTCACTACCTCACCCACCCACTTGCTCACCCAACCACCCACTTACTCTCATACCCCCCACTCACTAACTCACGTAACCACACGCTCTCCCACCCATTCTCACTTACTAACTCACCCAATCACCCTCCCACCCTCTCAGGCACACACTCACTCACATAATAACTCACCAGCATCACATTCACTCACTAACTCACCCACCCACACACTAACCCACACACCCACTCACTCACTAACTCACCCACGCACTCACTCACTAACTCACCCACGCACTCACTCACTAACTCACTCAGCCACACACTCAGTAACTCACCCAGCAACCCACCCACTCACTCACTAACTCACTGAGCCACACACTCACTAACCCAACCACCCACCCAATCAGTCACCCACCCAGCCACACAATCAATCACTTACTCACCCACCCACACACTCACTCACTCACCCACTCAGCCACTCACTCACTAACTCATCCAACCACACGTTCACCCACCCACTCACTTACTAACTCACCCACTCACTCAGCCACACACTCACTCACTCACTCATTAACTCACCCAGCCACACTCAACCACCCACCCACCTAACCACTCACTCACCCACCCAGCCACACCCTCAGTCACTTACTCACCCAAGCACATACTCACTCACCCACCCATCCCCCCACACACTCACTCACCCACCCAGCCACCCTCTCACTCTCCAACTCTGCCACACAGCCACTCACTTATTCACCCACATACATACATACACACTCACTAACTTACCCAGCCACACTCACCCACCCACCCACCCACCCACTCACTCACTCACTAACTCAGCAAGCCACACTCACCCACCCACCCAGCCAAACACTCACTCACTCACCCTCCCACACACTAACTCACTCATTCACCCAGCCACACACTCTTTTACGCACCCACCCACACACTCACTCACTCATCCACCCAGCCACACACTCACTAACTCACCCACCCACTCCCTTACTAACTCATCCACCCACTCACTCACCTACTCACTCACCCACCCAGCCACAGCTGCTCACTTATTTACCCACCCACACACACACTTACTTACTCACTCACCCACACACTCACTCACCCACACACCCACACACACACACTCACTCACACACAGCCATACACTCACTTACTCACTCACCCACCCAGCCACAGCTACACATTTACTCACCCACCCAGACACTCACTCACCTAGCCACACACTCACTCACCCACCTAGTCACACACTCACACACCTACCTAGGCACACACTCACTCACTTACTCACCCACCCACTCACTAACCCACACATTCACTTATCCACCCACCCTCACACCCATTCACCCACACACCCACTCACTCACTAACCAACCCACACGCTCACCCATCCACTCACTAACTCACCCACCTACCCACCCACACACCCACTCACTCACTAACTTATCCAACAACCCACACACCCACTCACTCACTAACTCACCCACCCACACGCTCAACCACCCACCCACACGCTCACCCACCCATTCACTCACTAACTCACCCACCCACACCCTCACCCGCACCCACTCACTCAACTACTCACGCACTCACTATCTCACATACCAACTCACTCACTCTCCCACCCACTCACCTATTCTTAACTCACTCACCCAAACGCTCACCCACCCATTCTCACTCACTAACTCAACCACTGACCCACCCACTCACCCACCCACTCAGCCACACATTCACTCACTCAATAACTCACTCAGACCCGCACTCACTCACTAACTCACCCAGCCACAAACTAACCCACCCCCTCACTAACTCACCCACTCACCCACCCAGTCACCGACCCACCCACTCACTAACTCACCAACCCACACGCTCACACACCCACCCACTCACTCAGTAACTCACCCACGCACTCTTTCACAAACTCACTCAGCCACACACTCACTCACTCATTAACTCACCCAGCCACACACTCACCCACCCACCCAATCACTCACCCTCCCAGCCGCATAATCAATCACTTACTCACCCACCCACACACTCACTCGCTCACCCACTCACCCACATAGCCTGACTATCTCACCCACCCACACGTTCACCCACCCACTCACTAACTCACCCACCCACTCAGCCACACATTCACTCACTCACTAACTCATCCAGCCACACACTCACTCACTAACTCACACAGCCACACTCACCCACCCACCCACTCACTCACCGACCCAGCCACACCCTCATCACTTACTCACCCACCCATCCACCTACCCACTCACTCACCCACCCAGCCACCCTCTCACTCACCCTCTCAGCCACACAGCCACTCACTCACCCACATACACACACTCACTCACAAGCTCACCCAGCTACACTCACGCACCTACCCACTCACTCACTAATTCACCCAGCCACACTCACCCACCCAGTCAAACACTCACTCACTCACCCTCCCACACCTTCACTCACTCACCCAGCCACACACACTCACTTACGCACCCACCCACACACTCACTCACTCTTTCACCCAGCCACACGCTCACTAACTCACTAACCCACCCACCCACCCATCCACACACTCACTTACTCACTTACCCACCCACACTCATTTACTCACTCACCCACCCACCCAGCCACAGCTACTCACTTATTCACCCACCCACACACTCACTCACCTAGCCATACATACACTCACTTACTCACTCTCCCACACACTCACTCACTCATCCACCCAGCCAGGCACACACTCACTTACTCACTCTCCCACACACTCACTCACTCACCCACCCAGCCAGACACACACTCACTTACTCACTCACCCACACACTCACTCACCCAGCCACATACTCACTCACTTACTCACCCACCCATACACTCACTCATTTACTTACCCACCCACACACTCACCCTCACTCACTAACTCACCCACTCAGTCATTCACCCACACAGCCACACACTCACTAACTTACTCACCCACCCACACACTCACTTACTGAACCTCACTCACTCACTCACTCACTCACTCACTCACTCACTCACTCACTCACTCACCTACACACTCACTCACTAATTCACCCATTCACTTATTTATTCACTAACTCATACTTTCTGACCCTAGAGAGAATGTGTGAAGAAAAATTCAAATTCTGGCTAAAGAAAAATTCCCTTCCTCCAGTCGGGAACCAAACCCGGAACCTTTGGATTTGGAAGTTAGCATGCTAATCGCCAGATTACAGAGGTGTCAGGACCTTGCTAATTTTCGTCTTCGTATCTTGTTAATTTCTGTACTTCGCAATATTGACGTGATAGAGGAGTAGATGAATTATTTTATAGTGGTAAATCAAATTCAGTAGTCACAGATTTTCCAGATATTCTAGAACTTTGGAAATTCTGCCCCCTCGACTTCTATAGTGGAGTACTATGTGCGATATTCCTGGAAAAATGTCTCGATACAATATCTGGAAATACTATTTCATTGCAAGTAAATATAAAAAAGTGTGCAAAATATAAGATTAGAATATACTAGCTCCAAAGATTTTTTAAAATCGAATCAATGTTTTTTACCTCCCTCTATTATTTATGAAATCGTTGTACAGTAACCTTTAAGTTGTTCTATGGTGAATCCTTCCCTTTACCCATAATACTTGCAATTTCCTAGATACTCGGCTATTCTTAATAACGAATGGAACATCCTAAGATATTCGCACTAAAGGGGAATGTCTCACCTCAAAGTTTTAAAGTTGTAGAAATTCCACATAGTTTTAAGTAGCCTTTGACTGTGGAATAACGTTCGATCGCGTTTATTTGGGGGGGGGGTAGTGTGAACGTCCTTGTTCGGAATAATCGAGTAACTTTGCAACAGGTAATTTTCAAACCTTTATATCTTCAAAAGTTAATTATAGTTTTCGCATAATACAGAAACCCCTAAGATACAATATGAAATAGAGAGGTGAAGCTCGTAATTTTGAGGTTTATGAACTTCAGCCATCAAGTTAACTTCTTTGGAAAATATATAATATAGTCCGCAATCATCAATAAAACAATATTATCAGTTCTCAATTTTAAAATATAGGTCCACTGATTTTTTTAATGTTAGAAATATTTTCTCTTCTATGTACAATTGCTTAGCATGTCCTTTTAACAAACTTTGGAATTTATACAAAAATTTCTTACACGTGGATTTTAGAACTGATATCGCATGTGTATCATAGGTTTTAAACAAATTCGATTTTATGTTGTTGTACTGTTGTTTTTTGTTCTACAAATACATCGTATTACTTAGAATTAACTATTCGGTGCATTTGAATTATTTTACATGCATATTCTCTGAAGTAACACTTACTTTCTACTCCACGGTATACCTTCTCTACAAGCATATTTCTTTTATAAAACCAATGCGTTCGTATTCAAGAACAAGGACTTTGTATCATCATTATATATTTGTAATTTATAAAATGAAATTAGATGCCATTTTATTGCCCCATGTCCGTCAGACATTCTTATGCTTTCCAACAGTGAAAGTATTATCACGCATGCGCGCGCGCACACACACACAAGCATGCGTGCACACACATAATTATATTTACTCTCTTTTTAATACCTACATGTCACTAAGAAGATTTCCATGACATTTGAAAATTTTACGCAAATAATATTAAATATTAGCATCTTATAACAGGCGAGTTGAACCATACTTTGAATTGTTGAAAGCTTGTTCCAATAACCCTAGCAGTCGTGGCGTGGAGTAGGGCATTTTATATCTCATATATCTCAGATGGATACTAAGGCCATCCCTTCTTGAAAAGTATCAACCGGCAAGTAACTTAGCTGCTGCTTCTTCTTCTTCTTCTTCTTCTTCTTCTTCTTCTTATTATTATTATTATTATTATTTGTCAATGAATAAGAATGCTGATTAAATCGAGTTTTGCCATAAAGTATAAAGAAGCTTACTGATCCTGGTCCACTGATGTTTCTTAACACTGCTACTACAAGCATAATCAAAATATTGATATTTTGATTATTTATTATTAACACTTAATAATATTTGTTACTTAATATTATTTGTTAAATTGCTACTTTCTCTTTTTAGTACATAGGTAGAGAAGATATTGCACTCCACCCAAACCAAGATTTCAACAGAAATACACGTTTTAGGATTCCCTGTATTAAAAAAAGTCTGATTTGTTCCATTCACATGACTTTCTCTACATCTCTGTAACAAACTATTCTTAAAAAGCTTATGCTTCTATTTACTTCCTGTTAATCGAGAAAAAATTAACAGAAATAGTCTTATTACTTGCTTCGTTGTAAGTAGAAGCGAAATAAGGGAGTACTATAGGTTAAAGTGATAGTCAAAAGCTGGTTGCTATGTGACTGAAGTTCATTTGTTTGTATGGATAGGAGTTGACAAATACCTGTATTAAAAAGGTATAAGTTTTTCAAAGCTGAAACCAAAAACAAGGAATATTAAAAAACGATCAACTCTAGGAAAAAAAATGTGTATTACGTAAATTGTGTGTTTTAACGTGCTCTACATTTTTTTTGTGTGGTAAGCTTTTGTCCATCTCTTACGGTTTAGCAGTTATACGAAATTCCGTAACATTGATCCAGAATAAAGTCTTCAGAGGCTGAAAATTCAAGATATACATTTTATTTTTCAGGTAAATATCTATAATATACGATACTTTAATCAAAATCGTTACAGCCATTTTTAAGAAAATAAAACATTTTGAAATAAGTTCCATGTAAAGAATAGTTAGGGGTGGGGATTTTCTTGAAAATCTTCGTGTCGCATCCTTAGAAGATACTAAACTTAAATACCAAGTTTGGTATTCGACGACCTTTTCGTTTTTGAGTTATGCTGTCCACAGACACACACACGGACCTTTTTCTGAAAATGCTTTTTTTGGACTCAGGGGGAAATCTCGGTTTCGAATTTTTGGGTGGAATGTAATACCTTCTCTATACACTATGTACATAGTATGTATAGAGAAAGTAAAAATTAGAAAAAGATCCGTGTGTCCGTGTAAATATAAACATGATAATTCAAAAAGAAAAAGTCGCAAAATACAAACTTGAGAGTATCAATGCGATAAGAGCATTTTGAAGAACTAACCAACTAACCCCGAACTACCCTTTACATGCAAAAAAATTCGAAAATGTTGATTTTATCCAAAATAGCTCTAACGATTTTGATTAACATACTGTATATTAAAGATAATGCATGACATATAAAATGCATATCTTGATTTATCTGGGGAGAGCCTCTGAAGATGAATTTTGCATAACTGGTAAACCGAAAGACACAAACTCACTACACAAAATATGCAGATCTCGTTAAAACACACAATCTATGTAATTTACATTATTTTTGGGATATTCCTTGTCATAGATTTCATTTTAAAATACTTAAAAAGATTTTTACATGGGAATTTGTTAACTCCTGGTAATAAAAAGAAAAAAAAAAAAACGGACTTCAACCACATTGCAAAGTCTTTTAAAAGACTTGACTGCCGCTTTAGAATGGTCTATTTACTTCCCTTCTACTTATTAGGAAGCAAGTAATAAGGCCATTTTCTGCTAATGTTTATCTCGTTTAGCATAAAGATTTTTAACAAGATTTTTAACAATAATTTGTTACAGAGATGTAGAGAAAGTCATGTGAATGGAAGGTATCAGATTTTAGAAAAAAAGTCCGTGTGTGTATCTGTGAGCACGATAACTCAAAAACAAAAAAATTAGTAAAATAGTAAACTTGATATTTTAAGTGATATATCTTCGAAGGACCCAACACAAAGGCTTTGGAAAATCCCCCACCGTAAACTAATCTTTACTTCGAAAAAAAATTGATGTTTTCGATTTTCTCAAAAATGACTAACGTTTTTTATTAAAATTCCATGTATTAAAGATATTTACATGACAACTAAAATGAAGGTATATTGTTCGTTTGGAAGAACAGGATCACAACTCAAAAATGGTCATTTTTCATTTTTTTTCCATAAAAGCATTCCAAAAGGGATATATTTTTATTTGGTAAAAGTGAAACTCACATAATAACCGTTAGATAGCACTTGTGTCAATGTGATTTTGACGAGAAGTTTTTACAAACTACAATGTTACATCTCAGTTGTGCTTCAGTCATTGGGTGGTATGAATAAAAGTGAGACGCATCTTATAAGACCTGCGTGTAAACAGGTCAACAATGTATTTATGCTGGAATGGAAAGGGTTTATTTCAGCATTTATGAATCAATTTATACGGTTTATAACGTCAAAATGAAGAAGGAAGCATTACATTTTAATCGCTTTCGCGGATGTTTTAAAAAGCTATTTAATAAAATCAATTGTCACAAAATTAGAAACTTGCCGTGGCCGGAATTAAATAAGATTTATGAAAAGTTCTAGATAGGACTGAAAATGAAATTTAATAAAACAAAAATTTGATGTGTTCCATTCACATGACTTTTTCTAGCCGTTCCACATAAAACTATTCTTACAAAACATGGATATTTTATCTACATCATACTAATCTATACACCCATTAGTAGAATTGTTATTACTTCTTCTTTGTTTGTAGAATGAGAATAAGGAAATATACTAGGCTAAAGTGATAGTTAAGTATTTTAAAAGCTGATCATTATGTGAAGCAGAAGTACGGTGCCCCTTGCATGCCAGCAGTAAAACTAGAAATACAAAACGAAAGTAGGCTTCCTGTTTAAGAATGTAGTTTAAAATCGAAACTAATAACAAGGAATATCTTGACAATGGTAAACTCTACAAGAAAAACGTATGACATAAGTTATGTGTTTAAACGAGATCAATGTTTTTCCGTGGTAAGAGTAAATCTATCTCTTATGGTTTACCAGTTTTGCAAAATTCATCCAGAATAAAGAGGTCTTCCCAGGCTGTTCCCAGAATATTTAAATTCAAGTTGTACATTTTATTTTTGGTGTAAATATATTTGATTACGGTATTTTAATCAAAATCATTAGAGCCATTTTTGATAAAAACATTTTCAGAATTTTTTTCTATGTAAAGGGTAGTTTGGAGCTTTCTTAAAATCTTCTCTTCGCATCTTTGGAAGATCTAAACATAAATAACAAGTTTGGTATTTAACGGTTTTTGAGCTATGCTGCGACCGACACATGGACCTTTTTCTAAAACTCCTTTTTCAGGACCCAGGGGACCTTAAAATATATTTCCGATGAAATCTGGACATCGAGGGGAATACAGTACCTTCTCTAGCTACTATGTACGTGCTAGCGAAAGTTACAAAGGACAACAAGCCTATACACACGAAAGAATAGAAAAGAAAGTCCTTGGACCTGATAGGAGAAACAAATTCTCTGAAAACAGTGAAAGTTACAAATAAAATATTAAACACGTATTATCTTACATGTGTATTTTTTATTTCGTTAGTTTTATATAGAAATGCTTCTATAAAGATTCCACTGTGTTCAAGAATGCAAAAGCCTATTTTTGTAGTACCTATTAGAAGTGTTATCCTTCATGTGCCATAAAAGAATTATTCTATATGAAATTTCAGTTTCTTGATTATGGTATAGGTGTAATCAGTGGATATATTGCACTGTTGCCATATCACTTTAGTTTTTTTAAATGCAGCAGCATCTGCCAGAAATTTGAAGCTATCAAACGCTCGTACTCTTATGTACAACAGACCAGCTTACCAAAAAGTTTTGAATACTGAATTCTGAGAGGTCTCTGTTTCTTCTCGATTCCACACTGAAACCCAGGGTTTACTACCTGCGGTCGAATGATCAGCATTCTGGCTTCTCACCGAAAGATCCCGGGTACGATTTTCGGCTGGGGCAGGGAATTCTTTTTTTTAACTAGAATCATCTTCTATTCCTACAGAGTCTCAAAGTATGCTTGTGAATGTTTAATAGCATGACACTGAAAAAACGACGTCAAGAAACCTTACAGTTCATCAAGAAATCACGAGCAGAAATTAAACAAAATTAAAAAAAAAAAAAAAAGTGACAGTAATATACTAATCTTTACTCCACCTCTTGTTCCTGTTGCTTCGCGATGAAAATGTTTTACAAGCCACTGCACATTTTGTTTTAATCTCGAGGTTCGTTATAATTTGATTCTTCAGAATCCCTCCTGGTTTAATAAAGCTTCCTACTGCGCTCAAAAATCGCGAAAACTGATACCAAATATGCCTATAAATTGTTACAAGAAGCTGCGTTTCACGTGTTGAGACACCCTCTGAGGTGACTTAACAAATCACGAGACGCGTCTCATGAAAGTGAGACGCGGCTACCTTTTATTCATTCCAAAACCTGAGACGCGTCTCATTACGTAAGCGCGTGAGACGTTGGTTGCGATCAAGGTCACCTCCATCTTGAGTCGTCGAGTTTTATTCATACGAAAGTGAGACGCGTCTCAAAAATTGCAGGTTTTAAGACGCGTCTCATCTTGATTCATAGCACCCAATGTATTGTTGACCTGGAAAGGATCTATTTCAGCACTTATGAATCAATTTATACGATTTATACTGTCAAAATAGATGGATGGATGGATGGATGCTTTATTTCACTGCTTAGGGCGTGGTCCGGTGGCAGCGCTGTCAATGTAATAATACAATGAGTTAAATAAACAATAATGTGGATAATACACTGTTAAAATGCCAATGACATCATAGTATACTAATATATACATAATTGTAACAACAGTAATAATAACGCAATATTTTTATTCACTATCCTGACTATAAATCACTCTTCTTTAGTCTCTTTTTAAAACTATTTACACTATGAGGCAAAGTCTCCAGTAAATATGCAGGTATTTTGTTCCATTCGTTTATTGTTCTATTTGTGAAGTTTCTGTTCCCTATTTCTTATTTTTTCCGAGTGATCATACCTCATACAGTATAATGGCTTTAATAATCGTTTGGATATGTCTTTCCATGCAGGTTCCCACTTATAGGCTCTAAAATTGCACATAGCCTTGCTCGTCTCCTACGTTTTTCTAGTGTTTCCCAGGAAGTAGCAGTGCTGGTATGATTTTCGAATCGTTTACTTTTGCCTACAAATTTAGCTGCTCTTTTTTGAACTCTCTCTAGTGCCAGTTTTTGCCCCACCCAATATGGATCCCAGCTTGCAGCACTATATTCTAATATTGGTCGAACTAAAGAAGTGTATGCCAAATTTCGCGACTTTCCATTGCTGTGTTTTAAAATCCTCATTACGAAATGCAACGCTTTCCACGCCTTCCCAGTGATCGAGTTTACATGTTCCCCCCACTCCAATCTTTGATTTAGTATTACCCCTAAATATCTGGTGCTATTTACTCTCAGTATTTTCTTATTGTCTAATTTATATATTACGTTTTCTACAATTCTTGCCCTTGAAAATATAATTGTTTTACATTTGTTTGGATTAATCTCCATTTTCTTATATTTTGCCCAGAGTTAAATTTTGTTTAAATCTTCTTGTAGAGCTATTGTGTCACATTTACCGCTAATATTTCTATAGATTATACAATCGTCTGCAAATAGGCGAATCTGAGATGTTATCCCTTCCCATAAATCATTTATATATGCTAAGAAAAGCAACGGCCCGATCACGCTTCCCTGGGGCACACCAGAAGTTACATTTGTAGGAGACGATAATTTATTTCCCACCCGCACTCTTTGGGTTCGTTCGCTCAAGAATTCGCGAATCCAAGTTATCACTCTGTTGTCTATTTGCAGACTACAAAGTTTTTCTATTAGTCGTCCATGAGGTACAAGGTCAAACGCTTTAGAAAAATCAATTATTATTGCATGTACTTTTCCACCCGCGTCAAGTGTATCGGCTACATCCTGACAAACAGCTACTAGTTGACTCTCACAAGAATGTCCGTTCCGGAAACCATGTTGGCCTTCGAAGAGCCAATGCGTTTTATCCCATTCGCGTCTTAAATATTGTGCTATAAGATGCTCAACTTGTTTGCTTACTACTGACGTCAAACTAACTGGTCTTTAGTTTGCCGCATTTGTTCGATCCCCTGCTTTAAAAATAGGCACAACTATAGCCTGCTTCCAATCTTGCGGTATACTTCCGTTATTTACTGTTACTTCGAATAGCCTCAGTATGTATGGAACGATTGCCTCCCCCCCAATCTTAAGAAAGTCGCCCGAAATGCCATCTGGCCCGACTGATTTATGTTTTTCTAATTTAGCTAACTGTCTTCTAATGTCCCTTGGTTTCACTGTCATAGGGGGCCCTTCCGTTCTTTTAATACTGATATTGCTCTTTACTTGAAAAATTGAAGCGAAATGTTGATTAAACACTTCGGCTTTTGACAATGAATCGGCCGTTAGTATATTTCCATTCTTGATTTCTGGAATGATTTCTGCGCCTTCTCACAAATTTAAAAAATTGCTGCCAACTATTCCTGTCAGACGAGAGAATACTTTTTAAGAAATGTTCTTAAAATCTTTTCTAATAGAAGTTTGTTTGACAAAACTCGGAATTTATTTGCGTGATAACTACTAGTTTTTCGTGAACTATATGCTCTCCTGACTTATTTTTTTAGCCGTTTTACTGTTTTATTGTAGTATTCCGGGTCAGGGTTTTTAGTTAGCATTTTACGGGGTATAAATTTATATGTTGCTTCCATAACAATTTTTTTTTAAAATTTTGCCATATTTCTTCTACCGAGGTTCCAGATTGGGACCACAGCGAATATTTTTCGTTTAAGAATTTTTGCAGCCTCGGAATGTCTCCTTTGTAATATTGGTAAAAGTGTCTCATTTCATCCGTGTGAAACTTGGCACGTATTCCTTCTACTTTAAGTAATACGCAGTTATGGTCACTTATACCTGGAAAAACCTCGCATTCTAGTACAGCTTCTTCTGGCTTTACAAGAAATATGTCCAAAACCGCCCCTTCTCTGGTTGGGGTTTTTACAGTTTGAACAAGGCCACCTTCCCAAGCCAGGTCATTAACAATAGCCTGCGATTCCCCACCCCTCACGTCACCCGCCCAGTTAACTCGCGGAAGATTTAGGTCTCCCCCTACAATTACCTGCTCACTGGCCATGTCACTCTTAAAAAGTCGTTTTGCAAGTGATTTTAGTGATCCTAAGTGATCACCTGGTGGCCTATATATGCCTATTACCTGCCATTTACTTTTACTATAGTTTCCTGAAATTTCTACTTGTAAGATTTCATATTCCTCATCCCTCCATAATTCGACAGCATTGTATATATTCTTGACACAAATAAATATCCCACCTCCTCTGCCATTCCTATCTCTTCTTACTGTCGTGAGGTTATTCCCTAATACTTCAGCGTTTGTAATATCTGGATGAAGCCATGATTCGGTACCTATTACTACGTCTGGATCATAAGCATCTATTAAGTTTGAGAATTCTAATCTTTTGTTTAAGATACTTCGACAATTTACCTGCAAAATCACTAGAGACTCACCTTTACTATTAGGTTTTTCGTCGGCGTTCCCACAGTTCCATTGTCAGTTGCCACCGGCCTCATCCCGTCCACCACCAACCTCGTCTCGTCCATCACCTTCCTCGTCTCGTCCGCAACCCCCCTCGCCAGATGCGCCACCGTCGTGTTCATCACCGTCCTCGTCTCGTCCAGCGCCGTCCTCTTCCTGTTCTCCGCCGAACGATGCAGCCACTCTAGTGAAAAGTGACGCCAATGACGCCGCTCCTCTCCTATTTAGGTGCACACCATCACGCCCTAAATCATTATCAACCAGCCAGAAGTTTGGGTCAACGAAGAGAAGACCCAGACGCTCTGCCACCCATTGAAAAGAGTCATTTACTCTACCAACCTTGCGCCAGTTTACGTCTCTGCGTCGTACCACCCCACTTAAAATTATTTTAGCAGCGGGAAATTTACTCTTCATTGTTGTAGCCAAATCGTACATGTTCCCCATGATGTGGTCTATGCTTCCCTTCAGGTCATTTGATCCTACATGCACAATTACCGTTTCCGGATTCCTTTGTTCCTGCTGCTCCACAACGTGCCTCATCTGCTCCGTTCTTATTCCAGGGAAGCACTCTACAGTCAACTCTGCACTGTGATGTCCAACATGCTTTATTATTGAGTCTCCCACCAACAAACATTGTTCCCGCTTTGTATGCACCTCCGGAGTTTTTAACATTTTCATATCTTCTTTCAATTGTCGTATTTGTTCTTCGGCTCGCTGCAACTGTACTCTCAGCCGCCGAATCTCATCCATCATTTTAATTTCTTCCCTTTCTTTTTCCATTATCATGTGGGTTTTCTCGCACTGAATACACTTCCAACTGTCTTCAATTTGCTGTGTTTTCTTTATTTTTGGCAGCTCAAATGAAACCAGCTCATACAGAGACTGCAGAGAAGGCCCATCTTCTTGCATGTCTGGCATTTCACCGCCTCTTGCACTGGTCCTGGGTTTATTTCTACTCCACCTATCACCAATAATACAGTTAACACCAATGCATAGAAATGCATATGTCTTGGTGCATCTTCGTATCTTTCCCGATGTAACTTTCGTCCCGCTCGTCCCCCTCTATCTGTCCACGTGCCGATCCTCGCCCGGTACGTCTGCAGGTCACACCCCATCACGAGCAGGTAGCAAATACGTCCGTCCCTGATGGATCTCCGGAGAAAATGGAGAAGGAAACATTACATTTTAATCGTGTTTCGCGGAATAAAATCGTAGTTGTCACAAAACAAGAACTTTGTAATGACCGCATATAAACAAGATCTAGGAAAAATTCATGTCAGGGATTATACTGAAATTTATTTAGGAAAGTAAACAGTGTGAAAAGCAGAATAAAACAAAAAATATGATGTTCCATTCACATGACTCTCTAGCTGTTCCACACACAAACCATTCTTTTATCTACATTATGCTATACGATATAAACATAAGCAGAAGTCTTATTATTTGCGAGTAGAAGGGAAATTAGGTAATATACTAGACTAAAACATAGTCAAAACCTTTAAAAACTGGTCGTTTTGTGAAACAGAAGTTCGGTTTGCTTTGCATGGCAAACAGCAAGACTAGAGAGACGAAACGAAGTGGGTTTCCTGTTTTAGAACAGTTAACGTACTTCAAAATTGAAACCAATAACAAGGAATATTTGGAAAACGGTCAACTTTAAAAGAACATAAATTATATATATTTTAACGATATATATATTTTTTATTTCTGATGCAAATACCTTTAATATACGGTATTTATAATCAAAATCGTTAGAGCCATTTTTGAGAGTAACAAAATTTTCACATATTTTGCCATGTAAACGTAGTTTGCGGTGGGGGAATTTTCTTAAAAAACTCCGTTTCCCACCCTTGGAAGATACAAAATATAAATACCAAGTTGGGAATTTGCAATTTTTTTCTTTAATCTATTCAATTATTAAATTAAATAATTAATAATTAATAAACAAAAAATTCATTCCAATGAATGAAAATTTCCTTTGAGCTCTGCCACCTCCCCTCCCCCACACACCGACCTATTTCTAAATTTTTAATCAGGTGACCTCAAAACATATTACGGTGAAATCTCGACATTTAATTTTTGGGTGGAATATAATACCTTCTCCACCCACTATGTACTTTATTTGTACATACATGCTAGCGAAAGCAAAAAGCAAATACTTTACAAAGAACAAGCCTGTACACACGAAAGAATAGAAAAGAAGGTCTTTGAATTTGATAGGAGCAAAAGTCCTGTGAAAACGGTGAAAGTTAAGAATTAAACATTAAGAGAGTATTGTGTTACATATCTATTAGTTATTTAGTTTACTTTGTAATATATGTGTATATCCTGCAAATGTTTATTATGGAGAACCATACAATATACAGAAACGAAGGTACTCTGTAGATAACGTTACTTGTTATTAAATCATTTTAAAGCTCTTTTCCTTGTCAAAATATCTGTGTATTACAACACGTTCCTTGGCGAGATACCTACATAGGGCGTTTATGATGTCCATAACCCCCATCTTTATGAAATAGCGCATACATATTATTATTAGAATTATTATTATTATTATTATTATTATTATTACTACTACTACGGATATTGCTGCAGACATCGGAATTTTGCTCCTGAATAAAACCATGCCACTTGTAAACAACGCCTTTTTTGGTAAAGATTACGTCTACATGAAATTTCTGTTTTTTACTTTCTCTAACCCCGTATGTACAATGTACATAGGGATAGAGAAGTATTGCATTCCACCCAAAAATTTGATACCGAGATTTCACCGGAAATACATGTTTTAGGACCCCCTGTATCCATAAAAAGCATTTTCAGAAAAAGGTCCGTGTGTCTGTGAACACGATAACTCGAAAACGAATAGTAGCTAAAATACCAAACTTGGTATTTAAGTTTAGTATCTTCCAGGGATGCGACACGAAGATTTTGAGAAATATTCCCCCACCCCAAACTACCCTTTACATGGAACTTTTTTCGAAAATTTTGATGTTCTTAAACATGGCTTTAACGATTTTGATTAAAATATCGTATATTAAAGATATTTACCTGACAAATAAAATGTATATCTTGAATTTTCTGGGAATAGCCTCTGAAGAATTCATTAAATCCATTACAAGTAAGTTCTTCATTACGGGCCATAGTCAAAATGAAGGAGAGCAAGAAGTCAGCACCTACCCCAACCAATATGTAAATCTCATAAGGTCGGGAAAGAAAATAGGCAAACCTCTATGACCTAAAGGACCTTTCTGTACAAATTGGAATAAACAATATGAACAGAAAGAGCAAGTGAGTCTTCAAACTTTCAGAGATGGAGGTTCTCAAGGTGGAGAAAGACCGCCCCAGAAAGATATTCTACAACACTTCATACAGCCAACAAGATTTCATGAATGTGTTTATCAGAAATACTAGAAGACTAACTGCAGATCCACGACTTGAAAAACGCTTATTATCTTGAATTTTCTGAGAATAGCCTCTGAAGACCTCTTCAATCTGGATGAATTTTGCATAACTGGTAAGCCGTAACAGACAGACAAAACTTACTGCACAAAAATGCAGATCTAGTTAGATCACAGAATTTCTCACATACTTTTTTCGTGGAACTGATCATTCCCGAGATATTCATAGTTATTGGTTTCAGTTTTAAAACACGTAAACTCAAAGCGACTGAAATGATTCAATAGAAGTCTATCAATTATTTTTGGGGCTGTGTATGTAATAAATTACCATACAATATTGCATGACGAAATTCACATTGACAAAAAAGGTATGAGTACAATTCTCTGTTACATCCAACTAATGAACTTAAATAACTGTCAGCTGACATAAAAATGTGTGTACATCAATGTCTAATGCAGTATCTATCGAAAAGTGTGCATGGTGTGAGCTCAAAATTATTAAAAGAATTAATGTATCAGCAGAATTTTCTTGTGTAAAGAATGTCAAGTAATGTTTGTAAAGAAATTAATAAATGTTTGTATTAAATGTTTTGTGAAATCCATTATCAATACTGTGAAACCTATACTGCAAAAGAGGAATATTAAAGAAAAAAATTGCACGAATAGGAAAAAACATTTGTGGATTAATAACATTCGAAATTATTATCAGAGTGTTTGTAGTGCCAAAATAAAGTGAATCGTAATGTAATTTATGTATTAATTTATTTTAAACATCCTTTATATAATTCCAGTCTTCAATAAAATAATAGAAATAAATAAATCTTGTGTCTATAAATATTATGACATTAATATTCAATCCTTGCCAATAGATTGCAGCACTGTAAGAGAGAGAGTAAGCAGTATTTACTTATTGAATGTGTTGGATTTAGCTTATCGTTATGCAGAAATTACGGGAACTAAAAGACATCAGTTTTGAAGTTGCCCCACCGACATTGGAGCTTTACGCGGCGTGCAGTACTGTACTATGTTTCCTCATCTTCCATTTCAGCGATTCGTCTGCATGCCTACTTTCCATGGCTCACTTCTATCTTGGCGGATTAAAGCCGGGAGAATGAGCTGGTGGGAATGGTTGATTTATAATCCTTCTCTCAGCAAGTCCATGTACTTCTATCAGCCGTATTTATTTGTTTTATTAGGATGGCAGTAGACAGCATTATTTGTAGCCAAAAACTAATTCTTGGCCGCATAAGTATACGAGCATTTTAACACTTATTTAATGTTTAGTATCAGCACCTGCTCTAATTCAAGTTAATAATCCTTTACAACAAACCCAGAAAAATCGAGAACATTATGGTATTTAATCTCAGTTTTTTACACCATGGAAGCTTCCTTCCTTTAATTGGTGATGGATGAGTAATTACAATATGTTGACATTTTATTTCATTCTATGCGGTTTTAGATAACATTAAGAATATTTTTTCTTCTTTATTATTGTGTGATTTTAACAGTATAGTGGTCAAGAGCCATCCTTTTTTCCCACCCATTTGAAGGCTAGTCACAAAATAAATATTCTCGATTTGTTTTAACTTCAAGTTTCTTTACAAAGTGATAATCTGAAATGAAGAACTGTGAACAAAGGCATTAGAAAATGAGATTTTAAAAGAAATTAAATACAGAAAAGGAGATGGATAGGCCACACTCGCAGAAGGACTCACCAAAACATAGCAAATATGGCTTTGGAATGGAATCCGCAGAGAGAAATGGAACAGAAGCAGACACAGAATTTGGCGGAGAAACACAATTGAAGATAAAATTAGGAAACAAGAGAAGAGCTAGAAAGAAACATAAGTCTTGGTACGAAATAGAGTTTGGTGGTATGCTTTTATAAAGGAGCTATGCTTCCCGGAGGAGTTAAAGGGCCATACACATTTCATTGCAAAGAAAGCTATCTTTCTGGCTAAATGGTGCAATGATTTTTCTGGAATTAATAAAGTCTCAGCACTCTTGGCTTCGTTCAAAATGTCAAGCGCAATACAATCCGTATTTTTAGTAGTTTTACCAATACCTTCCATTTTCTTATATAAGTGTTGAAAAAATAGAACATCTACTTAGCCACCATATTATATCTTTGATCTCTGATACATTATACTTTTCATTTAGCTAATTTATTAATTATTTTTAGTATTTTAATGCTAAAATTATATACAAAGTTCTATGAAACACGTGTATAATCTCATTAATAACTGTTATATACTCACCAATAAATTGTAGCGTGTAGAGAAAGTAATGTGAATGTGTCGCATCAGATTTTTTCAGAAAGTACTCTAAATTAAGCTTATCCTAGAATTCAGGAAATGTTGCTGCAACACCAAACGTTCATTAAAGTTTCAAATAATCTATCGATTATATTCAAATTGCGCTATTATTCTGGATAAGTTTGTTTAGAAGCATTTTTTGTTAGAAGTAAAGAAAACAGAAGAGTCGATTTTAGCTTGAGGGAACGTATGCAGAATCCCATTAAGCTGAAATGGAAGTTATAGTAAGCAGTTTGAGCCATTGCAGCCAGTAATGGTTTGTTGATAATGGAACAGAGAGAGGGAGACAAGTTGCAATGTTTGATGTTTAGATTCCATATCGGATCCAATTAGCAAGCAAGAGATGCTAAACTCCGCAAAGCAAACACCGGCCGAGCGAGTTGAATTAACAGTTTCCGATGTATATGAGATCGATACACATTAAGCGAGAGAACCGTTTGGAGCATAACCTTTTTCTCCTAAATAAACAGCTGATTGTATAAATTCCCAACAAAAACTGTTTCCAATTGCAACCCTCGGCAAATGTGTTTATTTATTCAAACATTTATCTGTTTGCTATATGTGAACAAGAAAAGATTGGTTAATTTTAACACAGGAAAACGATGTAATTGAAAATTACGTGTGAAAACGGGTGAAAATACAGAAAGAGACTTAAAGCATTAGGCGCAAACTCATTTCCATATTGCGTCATATTACTATTTTAAGTTAATTGCAACCGATAATTTGTTCCCCTGACTGAATTTATCTTTAGGGGATTATTTCAACGCTTACATTCTGTGAACTAAATTTTGGAGAGCAAAGATTTCTAAGGATTCATTGCATAGAATTTTGATGATTAGCATTTTCCAGTTTTTTTAAAAGAAGATCCTCCTACCACAACAACTCTTTACATGGAACATTTTTCGAAATTTTTGATTTGCTCAAAATTGGCTCTAACTATTTTTATATAAGTGGTAACCCGAGAGAGAGAGAAAGAGAGAGAGAGACAGAGAGAGAGAGAGAGAGGAAGGGAGACAGAGAAGCTCACTACACACAAAATGTAGATCTCGTTAAAACAATTCATGTGATATACATAGTTTTATAGTTAACAGTTTCCTAGATATTCCTTTTTATTCGTTTGAGTTTTCTCAAACGGAAAGTCGACATTTCACCTCTCTTTCATTTTACTCCTGGACATGCAAAGAGAATCGAACTTCAATTGCATTACATAACAACCAGCTTTTAAAAGATTTTCTGGCTCAAGTCTAGTGTATATTTCTACTTACAAGGAAGCAGGTATAAAGATCATTTCTAGTGATGTTTATCTCGATTATCATGATGTAAATAAATGAATATAATCTTTTGCAAGAATAGTTTGTATGCCGAAGAGGTATAGAAAGTCATGTGAATGAAAACCAGAATTTTTCATCAAGCAATAGCATTTCATTTTATATTTTAGCATAATTAAATATGGAGAGGCTCAAACAAATAACGACAGCGTCACTTTATGGGCTTCGGAGGAATGCTCTTGATAGAGATTGTAACCTGAAAAACAGTTCTTGAAGCTACAAATATATGCACACAGTCTATAAATGTTTTTAAAGAAGAAAAATGCTTACATGAGCAAGGAACTGGCGATATCGTGTGCGCGTTACTTGAAGAATGAAGACAGGGTTAAGAAAGGACTGTTGAAAAAAATGTGTGTGAAAAATACCAGAAGGAATAACTGAAGTGTAGAGAGGAAAAGAAAAATAAAACGTAGGAAAGAGAGAAAGTGATAAGGGAATACAGAGGGCGGAATGACAGGAATGAATTGAAGGTGTCCCGAGTTGAAACGAGTTCATCTGAAAATTGGGAACAAAGTACCAAGTATAGTCGTGCTGTTCTTGTATTGCTGTCGTTTTTCACTTGAGTCAAACAACAGCTTCTTTCAGATAAGAATGTGTACTCGAAGAAACGCATTGTCTCAGACACATTGACGTCACACAAATACCTCTTCAAATATAAGCAAAATTTATAGTTGAACCGAGAAAGTATTAACTGTTTGTTAAGGTCGCTGTCAATTGCCAATGTAAAAATAGTGACGTCGGGCTGTTGCTTTTAAGCATACTTAAAAAACCATCGTTCTCGGCCGAGTTTGAAACCATGACCTTGGGATCAAGAGACCAGCTCACCCACAAATTCTGCTGCGTCTAATGATAATACTGTTGAATACTCGAAATATCTGCCATAAACTGTCGTATTCACAAGACTTTCTCTACTCATGTTCTACAAAACTCCTTACAAAAGCTTATTCTTCTATCTGCACATTGCTAAACGAGATAAACTTTTATACACATTTTTGTAGATATAAGAAGAATATACTAAGCTAATCTGATAGTCAAGATTTAAAAATATCTGATGTGTTCCATTCATATGACTTTCTCTACATCTCTGTAACAAATTATTGTTAAAAAGCTTATCCTTCTATCTACTACATAACAATTAAGATAAACACTATCGGAATTTGTCTGTATTACTTGCTTTCTTGCAATCAGAAGGCAAATAAGGGAATACACTTGGCTATAGCGATAGTAAAATGTTTTAAAAGTTGGTTGCCATGTTGAAATCCATTTCTTTGCATTGCCAGGAGTTGACAAATGTCCGTATGTGAAAAAATTGAAGTATTTTAAAACTGAAACCAATAAATAGCAACGAATAACTAAAAATCGTAAATTCTACGAAAAAAATGTATATGATATAAATTGTATGATCTTGAAATATACGAATCTTATATGCCAAGTTTAGAATTTTACCGACTTTTCGTTTATGAGTTATCGTGTTCACAGACACACGGCCCACGCGCACGGACCTTGTTCTAAAAACGCTTTTTATAGATACTGGGGACCCTAAAACGTCTATATCTGGTGAAATCTTAGTATAGAATTTTTAGGTGGAATGTAATACCTTCTCTACACACGTTCTATCTACGTGTAGAGAAAGTAAAAACAGATCGCTATGTTATGACTTAGAAGTTTCCTTGTCGTTACCATTTTACTTTCTCCACATGTTTAGAGACCCCCTGAATCCAAAGAAAAACATCTGTCTATCTGTTTCTGTGTGTGACTGCGTGTCTGTGGGCAGCATAGCTCAAAAACGAAAAAACCGTTAAATACCAAACTTGGTATCTTCCAAGGATGCGACAGAAAGATTTTCAAGAAAATCACTCACCCCCAACTGCCCTTTACATGGAACATTTTTCGAACATTTTTATTTTCTCAAAAATGGCGATATTTTGATTAAAATACCTTATATTTAAGATATTTTTTATGACAAACGAAATGTATATCTTGGATTTTCTGGAAATAGCCTCTGGTGACCTCTTCATTGTGGATGGCTTTTGTATAACTGGCACACCGTAAGAGAAAGACAAAACCTTACTGCACAAAAATGTAGCTCTCATTAAAACACACAGTTGATGTCATGTTCATTTTTTTTTGTAGAGTTAACCGTTTTGGAGATATTCTGGATTATTGGTTTCAATTTCAGCCACTTAGACTTTTCGCAAACGGGAAGACAGCTTTATTCTAGTTTCCCGTTTGTTTACTTCCTGGCAAACAATTCAATTGTTTTACATAGCGACAGTCTCTTATAGGACGATTGTGGCACCGTCAGTCCGTCCGGGATCTGGTAGACTCGTGGTGAGTCTAGGTACAGTTTTTGAGTACGTACCATGGTAAGGTGTTGGCCACAGGAATGATGGAAGAATGGTTTAGGTATGGTAATTTTTGTGAGGTTTCGGAGGTAGCGCTAGATAGCCTCCTCGAACGGTTGCATTTTCAGGAGCAGCATCCTTTTCCGCTCTGCTGATGTTTAATTTGATTAAATTATTATGCTGGAGAATTTTGATTGACCGCTCCGAATGTTGGGAGGGGGGAGTGCTTGGTTCAGCTAAGTTACTGTTGGCTGGTTTGAAGCCGTTGTTACCGGAGCTGCCCGCAAACCATGCGGGGAACCCGATACTGCCTGTATCAGCGTTCAGTGGGTAGGTACTCCCCCAGCGATCTAACAAGTGCGTTCTTATGTTCGCCTAATCTGGCGTAACATTTCTGAGCTCGGCGTCTAATTACATCATGGGAGGGCCAAAGCTTCATGTAGTAGCCTCAATGGGAAACGTCGACATACAGAATAGATCGACCGGAGTCCTCTATTCTGTATCCGCTGTTACCAGAGAAGCCAATAGTCTGCTGCCATACCTCACATTTCGCAGGCGTACATTAGAGGGACTCTGCGCGCCTTGAAAAGATGAAACTTTAAGTGGATCGGCATTTGGGAGGCCAGAAGAGGTTAAAGGGAGGCCACTGCTCCCTTCGCTCTGTCCGACTCTCTCCGCACAAGTTCACGAAAAGTTACGCCCTTATCAAGAGTGACGCACAGGTATTTGATGGAAATTCCCCACTCTGTCATTTGGCCTTGATACGAGAAGCTGGGTATCAGGGCTGCGGCAGGACGTTTTCTAGTAAACAGAAAAGCATGACTTTTTCCCGTGTTCTGCCACTATCTGAACCAGTCCTGACGAGATGGATGTTTATCTGTATTGGGTTGAAGGCTCTGAGTAAGTTCCTGTTTGTGCGGTAAAGTAGAATTTCATCAGCGAATTGGGCCATGTAGGGAAGTCTGCCATAGAGAGGCTAAACAAGGAGGGTGGTAAGACAGAACCATCGGGGACTCTGTCTCGTTGAGATTTTTGTGGTGATTTTTGCCCCGCAACCACTACTATGAAGATATGTTGGTGTATGATGTTGGTGAGTTGTCTGTGTAGGCAAATCTAGATAAGTTTGTACAGGAGTCCCTCATGGCGTGTGATTGAAAAGGCCTTCTCGACGTCTAATGACACCGCTGGCGTGAATGCCCAGCCCTGTAACCCCAGGGCGGCGGACTCCACTACCTGCAGCAGCTTTTGGATGGACGAAATCCGCCGGATGGCTTGAATGTCGAATGGCTTGGCGACAAGCGGTGGAGTACTAACCTCTCGAAGACCTTCAAGAGGGGGAAGGAGGCTGATTGCGCGGTAGCTAGAAAGAAGCAGAGGGATGGGGGATAGGGGGTTCGGATGTTGGGGCTATGAACCGTCGTTACCACTGTGGTTGTCAAATTTTGACAGACGAGCCAATCCACAACCCAACCTGAAGAAGCAGAAGATGGACCGCGAATCCGTTTTCTGACCGGGAGATACCCGCGGCAGCCGGTCCAGTACCGTAGCCGGGGCTCGTTTGCAATAAGGAGCGGCCAGCGGTGGATGCTTGGCCTCCTCAATCCACTCTATGAACTCCAACCCCACACTTCTTCGTTCCCCTGTGGAGTTCTCGGGCCTACTGAGGTGGCTCAGCAGCTGTTGCTGAACTACTCTGAGAGAGTTCGGGAACTTCTCACCAGGTATATCAAGGTTACCGATCCCACCAGCAAGGCGATGATACTCTTTCAGGGCCCCACCTTTTTGCTAAATCCCGCACTACTGATCCCGAATGGCAAAAGGAACTAGGTTTCGTATCTCCTTCCGATTAGTCTTTTGGCATGCCAATGGCGTGAGGGATCAGGGAGATGAGCTGCAGTAAGTTGTAGCCCAATATACTCTCGACCTCATACTAGTTTCGGAAACACATTGAGCCCTGACATTCCTTTCCATCTAAATGACTACGTTTGCCACAGTATACCGGGTGCCCAGCCCTGGAGGCGGCACAGCGGTTCTTGTGAGGCAAAACGTGGTCCATAAACCCATCCCTACTCCCCCTGCAAGCTCTTGAGGTGACGGCAGTGTGTGTTGGACTCGGAGGAACAGAGATAGTAATAGTCTCGGTAGACGTTCTTACCTGCTGACTACCAATCCCTCTTCACCCTCCATCCTTGCGTGATCCTCGCCGGGGACTTTAATGCCAAGCATCAGCGTTGGCATTCAGGCCCCCGCGCGGATCCTAGAGGCAATGACTTATTCACATGATAGATTTGGATCCTCAGCTAAGAGTCCTGGACCCTAGCAACCACACATCAGCCGCATGGTCGAGGACAACCACCTGTCATCGACTTTACGATCGTTAAGCACTACCCCTTTCATCTCATGCTCGCTTCACTCGCAGCACTCCATTCCGACCACAATCCCGTGTTGGCAGAAATCAACACCAGGGTTGTCAGCCATGACTTCTCAGGTTATTCCAGAGATATTGACTGGGACCGTGCAAAGGATTTTTCTCTCAGGACAGATCAGTATTTATCTCCACCATCTCGCCATGCATTGGTCCCTGTGATGTAAAAAAATTCACGTGATAATTCCCCTACAGTTTCCTCTACCTACCTAGTTACTGTTTCTCTGTTTCTTTCTATCTCTGTTTGTTGTAGTTCTAATTTATGGCTAATTTCTATTATATTGTTCGTTTGCTGGTCAAACCTCTCATTCATAGCAGCCACCTGTTGCTCAAATTTCACATCAAATCTTTCATTTATCAGTGCTGTCTGCTGTTCAAATTTAGTATTTATACTACCCGAGGGTTGGGAGAACATATTTTGTAACGTTTCTGTAACATTATTTTCAACGCTGGGCGTCTTAATCGTAGAAACTCCACTACTTTGCTTATATCTTCAACATTTATATGTTCAGAATGTCTAACAGTGGACGAAATTGGTTCCCTAGTGTCTGCGCTTTCTTCCTCAACTATTTCTACGTTATCTATAGATCACTCCATATTATTTTCCAGCGCTGAATTCTCCATATCTCTTTAGATTTTCTTACTTATTAATTTCATCAAATTACCATTTAACCACTTCTATTATTACTATGCATCGCTACCAAAATATGCATTTATTAATTAGGAAACATAAATAATATCGATGAATGTATAAATAAGCAACAATAAATAATAATATCTATTACATGTGCTTAACTGTAAAAATTAAACAATAATTCTGACTTACAGCTGTTCCTGTTGGCTTCCTCCATCCGTTGCGGTATTAATCCAGCTGTAGTACACTTGACTTATTTTAGGGAACAATTGATCTTGCTGCAGGATATTACTTGACATAAGTCTTGTTTCTTGGAGGGGTGGAGTTATGTAGTTTTATTCCGCCATTGTTCTGAGTTCCTCGGCGTGGTCGTCCGGTGTGAATTTTAGAATTTTAGAATTAGGGATGTTTCCATAGCCTGACAGGTTGGGCACCATATAAGTATGAACCCGCCTGGCCGGAATTGGAATGGGTTAGTCTGATATCCACTTTCATTTACCTGCACCCCCCTTTTATCCCTCTGTTGGTGTCTAGATCATATTTTGAAGGTCGTGCTTCTCGGGGCGCGGTGCACATCCCGTTCACGTAGGCTGTGAGTGAATATTGGGATCGGGGTTTCCAAATACAAACACTGTCAACACTTTATAATTTCCAGAATCGATGTTTATTTTTATCACTTATCGAGACCGGCAGTCCGTTGCCAGGGGAAGCCGCACTTATAAAGTCCTTTTTTGGGCGAAACTTCGCGAACATAAAAATACTAGTTGCATTTAGAAGTTTGTTCCCGTAGAGTGGTGGGCGTGTTTTAAACTGCACTACATTGCAAGCGAGGACGCCCCTGCCTTACATCTGCTCTGGACAATACAAGCAAAACTCAGGCATGTAAGACCATTTTAATAACGGTCGATCACACCTGCACCCGACGAAGTGAAAATTAGTTGTTTGACCATCTTTCCAAAACTCCTTGTTTACTGTTCAGCGAGAAACAGTATTTTCATCTTTTCGTTCCACAGCACTTATCGACTCGCCGAAATATACACTTTTACTTCCCCTATAACTATATGTTTCATTTAAATAATATTATTTAATGGCATTAATTTAATTATATTAATTATTATCTGCAATTATTAATTGTAGTTATTGTCATGTTTTTATGATTGATAAAACGGGTTCAGAGTGCTCTACTAGTGGCCTTAACACTCTCACATTTCCAAACTCCAGTTAATTCTAATCAATATAATAACACTTTATAAGTTCGTCAGTTTTGATTCTGTTGTTATGAAATTCTCAAACTACTATATAAACATTGCCACTCCGGATTTATGATATTATACACAAAAAAGTATTTTCATAAAGGAGAATTGAATATTGTGAGCTTTCTGTAAAGTACTTGTCCTCTGAAGCAGCTGTCTTCACAAAAGGAGCGCTAAATTATTTGACCACGAGCATAAGATAGCTGGCCTTTCCTTACTCTCTTTCTTTTATTGTTTTGAGTTGACCAAAGGAAGGGGAAGTCCTCTTGGAGAGGATAAGACGTGATCTCATATTAGACTGGTGCAATCATTCTCATAAGGAACATGGGTAAATAAAGTGGTCAGTAGGCAAAGAGCTTGTTTTCTCCTTCACCACACACAGCTCTGGCAGGTATTCTGTCCTCAGCCTGCCAAGAAAACGTTTCCAAAGAGCATACGACATGGTACATTCTTTAATTGTAGGTCCGCTCTAAAACAAAAAACAAAACAACTGTAATGTGTTCCATTCACATGACTTTCTCTACATCTCTGCAACAATTTATTGTTAAAAACCTTGTGCTTCTATATTACTTCATGCTAACCGAAAAAAAATTAGCAGAAATTGTCTTATTACTTGCTTTCTTGTAAGTACGATAGAAGCGAAAAAAGGGAGTACCATAGGTTAAAGTGGTAGTCAAAAGCTGGTTGCTATGTGACTGGAGTTCCTTTGTTTGTATGGACACGGGTTGGAAAATTCCTGTATGAGGAAAGTATAAGTTTTTTATACATGAAACCAATAACAATGAATATCAAAAAAAGACCAATTCTACGAAAAAACGTATATAACATAAATTGTGTGTTTTAACGTGCTCTACAGCTTTTGTGGTGTAAGTTTTGGTCCATCTCTTACGGTTTAGCAGTTATACAAAATTCCGTAAAATTCATCAAGAGTAAATAGCCTTCAGAGGCTATTCCCAGAAAATTCAAGATATACATTTCATTTGTCATGAAAATATATTTAATATACGATATTTTTATAAAAATTGTTTCAGCCATTTTAGAGAAAATAAAAAATAAAACATTTCGAGTGGGACTGGGAGTATTTTCTTGCAAATCTTCGGGTCGCATCCTTGGAAGACACCTAACTTAAATACCAAGTTTGGTATTTAACGGTCTTTTCCTTTTTGAGCTATGATACCCACAGACCCACACACACACATACACGCACACACACATACATACACGGATATTTTTCTAAAATGCTTTTTTTAGATTCAGGAGGACTCAAAACACATATTTCCGCTGAAATCTCGATATCGAATTTTTGGGTGCAATACAATACCTTCTCTATACACCATATATATAGTAGCTACGTATAGAGAAAGTAAAAAAAAAAAAAAAAAAAAAAAAAAAAAAAAAAAAAAAAAAAAAAAAAAACCTCATCGAGAAACTAAAACTACTATTCTAATTCTACGCTATTTTCTAAACCATTTCTCTATGTACATCCTGAAACATTTGTTGTCCTAGACAAATACAGATGTTAACACTTCAAAAGGCTCTGCACGGCAGTAACACATTTCCCAAAACTAGTAATAGGTAAATATGTGGAAATGTGACTTTGTTTCTAACATATCATCATACCAATACTTTTTCTTCCTTTGCTTAATCCCCTAGGACTTACAAGCCAGCGCCTGGGCCAGACGCCTGTTAAGAAGCAGAGATTCTGGACCGGAGAGAAACTAGGAACGTGAGTAAGTGGATGCTATGGAATGGCGGAGAAAAATCACTCGGGCAACCTTCGTCCACCAAAACCCCACATGCAATTTCCTGGGATCGAACACGAGCCACCTAGGTGAAAGGCGAGCGGTATAACCACTCGGCTACGCCGCTGCCTGAAGCCTAATACACTGGCGTAAAATCATGTTTTAGTATCCATTTAAATATTAAATTGTGAAAACATTGTTAGCTAAGCTGTGAAAATTTGTTCATTGGTTGTTATTAAAGGGATTTTTTTCAATTGTTAACTATGTCCGAGACAATGCAATAGGTATATATTTTCTCTTTATTCTGTTTCAGCTTGAATTTATGAAAATAAAATAACAATATTTTAAATTCACATTAACTTCTACATTTAATGTTTGTTCCTTGATTAAATTAAATGTTTAATATTCCTGTTTCAGCTTGAATTTATGAAAATAAAACAACAATATTTTAAAGTCAAATTAACTGCTACATTTAACGTTTGTTCCTTGATTAAATTAAATGTTTAATATTCCTCTAATAAAATGAAGGCTATTTTGTTTGTTAATAGATTGAATGAAATTATTTCTAACGTCTATTTCGGCCTTCATAACAAACTGCAAAGAATTCGTATATTTCTTTTCTGCCAGTAACTAATGTGTAACTTTGTATGGTTGAGAATTATTAACACTCTAGATTACTTAGAAAGAAGGAAAGAAAAAAACTGTAGTTTATGCATTTATTTATATGCATGGGTAGCATTTAAATCTCTGGGCCTTCTCTTTCAAACTGTGGCTAGCAGCTGGCCCATACTATTAATACCTTTCAGTTTAATTCAGTGATGTGTATGCGTTTAACAAATACTCAAAAGTGATTCGGTAAATATTAATTATTAGCTCAAAATGCGCATTATATTTGAAAAAAAGTAGGATTTCTAACGTAACCGTTCTCTTACAACAAATAAAATAATTAAATTTACAGAGACAGACCTATAACGTTTAGATAAGAGTTCAAAGTACATACAAAAGGGTATCCGATAAAATACAAATTACAATAATAATATGTGTCTCAAAAATTGCAATATTTGAAAGACAAAGAAATGAGCGGCCAACTTCAGAAACCTTAATAAAATATATAGTAATGGTAAGATAGTAAAGTTGTGTGCTTCCAAACATCATAAAACATATAGCCAAGAAAGGAACTAGAACCCATTGTTGCCTAATTACAGTATAAGCAACAAACATAATTGTCCCATTAAGTTGCCTAGTTACTTGAAAGTACTATGCATTTTCAGCTGTAATTTGAACATAATTTTGTTTCGCGAGCTCCAGGCAAATATACTTACTACAATTTGGGCACTTGACCGCGTGCATCAGAGAGCGCCCGCAATCATTACACCTTTGCTTGTTTGTCTCTCAGTGTCTTCAGTTTCCTAGCAAGAACTTGACTCTGACACCGAAACCGCAAATTATCTTCTGCCAGCTCCGTGCTTTCCTTTCTCGTCTCCACGTCTTCAATAACTTCTTGCTCTACTAATTCAAGAATAATCTTCATATCTTCTGGAATACTGGGATTAATTATTTTTTTCAAATACATTTGAACCCTAGAAATTTAAACATGTATGCTTAAAAATCGTATTTGTCTAAGAAGTGCCACGAATAGTGAGGCCAAATGCAAAAGAAACGAAATTACCGTTGTAACAATGAAAGTCACGGACTCCAAGCAAACAGTCTACTTTTTTGTGCTCATGTGTGCGTGCGTGCGTGTCTGGTAGGCTCGTAGTGAGCCTAGATGTTGTTGCTGTGTACCTACCATGGTAAGGGTTTAACCACAGGAATGAGGTGACGGTTGAGGTTTTAATTTTGGAGGTTTCGAGTGTTGGTGTTAAGGAGGTAGCGCTGGTAGGCTCCTTGAGCAGTTGCATTTTCAGGAGCAGCATCCTTTCCTCTGCTCCGCTGGTGTTTATTTTTTATTTAACTATGGTGGTGAAATTTTGATAGACCTCTGCCAATGGGAGGGGGGACTCATGTGTGGACTGACACGCTGTGACTATATATATGCGTGATTAGATGATTGAAAGGCAGGTGGAGACACCGATCAGTGACTGTGAGGTCTCCCAGAGCAGGCTTAGTTACAAATAATGAATAGGAATATGTGCAGTAAAAAGGAACAAGTAAAAGAAGTGCTATAGTAACATTATTATGAATTACGCATGTGATGATTATGAAAATATATTATTTTTACGAAATTTCAATAGGTAGCTTCTCTACTACGTACTTACGGTAAATACAGAAAGTATTGCATTCAACCAAAATTTCGAGGTTTTAATGGAAATGCATGCTTGAGGCCTACCTGAACCCAAACGAAAAATGTGGGTGTGTGAAGAACAGGCAAGGACTACGATAAATATTACATTCAGTAGCTTCCAAATGTGTGTGAAGAACAGGCAAGGACTACGATAAATATTACATTCAGTAGCTTCCAAATGTGTGTGAAGAACAGGCAAGGACTACGATAAATATTACATTCAGTAGCTTCCAGAGATGACACGAAAATAAAAATATAAATCCCTACATTACAAACTACCCTTTACGTGTAACAAATTTAGAAATTTTTTTATTCCTTAAAAATTTACTAATTATTGGATTAAAATAATAGGTAGGTATTTAAGACGTAGCATATAAAACGTATTTTTGTATTTCCTGGGAATGGCATGTGAAGGGATTGTCCAACTTTAATATTGCCTGTAAAATTAAACTCTATACGCAATTTCGTTTACCTCTATTGGAATTTATTGTTATTGAAGCAATCCTTAAACATTGCAATTTAACCACCTGCATTAGTGTTTGGGGTTTTACCTATCATTTACAAACAGGTACTAGTTAATTTAACCTATTTTTTATTTAAAACAAATTCACTAAATAGGGATTACTATATAGGCTTTGTTGTACAATATGCAGGGAAAACTACAACAGTTCTGAAGTGTTACATCGTTGTGCAGCGCAATTGATACATTTTATGTGTTTAATATACTATTTGATTCATTGGAGATGCTGCATAATTAGTTGACTGAAGAGTATACTAGGAAACAATCAAGGCGGCACCCGCCACTAGATGTTTTATTATTATTATTATTATTATTATTATTATTATTATTATTATTATTATTATTATTATTATTATTATTATTATTAAAATGTTTTGTCATTGCAAAGAAAGACAAAAGTGGCAAGCACACAATATAATTTGGTTACAACAGGTAACCATGAGAGTTTTTGAAGTATGAAGTCGAGGTTCTCAAACTTTTGAATGCAGCTGTAGTACAAAGAACGTGGTATCTTTTGTGTTTTTCTTCTTGTTTGGGATGTTAGATGAGGGGCCGTTTCATTATTTTTTTATCCTCTCTTGACATTTGTCTGTTTTTGCGACTTTCCCTTTCTCTGCGTCCCTTTTTCTGTTTGCTTGCCGTTTCATCTTGATTTCCTTAAGAGAAACCTCTTAATCATGTTACTTTTTACAAGGAATTTGCAGGGATATACAGGTTTATTTAGCTTTTCGTTAAGTTCGTCTTACTATGTTTTTCTTCATTTTGTTTGCTCTACCAGTGAGCCTCTCTAGTTGATTTATTTCATGCGGTTTCTTTTAGTGTTTTGAAGTGATAAAATCCGATAGATAAATATGAGTAACTTAATAAAACATGATAAGAAACGAAAGAAATACAACAAAACAGATAAATAAGATAGAAAATTAACAGAAGTAAACGGAGGGAATTTAAGAAAATAAGTAAAGTAATAAATAGATTGCAATCACTAATGAAAATATAATAAAAAATTGGATACGTAGAGTCAGACTGAAAAATTCAATGCCATGGCCGGGATTTGAACCACTGATCTCCCGATTTCTAGCCGGTTTCTCTGCCACTGAGCTACCAACATGCCGTCATAGCATTGAATTTCTCAACCGACTCGCATGTTTCCCGGTAAAGCATAAGGTGATCTCAAATTACAATTTTTTCAGTCTGACCCTACTTATCCAACTCTTGTCCTACACACGACTTATGTGAAAAATAATTAATCCAATAATCAAAACTTTTTAAATAAGGCTAGCCATAATAAAAGGGAAATGGTCAGCTGAAATAGAACCGCTTAAATGTATGAAAATTCACGAGTCCAGCGGAAGAAGGCGAGGAAGGACCATTAGCAAACAATGGAGATTGGTATTTCAAAGCCTAGAAGCTCAGAGCTGCAGACAATAAGTGGCAAATACCCAGGCAAAATTCACGCTCGACCAAACAGAATGTGTAATCAGGCGTGTTAAAATGTTAATAGTCGTAAAAAGATAGTGTGGCGTCTAAAATTGTGAGAGCCAATGAAAACGCGACTAAATATAAAAATGCAACATATTCTCAGCTAATAAAATCGGCTGTAAACCGAAATAGCAAAAGTCTAGGATCATCCTAGAAAATGGGCGGTGATAGACTCATGTCTAGCCACCGGAACTGCGAAAAATGGGTGTTCACATCTTCACTTGAACGTCAGACACCGTGTGGTGAACCCGCGTCGCGTTATAGCTTGTAGCATGACAGTTTACAAGACCGCGATGTAAGAGAATTTTATTCACATAGGAAGGAAATTAGCGGCAGATTAGCGTGACGGGAAAGATGAAATAGTTAACTTTATTTACGAACGGTTTCGGCGAGGCTCGACCCTGAAACAAATTCTTGGAAATTGGACGGTCGAGGGGACGTGTGAAGTATCAAGTTCGGGACAGTACATGGTACTCAGGAACAGAAACAAACAAGTGATGGCGTTTCATTAAGGTTCCTCCCCGCAAACCCTGAGATCATCAAACCATTTCCAGAGCTAGCCGACAACCCAAATGCCTCCTCCCTCTCCAAAGCCACAACCAAACCGCCACAATTTCCACGTTTAAACTTTGTTATTCTGTTAGCTTACACTTAATTTATAACCTTTCTTTAAACTACCATTTTTCGGTGTGGTTCTTATATCAACACTTAGCCACAAAATTCTCGGGATATTCGGGATCTAATTCGGGATGTAGTACACTTGAGATTGTATGTGTATACCTTTTTGAATTTTTCGCAACTCTGTGATTTTTCGGGGGGGGGGGAGCGCAAATATTAGATACAATTTAACTAAAAGATAATTATTAACTTATATTGGTTGGTACTTATTTAAGCATGCATTGTAATAAGCATTCCATTTATATAAAATAGTGGAACAAAAGGATTAACTTGGTGAACCGTTGGATATATTTAGCTTTGAAATAAAAATCTCTTCAAGACTGACGTGCCCTTAGTGATTTAGGGTGAATGTGCTGTGTTTAGTATATAGAAAATTGAACCTTACTAAACCTTAAAAAGCTCCTCTAGCAACATGTTTGGAATACCCCGGCCAGCCGGTGGTCTAACCTCCTCGCTCAGTAATATTAAATAGTATACAGGAATAAATATTCAGTGAAACGAACCAAAATGCTCGTTAAAGTATCTGTCTTTGCTGTGCTAACATATTTTTCTTCCATACTGGTAATTTTGTTTTACTTTCTTTACCACCTAGATAAAGTAGGGTAACAATTGCATTCCACCCAAAAATTCGATACTTTCCTCAAATGAACAGTCCTTTCTTTTTATTTCTCCTGTTCAAGCAAAGAGAGCGGAGTCAAGTCGTGCAGCGACTAGCCCTAGAAGTTTTTCCCTATTGGTTATTCTCATTGCATTTACAAGAAATATGTAATGTAAATGTTCGTCTTGGAGTAGATGTAAGAATCTTGAGAATAGTTTAATGAAGAATACGTAAAGTAAGTTATGTGAATGTAACACGTCGTTTTTGCTCCATTTATATCCCCCTTAACTGCAATCGGTGGACCAAACATGGCAAAGGTGTTAGCTTGTATTCACCGTCATTCATATTTACAGACTTAGACGGATAAGGAAATTTGGCTACAGAAAAATTCCCAACCCCCATCCGGAAATCAAACCCGGGACCTCTCGCACATTGGTAGAAAATTGTGTCACGAAATAAACACAATAAGGAAAGTGTAATGGAACTTGATTTCTCACAAGGTTCCTCCCCGCAAACCCTGATGTCATCAAACCATTTCCAAAGCCACAACCAAACCTCCACGTTTAAACTTGGTTATTCTGTTAGCTTACACTTTACACTCTATATAACAATATTTATTACACGCTATGTTACACTTTGAACTTTTTAAATTTTGAATCTTTCCAAATACGAGAAATTTATTGGGACTCTCCTTTCAAAACTGGACTCGTCCATCTCTCCAGATTATTAGAGTGGACAAAGAAAGTACCAACAAACACATTGTCGTACAAGTAGCGTATGACGTCTAATTACGTTTTTCGTTAGCATTTTGGATGGAATTTGCTTTCCAAACAGCAATACACGCTAATCTTAACTTCTATAAATAGTGAAAGTTTTGAAAAAGATGCGTTAGTATGACACAATTTCCTTTAACGCATCTATCACGATTCTTAAAGCGTTTTAAACGGACTCCAATGGGGAAGATCTAATTTGTTACATTCACGTAACTTTCTCTACCCACTATTTATTTTTATATTTCTTATGTGAAATATTCTTTTCAAAGTTTATATTCTATCTGTTTTATATTAATCGAGATGATGTATTTTTGTGAGGGATGGTCGAAGGAAGACTATTAAGAATAGAGATTGGATTTTCAGTTCAAAGTATTTATTGATTAAACTGGATTGTATATCTCAAATATAGTTCCCAAAATGTTGCATCCAGCAAAGAAAGAATCAAGGATAATTATTTATGGGAATCTAATCAGAACAAATATCTGGAGATGAAACTTAAGCGCTATTTGTAAGACACGATGCCTAAAAAACGGCAAAATGAGTGTTATTACAAAATCTCATATCTTTTCGAAAAAAAAAAAAAAACATGTTTTAAGGATAATAGCAAAGGCAAAGTTTTGCTTGAAGTTTTCTTTGACATCGTCCCTGCAAATTTATTCCAGAAGGATATAACATAATGAAAGAACTGCACGTGGAAATGTTTGGTCACCTCACTCAGTAAGGAAGGATCCGGAAACAATGGGCATCTGATAAACATTACTTTGCCAGCATCCTCAATACTCTGTAAGGAACCTGACTTCTGCGGCTGAGGCAGAATGTGTTACAGCCAAAGGAAACTGTCTTAAAGCAGATGTTGTGTAAGCTGCATTATAACTGATTTTCGAGTTATGAATCAACTCCCAAGATAGGATATAATATTCCAGTGCCTCAGTCGGAATGCAACCGGGTCAGTTGTCAGTACAACTTATGTTTTGTGTTGGATGTTTAATGCATTTTCAACATATCAGGCCTAAAGACACGAAGAATGATTATTATAATTCAGTACCCACATTGAGTCTGGAGACCATAGAATTGAGATCACTAATATTTGTGTTTTCAGCGCAATAGAAATGCCAGAAAGAGTTAAAGCTTTTGGAATTTATACACTTGTTAATATATTTTTAACAGTCATGTCGTCTCATTGCCTCCCAAATTCATAGTGCGTTTAAACGTTACAATCTAATATTTATTTTCCATACTTAGCATTACCTATATTATTCTTGCTAAGGGATCTTCATAGTGATAGTTTGAGATCGTTTTAGTACTTCATTTGTTATTATTTAGATTGACTTTCTTTGTCTCCGAATTCTTTTATTTGGTTGAAATTTTGTGTTCCAGTAAATCATTAATTCTTTCATTTTTACTTTCTCTATACGTATTATGTACATAATGTATAGAGAAATAATTGCACTCCAACAAAAATTTCGTTACCTGGATTTCACGAAAATATATGTTTTAGGATCCCCTGTATCCAAGTATTTTCAGAAAAGGGGTCGTTTGTGTCCGTGTGTCTGTGAACACGATAACTCAAAAACGAAAAGTCGGTAAATTACCAAACTTGGCATTTAAGTTTAGTATCTTCCAGGGATGCGACACGAAGATTTTCAAGAAACTCTCCTCACCCCAAACTATCCTTTACATGGCACTTTTTTCGGAAATTTTGAATTTCTAAAAAATGGCTCTAACGATTTTGATTAAAATATCGTATATCAAAAATATTTACCTGACAAATAAAATGTATATCTTGAATTTTCTGGGAATAGCCTCTGAAGACTACTTTATTCTGGGTCAATTTTACGGAATTTTGCATAACTGCTAAACCGTAAGAGACGGACAAAACTTACCACAGGTAGAGCAGGTTAAAACACACAATTTATGTAATATACACTTTTTTTCGTTGTGTTGATCGTTTTTTTAGATATCCCTTGTTTGCGGTTTCAGCTATGAAAAACATACTTTTCTCATACAGGAATTTGCCAACTCCTGTGCATTCAAACAAAGGAACTTGAATCACATAGCAACTAACTTTTGACTACCACTTTAACCTATGGTACTCCCTTATTTCGCTTCTACTTAGCAAGTAATAAGATTATTTCTGCTATTTTTTCTCGATTAGCATGAAGTAAATAGAAGCATAAGCTTTTTAACATTAATTTATTGCAGAGTTGTAGAGAAAGTCATGTGAATGGAAAACATCATATTTTTGTTCAATACTTTGCTCACTTCATAACTCATCTGCCCCACAGATTAAGAGCGATCGACCCTTCAGCCCCTGATGCTCTTTTTGTTTCCAGGTCATCCTTTGTTTCAACGGCCATTCTCTTCTTTATATCAGAACAGTTCTCGTCTTTATCTGTCTTCTCCAAACGTCCATTATCCATGGAAAACCTGCGCAACAGGGAGTCTCATTCAGACAGTAATTTCCTCTTAATGTGTTTACAACATTTCAGCGTTTTTGGAAACAACGAGGACATAAATAGATTCTGCTTGTTGCTACATCACGGAAATATCTTCCCTTTCAGGAAAACAAATTTTGGTTCATAAAGATCAATGAAACGCGTCTAGTTATACACATAGCTTTATAATGGCACACCTTCTTACTATCGATTTAAAGCGAAAACATTCACTGAAAACCTTCATTTCATTTCTTTTTTAAATTTTTAAACATAAAACGAATAACTTCCCAATTACGTACATGAGTCTTGGAGTGCGAAAAATGCGATACATTATAATTATTTCATTCCATTTACTATCCGATCCCCTATTACACCAATTTTATGTGACGACGATGTCCGGTGAATAGAAATATCACTAATGGAAGAAGAATGTGTACAGAAACTATGTTTAGACATCGGAATCCCCTCGCATATCTTTTGCTCCACTGCATTGGTGATTTTAATGTATTGTAATTGGTAATTAATTGCATGCTTTTTTGCGTAAATATAATGCCAATATACTACAAAAATCTTAAATATATAAACGCTCAAACGTGACCTATGGTCGAGTCCAGATGGAACACTGCTTTCCATTGCCGGCTTGTTGCAGGAACCACTACACCCTCGACGTCTCACTGCCAACTGTGCTTCTTGCGATTTATTGTAGCGGTTGCTGACATCCCCTCGCAATGCTTTAGTTGTTTAGTGCTCTGCATGATCCATGGATGCTTTAATCAACTTATTATTGGGTACCATATTATTATTATTACCATTAGTTACCGAAAGGTTCAGTCCGTTAAGATAAAAATAAATTCTACTTCAATCCGGTGTACTTACGAATTTGACAAGCGTTATATCAACTATAACATTAAATTGTACTTTCTCTGTGTCTTTACAAGGTTTCAACTGAAACTCGTTGATTATGTTCCTCTCAAACTGTATATTAGCTGCTCGCCAGTTCCTGTTCTGTGATCGCTAACTTCTCTTTCCAATGTTAATAAAGAAGCACGTAATAACAATTCTGACCACTGCATGCATTTTTCAGCCTATTTCTGCCCTTGCCCTTGGACTGAGTGGTAGCAGACGGCAAAAATAGGTCTCAAAATACGTCGCCCCTGTTTCTGCCATACACCTAATGTGGGAATAGGCATAAAATGTAGTGTGTCCCACAAGTTTTCATATCGACATATCTCAAATAAGATATACCAAATAATAGCGCATCGAGATCATCCTCCTAGCTGCATGTTGCAACATATTTATTTAAAGGCATAGTTCAAAGCATTATGACACTGTTCCTATACTCGATGAAAAGTTTTATTAATTTGCATTGTGATAGATCAACAGTAATAAATGTTCATATGCTCTTCAACACACTGTACAAGTCAAATTCTGAATAATATATAACGACTATTTAAAAGGTTAAATATAAAATAAGAACTGAAGCTTTCCTGGCGACGTGTTAATTCAAAATCTTCTCGGGCTTCTAGCCAGGTAAAAACTTGGCTTGACACCAACGTTTCGAAGAACTGATCAGTTCACCCTGAAGACGAGGAAGATGCACTTCTTCGAAACGTTGGTGTCAAGCCAAGTTTTTACCTGGCTAGAAGCCCGAGAAGATTTTGAATTAAGGTTAAATATGTTAAGAATATGGCATGATCTTCTTTACACATAATGTAATTAGAATTTCTCTGCTTTTTCTACCGCTGAAGTTATACATTTGTAATTATTTCTCATCTTCGGCCTATATAAGTAATCTTTTTATTACGTTTTATAGAACTTTAATTGGTAGAGCAAGTATTGTATTCTACCCAAAATGAATATCAGGATTTCACCGGAAGTATATGTTTGAGTCCCCTAAAGTTCAAAAACATGTTTGGGTACAACCAAACGTGTCTTTTCACAGTAGATTTGCAAGAAAATCTCTCCCTCCCCCAAACTACATGGAAATTTGCTCGATACCTTGTATTTCTCAAAAATGTTTAAACGATTTGATTAAGATATGTTTAAGGCATTTTCATCACAAATGAAATGTGTTCCTTGAATTTTCGGGAAATTTTTTTTAAGTTTACTTCACTCTTCATTGTATAATGGTAAGTCTTAACAGAGACACAAATCTTATCACAAAAATGTAGATCTCGTTAAATTATACAATTTATGTCAAATACCTTTTTGTAGAGTTAGTATTGTTACTGGTTTACATTTTAAAATACTTATTTAATACTCTCCTCAAATATAGATTAGTTATTCACTTTTTTTGTCTCTCTCTCTTGGCTAAGTTAATACAACGGAAGCTCATAACCCACTACATAGTGACCAGCTCTTTAAAACTTTGACTAACACTTCTCAGCCTGCTGGATTCCCCAATAGAGTTGTACCTCTTTCAAAGCTTTTGAGAAAACATATATCATTTATTTTTATATACTCCGATACACAATAAATACAATTATCTTTATTTAATTTGCTAATATAACTTGATATTTATTTGTTTTTGCTACTGTATACAGCCTATTTAGTAATACCAATTAGAATTTGATTACCTACTAGGAAACATCAATAGGACGTTTGTAGGCTTTCATGGCCGGTGTCAGTATAAGAAACATTATTATCCGGTCTTGTAGGCCGTGGTCTACTGGGCTCCTCCTTCTTCATCTTCCCAGACGTTTCGTCTGTGGCTGCGGCAGACATCTTCAGTGGCAGTGCGATCGAAGTGTCCTGTTGAACCTCCACTAGGACACTTCGATCGCACTGCCAATGAAGATGTCTGCCGCAGCCGCAGACGAAACGTCTGGGAAGATGAAGGAGGAGCACAGTAGACCACGGCCTACAAGCCCGGATAATAATGTTTCTTATACCAATAAGACGATTTGCGCAAATGTTTATCTTAATTAACATGTGATAGAAGGAAAATTTGTATTAGTGAGTAGAGAAAGTCATGGAAGTGCAGCAGGCAACATTTTTTCTTTCTCTAGTAAAAACGGAAGTAGTGTATTCCACCCAAAAATTCCATACCGAGATTTCGCCGGTAATATACGTTTTGCGACTCCGCGCGTTTGTATCTTTTTTTTTTGTGTGAATAACTCAAAAAATCAAAGCATATTTGGTATTTAAGTTCATTAGCTTCCAAAACTGCGATACGAATCTTTTCAACGAAATCCTTCTAGTACAAACTATCCTCAATATGAAAGCTATTTCGAAAGTTATTATTTTCTTAAAAATTGTTCTACCGGTTTTGATTTAAGTGTCATATTGATATATTGAGTATATTTACTTTCCAAAAATATTATGTGTTCCACTCACATGACTTTCTCTACACATTCTGTAAGAAATTATTCTTTAAGCCCTTTTTCTTTTGTCTACTTCATGTCAACGGAGATAGACATTAGCAGAATTGGTCTCATTACTTGCTTCCTTATAGGTAGATGGGAAATGAGGAAATTAACTAGGCTAAAGCGATAGTCAAATAAATATTTTTTAAACCTGGAATGGGATTGAAATCCATTTCTTTAAATAGTCAGGAGATGAAAAATATCCGAATGAGAAAAGTTTTATGTATTTTAAAACTGAAACAAATGATAGGAAATAGCTCGGAAATTTCAGCTCTACGAAAAAAAGGTATATGCCATAAATTGTGTGTTTTAACGAGGTCTACATTTGCTGTGCAGTAAGTTTTTGCTTATCTCTTACAGTTTATCAGTTATGCAAAACTCATCCAGAATGATGAGGCTATTCAAGATGTCAGAATTTTATTTGTCAAGTAATAGTCTAAATATACGCTGTTTTAATCAAAATCGATGAGTCGTTTTTGAGAAAATCAAAAATTTCGTAAACATTTTCCATGTAAAGAATAGTTTGGGGTGGGAGAAAATCCTTGAAAATATTTTGTGTCGCATCCTTGGGAGATACTGAACTTCAGTACCAAGTTTGGCATTTAACGGACCTTTTGTTTTTGAGCCATGCTGTCCACACACACACACAGACCTTTTTCTTAAAACGCTTTTTTTGGACACAGGGGTCTCAAAACCTGTATTTCTGATGAAATAACAGTGCCGAATTTTTGGGTGGAATACAATACCTTCCCTATACACTATGTACATAGTACGTGTAGAGAAAATAAAAATGTATATCTTGAATATTCTTGGAATAGACTGAAAATTCCACTTTTCGGAAGGAATTTTGTATAACCTTAGCAAATGTTAAAGCGGCAGACGAAAACGTTTAATAGACACAATTTATGTTCAATAAGTTTGCTTTTATGAAGTAAGACATTTCCTAGATATCTATCGTTAATGGTAGAATCATTAAACACTTGGTTATTCTCGTTTCGATGTTGAGTTGTTTGATGCGATAGCATGGAAAGAGTATGGACTTTTCAACACAGCATAAATAGTGTCTGGTTGTTGAAGTATTCTAGTATCACTATTCTCTTTGTATCTAAAACGAAATGTTTATTGCAAAGTTCTATTTCAAAGTGAAGCAGATGGAAATAAAGACTTTCTTAACAATAATGTATATACCCACTAATAGACGATAGAGGGTAGAGAAAGTCTTGTGAATGTAACGCTTCAGATTTTTCAGTTATTCTCTCGTTTTTATTTTGTCTGCAAGAGACTCTCGAGTTAGATAGTAATGTTGTGATGTGTTCCATTCACATGACTTTCTCCACATCTCTACAATAAATTAATGCTAATCGAGAAAAAGTTAGCAGAAAGAACCTTATTACCTGCTTCTTTGTAAGTATAAGGGAAATAAGGGAGCACCATAGGCTAAAACGATAGTCAAATCCTTTATTATGTCAATGAAATACCTTTGTTTTCATGGCCAGGAGTTAACAAATTTCCATATGAGAAAAGTATAAGTATTTTAAAGCTGAAATCAACAACAAGAAATATCTCAAAAAGGGCCAAATTCACGAAAAAATGTATACAACATAAAGTGTGTGTTTTAACGAACTCTAAAATTGTTGTGTTTTTGTCTATTTCTTACGGTTTACCAGTTATGCAAAATTCCACAAAACTCATGTAGAATAAACATGTCTTCAGAGGCTATTCCGAGAAAATTCAGTATATATATATATATATATATATATATATATATATATATATTATTTAAATATCTTTATTTAACTTAAATAACTTATATTTATGAACTTTTAATTAAAATCGTTAGAGCCATTTTTGAGAAAATAAAATTTTCCAAAAATGTTCCATGTAAAGGGTAGTTGGGGGTGGGAGGAATTTCTTGAAAATCTTCGCGTCGCATCCTTGGAAGATACCACACTTTAATAATAAATGTAAATACTTAAATACTTTGGTATTTATCAGTCTTTTCGTTTTTGAGCTGTCTGCCCTCAGACAGACAGACACACACACACACACGCGCGCGCACGCATACACACACAAGGACATTTTTTAATTTTTTTTTTTATTCCGGGGTCTCAAAAATGTATTTCTGGGAAAATTCGGAATCGAATTTTTGGGTGCAATACACCTTCTCTGTACACTATATACATAGTACGTGAAGAGAAAGTAAAATTATTTTTTATAATTTTTTATTTTCTGTGATAAAGCTGTTATATGGAATGGGTTTATTCCATAAGGAAACTCAAATATTACTTTTTCTATCCCCTTAATATTAATCGAGATAAACTTCACGAAAAAATCTGATGTACTCCATTCACATATTACATCACTGTAACAAATTATTGTTAAAAAATTTCTTCTATCTAGTTTATGATAATCCAGATAAACATAGCAAATATTTTGTTAATTACAGGGTGGCGCACGATAAGTAACGAATTTTGATCCTACAAGTATACTATATTGGGGCAATAGCTTTCAAATTGTGCGCTCAACTCCAGATGTCATTACGAGTTCATCGCTTCCGTTTTGAGTCCGCCATTTCAGTTTGCCGCGATGGCGGACAAAGGACGGTTGACCGTCGCACAAAAGACGAAGATTCTGTTACTGACGTGGCGACGAACAGTGTAACATTGACACAGAGAAGGTTTCATGCTCATTTCGGCACACAGTGGGCTCCCAGTCCACAGACAATACGCAGATTACATCACACAATTTGCAGGTACTGGATCTGTTTTTGAGTGTAAGCCGTACGTTCACCGCAAAACATTGAAGCAGTTGGAGTGACTTTGACTCGTAGTCCGAGTAAATCAACAAGAAGATCCAGTGCCGATCTGTACAAAGAAATCCGAGAATCGCTTGTATTTATACAAGATGACGGTGACGCATAAGCTTACTGCGAGAGATAAGGAGCGGAGACTACAGTTTGCAAGGTGGGCAATCGAGCTAGACCAAGAGGCAGTGCTACACGACTCATGGTTTTCTGACGAAGCTTATTTTTACGTGAACGGTGTTGTGAACAAACAGAACGTTCGATTCTGGGCACGTGAACCTCCGCGAATAATCAACATGAAAGACACCTACGGGGAGAAAGTGTGCGCGTGGGTCACGATGTCAACCCATGGAATCATCGGTCCGTTCTTCTTTGATGCTACAGTAACCGGTCAACTCTATTTAGACATGCAGCGAAACCAGTACTTTCCTCAACTTATGGCCACATGTCTTCCATTGCAGACACAATGGTTCATGCAGGATGGAGCACGCCCACATACTGCCAACGTTGTGCCTGATTTCCTATACGAAAGAATAGAGTATTGTCAAACATATTTCCAGAACGTTATGAAGGAGCAGGCATTTGGCGCCCTACAGCCCGGACATTAACCCATGTGACTTCTTCCTTTGGGGGTTTCTTAAAGAGAAGGTTTACCGCAGAAAACCCGAAAATGCAGTGCAATTTAGGGTCATAATTGTGAAGTTATGCCGCGCCATTGTAGAAGATTTGTATCGGAGAGTCGTCACAAATGCACGTGTGCGATTTGCAGAAGTTGTAAACCAAAACGGCGGTCATTTTGAACATGTGATTTATTAAGTTTTATTTCCAAGCTGTATTCTTTACTTCTACATCAATAAATTACAAATCTTGTCAACAACAAATGTGCTATTCATGAAACAAATCAGGTGACTTATCGTGTGCCACCCTGTACTTGCTTCCTTGTAAGTACCAGGGTCGACTGATAAGTCCCAGGTTTCTCAATGAAAACAAATTTTTTTTTTTTTGCTTTATTTCTCAACATAATTTCTAGAAAGGCTATATTTGTCATATCTGTGTTCTAATTTAAGTAAACCATCTCTGTAGTGTAATTTATCAAAGTCCTCAAAATAGCTATTTACCGCCGCTTCAATGACCTCCTCGTTGCTGTGAAATCTTCAACCTCCAAGACATTTTTTGAGGTTTGGGAACAGGTGGTAGTCACTGGGTGCTGGATCTGGCGAATAGGCTGGATATTCAAGCAACTCGAACTTTAATTCGCACCTTTTCCCCATTGCAATGAGTGAACGATAGGCCGGAGTATTGTCGTGATGAAACATGATTTTTATTTTCTCCAAATGAGGTCTTTTTCTTTTCACCTCATCATTCGAACGTTGCAGTAAGCTTGCGTAATGTTCATCAGTGATACTTTTACCCTTTTCCAAGTAATCAATAAAAATAATTCCCTTGCATTCCAGAAAACACTCGCCATAACCTGGTTAGCTGACAAAATTGACTTTGCTTTTTTAGAGTTGGTTCACCTGGCGCAATCCACTGTTTTGACTGTGATTTACTTTCTGGAGTGTAGCGATGTATCCAAGTTTCATTCATGGTAATAAGCCGTCTCAAAAAATCACTGAGACTTTTACGGTAGAGCTCCACATTCTTAACAGAAACAGTTTTTCTTTGCAACTTTTGATTAGGTGTCAACAAACGCGGCACCCGTCTTGCACAAACCTTGTGAAAGCCCAGATCATTATCTACTTACAATATTACCTGCACGTTCTTTTGATATGTTTACAGCCTCTGTTATCTTAAACAACTTTTTCCAGTTTTCTCTGCGGTTTTCCAGTATTAAACGATACATTTTTTCGACCTCTGGAGTTGTCATTTCTACAGGGCTGGACGAGCAAGGCTCATCACTGGTGTTCGTACTTCCCATTTTAAACTCTGTAACCCACCTTTTAGCCATTGAATACGAAGGGACACAGTCTTTCAATGAACTGTCTATTTCCTCCTTGATTTCTTTAGGCATTAAACCTTTCAAATGGAAGTATTTAATCACTGTACGTTTTTCCAAATCCTCCATTTTCGTGAAAACTCTAAAAGTTGTCTTGTTTAAAATGCTGTTATTCGAAAACTAAACAAGCCATTGACCTGTAACTATGGATACAAGCTAGTCTAGAACTAAACTATATGATGCTATCGTCAAACTGGCCTAGTGGCGCCATATCTGTGTATGGTCCGGACTTATCAGCCAAACCTCGTAGAAGCTATATAAGGGAATACACTGGACTAAAAGAAATGTCAAATCTCTTAAAAGCTGGTTGCCATGTGGTTGAAATCCGTTTCTATACAGGGCCGTGGGAGAAAAATTAAAGTATTTTAAATCTGAAAACAATAACAAGGAATATCTCAGAAATTGCCATTTTCACGAAAAATACGTATATGACATATATTGTGTGATTTAACGTGATCTACATTTTTTTGTTTAGTAAGTTTCTGTCTATCACTTACAGTTTACCAGTTATGCAAAATTCATTCAGAACAAAGATGTCTTAGAGGCTATTAGAAAAAATTCAAGATAAAAATTTATTTGGCATATAAATATCTTTACTATACATTATTTTAATCAAAACCCATTTTTGAGAAAATCAAAGTTTTCGAATTTTTTTCCATGTAAAGGGTAGTTTGGGGAGGGATGATCCTAAATTTAAATACAAGTTTGATATTTTACCGACTTTTCGTTTTTGAGTTATCGTGTTCACAGACACATGGACACACACGGACCTTTTTCCAAAAAGTTTTTTTTTGGATACAAGGGACCCTAAAACGTGTATTTCCGGTGAACTCTCGGTATCGAATTTTTGGGTGGAATGCAATTCCTTCTCTATACACTATGTACATAGTACGTGTGGAGAAAGTAAAAATTCAAAATGGTAACCTTTTAATTCACAATAAAACAAATACATAACGTAGCTTATTATAAAATAAGAACTATAGCTTTCCTGGCGACGTGTTAATTCAAAATCTTCTCGGGCTTCTAGCCAGGTAATAACTTGGCTTGACACCAACGTTTCGAAGAAGTGCATCTTCCTCGTCTTCAGGGTGAACTGATCAGTTCACCCTGAAGCCCGAGAATATTTTGAATGAAGTAGCTTATTATGTTGAAAATACCCTATACTTTTGTTAATCTCAGGCAAACTATACTGTTAACTCTCTCACATAAACTAAACATCTGATGTGTTCTATTCATATGTCTTTATCTAGCTATACTACAACAGATTATTCTTACTACCTTGCGTTAATCTAGGTAAATACAAAATAGTAGAAATAGTCTTACTAATTACTTATCGGTTGAAGGGAAATAAAGGAATACACTGGGCTAAAGCAATAGTCAAATGATTTGAAAACTATTGTTATGTGTTTAAAATAGTTCCTTTGCAAGGGCAGGAGTTTGCAAAGTTGAAGTTTTAAGACTGAAAACAATAATAAGGAATATCTCGGAAATGGCCAAATCCATGAAAAAAGTATAGTTGTGTATTTTAACGATATCTTCATGTTTATTTTTGTCTGTGTCTTACGGTTTACCACTTATGGAAACGTTATCCAGAATGAAGAAATCTTCAGATGCTATTCCCAGAAAACCAAGCCATATATTTTATTTGCCAAATAAATGTCTTTAATATACAGTATTTTAATCAAAATCCATTTTTGAGAAAATCAAAATGTTATAATTTTTTCCATGTAAAGCGTAAGTTGGGGGGGGAGGATTTTATTCAAAATCTTCGTGTCGCATCCTTGAAAAATACTGAACTTAAATACCGAGTTTAGTATTTTATCGACGTTTTGTTTTTGAGCAATCGTGTTCACAAAAGCATGGACAAACGCGCGAGCCTGCAGTCCATTTTCCATTTTTTTTTTTTTTTTTTAGATACAGAGAGCCTAAAACGTTTCAAAGCTTTGGGTGTAATGCAATACTTATCTATCATGTATATTGTAGATACGTGCTAAAGAAACTAAAATAAATATTCAGAAATCCATGTGAAAGCAAATATGTTAAAAGAAATGTATTTGAAATTCTTTTAAGAAACCTTACTACTTTTGGGTGGAATACAATACTCTATCTACTATGTGTATTATGCCAAAGAGATTAAAACAAATATTCAGAAAATAAAAGTAAATATCATGTCAAAAGAAATATATTTGAAATGCTTTAAAGTCAACTTAATATTCGAAATAAACCTGTCAATTTATATTGTTACCAAAGTACCTTTAACGCATACTTATTGACATGTTAGTGTTTGTTCGCCCCAGTTATAACTCGCCTTTAACTGCAATAGCAATAAGGGATGGTGTTTTACCTTTGGAACATTTTGCCTAACTGCAGTGGTCTAAGTCGTGTGCATTTGTCAGTATATTTTTAAAGTTCTTTGGATTTTTAAACAAACACAAGCACGCATACACACAAACCCGTCGATCTCTAGAAAGGATAGGGAATAATATCAGCTGTGGAAATTTTCCACCCTCAGCTGAGTAGTGAATCTAAGAACTAGTGTTCCAGTTATTTTTTGACAGTTTACAGTTTAAAAATCAGTTACTTTTATTTCGATGTTGTTTTCAAGACTGTTTAATATTGTCAAATACGTCTTTACAATATTCATTCAGGCCTAAGAATAATCAAGCAATGACTGAAAAGTGACAAAACACTCCAAAAAAAATAAAGTAAATACCTCCATCACGTGAGTTTTATATGGCATTTTTCTAAGAAACATCAGAATGGGCAAAGGTGGACAATCTTTGCACATATTTTTACTTTCTCTAGCCCGTATGTACAATGTACATAGTGAATAGAGGAGGTATTGTATTCCACCCAAATTTTCAATATCGAAATTTCACTGTTTTGAGACCCCCGAGTCCAAAAAAAGCACTTTTATGTGTATGTGTGCGTGTGAGTAGCATAGCTCAAAAACGAAAAGTATCTTCATGAAAATAGTTCCAACGATTTTTATTAAAATATCATATGTTTAACATATTTTCATGACAAACGAAGTATATATCTTGAATGTTCTGGGAATAGTCTCTGAAGACCACTTCATTTTGAATGAATTTATATAACTGGTAAATCGTACTACACAAAAATATAGATTTGATTAGAACACCCAATTTCACACACTACAATGTAATATGTATATATATTTTTTTGTAGAGATAACCATTTTTGAGATATTTCAGATTATTGGTTTCAGTTTTAAGGTACTTAAAACTTTTCTCAAACAGGAAACATCTTTGTTTTTGTCTCTCCTTTTTCACTCCTAGCAAGAAAAGAGAACCGAGTTTCAACTGTTTCACTTAGCGACCGGCTTTTAAAAGATCTGACTATCGCTTTAGCCTAGTGTATTCCCTTATTTCCCTTCTGCTTACAAAGAACCAAGTAGTAAAACCAATTCTGGCAATGTTTATCTTGATTATCATAATTTAGATAAAAGAATCTTTTGTAAGGAAAGTTTATTTGTGGAACAGCTAGAGAAAGTTTTGTGAAGGGAATACTTCATATTTTTAAGCTTCATAGCAATCTTACATTCCGATGATATTCAATCCCCTTCTGTTTTAAAATAGGCAGATATTTTCATCCCCGAGCCACTTGTTTCGACACGGTAAATTCAGAAATTTATTTGCCTTTCAAGTGAGTTTAATAATAGCGCCTCTGTTGGATGTATATATCATACCTTCAAACACATCAGTTGCACTGCCGGCCCCTGCTCTGCCGCCCGCTGAGAAATAGATCAATAAATATAAAAACCCTGAGAGTAAGCCCGTTGCCACTTCTTGATAATGCATAAACATTCCTTTGTCTTTTCATGGCTAAGTGCCAAAAGACCCGTTTTTTTCGGATATTTTAATAGCTGTGCAATGTCGTACTTTTTATCAATTCAAGACAAAACACACCAGAGGAATTATTCAACCAAAGTTAGGTCTTCGATTCTAACACGGATGTAAAACGTTTGATTCCGAAACAACGGGAAAGTATAGACAACTTGCCGAATGTCGGCATTTTATGAGAGCAGTGTCTCAATGCAGATGAATTCACACTTTACATATTCACGAAGCACTGTTGAATTTTTGGTAGATAATTTAAAAAATATCATGTATTGCATATCATGTAATGCGCTGTGGCAGAATGGTTAGACCTAGGTGCCCCGGTTTCGATCCCAAGCGCTTGCATGTGGCAATTGAGATGAACAAAAGCACCTGGGCAGGTTTTCTCCGAGTCCTCCGGTTTCCCCTGCCACTCAGTCCACCAATTGCTCTATCATTACCTTTCCTATCATTCATTTCATTTCATATCATTCCACTTCCTTACGCTCTACGGGCCGACCACTGGTTCTAGGACGGTTACGTGCCGTTGGCTCCCCGACAGGCTTCTGACCCCTAGGCGCCAGTTTTTAAGTCCTACACATGGGGATGGTAAGCCTAGTGTGTGTTCTATAAATTATTCCTTAACTTGTTAATACATATCATAAGTAGGGATAGCATCCTGGGGACCGATAGCGGGGCAGAATCGAAGTTAGCACAGCATGGTATATAGTTGTGTTGTGTTGACAATACAGTGTGTACTAATAGAAGGAAATGGGGCAGTGTAATGATTAGGGATAGCATCTTAGGGACCGATAGCGGGACAGAATCGAAGTTATGTATGTATGTATGTATGTATGTATGTATGTATGTATGTATGTATGTATGTATGTATGTATGTATGTATGTATGCATGTATGTATGTATGTATGTATGAATGTATGCATGCATGCATGCATGTATGTATGTATGTATGTATGTATGTATGTATGTATGTATGTATGTATGTATGTATGTATGTATGTATTTCTCTGCAAGTGGGTATCACCCGGTGGCAGAGTTATTTATATATGTATACAAGATATATAAACAAATTACAGCTGCCAGTTTATGGATTTGTAAGCTAGATATAATAGTTATTTACGACAAATATGAAAACATTAATTTTTCTCTCAATTCAGATTAATTAATTTCATAATTAGAATCAGCAACCAATTTAACATTTGTATTTACAACAATATAAAATCACAAGCATTTCATTTAAGTAATATTTACAAAAATTATCCAACATTAATTTCAAGATTTTTCCTAAATTTCTTCAGAGACAGAGGACAACCCCGAAAGGCTGCTCCAGGCAATTCATTCCAGTCTTTTATGGTTCATTTTACAAAGGAGAACTTTCCCACGTCAGTTCCGTATCTTCTACCCTTAATTTTGAACGGATGATCGTTTCATGCATAGTAACTTGGGTTTTACAGTTTGTCAGTAACGTCCTCCCATGCGTTTAAGCCAGCGTAAGCTTTAAATAAAGCGCACAACCTCTGTTTCTCACGCATAACTTTCAACGGCTCCCATTTTGTCTCCTCAGCGTTTGTAGGCCCAAAATATTTACCCCTTTTTATGAATTTTATAGCCCTTTTCTGGATCTTTTCTAACGAATCAATTTGATTTACTCTATACGGGTCCCAACAAGTTACTCCAAATTCCATGACCGGCCGCACTAAGGACTTGTATGCGATTTCCCTGGACTTTGCACTCCCCTTTTTTAAAATCCTCATTAGGAAGTGCAATGTTTTCCACGCTTTCTTAGATACAGAATTTACCTGCTCGTCCCATCCAGCGTTACTCGCCAAGTAAACTCCCAAGTATTTGCAGCTGTCCACCTGTGGAATTTTTTCCCCACCCATGTGATAGTTTTGCAGAATGTTTTCCCTAGATCTATTAAATGCAATTGACTTACTTTTGCCAGCGTTAATTTTCATTTTATTTGCAGCAGCCCAATCACTAATTTCATTTAAATCACCCTGAAGAGCAGTCTCATCCTCAACATTTCTAATTTTATTGTAAATAATACAATCGTCTGCAAACAATCTTATCTGGCATTGTATATTAACAGTTATGTCATTTACAAAAATAAGAAAAAGTAACGGCCCCAGTAATGAGCCTTGGGGTACGCCCGAGCTTACCATACCCCTCTCAGATAGCTCCTTGCCTACTTTTACCCTTTGCGATCTTCCTTCCAAAATGTTTTAAACCATAGAACTACGCGATCATCAATTCCTGTAGCAGTTAGCTTCTGGATAAGTAAATTATATGATAAAACATCAAAAGCTTTGGAAAAATCTATCACCACTGCATCTGTTCTTCCCCTTGATCCAGCTCCTCTGCTAAATCTTGAAATAATGACGTTATCTGGCTTTCACACAAGTATCCAGGTCTAAACCCATGGCGCGCTTTATTGAACCACTTTTTGTTTTCTAATTCCTCCCGTATATATTCCACAATTAAATGTTCCATCAATTTGCACACTACTGAAGATAGGCTGACTGGTCGATAATTATTTAATTCTGTTTTATTTCCCTCTTTATGAAATGGAACTACAATCGCGGTTTTCCAGTCTTCCGGTAAGGCACAGTTATTTATTGACATATTAAACAAAAGCATTAGGTACGGAATCATGGATTCCCCTCCAATTTTTAGTATTTCGGTCGGTATATTATCAGGCCCCCTCGACTTTCGATTTTGCAACATTCTGATCCTTCTGCGCAATTTGGATGCCATTATTTGAAAAACTATCCTCAATTTCCAGTTTATAATTATAATCCACTTTGTTAAAAACAGACAAAAAATGGGAAGTTAATGCGTTCATTTTTTCCTTATCGTTCAATATGGCAATTCCATTTTCCTTGAGTTCTGGTATGCCAAGTTTATTTCCCCTGCGTCTACTTACATAATTGTAAAAAGATTTCCAACTATTATTGGTCCCGCTAAGAATTTGTTCTAAGAACCGCTCCTGGGCTTGCAATTGTTTAGCTAATTCTTTATATCTGTTAAAATGCCAATCTGACTTCTTCCGTTTATGAAACTCGCGCCTAGACTTTCATTTAAGTATTCTGATGGATCTTGTATAATATTCGGGATCATTGTTTTGTTTGATAACTTTGAATGGAACGTATTTCTTTATTGATTCCGAAATAAGTATTTTGAAACTATCTCATGGTGCATCTACATTTGTTGCAGATTTTACAAACAGGCAAAATTGCTTTTTGAGAAAAGTCTTAATTCCATCTACGTCTGCTCTGCAGAAGTTAAAACTAATAATTTCCTCTCCTTCAAACCGGTTTCGCACCTTCCAGTTTATGTCTAATTGTACACAGCTGTGATCACTTATACCTGGCAAGACCTCACATGCGCTAAACAATAACTCAGGTCTGCATAGAAACACGCCCAGTACAGCCGATTTCCGGGTATCTGTTTTGACTACCTGCGATAACCCATGATCCCAAACCAGAAGGTTAACAACATATTGAGCTTCGCCTCCTAATAACTGCCCATTCCAGTTTACATTTAGCAAATTTATATCTCTTGCTAAAATAACATTTTTGCCCGTTTCCGAATAATTTTTTTCCACTAGTTTATGAAGAGTTTTAAAGTTAGTTTCGCCAGGTGGTCTGTAACACGCTATTAATGTAATGTTATTTGCTTCGTTTTCGTGATCGATAATTTCAATGACCATCATTTATACGTCTTCTTCCACCCACAATATCTTACTGCTTAACTCCAACTTGGTACAAATAAAAATTCCCCCTCCCCTTCCTTCCCTGTCCCTCCTAAACACCCTGTAATCTGATCTAAATATCTCCGCGTCATTAATATCAACACTGAGCCTATAATCACACTTGGGTTACTTATTTCCATTAAATTCCAAAATTCTAATGTTTTGTTTATGATGCTACGGCAATTTACCTGTAACAGCCTTAAGGAATGTGCCGCTACCTGAGAATTGTCGCTTCCCCGAAGCCGTTGTCAGTGCTGCCCGGTGCCACCGCTCCACTCGGATACCCTCGCGAACAATGCTGCCAACTTTGAAGTTCCTCTTCTGTTTAGGTGAACACCATCCTGTCCATAGTCCCAGTCGTCAATCCACGAATTTCAGTCCACATTTCTCCTCTTTCTTTAGGTCATCTTCCCTTGTCTCCCTCAGTAAGCGGGTTTCTTCTTTAAGCTTCCGAATAATACCTTCCGCTGTTTTCAGCTTGTCGCGTAAGTCTCGTAGTTCCTCCTGCAGCTACTCCAATTTTTTATCATTTGCGGTGACGGTCACATCTCTCCTGCAGTCCTTACATGACCAGTTTTCTTCTATGTTCTGTTCTCTCTTAATTTTTTGACAGCCAAAATGGTACCATCTCGCGCATGAAATACAAAGAAGTCCGGTCCTCAGTGCTTTGTTGCAGCTTCCACATCTTTCATCTGCTACAGGTCCTGGATTTATTTCAACTCCTCCTATCACAAGCAGGGCTAGTGATACAAAAGCCATAAAATAATAATTCTTCGTAGTTTCCGTAGTTCCTCTACCTGCTTTCCGCGGTCGCCTTCCCGACCACATTCCTACCCTCGCCCGGTAAACAACCAGATCCACACCCATTGTTCTGCTGCTACCTGCCTCCCACTGATACGTCCGCACTGCTCGAGATCCCAAGCCAGAATGATTAGGGATAGCATCCTGGGGACTGATAGCGGGCCAGAATCGAAGTTAGCTCAGTATAGTTGTGATGTGTTGGCAATGCAGTGTGTACTAATAGAAGGAAATGGGGCAGTGTAATGATTAAGGATAGCATCTTAGGGACGGATAGCGGGACAGAATAGAAGTTAGCTCAGCATGGTATATAGTTGTGATGTGTTGGCAATGCAGTGTGTACTAATAGAAGGAAATGGGGCAGTGTAATGATTAAGGATAGCATCTTAGGGACGGATTGCGGAACAGAATCGAATTTCGCACAGCATGGTATACAGTTGTGTTGACAATGTAGTGTGTACTAATAGAAGGAAAATGGGGCAGTGTAATGATGTTTTCATTAGCAGTGGAAGGGAATTAGGTAAACATAACTATCACTGATTTACGCCAACTAACAATTTTAATACTTACATAATTTAATTGCTGTTTTGCAACAAGTCATCAGCATCATTATCCGTTTCATTTTCTCTCAAGACACATACACTACAATACACACCAACAACAAATTGGTTAAATAGCAAACTTTGTATTGAAGTTTAGTCCATCACTTTACACCATCATTATCTCTATTATTTTCATAACCAATATAATTAATTTATCATATATTCACACACCTTTAATTCTTAAACAGGAAAACAATTATCGCACATTATTTATCTTAGCATTGCCTTTAGGTGGACTACCATCGTTATTCATCCACCTTCAAAGGATGCGGCACAAAGAGTTTCAGGAAAATCCCCACTCTAACCTAACCTTTACATGGAACATTTTTTGAACATCTTTGAATTTCTCAAAAATAGCGGTAACGTTTAACATATTTTAATGGCAACAGGGAATGTATATGTTAAATATTCTTGTTTTAGACCCTGAAGATTTCTTCTTTTGTATACTGGTAAGCCGTAAAAGACAAAACGTTTACACAACAAATGTACATCTCTTTTAAATAGGTACACAATTTATGTCACATATATTTTTTCAAGAGACTGTTTTCAAGATGTTTCTTTTTATTGGTTTCATTTTTAAACTATTTAAAACTTTCACACATAGGACGTTGTCTTTTGTTTCATATATCTTTTGTTTTACTCCTGCCTATCCAAAGCGAACGGTATTTCAATTGTTTCACATGGCTTTTAAAAGATTTGACTATCGCTCTAGCCTGGTGTATGCCCTCATTTCCCTGCTACTTACAAGGAAACAAGGAATAAGATCATTTCTGCTAATGTTTATCTCGATTAGCATGATCTAGACATAATAATAATAATAATAATAATAATAATAATAATAGCAATAATAATAATAATAATATTTGTGAGTACTTTGTTTGCAGAACAGGTAAAGAAAGTCACGTGAATGTAATATAACAGACATTTTATAGGTATTATGACTCAAAAGTGTTCAGCGAAAATGAAGCGGTTATCATAGATTATTGACAAAAAGTTTACGATACACATTATATGGCAAACATGTGCTACAGCACCTTTTATTTAACAAGAGGCAATTACAGTTATTGTTAATTCATCCAGAACAATGTAAGCGTTTGATATTCTTCTTCCTTCCTGTATATACGTATGTTTAATAATGTTTATTTCAAGAAAAAAAGGAATGTACGTAAAAATCGGACTTGAAGGCATGTGAATGTAGAGTTATTATTTGGTTGTTGCATTCTAATTTTGAAATACGTACAATAATTTTCATTGCATGTAATTATACACTACATTACCACAGCTGAATGCAAATCTTAAGTGCGGGTATCCAGATCTCTTGTTAAAAGAAAACTCCGTTTGCACACTAACTACCCGTAAATGAATGCCCTGATATTGCGTATAAAGTTGATAAATACTTGTGCTTCACTGCTCCATCCATTCATCCATCCTCGCACTACATCTATAATAAAAATACCTCACATATAATTAAAATCTTCCTTTTAATAAGACAGAAGTAATGTAAATTTCGCTGACAAAGTACCTAATGTTATCATTAGAATTTTCCTAAATTTTTTTCCTGAGTTACGCAAAAAATGACTTTAAATAATACCCGTGCTAAAGTTAGTATAGAGATACCACATAAAATGTAATCGAGTTTCGAATTCCTTTGTTGAAGAGTGCTTTGTGCTCGCTCTTACTTCATACAGCACCACGGCGTTAAAACGGAAGATACCAGAAATGAAATGATAATGACAAAATATAGTAAGAAAATTTCGTGTTGCACCGCCTAAAATTATACTTAATAATGGGGTAAAAATAAATAAACTACTACAATGAATGAAATTATTGAGTCTATTTATTGATGGTGAAATATATTCATCAGAATAATCTGAGTATCCTTCCAATCCTAAAAGGTGTTGGAACAAAATTAGATTAACAACTACAAATATTGTGAAGAACTGACTTAATAATAAAGATAAACAATAGGCGGAGCAATAACATTTCGTACAATTCTTATAAAAGATGGATATTCATATAATAGCATTATTCTTCATCACGCTTTGTGCATTATATACAATTTAATAAACAAAAAATTCTTAAAATCTAAACCACTTCAATATTAGTAACCAGCTTAAGCTAAGATCTGTCGTTTAGTTGCAACGATACTTTAGTTTAAACTAAATTACGCAATAAATATCGGTGGAAAGTTTTTTTTTTTTTATAATGCTTTGTGTTCAAGTATTATTATTATTATCATCATCATCATCATTATCAATTGCCATTACTCTTTATTTATAGCTTTACGTCCTTTAACTTGGTTGGTCCTCTCGGATGATGCATGAAATCGATGAAATGATTTCGGGTTCCCTGGAGCTTAAAATTACTCGACTTTCCTTTTTTCAGGATAAGGGAAAATTCCGAAAAAATACCTATCCGCGTAACTCACCCTAAACAAGATTGGAACTTTTCCAGTTTCCTATATTTCCTTAGTAGACGTTATTTTTAACGTTTTCCTTTTACATATACATACACAAACATAGACACATTTACAAACACAGAAACACCGATGCCCAAGGCGGGATTCGAACCCACGATCCCTTGCACCACGAAGCGCCAAAGCGAGTCACTTTAGCGAGCGCGGCCACCAGGATCGGCGAACTCGTGACCTGTTGAATGTGAGGATGACACGTGCCCCTACACAACCCAAGAGGGAAATTATCATTATTATCATTACTCTATTACTACTTGTTTCGCTCTTTATGCTGTGGACAAAAGGTAAGAGAAACTAAGGCTATACAATTCAGCTTTTAAGTTCTAAATGCGAAGTCAAAGCCTGTAAATAGATGACTGCATAAATTTTCGATGAATAAAACGTACCTCTCTGGCTTAAGTGTGACATAAACTTAGTTAGTTTACAATTACCCCGATTTCTTGAACGCATATTCAATTGTAAAACATATTAACTCATTGCTTTATTGCATTGAATAACAAATAGAGGAACAAAAGAAAAACGGGCTCGGTAATTTACTCTCCATAAATTTATTTCAGGATTTATAGCACGTTAATTTTAGTGTGTGTGTGTGTGTACATTAAACATTTTAGTTTTTAAATTAGTTTAGTTAAACTAGAGCTAAAAGTGCAAAACTAAGTTTAAAGGAGGTTAATAACCTCCCAGAAGTTACGCGGCATTATTTCCGTATGGAAAGCTGCAACAAGAGCCCTACAAGTTCTAGAATTTCACCGACAAAAGACAACGATATAGCTTCTACAGTTCCAGCTAAAATGAAACCAGAACCTAAAGGTAATTATGCGCAAAGTTATGCTTCAATAACACAAATGACCCCTTCTAAAGATCAGGGTATTGTTATAGATTCTCATAGTGAAATCACGCTAAAAGAATATGTTTTAGCCATAATAATCGATCCAAGTTGCATTAGATTTGTTTCGCGCATTTCAAATGCAAGCATTTGCATGTACTTGGCTAATAAGACATTGGTACAAGACTTCCCCCTAAAGTAAACATAAAAATATATCACAAACTGTCACTAATGCGTCACAAAAACGCAAAGCTATTCTTTCAAATGTTTATCCAACAATTCCTAATCAGCTAATAGAACAGCAACTCGTAGTACGAATTCCTTGTTTGTTTTGGCTATGCCATGTATAAGGTAGTTATAACAGATTTAGTAATTACAACGCAACATGTTTGGCGCTTAAAATAGATTTCTGCGTTGCACATTTGGCGGCAATAAAAAGGCAATATACGAGCTTCACTACACCCGGTTGCATTTTAAATTTACCGGTGACCACGTTAAGGAATAGCAAATAAATAACACAACATTACATAAAGATTTACTTAATGGTTGAAACCACGGCTTCAGCTAATATTCTACGAAGTTTGCTTACTCTGATGTGATTTCAGAGTGCATATTATTATGGAGAATCCTAAACCTCAACCACCAACTTACTTTAGCAAAGCATACAAATAAATATATCCAAATAAACAAATACATCCATCATCTGTGAAAATTGACCAAAAAGTGCAAAAAGCGAAAACAGCTTTTTTTTTTTTTTTTTTTTTGCCTAATTCAATAATATAATGTAATGTAGTTCACTTTCCTGTTGTTTTTATTACCATGCGGCGCTTTAAACCGTACCACGTGACGATTTAAATGGATGACTAAGTGGGTGTGGTGCTTTAACCTTTTCACTATGGCGAAAAATTGCTAAAAATCCGAAATTTGGCTTTGACCAAAAGCATTTGGCCTTAGATGTGTCTATTTCAAGTTGAAAATACAATAATATGCACTAATAACTAAAAAAAAAAAAAAAAGTATAGTAACATGTTTCAAAATTTACAAAGCAGGTCTCACACCGGGTGCTTCTACCTGCCCCGTCATCATCTAGGCATGCCGTACCACCTGGGCCCTCCCCATCGTAAACCACAGGCGAGATAGAGCACCCAGCGGGCCTCCCCACACTCCAACTGCATAATTCCGGTCGTGAAATAGGTACTGTTTTGGCGGCAGAATGCAGCTTGACTCGGACCAAATGACTTGCAGTTTTTCTTTGCTTTATATATGGTTCAGAATTTGTGTAAACAGTCCGTGAGAGTTGACAGATTTTCATGGTTTAAAAAGTGCTAAAGGAGGGTATGAAATTCTAAGACTTACAAAGAAATAGTGTTAAATTGTATGTTAAACTTTAAAACCTATTTTATCTTGTTTTTATTTTTCAGCGTTTTCAAAACTTGAAATTGTTCCACACGATGTAGTTTTCAAAACAGAAGCTTGAACATTTTTATGCTTGGATAAAAATAGTATAAAACAAAATTGGTGAGATCATTTTTTTCTAAAATCACCAGTGCTCTTGTAATTAAATAATAAACTTCATACTTCCATAGCAAAAATAAAAAATTAATAAAATGACAATTAAATAAATTTTTCTCCTAAACCAATAGTCAGATACAAATTTCATCTCATCCATTTACTAATACTGTATTTATCAGTATAAGTGCAAAGTATTATATTTCTGTAATTGAAATTGCATCGTGTGGTATAACAATAAAATACTATAAATATGTTAATATTATAGGAAATATTTTGAACAAAAATCTGAAAATTAGCGCGTAAACTTTCTTAATACTGCTATTGCTGTGTTAAAGTTTGAAATCAATCTAAAGAAAATTGTAGATTTTATGTTTTTCACAGATGAGTATCCTTAAAAAATAATATCAAATATTCTCATTAAAGTAATTAAACTTTGAATCACCTAGCAACAGAAACCAAAATGAAAGAAATTAAAAATAAAAACAAAAACTGAATGCTGTTGTATGATAAAAGAGATATGTTAAGAATGTTTCTTCGGTGTATTATACATAATTATATATGGGCAACAATCACAGGACATAGTTGGCTGGTGCCTGGGGTAAGGACAAAAATTGCATTTTTCAGATGTACTAAATCTCCCACCCGCTTGTCACTAAAACGGGCCAAATTAGATCCCGCACCATTCACTCATCCTCGCTCTTGTTTATTCCGGGAGTCAGACTCTCTATCATCCAGAGTCAGTCTTTTCCTCAAAAGGCGCATGTCCTTGGGAGCGTAAGTCCTGCATAAACATGGGAAGAAATATTTGTTGTGGACAGTTTTCAGGCACTGATATAGTTACTAATGAAATTACTGAAATATGAAACTACTATTTGTGAAATTTGTCAGAATTTGCTTATTGAAAAGTTACAGTTTTGACGCATTTCCCTTTCCGCGACATCGCCGGCTATTCTATTCACGGTTCATTTCACTGATACTTTTATAAATTTATTCGTTACAAGTATTCGCCAATTTTTAAGTAAAACAAGCATAGAAGACCTGAAATGATAAACAACTCTTTGTACATACAAGTCTTGAAATTATAAACAACTGTTTGTACACACAAGTCTTGGTGTTATATATTCTTTCTCTAAGAGCTCACGAGCAAAAACAAGCATAGAAGGCCTGAAATGATAAACAACTGTTTGTACACACAAGTCTTGAAATTATAAACAACTGTTTGTACACATAAGTCTTGGTGTTATATATTCTTTCTCTAAGAGCTCACGAGCAAAAACAAGCATAGAAGGCCTGAAATGATAAACAACTGTTTGTACACACAAGTCTTGGTGTTATATATTCTTTCTCTAAGAGCTCACGAGCAAAAACAAGCATAGAAGGCCTGAAATGATAAACAACTGTTTGTACATACAAGTCTTGGTGTTATATATTCTTTCTCTAAGAGCTCACGAGCAAAAACAAGCATAGAAGGCCTGAAATGATTAACAACTGTTTGTACATACAAGTCTTGGTGTTATATATTCTTTCTCTATGAGCTCACGAGCAAAAACAAGCATAGAAGGCCTGAAATGATTAACAACTGTTTGTACATACAAGTCTTGGTGTTATAAATTCTTTCTCTATGAGCTCACGAGCAAAAACAAGCATAGAAGGCCTGAAATAATAAACAACTGTTTGTACCAGTGTTTCCCAACCTTTTGAAGTTCACGGCACCCTTGGGAGTAACATTAAACACTAGGGGCACCCTCCCTTGATTTAAAAGAAAATTAAGCTTAATATACTAATTTATTGAAATATTATATAATACTAACGTACACCATAACCTAATACTACAATCACTGAGTAAAAATACATCAATAAATTTTGTTTGATTAATGATTAATGTGAAACTTGTGATTGATGCTTAGAGCACAGATATGTGATGTCGGGTCTTACAGTTGACAGTGAAACACGCAAATCATCCTCAAGGTTATTCAGTCTATTTCTTGCTTTGCATTGTATTGTCACCATAGCAGAGAAGGCTTGCTCGCATAGATAGGATGTTGAAAAGGGCAAAAGTGCGTTAATTGCTTTCTTCATTCGGTTAGGGTACTCCTCTCTCCGTTGAAGCCAAAAAGTAGCCACCGACGCCTCACTCTTGGTGAACTTACCTTTGAGTGTGGAATCAGCGCAAAGATCAATAAATTCATCTCGTTCGCAAGCAGTGAAATCTATTTCCTCAGCACGATCTACGAAATCAAATGGTGAGAAACCCAGTCGAGATTCTTAGTGGAAATAGTTGGAAAGTACGCATCTATTGCATCTTGCAATCTTGATAAGTGATCACAAATGCGGTCTTTCAGTTTACCCAGATCTTTATCTCCTGCCACATTAAGAAGAGATGGAATGTTCGACAAATCTCCTTTTTGAACTGCAGACTTCCAAGAACTAAGTTTTCTTTTAAAACCTTTCATTTTATTGGTTGAGGAGATTATTGTTTCATGTCGACCCTGCATCGAAACATTCAGTTCATTCAGCTTATGAAAAATATCTGCCAGATACCACAGTTCAAAACACCAAGAATCACTTAGTAAGAGCTCATGAAATGTGTCTTGATTTTCATCCTTAAAAAAAGTTTTTAGCTGTTCTTTAAGTTCGAGAAACCGGTTCAATACACGACCCCCGACAACCACCTTACTTCTGTGTGAAGTAACAAAGAGGTATGAGCTGCATCCGTTACGCGACATAACTGTTCAAAAATTCTGCACTTTAAAGGTCGAGACTTCATATAGTTCACCATTTTCACAATTTGGTTAAACACTTCAGCAAAATCTTCATTACACTCTTTCACGACTATTATAATAATGGATGTATTTTCATTGAGAGCTCTGGCAGTAAAACCTTTAATTCTCCCAGACATAGTTGGTGCACCATCTGTACATATACCATAACAGTCTTTCCATGAAAGATCATGGTCATTGAGATAGGAATTAATAGAAACGAAAATATCATGGCCTGTGGTTGTAGTCTCCAGCGGTCTACAGAACAGAAACTGTTCACTAATATCTTTTTCATCAATATATCTGATAAAACCAAGGAGTTGCGGTTTGTCACCAATATCGAGACTCTCATCTACTTGCAAAGCAAATGTTCTATAAGTTTTTATTTTCTCCGTGACTTGTTCGTTGATATTGCATGACATTTCAGATATCCTGCGGCTGATTGTGTTGTTGGACAGAGGAACTTTCGAAATTTGATTAGCTACTCCTTCGCCAAGTATTGTTGAAACTATAACTTGTCATGCAGGGCCAATGATTTCCTCTCCAAGAGTATGAGGTTTCTTTTTTTTTAGCTATCAGTTCTGCTACTTTAAATGAGGCTTCAAGAGCAGTATCACCTATGGTCATTCTCTTTACCATTCGCACAGCTGTTTTCTTCTCCCTCCCCTTCTAATATATGTGAAAAATACATTACATTTTTCTGTGACACACTAGGATGCTTTGTTGTAAGATGCCGCTTCAGTTTGCTAGGTACCATGGCCGCGTTGCTAAGTGTTTCGCCACAAACTAAACACACAGGGATAGGGTTTTCCTATTGTTTGTTATTCCACTTAAATCCATACGCTAAGTAACTGTCCTGGTATGTTCTTTTCTTTCGTTTGTCTTCTTTATGTGGTGAATTCGACGGTCCGGGAGAAACTGTAAGATTTGGCTTCTTAAAGCAAGCAGTAGGAGCCGACTGTTCACTTTCACTGTCCTGGCGTTTACGTTTAACGAAGACTTATCCATAGCTAAACACTGTGAATCAACGCGAGGAAGACAACTGAAAGCGCCAAGCGGCGTACACTTTTATATATTCATGTCGAAGTCTCGGGAAAGTTCGTGAGGAAGCGAGTAGTCTCGGGAATGTTCGGCAGGGTATAGCCATCTGTGGGATACTAGTATAACTGAATTATTGAAATGAATCGACCACTATCACCATCTGCCGTGCATGAGAGTAATTGATTTGACTTATTTTATTTCAAGACCTTACAAGACTTAAGGCTTCAGTAGAAGGTATTTTTTTTTTTTTTTGGTTATCTCAATATCTCGCGGCACCCCATAGCCAATCACACGGCACCGTAGGGTGCCGGGGCACACCGGTTGGGAACCGTTGAAATGATAAACAACTGTCTGTACATGCAAGTCTTGGTATTATATATTCTTTCTCTAAGAGCTCACGAGCAAAAACAAGCATAGAAGGCCGGAATGATAAACAACTCTTTGTACATAAAAGCCTTGAAATGATAAACAACTGTTTGTACATACAAGGCTTGGTGTTATATATTCTTTCTCTAAGAGCTCACGAGCAAAAACAAGCATAGAAGGCCTGAAATGATAAACAACTGTTTGTACACACAAGTCTTGGTATTATATATTCTTTCTCTAAGAGCTCGCGAGCAAAAACAAGCATAGAAGGTCTGAAATGATAAACAACTGTTTGCACATACACGTCTTGCAGTTATGTATTCTTTCTCTAAGAGCTCGCGAGCAAAAACAAGCATAGAAGGCCTGAAATGATAAACAACTGTTTGCACATACACGTCTTAGTGTTATGTATTCTTTCTCTAAGAGCTCGCGAGCAAAAACAAACTCTTGAGATTACCGAATGTATTGCTTAAAATATTCAAAAATTCAAATTATCAACTAATTGCTCTCAGTTCATGAACAGAAGATAGTATTTGAATCTCCATTTAAATAGTTGCAACATAGAATTAGGGTCGTCTCCTTAGCGCGGTGGTAGCGCAGCTGCTTACCAAGCGGGAGACCTGGGTTCGATTCCCAGTACCAGCGTGGGGATTTTTCCCCCGCTGGGAGCCCTGGCCCGGGGTGTACTCAGCCTCGTAAGGTCCCTGGGGGGGGGGGCCAATTGAGGAGCTACTTGATGGAGAAGTAGCAGTTCCAGGTCATGAGGACCACATTAACCGGCCGGGGGGACTCGATGCGCTGACTACGTCTTACCCTCCAATACTGCACCCCATCCATGACGTCTGTAGTGGACCGAGATGGGGGACGCAGCGGCCGGGCGTTAGGCCAAGGTTCCCCGTGAGCTATCATGCCATGGAGTTATAATATAGAATTAGAAAACCATTGCATACAATTTTAGTAGATGTTATGAGATTTTTTGTACAATTTATTCACATGTATACAAAATTGAAATTTGTACTTAAGTAATTATATTGTTTTAATACTTTTTTAATTATAAAACTATAACCCTAAAATACAACTTGTAAAATAGCGTTTAATCCTAGGAATGAAAACTTATCAACGAATATATTAGCATATGACTCTTACTTGATATAAGTTCTAGGATTTCAGTTTTTTTCCTATCATTTAGTCTTTGAAGTTTGTGCTTTAAGTCATTGAGAATGAAAGTGATTTCACTGCCAATTTATAAATTCAAAATATAATATATGTACCCATTCCAATATTTCAAACAATGAAATAATGATTCACATGCAAAGACAAAACTAGGGTTTATTAAAATCTTCGTTTTGCAGCTTAAGAGACGTCTGGCTTAATACTTTCGTTTTCACCGGTTTTGTTTTATCCAGATAGTCTCAAAATGTGTGTGTACAGCGAATCTGGATTTTACTTTTATACGCACGTGGTAAGTAACGAAAGTACTGCGTTCGACCCAAAAAAATCACCTTAAGTTCCCGTCATGGGGCCCCTGGAAAAAAGGTCTGCGGGTATCTTAGAAGGATGGGACACGAATATTGGAATACTCCACCCCAAACAGCTCTTTAATTGGAAACTTTTTGAAATTTTTGATTTTATGAAAAATGAATTGAGAATAGTCTCGTAAGTCCCCTTCATTCTGAATGAATGTTGCATAACTGTAAACCGTAAGAGAGGTACAAAAACTTACTACACGATTCTCCTTAAAACACATCAGTTATGTTAAATAAGAGACGGTATTGTATTCCATCCAAAAATTCGATACCGGGATTTCACGGAAATACACTTAGGGTCCCCTGTATACAATATTAAAAAAAAAAAAAAGTCCGCACGCGTTTGTATCCGTGTGTGTGTGTCCATGTGTCTGTGTAAATTATAAATCAAAACGAAAAGTCGGTTAAATACCAAACTTGTCAACCAAGCATCTTCTTCCAAGGATGTGACACAAAGATTTTGAGGGAAATTCCTCAACCTTAAACTACCACTTACATGGAATAATTTCGAACATTTTTATTTTCTCAAAAATGACTACCAGTTTTGACTAAAATGCCAACTATTAAAGATATTCCCATGACAAGTAAAATGTATATCTTGAATTTTCTGGGAATAGCCTCTGAAAACTCTTTATTCTGCATGAATTTTGCTGAATTTGTAAGAGATAGTAAGACATAGACACATCCTTACTACAAAAAACAAACAAACAAACAAAAAATCAGTAGATGGTGTTAAAACACTATCTAAGTCAAATGGATACATTTTTTCACGAAGTTAACCGCTTCCGAGATATTTCTTGTTATTGGTTTCAGCTTTGAAACACTTAAAACTTTTCTCATATGGGAATTTGTAAACTCATGGCCATGCAAAGAAACAAATTTCAACCACATAACAACTAGTTTTTAAAGTTTCTTACTTTGTCACATTAGTGAGCAGCCTTTAAAAAATGTAACTATAGCTTAAGCCTAATATATTCACTTATTCCTTTTTGTCTACAAGAAAATATGAAATAAAAGCATAATGCAAGTGTTTATGTGGATTTTAAAGAATACTTTGTTGAAGAATGGGTAGAGAAACAGTGTAACATACACTATTTTTTTTTTTTTTTTTGGTAGAATATAAGACTTCTTATACGTTAGATAAACGTTACGAACATGTAAATGAAAGTAAAATTGTACGTGAGCCCATTCGTTTCACCGGCATTAAAATTGATGTTTGTTTTTTAACTTTGGCACTAAAGTTAAATTTGTAAAGATAGCGTCCATGAACTAGAAGCAAATGTGCTTCGTTTCTTTTCCAAGTAGAGCACACGCATGGATAAGAGTCAACGTGAATTTAACAGTAATGAGCAAATACATAGATAGAGTTCCACTCGAAAGAAACTCCAGAAATTGTAAATTCACTTTCTAAATATTTCGCTAATTGATAACATTTAGACGAAAAACAAAAGCATTACATGAGAAAGATGATGTAACTGTATTTGGAAACTGAGGGAGTGTATCAACAGAGGTTCGCGAGTCGTGTTTGGTCCGCGACTTCAGCGGAAGCGAAATAAATCACGTGATGTGCATGTGAATTAGGTTTATTTTAGACCTGCGAACGAAAGCTTTTTGACTATCAAGAGAGAGAGTTGGAGTAGAGTAGAATGATATGACGGGGTACAATGTGGTTTACGTGAAACTTGCCAAACCACTTACGTAACAATGAGGACATTCCCTGCTTCTCAAGTCACCATTTCCATCAGCAACAGCAAATGTTTCCGACACCGCTAGTTTTAAAGCTACATTACTTATGTAGTTCTTTTATATTTGTATATTACTCACATTACAAAACTTTAGTTAATAATTAAAACAATCATTTACAGGTATACAAATATCATATTGATATTTCAAATTTAAGATTTCGATTACAATTCATAGATCCGTTTTCTGATCTTAAATTCTTTCAATTAGTAACAGTTGTGACGGTTAAAAATCATGTCTTGGATCCTTAAAAGGATGCATAAATTAAAATTTGAAATTTGACTTTAATCGGTGATGATGATGTAAAGATCTGTGGAAGCAGAAACAATTACAGAATTGGAGGTCCCGAGTTCGATTCCCGGTTGGGGCGGGGGAATTCTTCTTTAACCAGATTTATTCCCTATCCCCCACAGAGTCTGGAACTATGAATGTGAGAGTGAATGTGCGTGTGTATTAGTAATATAATAATGATTAACCTAATGTTCTAACCTACAGTAATACGAGTTGTTTCACAAGTCAAAGCCCCCGATATGACCATTCAAGTTAAAGGGGGCTATACAAATGAAACAATAAAACAAAACAAAAAACAAAAAATAAAGAATTGCATTCTCAAGAAAGAATGACAAATTCACATTATATATTAGTATACTATTCATATAAAATGTGCTCCTTCTCTTCACATAAGTTTATATATGTAGGTATAGATATTTTATGAATAATTTAAAATTAGCAATACGCTCTTCAATTATAAGTTTACAATATTTGGAAAACACGTTCAAATATTTATTCATGGTAACAAGCTCTCGCAATGGAAAGAAAGAAGAGAGTTCAAGCTTCCAACCCTGATGTTAAATGATGCACGTGGGAAAACTTATTCCTATTTGGGGTACTTCAAGACATGCATTTCCGGTGAGATCCCAATATCGAATCTTTGGGTGGACGGCCATACAGTGCTAGAGAAACCTAGAAGGCAAGAAAAAGTGGTGAGTCAGAAGCGCTACACTGACCGAATCGACGGAAGGGCGATCCGACACGCCGTAAATTGTCCGTCGCTAACGACTTCCCGCGCCATTTTCATACATCGCGTCCTCATAATTCTTCGCATTATCCACTTTGTATAACTACAGTAAGCATCATGCTATGGAGTCGCAGAGACTGGACACTCCGCGAAAGTGCCCAAAACCCCGCCCTCAGCGTCCCCTTCTCATCCAATAAGCGTGCAAGATTAATCAAAGGATTATCAATTATCCCCCACCGGCCGCTATCTCCACACTTACCTCGCGCACTCCACATAAATAATTCTTTTTTCTCTCTATCTCTGTCTTCTGGGCTGAAAGAAGGGTTTATCTCCCCCATGTTGCCTGTTTCGCTCACAGCTATTAGAAAGGGAGGACATTTCAATCGTTTAATTTTTGTCATAAAATATTTCTATTGAAAAAAGCGTAATTTATTACCTTTCTTCTGTTTTACCTTTCAGTTTCATTAATGCACTGCTTAGAACTTTTACAGTAAAACGAAGTGATCGCTATTTTTTTGGGAGCTAGGTTAAAAAAATCTTATGTCTTCCATTAACATGCCTTTCTCTACACCTCTGTAACAAATTATTGTTAAAAAACTTATGCTTCTATCTACTTCATGATAATCAACATAAACATTTACTAAAATGTTTTCTTGCAAGCAGAAAAAGGGAATACACTAGGCTAAAACGATAGTCAAATCTTTTAAAATCTGGTTGGCATGTAAATGAAATCCGTTTCTATGCATAGCCAGGATGTTCCTGTATGTGAAGAGTTTTAAATATTTTCAAACTGAAACAAGGGATATCGAAAAAATGGTCAACCATACGAGAAATATAAATATATATATATAACATAAAAAACTGTCTTTTAACGATATCTAAATCTTTGGTATAGAAGTTTTTGCCTATCTCTTACGGTTTACTAGTTATGCAAAATCCAGCAAAATTCATCCAGAATAAAGAGGTCTTCACAGGCTATTCCCAGAAAATTCAAGATATTTTCCGTGCCTTTAATATACGGCCTTTTAATCAAAATCGTTAGAGCCATTTTTGAGAAAATAAAAATTTTCGAAAAATTTTCCATGTAAAGTGTAGTTTGGTTCCTTAAAATCTTTGAATCGCATCCTTGGAATATACTAAACTTATATACCAAGTTTGCTATTTACCGACATTCTATTTTGAATTATCCTGTTCACAGACGCGGAAATACTACACACTGACACCCACGGGCCTTTTGTCTAAAAATGCTTATTTTTGGATACAGAGGATCCTGAAACCTATATTTCCGGTAAAGTCTCAGAATCGAATATTTTGTGGAATGCAATACCTTCTCCATATAGCTTGTACGTGTAGCGAAAGTAATAACAGAAAATCCAGGACGCTATATTTTCGCTTCATTTTATAACAAATTTAATGACAACATACAAAGAAATATTAAGCAATACGTATTCACATGACTTGCTCTATTCACACTTTTACTAACCACTTCTTCTTTCTTGCTTGATAATCGAGATAGATGTTTGCTACATATTTGCAGAATTTGTTGTGGGTACAATTTGAAAGGTACATAATCTAAAGTGATAGTTTTGCCTTCTCTACTACGCATACATAACTCGATAGAGAATTCGCAAGAAATCCATTGAAGTACTTTTAGAAAACGTTTCACGTGTGTATGTGTGTGTCTATGAATTCCATAGTGCACAACTGAAAAGCGAAAAGTTGGTTAGAACCTAAACAGTTTGGCATGGTGTTGAACACAGCTATTTTATCAGCTTTTCTTAACGATGTACTTTCTTTGTGTGCTCATGCTTTCTATCAATTAAATGCACAAATAGAAACACTTTTACACTGTTGACATGGGACAGCTTATACATTCTGCGATGCAGACATGTTTTAATCTGAGGACAAGCTATCTTCTCGACGGGCAACTAACTCAGCTCTTCAGACCACACCTGTAGCTCCCAGGGAAAGTCCATCAGCAACTCCAATTGTCTACTGTGCCCGCTATGCGCATTTCTCTGGTCAAACGGGACCTGTCGACTGCCGTCTGCCCTCCACCTATTTTTGCGCCACCCAGCAGGAATGGGTTATTGCCTACATGGCTCCAAAAGGAAAGAATAGATTCTGCCGTACTTCACTCTCCTTTCGTTAAAGTTAACTCTTCTGCACCCTCGGCTAACATGATACGTAAGGACGGTGACCACGGTACAAGTACGCCTACATCTACTCCTTTTGCTTCTTCACCCCGGAAGACACCTCCTATATATATATATATATATATATATATATATATATATATATATAATATTCTTAACCTGAATACCCTTATCAAACACAAACTTCAAATGTGGGCGTTTTCAAGTTTGCTACGATAGACAGCAGCAAAGCCAAATTCACCTTTGTGATTATGGACGGAGCAGCCACACTTTATTTGAGGCACAGAAAGCCGAATTACACACTTAGCCAATACGCCATGATCGCAACCTCCCTCTATTGAAACTACTACGGTGATTCAAGAATTGATCTCTTTTGGTATTCGCCCCCTAAGTGCTTCTTGTTCATCCTTCCTCTTCAAAAGTGCACCTGAAGCTTTTTTATCTCAATGACGACACATATAAGTTCGATCTTAATATTACACGTGGTGAGAGTGGTGCCCTCGAAACCCAAACGGGGTATTATTCAGTGCCTGAATTGTGTGAAATTTGGACAGTCGTAATTCTATGGAATTTGGACACAGTCATTGTCTTAAATGATCGATGGCCATCATCCCACTGCGCAGCGTTCTAAGACTTCTCACTCGCAATCTCTGTGTATTAATTGTGAGAGTCCATATACGGAAATTATTAAGGCTGCCGTTTTCATCGATGTCTACAAGTTACTCAACAACCTCACTTTTATCCGCAACGTACAGTTTCTGGTGCACTTCCTCCACTTCATGCTTTTCCTTCCTTGTCTACATCTGCTGGAACAGCTTCTCCTCACCCTTCTGTATCTAATTCCCAGGTTCTTGTCTCCAGTTTATCGGAGCACAGCTCCCGATGTTTCGCAGATTTTACCAGCCGCAACCATTCAGTGTGAATAGGACCGTTCTCCATTGGACTTCTTGATGGCTCGTCTGGACTCAGCTTTTGCTCTTCTACATCCCCTTCTTACTACCAGCAATTGCTCCCTTTTCTGCTTCGTAACTTAATTGTCAAAGTATAACACAATTTTCATGAATTATTACAATTCCTTACAACTTATGAAGTAGATCCCCTGCTCGTCTCTGAAAGTAAATTAGATCCACCTTCCTGGCTATGCTATATATTCTGCAGCTCACTCTAGCTCTGCTAGAATTGGTAGTTTTGCCCTGTTAATTGAGACATGCTTGAGAATTCATTCCAGGCTACTCAGATATAGCTGTCTACTTTCCGCAAGCATACAAGTTGGATTTTTCTACTCTCTTCCTCAGAATTATGTCAATCTCACCGATTTATTATTTATTTTTCACACTTTCAAGGCTCTTTTCTTGGTCGGAGGTGATTTGAATTCCAAAAATTCCCTTTACGGTTCGAACTTTTTTAATCCTAGGAGTAAACTTTACACACTGCTATCCAAGAACTACATGTTCTCTTTCCACTTTTACCCGCACATAGTGGGACTGCCAAAGCATCTTCACTGGATCTAATATTTATCGTCAGAGCATTTACCAGCTCTATTTACTTTCTCTGCTGGCGCGAAGCACAAAGCTCTCCATCTTTGATATGGCATCATTTTGACTGGCCATTGTACACTTCTTTGCTTGTTTACCTCATTGTTATGACTATGTCACCTCGTGATTGCTTGTACCCTGACCCCAATATATACTATGCAGCAGTACTCTCTAGGAGCTGTTTTCTACAGTCTCTATCTTTCTATTCTCCCGAGATCCGTCTTCTGCACTCCATCAACACTGTCACGAACTCTGGGAACGAACGCATTACCCGCCCAAATAAAACCAATGATACTCGGGAGTCGAAAGCTGCCTTGAATGTTCCACGATGCAATACTATTGCAAGCCAATTACGAGTCTTAATCGCCTGCGACGGATCCTTGTGGCAGAAGACTAGAACTCTGATGCGTTCTTCTGCTATCATGCCGCCTCTTAAGGTTGACGACGGTATTGGAGAAATTAACTTTATACTCGAATTCCTGGCACGTTAATTTTCAGCCAAGTCTGTCCTGGACGTGGCAGTTTCTCATCGTATGAAAGAAGAATTTGTACAAGTTTTGTCACTTCCCCCTTTTCGACACTAGTTTACCTAAGCTCAAGAGAAAACATATCGTTCCCTCCTCAGCTCACAAATCTCCTGATCTTATTACGCAACTCTTACTTCTTCATTTACTGACGCAGATCTATTCGGTGCACTGTTCATATTCCTCACCAATGGAAACACGCTACCGGTATCCTTCTTTCTAAACCTTGAAAAGCTAAGAATGATCCCCACAGTTATGTTCTATTAGTTTAATGTCCCTATTCTCCAAAATCTTAGAACGTCTCCTTTTTGTACCAGCTCGTAACACTTCTCCATTATCCAGTTTGATTTTCGCTCCCTTCAATTGTGCTCTAAACAGCTCCAACGTGCCATTGGCGTTATTACTTTCTCTACACGTACTATGCACATAGTGTATAGAGAAGGTATTGCATTCCACCCAAAAATTCGATACCGAGATTTCACCGAAAATACATGTTTGGGTCCCCCTGAATAAAACAAAAAGCATTTTCAGAAAAAAGTCCGTGTGTGCGTGTGTGTCTCTGTGTGTGCGTGCGTGTGTCTGTGGACAGCATAGCTCAAAAACGTAAAGACCGTTGAATACCAAACTTGGTATTTAAGATTGGTATTTTCCAGGAATGCGACACGAAGATTTTCAAGAAACCCCCCCCCCCCACTCCTCAACTATCTATTACATGGAACTTTTTTGGAAATGTTTGATTTTGATATAAATGACTAACGATTTTGATTAAAATATCGTATATTAAAGATATTTACCTGACAAATAAAATGTTTATCTTGAATTTTCTGGGAATATCCTCTGAAGACTACTTTATTCTGGATGAATTTTATGGAATTTTGCATAACTGCTAAACCATAAGAGACGGACAAAAACTTACCACACAAAAAATGTAGAGCAGGTTAAAATACACAATTTATGTAATATACATTTTGTTTTCGTTGTGTTGATCGTTTTTTTTTTTTTTTTTTTTTTTTTTTTTAGATATTCCTTGTTTGCGGTTTCAGCTATGAAAAACATATTTTTCTCATACAGGAATTTGCCAACTCCTGTGCATACAAACAGAGGAACTTGAATCACATATTGACTATAAGTTTGACCTATGGTACTCCCTTATTTCGCTTCTGATTACAAAAAAGCAAGTAATAAGACTATTTCGGCTAATTTTTTCTCAATTAGGATGAAGTAAACAGAAGCATAAGCCTTTTAACAATAATTTGTTACAGAGAAGTGGAGAAAGTCATGTGAATGGAACACATCATAATTTTTTTATACATATGAGCGTCAATCCGGGTACTTAGGACTGTTTTTGGACTTAAAGAAGTTCTTTGTTAAGGTCTGGCATAATGCTTTATTACTTAAACTCTAACCGCATCTCTCTGATCGCTATTTCCCCTTCTACAGTGCCATTTGCGTAATCGAATCTTCTATGTTAAATACAACCATGCCTTCTCCAAGGCCTTTCCCATTTCCTATGGTGTACCTCAAGAGACCGAACTGGCTCCTCATTATACCTGGCTTATAACTCGCACTTGACTCACCGTTGCTCCCTATGCTGATGATATAGCACCCTGAGCGTGGGTATTTGTGCTGTGACAGCTAGCTGCCTTCAGGATTTCTGTAAGCAAATTCACTCAAATGTCAACGTTGGAGAATATCAAGAAATACTCACAAATCTGAGCTGAGAAATTCACGTGCAAAAAGAATGTGACCCATCATCCTATTTTTCTAAATGGAAGACAAATACCCACAACGACTTCTACCTCGGGCATATCTTAAACACCTCGCCAGTCTAATGCAGAGGATTCCTCACTACGACCAGGTTCATCATCTTGTGTTCGATTCCTCGCAATTGAACCCTCGGTATAAGGTCTTGTCTGTGCCTCTCATTCGATCCATGTGGCAGTATTGCTATGTCTTAAGGAGTTCTACCGCTCCGTCTCAGATTACCAGAATACAGCGTACAGAGAACCGTATTCTAAGCGCTCCCGTGCGAAATTCCACTCTGCACGATGATATAGGCCTGCCGGAGTTGATGTGTATCTCTGCGTCTCTATAAAAAGCTCCATCGGTCTCGTCTACCCGGCTGGAATCTTCTTCTCCGCCATATTCTCTTTTTCCTAACCTCTACGGCAAAGACTGAAATGCATTGACATTCCAATTTACAATTGTACATTTTCCTCTCTGATTATTTTCTATGGGTATACTCTCTGTATGCTGTATAACTGGAATTGTCACTGGACGTTATCCCAACTATATGTTGCATTGCTGTTCTGTCTCCTCTAACTAAACTGTGATGTACCTAATTGTTCATGTCAATTTCCTTGGCATTTAAGTTGAACATTGTCAAATAAAAAGTCGTTATTCGGCATTTTTGTCTTTTTCCTCTTGGCCATAAAATTCAAAGCTTGACAAAGCGATCCGCTATAACAATATTTAACTATAAGCTTATATGTCCTTAATTCACTTACATATTAAAAAATATGCTACAATAGAACTTCTACAAATGTCTATCTCGATTTACAGGAATCAGATGGGCCACGAGAAAAAACGAATAGCGACTTATCACTTGGAAAGTGTATCAATATTTAAATTAAAACAATAACAAAACAAAAAAAAAAAATATCTAAAAAGTGTGCCACAATTCATTTTAATTTCATCTAAACTATGTGACGTAAAAAGATGTACAACTTTTCATTTATGTGGAGCAAATGAGAGGATAATAGTAACTTTGGCGTTGTTAAGATACTTCATACTAATCCCAAATTCTTAAAATTTACTTAATGAAAAACAAAATAACTTCTTCAATCATGTTTAGAGGAGCAGTAACTATTTCCAAGAAGCTCTCGTTATTTAAATTTTGTAACTTTTTGCTTTGAGTTGCAGAAGAAAAGTATGGCTGCAATTTTCTGCACACTTGAGAGCTAAATAGCTATCATATATGATTTCAAGGAAATACTTTAATATTTTGCACTATTCAAAATAATAATTAAAATTTTACAAAAGTATATTGCACTAAAATGAAAATCGAGATATGTTTCAGAAAACTAAATGAGAAAATTACAGAAACCAAACTATTGCTTATTCTAAAACTGTAGAAGTCAAAGATAAGTATGAAAATAAGTTATTTTAAAATGTTTAATTATGTAATGTTAATAGATTTATTTTCTATCAAACTGAATTGTTTCTAAGATCTACACAGCAATAGTATATTCTGAATTAATATAATTTGCAGACAATAGTATCGTCTATATTCAGAAAGCAGAAATAATACACATTTCATACCTAGCAATGTAGAAGGATAATGTCTATTCTTTAGGAGTATGATTTAGTACTGCATGCGTGTGATAACCTCCACACCATGGGAGCATCTTGTACAGAATTTATTATAGACAGCTAAGCTGATAGTGTTTTTTAGGTTGGCAGTGGCATCAGTATGTTGGTTTACCTGAGAAGTGCTAAAACATCATCCATCCGATAATATACCTTTCCCTTACAATAATGCTTTCTACTGGCTTTCAATTCTAGTTATATAGATATATATATAATTTAAAATGGATCGCCGAAAAGTATGTACGCATTTCATTTCCGAACGGCTGCACCAAATTGAAAAATTATTTTTTTTTTGTGTTCATTATTGTCACGACAAGGTTTGTGGAAAAGAAAATGTTTTAAAATATTATGGGAAAGAAAACAGTGCCAAGGGGAAACATTTCGGTTAATAGCCGCCAGATGGCAGCGGTTCCATGGTTATTTGTTGCTAAATGGTCGTAGTACTGCTATATTTTGCCTCCTCATTCAATGTTGAGGCAACGTAGCAGTTTATAGACACAACGACGCAACGCAGCAGTGAAATTCAAATACATTTTTTATGTATTAACTGCCCTTTCCTTACTCCTATCGTTTAAAATAAAGAAGCAAAGAGGCATTTCTGGCGACGAACACCTGAAGTAAGTACTTATTTATTTGTCGCCAGATGATCCTAGTACTACTCAATTTGTCTTCCCCATTCAATGCTAAGGGAATGCACGGTTATGGAGTCAATGACGCAAGATAAAAGTGAAAATTAAATATATTTCTTATTTACTATTATTCCCTTGGTCACATCGTTTAAATAAAATATAAGATTTTTTTTTTTTTTTTGTAATTCATTAAAATGAACAAGCTATAAACTATGCACATAACCAATAATCTTTCTTGGAATCTAAAAATGGCGGAGAAATGACGGGACCCGGATAGTAAACCATTTTAGGTTAACTTCCTACTGTAGATGCTGGTTATTTGAGGTAATATGGTACCTGAGCTAGCTAAAGGTGATTTCATCACCCGTCAACATCAAACTGAAATAGCGGTGCTCTTAATACATCTGATCAAGTAATATTTTGGGTTAAATGGATACATTTAATTCACACAGCTATTATATATATATATATATATATATATATAAATAAAACTATCACTTTCACAACCAGATCTAGTTGCTCTTTAGTTGTGTCATTGTTAGCCTTAAAATGGCTGACATAGAAGAAACTAAAGAAACAGGTGGGAAACATTAGGAGTAAAGGAAAGAAAGAGATTCGGAAGATGCATGAATGTTACTTTGTGACTTTCTGCTTAATACAATTCGTTACCTATGTATTTCAGCGTTTACACACCATATTATCAGAGCGCTACCATTATTATTATTATTATTATTATTATTATTATTATTATTATTATTATTATTATTATTATTCCAACGGCATCCTTGCTTACCCACGCTGTTAACTGCATATGTCATCCTTTCCACACTACCTTATGGATGCATTGACTTCGGCCTTTTCGCCATACCAACAATATATGCTACATTGCGCATTTGCAGATGCAATATATATAATTTGAATTCTTAAACTTACCTATTTTATTCAGTAGCAGTTACGCCTCGTACTAATCGCCTGAGATAGAATCCATGCAATTAAATTGAATTTCAAATAACGCTAGCTGTCCAGCTCTGTGTGTGTCTGTGTGTGTGTGTCTGTCTGTGTGTGTCTGTGTGTGTGCTTGTGTGCGTTTGTGTGTGTTTGTGTGTGTCTGTGTGTGTTTGTGTGTGTTTGTGTGTGTGTCTGTGTGTGTTTGTGTGTGTGTCTGTGTGTGTTTGTGTGTGTTTGTGTGTGCATGTGTGTGTTTGTGTGTGTCTGTGTGTTTGTGTGTGTTTGTGTGTGTTTACGTGTGTGTAGCCAGCAAGCGTTATTTGAAATTCAATTTAAATGCATGGATTCTATCTCAGGCGATTAGTACGAATAAACTACTGAATAAAATACGTAAGTTTTAGAATTTAAATTATAGAACTTTGTTTTAGTCAACGAACTTTGAGGAACTAAATTTAAATTAGATTAACAAATCAATAACAAAATGAATTATAGTATATGTACAATATGAGTATACCGTACAGTGCGATTGTGTTTTTATCAATGACGTGTTTAATACCCACATTTATTTCTCTTATTACTCACATCAATTCCTATATAAATCTTCATTTTCATCCTTCGCAACAACATGTTAATTATTTCCACTAAAATTGCACATCGTATCTTCATAATGAGATTCATTATTCCCGAAAAATTGATGCGAGACAGCATCGTGATATTCCTGAAATCACTCTTATGTCCTTTTCTTCTTGTTTTTTTCCGTCTCTAAGGAAACATTACACAAAATCCTTTCCTTAAGGAAACTAGCATATGAATATAGCTTTAGCATTGAAGGCTTATGAAGCACCATGTTTCAATCAATATTTACAGGCGGGTTCTATTTTCCATTCATACTTTAACATGTAAGAAACATCCCAAACATCCTTACAATGATTGTCCAGATTCAAATTTTTGCTTATACCTGTCATAAGCATTCACATAGCACTCGCTCGTCGTTCATACTTCGGCCAAAGCACGATCAAGCACATGCTTCATACAACGCTATACAAAATATCAAGGTTACACAATAACTTTCCTATAGTTATTTCTAATTTTTCGTACATATTACTCTTGCAATAACGTCGCAGGCTGTTAGCTTTTTGAATCTCGAACACATATCACATATTTAAAATGTTATGAGCGATGTTAAACTGTCATAAAGGCTGTTTTATTGCGAGTTTAGGTGAAAATGCCTGCCGCAATCGCAGTGCAGTCATTTCCAACCCGGTAAGCACACAACCTTTCCTTTCACACGATTTGCAAGTTTCAATTGAGTTAGTTGTCACTTGCAGGCCCTATAGTCACTTACATTTTCTAATTGTATTCTCAGTTCAACGTTATTAAAACAAAAAAACGTTCTTATGTGTATTATTCACACGACTTTTTCTAGGTGTTCCTACAAACAAACTTTTCTTACAGAAGATTATTCTTTTTTATACATCATGCCTACTTAAGATAAACATTACTCGAACTGTCCTTATTACTACCTTCCTTGTTAAGAGAAGGAAAATAAAGGAATACACTAAATAAAACGGTAGTCAATCTTTTAAAAGCCGGCCGCTAAATGAAACAATTGAAATTCGATTAAGATTCCTTGCTAGGAATAAACAAAAGTGAGACTATAAGAAAGAAGAGTTTAACGGACATCAATAACTCGGAATGTCTCCAAAATGGTTAACTCTACAAAAAAAATGTAGGTATAGGACATCAATTGTGTGTTTTACTGAAATCTACACTTTTTGTATAATTAATGTTTCTACACGTACTATGTGCATAGTGTATAGAGAAGCTATTGTATTACACCCAAAAATTTGATGCTGAGACTCCACCGGAAATATATGTTTTGAGACCCCCTACATTCAAAATAAAGCATTTTTGGAAAAATGGCCATCTGTATGTGCCTGTGTGCAGCATAGGATAAAAACGAATAGTCTGTTAAATACCAAACTTGGAATTTAAGTTGAAAATCGTGGAAGGATGCGACACGAAGATTTTCAAGAAAATTCTCCTCCCCCAGCTACCCTTTATGTGGAAAAAGTTTCGAAAATTTTGATTTTTCTCAAAAATGGCGCTAACGATTTTGATTAAAATATGGTATATAAAAGACATTCACACAACAAAGAAAGTATATATCTTGAATTTTCTGGGAATAGCCTCTGAAGACATCTTTATTCTGAATGAAATGTGCGAAATTTTGCATAACTGGTAAACCGTAAGATATAGACAAAAACTAACTTAACGGAACATTTTAAAGCTAGTTAAAACACACAAGTTATGTTATACATATCTTTTTCGTGGAGTTTACCATTTTTGACATATTCCTGTTTTCAGTTTTAAAATACTTGCACTTTTCTCATGGAGAATCAATCAATATAAAAGAAGTCCTTCATCTATATCTGGTCAAAGTAATGTTCAGGAAGCAGACTAACTCTTTGATTTTGTTTAAGTGTCTGATATAAAGTTTTCAAGCGCATTAATTTCTAATAAGCACTAATTTAATAAATCACTGGAGGGTTAGGCGGTTTTTATGCACATCGCTTCAATTGTTAGTCTTATTCTTCGTATTATTATTATTATTATTATTATTATTATTAATTGTAGGCATTACCTTTCATAAAATCATTAAATCCGGTACAAAAAATCTTATGTGTCCCATCCAAATTTACCTCCTGCTGATCATACATAATATACTATTATGACAAAGTAATTCTAATGCGGCAGATTGGTGCAGTGCATTTGAGCTCCACAAATAAAGTTTATACCTTTTTTAGAACATGTCTACACAAGCAAATCTAGGTTTACAAGACAGAGCTTCACCATTAGAACAATAACTTATATATTTCCATGATTATTCAATATTTATTATTACCATAATTGTAACCCCAGTAGGTTATATAATTTTTATCATTAATAACAAATACATTATAGATCGATATGTAATAGACGGTCAATACTTAGAAATTCTCTGAATCTCTTCTACCTGCGTTAGTTCTAGTTTTTATTGCTCTTCTACCTTCCATTCGAATGCTTTACTTAATAGATGAAAGTTCTAAACTTACATTGACATATTGGACATCAATGATGCTGAAGTTATGAGTATTCAGATGTCAAATTTGAATCCTACATAATCCCACAAAATGAATTAGACTCTACAACATTCGACTACTTGAACTTGACAACCGAACAACTTTACCAATAAAGGTATTAACACGAATTATAATTCCATCAGAAGAAGTTATTCATTAGCAGACATGCTGTAAGTAGAAGGGAAATAAGAGAATACACCACGCTAAAGCGATAGTCAAAGCTTTTTAAACCTGCTTGCTATGTGATCGAAATCAGTTTCTTTGTAAGTAGAAAGGAAATAAGAGAATACACCACGCTAAAGCGATAGTCAGAGCTTTTAAAACCTGCTTGCTATGTGATTGAAATCAGTTTCTTTGTAAGTAGAAGGGAAATAAGAGAATACACCACGCTAAAGCGATAGTCAAAGCTTTTAAAACCTGTTTGCTATGTGATTGAAATCAGTTTCTTTGTAAGTAGAAGGGAAATAAGAGAATACACTACGCTAAAGCGATAGTCAGAGCTTTTAAAACCTGCTTGCTATGTGATTGAAATCAGTTTCTTTGTAAGTAGAAGGGAAAAAAGAGAATACACCACGCTAAAGCGATAGTCAGAGCTTTTAAAACCTGCTTGCTATGTGATTGAAATCAGTTTCTTTGTAAGTAGAAGGGAAATAAGAGAATACACCACGCTAAAGCGATAGTCAGAGCTTTTAAAACCTGCTTGCTATGTGATTGAAATCAGTTTCTTTGTAAGTAGAAGGGAAATAAGAGAATATACCACGCTAAAGCGATAGTCAGAGCTTTTAAAACCTGCTTGCTATGTGATTGAAATCAGTTTCTTTGTAAGTAGAAGGGAAATAAGAGAATACACTACTCTAAAGCGATAGTCAAAGCTTTTAAAACGTACTTGCTATGTGATTGAAATCAGTTTCTTTGTAAATAGAAGGGAAATAAGAGAATACACCACGCTAAAGCGATAGTCAGAGCTTTTAAAACCTGCTTGCTATGTGATTGAAATCAGTTTCTTTGTAAGTAGAAAGGAAATAAGAGAATACACCACGCTAAAGCGATAGTCAAAGCTTTTAAAACCTGCTTGGTATGTGATTGAAATCAGTTTCTTTGTAAGTAGAAGGGAAATAAGAGAATACACTACGCTAAAGCGATGGTCAGAGCTTTTAAAACCTGCTTGCTATGTGATTGAAATCAGTTTCTTTGTAAGTAGAAGGGAAAAAAGAGAATACACCACGCTAAAGCGATAGTCAGAGCTTTTAAAACGTGCTTGCTATGTGATTGAAATCAGTTTCTTTGTAAGTAGAAGGGAAATAAGAGAATACACCACGCTAAAGCGATAGTCAAAGCTTTTAAAACCAGCTTGCTATGTGATTGAAATCAGTTTCTTTGTAAGTAGAAGGGAAATAAGAGAATACACTACGCTAAAGCGATAGTCAGAGCTTTTAAAACCTGCTTGCTACGTGATTGAAATCAGTTTCTTTGTAAGTAGAAGGGAAATAAGAGAATGCACCACGCTAAATCGATAGTCAGAGCTTTTAAAACCTGCTTGCTATGTGATTGAAATCAGTTTCTTTGTAAGTAGAAGGGAAATAAGAGAATACACCACGCTAAAGCGATAGTCAGAGCTTTTAAAACCTGCTTGCTATGTGATTGAAATCAGTTTCTTTGTAAGTAGAAGGGAAATAAGAGAATATACCACGCTAAAGCGATAGTCAGAGCTTTTAAAACCTGCTTGCTATGTGATTGAAATCAGTTTCTTTGTAAGTAGAAGGGAAATAAGAGAATACACTACTCTAAAGCGATAGTCAAAGCTTTTAAAACGTACTTGCTATGTGATTGAAATCAGTTTCTTTGTAAATAGAAGGGAAATAAGAGAATACACCACGCTAAAGCGATAGTCAGAGCTTTTAAAACCTGCTTGCTATGTGATTGAAATCAGTTTCTTTGTAAGTAGAAAGGAAATAAGAGAATACACCACGCTAAAGCGATAGTCAAAGCTTTTAAAACCTGCTTGGTATGTGATTGAAATCAGTTTCTTTGTAAGTAGAAGGGAAATAAGAGAATACACTACGCTAAAGCGATGGTCAGAGCTTTTAAAACCTGCTTGCTATGTGATTGAAATCAGTTTCTTTGTAAGTAGAAGGGAAAAAAGAGAATACACCACGCTAAAGCGATAGTCAGAGCTTTTAAAACGTGCTTGCTATGTGATTGAAATCAGTTTCTTTGTAAGTAGAAGGGAAATAAGAGAATACACCACGCTAAAGCGATAGTCAAAGCTTTTAAAACCAGCTTGCTATGTGATTGAAATCAGTTTCTTTGTAAGTAGAAGGGAAATAAGAGAATACACTACGCTAAAGCGATAGTCAGAGCTTTTAAAACCTGCTTGCTACGTGATTGAAATCAGTTTCTTTGTAAGTAGAAGGGAAATAAGAGAATGCACCACGCTAAATCGATAGTCAGAGCTTTTAAAACCTGCTTGCTATGTGATTGAAATCAGTTTCTTTGTAAGTAGAAGGGAAATAAGAGAATACACTACTCTAAAGCGATAGTCAAAGCTTTTAAAACGTACTTGCTATGTGATTGAAATCAGTTTCTTTGTAAATGGAAGGGAAATAAGAGAATACACCACGCTAAAGCGATAGTCACAGCTTTTAAAACCTGCTTGCTATGTGATCGAAATCAGTTTTTTTGCACGGCCAGGAGTGTTTTCGTGTCGCATCCTTGCAACTTGCATACCAAGTTTGGTATTTTACCGACTTTTCGTTTTCGAGTTATCGTGTTCACGCACACACAGGGATCTTTTTCTAACAATGCTTTTTTTGACACAGAGGATCTTAAAACGTGTAATTTCGGTGAAATTTCTGTATCGAATATTTGCGTAGAGTGCAATACATTTTCTGCTATGCACTATGTAGTAAGTAGAGAAAGTAAAAAGGAAACATAAAATGCCAAAAAAGAAAGAAAGAAAGAAAGAAAGAAAGGAAAAAATCTGATGTGTACCATTCACATGATTTTCTCCATATCCCTGCAACAAATAATTCTTAAAAAGCTTATACTTCTATTTACTTTATGCTAATCAGAAAAAAATAGCAGAAATAGTCTAATTACTCGCTTCCTTGTAAGTAGAAGCGAAATAAAGGACAACCGTAGGTTAAAGTGATAGTCGAAAGCTGGTTGCTATGCCAATGAAGTTCCTTTGTTTATATGGATAGGAGTTGACAAGTTCCTGTATGAGAAAAGTATACGTTTTTCATAGCAGAAACCAAAAATAAGGAATGTCACAAAAACGACGAACTCCACGAAAAAAATGTATATAACATAAATTGTGTGTTTTAATGTGCTGTACATTTTTTGTGTAGTAAGTTTTTGTGCATCTGTTACGGTTTAGCAGTTATTCAAAATTTAGTAAAATTCATCCAGAATAAACTACTCTTCAGAGGCTATTCCCAGAAAATTCAAGATATAAATTTTATTTTTCAGCTAAATATGTTTAATATTCGAAATTTTAATCAAAATCGTTAGAGCCATTTTTGAGAAAATCAAAATTTTCGAAAAAAATTTCCATGTAAAGGGTAGTTGGGGGTGGGGGGATTTTTCTCAAAATCTTCGTGTCGCATCCTTGGAAGACACTAAACTTAAATACCAAGTTTGGTATTTTACCGACTTTTCGTTTTTGAGTTATCGTGTTCACAGACACATGGACACACGGACACACACACACACACACACACACACACACACACACACACACACACGCACACGGAGCTTTTTGTGAAAATTCTTTTTTTGGATTTTGGGGACCCTAAAACATATATTTCCGGTGAAATCTCGGTATCGAATTTTTGGTGGAGGGTAATACTTTCTCTATACACTATGTACATAGTGCGTATGGAGAAAGTAAAAAAAAAGAGCTAAACAGTATATGCACAGCTGCTTAGCAAGTTTTAGTTGGAAAGATAAAAGCAAATTCTATTGTTTGCCATTCTGGAAATGAACCAAATACTGCTAGGATAAGTTAGCTTGCCAACAGCGTAAATGGAATGGGAATACCATCATGGACGTCTAATGATTGCCTGTTTGTTAAAGGTTCCGCAGGAGTCCAGATTGAAAAGTTGAAAATACAAACCTGAGCAATAAAAATCAACGTGGAAAGTGTGTCCTGTAATAAATGTGATCACTCTGAGTTGCCGCCGTGTCCTACCCCCGCTCCAATTAACATATTTTCATATATACAAAACCCGTAAAATGTAAACAACGTACTCTAGTTTGTAATTTTTACGAACGCACAACTATACTGCCAACCTATTCGTTTCACGAAATCCGCGAGTCTTCTGTTCTGTTAAGTATGTGTTTCTTGTATGCTTTGGCGAAACCCCTGAATATGCCCAAAAATTAACTACAAAAAATAATAAATTAATTTAAACATTAACCTAAACCTAAGCTATTAGAAGAATACTGCCTTCGTTCCCATACTTTAGTGAAAGCTGTGGAAGTTACCAATAGGAAATTCACGAAAATCAGTTCATCTACACACACACACACACACACACACCACTCATATAGCCAAGAGAGCGCATGCGAGCATGCTTTTATAAATGCAGTGGAAATTATTAAAATCAAATTACATGAAAATTAGTCTAGTGCCAACCGAGCGCACGCTCGCTTCGCTCGCATGCTTTGATGAAATTAGTAGAAATTAACCAAAAATCAACACATAAACACTAACTTAGAGCTAACCATTTCCTTTGGTGAAAACAATAGCAAATACTAAAATCAAATTATTGCTAAAACAAATTATTTTCAAACACATTAGCCTAGAGCAAAATATTTACTTTCTCTACACGTATTATTTACATGTGTATAGTGAAGGTATTGTAATGCACCCAAAAATTTGATACGAGATTTCACCGGAAATATGTGTTTTTAGGCCTCCTGAATCCCCCCCCCCCCCAAATTATTTTTGCAAAAATGTGCGTGTGTGTCGGTCAGTCTGTTTGTTAGTGTGTGTGTATGTGTGTGTGTGTGTGTGTGTGTGTGTGCGCGCGCGCACAGCAAAGCTCAAAGACGAAAAGTCCGTTAAATACCAAACTTGGTATATAAGTTCAGTATCTTCCAAGGATGCGACACGAAGATTTTAGAGAATATACCACCCACCCCCAACTACCCTTTACATGGACATATTTTCGAAAATTTAGATTTTCTCAAATATAACTTTAACGATTTTAATTAAAGTCTGTTATATTTAAGATATTTACCTGACAAATAAAATGTATATCTTGAATTTTCTGGGAATAGCCTCTGAAGACCTCTTTATTCTGGCTGATAATTTTTATTGAATTTTGCATAACTGGTAAACCGTGAGAGCTAGACAAAAACGTATTGGATGGGAAATGTAGAGCTCGTTAAAACCCAAAATTTATGTTATATACATTTTGTTCGTGGTGCTGATCGTTTTTAAGATATTCATTGTTAATGGTTTCAGTTTTAAAATACTTATACTTTTCTCATACGGGAATTTGTCAACCCCTAGCCATACAAACAAACAAATTTCAATCACTGAGCAAAGAAGCAAGTAATAAGAGATATCTGCTAATTTTTTCTCTATTAGCATTAAGTAAATAAAAGAATAAGCTTTTTAACAATAATTCAATGCAGAAATGTAGAGAAAGTCATGTGAATGGAACACATTATATTTTTAGAAAAAGGTTCGTGTGTGCCTGTATGTGTGTGTGTGTGTCTTTGGACAGCATAACTCAAAAACGAAAACACCGTTAAATGCCAAATTTGGTTTTCAAATTTGATATTTTCCAAGGATGCGATAAGAAGATTTTCAAGAAAATCTCCCCACCCGCAACTACCATTTACATGGAACATCTTTCGAAACTTTTGATTTTCTCAAAAATGCCTCTATTGATTTTGGTTAAAATACCTTATATTTACGATATTTTTATGATAAACGAAATGCATATCTTGAATTTTCTAAGAATAGCCTCTGAAGACCTATTCATTTTGGATGAATATAACTGGAAACGCGTAAAAGATATACAAAACTTACTTCACAAAATGCAGATCTCATCAAAACACACAATTTATTTCATATACCTATTTTGTAGAGTTAATTGCTTTGGTTTCAATTTTAGCGACTTAAACTTTTCTCAAACGGGAAGACACCTTTCTTCTCGTTTCTCGTTTGTTTATTCCTGGTAAGCTAAGGGATTGGAATTTCAATTGTAAGGCGAGACTATCGTTTTAGTCCGTGCATTTTGTTATTTCCCTTCTACGTTCAAGGAAGTTAGTAATAAGATTAATTCTGCTGATGTTTATCTTGATTAACATGATTTAGATAATAGATCATTGTTTTGAATGAAAGATTTGTTTGCCGAACAGCTCGAGGACATCATGGAAATGAAACACATTAGCTTTCGTCCCTTCTACTTACAAGAAACCAGGTAATGAGGACAATATCTGCTAATGTTTATCTCTATTATCATGAAGTAGATCAAAGGTGAAGCTTTTTAACAATAGTTTGTCACAGAGATGTAGAGAAATTCATGTGAGTGGAACACATCAGATATTTGTAAGTGATAAAAATAAAACTAAATACAAACATCCATTTACACACACGCGCACACACACACACACACACAAACCTACACCTAACGAAACCAGTGGAAATAACTAAAATTTACACGAAAACTTACAACTACTATAATCAGCTCATTTAAAAAATATGTCCAAAATAAAACAAACACCAGAGAGCTTTTATAATTCTTGAAGTAAGGCAGTAATGCTTAAAGCGCATTTTTTCCTCTTTGCTTAAAAATGTATAATTAATGTCAAAGCCCTTAGATGACAGAATATAAGAGAGCTGTCATGTCGCGGTATTATTTTTATTAATGTTGGCAGCCACCGCCATAATGAATAATAGACAGGGAAACAACGAAAACCTTGTAAACAACTACTTGAGCGCTCCTAACGGCGAAATAATATACTAAGAATTCTGTAGCCCCAAAGGAATAAAGATCACCTGTTCTTTTGTTGAAATTTTGTGTGATATCAATATAGCTGCATTGCACAGAAGTACGATTTGTTGTCATTTGTTTGTTAACATTAGGAGCAGATTTGCACATTAGAGCATTTAGCAAATAAGATGGTAGCCTGAGGAATAGAGCGGTGCATAGGTGACGATGTAGAAGTACAATCCATGTTGAAGTAAAAACAGTCTCTGTATGAAGATTCTTTTTTCACTAGTAGGGTTACATTTCGGCATTCGTCGAGTGTAATAGTTACCATGCTAGGTCACGGGTTCAACCCGGTGGAAGACGTTAGACGGTCGTAAAAATCCTTAGCATGGCTTCCTTCAAGGGATGTAAAGCCGTTGGACACGTGTCATAGATTTACGGCACGTAAAAGAACCTCAAGCCGGATAAAGAGGCCTAATTGCAAAATTAAGTGCTCTTTCACGTCCAATATAGAATTGGACGCTGAGAACCCCATCAGTTAAAGAGCGTCCATAAATAAAACTATTACTATTTCGGCATTTATAGCACGGCGGCTACGTAACCTCAACACGCCCGAGTCAATTGTCGTTTGGACGCAAACATACTACACCATTTGATATGAAAGTCTTCTTAGGAGTAATTGATTCTTGAAAAAAAACAAAAAAACAAAAAAAACAAAAACAAACAAAAAACACACAGTTTAGTTCCAAATATAATTTCACACAAAGCTAAAGATTTAACTTAATTGGATCATACGCGAAGAAAGCCCAATACAGGCCATGGCCAAATCCCTTCAATTTGTTGCTTTATCTATGTAACGTTTTCGTAATCGGCTTACCCTTTCCGTATTTGTAGGCTTGGCACCCCCCTAGTTAATGTCGGGGAGCCAAAGGCACGAAACCACAGAACCTGTTACAGGGGGTCGCATGGAAACGAGGAAGTGGATGATGTAAAATGTAAGTGAAACTTTTTTTTTTTTTTTTGGTAGTGTTTAACGCCGCTTATACTGCTCTGGCATCTTAGGCAAGTGAAACTGACGATTGGGAAGTGATGATAGAGTAATTGGTGGAATGAGGGGCGTGGAAACCGGAGAACTCAGAAAAAAGCCCGTCTAGACGCCGCTTCGTCCACCACGAATCCCACGGGACCGAACCTAGCGGTCTGACCACTCACCCGCCACCTCTATGTAACGTGTAAATTGATTAATATCTATCAAGCTCTTCAATAGAACAATGAATACAAATAAATAACAAAAAACTTGCCTATTTTAAAACTTTAATTGTCCAAAGAAGTTCTTAAAATGTGAATTATTTACCTATTTTTATTAATGCGAAGATAAATCACTATTTGTTCAGTCTTGCACAAATTCTCACCCAAAAGCAAACACCTTTATGTACCTACTTACCTTGCTTCCGAAGCAATTATTTATGACCTAAATTTTCGTTGCCTCTCCGAGTTTTCGGCTGTCAGAATTCTCCGGATATAATCCGCCCGGAAGCTGGGAATAAATTGCGAATACAGTGGAAAACAAACTCCGCTGTTCCAGGCAAATCCTCAGAAGTGGTTGTATACGGTTAATGGTGTATTGCAATGGATTTCCAACAGACGGAAGGGGATTACTAGGTTGTTATTGCCTGGACCATGTGCTGATATTAGCATGCTTCTTGGTATATACCCCTCACACAGTAAAAATCAAAACCAGCTCATCACCATTCTCTCTCTCTTTCTCTCTCTCTCTCTCTCTCTCTCTCTCTCTCTCTGCCGTTTGCTCGTTTTGAACTCTGTCACTAAAGTTATGGATAAATACTGAGCATGATTTAGCAGCGAGATGCTAATATTTATTTACGCCTAATATTTTGTTAACGACCGAAAAATGTGTGTATACAAGGTGTAATTTGTCTTCTGCTCCAATAAGTAATATTTTCATTTTATTCTTCATAACTCTTTCAGTGAAATAACGATGCAACGACAATTGCATTTGTTGTTTGTTTGCTATATTTTGAAATACTGAACATAGACCATAGAAGAACCGTGATGTATGCTGTTATAGTGGTTTTTATTCTTCAGCTCATGAGTTGAAATAGAGCGTTTATACAGGAGACATATTATCAGCCGTAACGATAACTTTCTGCGCTGCAATGCCTAACTTCTTTTACCAAAGTTTCAGAAGTCAGACATTACGCGACCATTCAGGAAGACATACCGACATTACCATATTACACATCGACATATCAGCAGCATAATGAGAATGCCACTTGGCCATGGCCTTTATCTCACCTTGCTCATCATAAACATACTACATATGCCATGAAAACAAAATATTGACAGTACATGCTTTCTTAGGTTGCTATTAGCACCGGTTGTTTGGTACCTACTGTTCGGAAAGCAGTTTGTCATTATTCAATTGGATGCCAGTTACAGCCAGAGTCCTCCTTCCAAGTCTCTTTGCTCTCTAATTCTCCTGCTCGCTTATTTTCTCTCTGATAATTGGTTTTTCACTTAAGGCAAACAACAATAAATAAATAATGTAGATACGTCGATAATTTAAGAACACTGTACCAATAGTACAAAAAAAAAAAAAAAAACAACCTCGGATTATATAAATCAGTGAGTGATACCAAAAACCGCCCATATATGCGTACATAAAATTATTTGCATGATTGTTCATCCTGTTAGCAGCAACTCAATCATTTGTTGAGTATTTTGATACGCTACAGCAAGACGAAGGTGACGAATATTTTCAAAATACCCGTTTCAAACCTCATCTTTACCTAGCTAAAAGCCCGAAAAAAGTTAGTTATTATGTCGTCAGAAAAGCATCCGCTCTCTTTTTAATTAAACTTTGAAAGTTACCTTAGCTAAAGCTTATTATTTTTCTTAGATTAAAAATATACAAAACGCAATGTAGGCAATTCCGTAGTCAAAAAGTAGGAATCAGGAATAAGAATCTAACAGAAAATAACTAGTGTCGGCGCGGTGGTCGAATGGTTAGACTGCCCATCTCTCACTAGGCGATCCAAAGTGGTGAACAAACGGCGTTTGGGCAGCTATTCTCTGAGTTCTTCAATTTCCTTCGCCATTCATTCCACCAATTGCTCCATAATCATCTTTATTTTTATCTCTTCACCGTCTTTTCATATCGTCCACTTCCTCACTTTCCATCGCGCTGACCACTCAACGTGGCTACTCTCTCTGATCCAGAGTCAACTGGTGTCTTATTGTAAGTTCCGGGATTACGATGAGCTTAACGCGACGTAACGTGAAATTCTACATTGCATTAAATGGAGCTATTTAGGGTTGAATTAACGTGGTAATTAGAGCCAATCAGCGTGAAGCACTATTATGAAGTAATAAAAACTACCAATAAAGAGTAATTCTGTTAAAGTGCATCCTAATTGGCATTTAGTTTAGCAGAATTTCTCAATTTTACGTTACGTCACGTAAAGATAAGTTAATGTTAATCCTGCATATGAAAAGCATAAGTAGAGAAAGAAGAAGTTAAAGTGTGGTCTTGTTATTTCACATCTTCTTTACTGGTGTTACGTTTCAAAATTTAATTTAAGAATATGTTCCCTCTTTTTCTTCAGAATCAGATATCATATATATAAAAATAATGTTTTGCATTTTTTATTACTTACTCCACTCTAAAAGAAAACAAATTCCATTTAAAATACCAAGGACTATAATATTAAAATTTGCCTTTATTAAGAATAAATTGATATAAATTATAAAACACTCACTTCACCTGAATTACACAGCCTAAGTTCTTTCAGTAATTATATTCATCATGGTCGCCATTCTGAAATTCTTCCAAATTATTAAATATCATTCTCGGTTTCATATCAGCGCTTCCAAATCTTGAAATGATGACTGCAGCAGGCTTTTGAATCACACTAGGACGCTAAGCATAATATGGAGGCGTTGTTGGCACGAAAGAACAAAATCATGTCGTGCATTATTGAATAGAATTATGAAATGAACAAGCTTTACGTGATATTGCGAAAATAGCGAAACGTTGGCAGGAATGCGTTTAATTAACTCTTCGGAAAAGCAATTCCAATAAACATGTAGCTTTAAGGAAAAGTTTTGTAATATATATCTCCCAGCAATGGTAGTGTGGAACATGAAATACAACAACGAATGAATACCTAACGATAAGCGAGGGATCTAAAACTTAAAAGAACGCTCAAAATAAAGTTAAATAAAGCAAAATTAAAGGGCTCAGCAGAAAATTCCTTTCCACGCCATGCCGATATTGAGTGCAGATTCAATTTCTGAAAACAGTTAAAAAAAAAAAAAAAAAAAAAAAGCCTAAAAGCCAGCAGTACATATTACATTCCGCTTATTCTTTTAACATTGCATCTTCAGGTGAATTTTCTAATGAAATCGATATCCCTTAAAGAGCAAATTGCTGAAGTTGAATATTTCGTTTGCTTACGAGATGGGCGATGGTTCATGGATTCCTTTAGAAAAAATAAAATAAACAAAGGAAAAATTGCATCAATATAATAAAACTAAAAGTGATTGAAATAAAGAGGGTAGAAACCCATTAGGCTAAAAACTTGAAGTAGATAATGGTACACATTTGGCACAAGATGCTGTATATTATTTGCACATCCCAAAGAAAATATTCACAAAAGGTCATTTTTTGTCTCGAACAAATAATACATTTATAGCTGCAAAAAGAAGCTTAACCTTGACTGCTTCCTTGGTCGAGAGGTCACCTAGCTGACTTTTCATACGAAGGTCCCGCGTTTGGTTCCCTCTGGGCAGGGAATTTTTCTTTAACCAGACTTATTCCCTATCCCCCACAGAGTCTGGAAGTACGTATGGGAGAGTGAATGTGTGTGTGTGTGCTTTAAGAAAAATAAAACGATTTAAATTTAACGTAAAGAACCTATAGATGAGTTGTTTCTAATGCAAAGCCCCCAATAGGACCTTAGATATTAAAGAAGGCTATATAAATGAAACAATAAAAAAAAAAAAAAAAAAAAAAAAAAAGCCTGATGTGTTCCATTCACATGACTTTCTATACATCTCTACAATAAATTGTTGTTAAAAAGCTTATTCTTCTATTTACTTAATACTAATCGAGAAAAAGGTTATAGAAGGGCTCTTATTACCTGCTTCAAGAAAATCCCCCACCCCCAATTACCCTTTATATGGAACTTTTTTCGAAAATTTTTATTTTCTTAAAAATGGCTCTAACGATTTTGATTAAAAAAGGTATGTTAAAGATATTTACCTAACAAATAAAATGTTTATGTTCAATTTTCTGGGAATAGCCTCTGAAGACTACTTTATTCTGGATCAATTTTACGGAATTTTGCATAACTGCTAAACCGTAAGAGATGGACAAAAACTTACAACACAAAAAATGTAGGGCACATTAAAATACACAATTTATGATATATATTCTTTTTCGTGGAGTCGATCGTTTTTTAGATATTCCTTGTTTTTGGTTTCAGCTTTGAAAAACTTGTATTTTTCTCATATAGGAATTTGTCAATTGCTATCCATACAAACAAAGGAACTTCAGTCACAAAGCTACCAGCCTTTGACTATCACTTTAACCTATGGTTCTCCCTTTTTTCGCTTCTACTTACAAGGAAGCAAGTAATAAGGCTATTTCTGCTAATTTTTTCTCGATTAGCATGAAGTAAATAGAAGCATAAGCTTTTTAGCAATAATTTGTTACAGAGATATAGAGAAAGGCATGTGAATGGAACACATCAGATTTTCTGTGTAGTAATTTTTACTTTCTCCATACGCAGTATGTACATAGTGTATAGAGAAAGTATTGCACTCCACCAAAAATTCGATACCGAGATTTCACCGGAATTATATCTTTTAGGGTCCCCAAAATCCAAAAAAAGCATTTTCACAAAAAGGTCCGTGTGTGTGTGTGTGTGTGTGTGTGTGTGTGTGTGTGTGTGTGTGTGTGTGTGTCTGTGAACACGCTAACTCAAAAACGAAAAGTCGGTAAAATACCAAACTTGGTATTCAAGTTTAGTATCTTCCAGAGATACGACTCGAAGATTTTGAGAAAAATCCCCCACCCCCAACTACCCTTTACATGGAACTTTTTTCGAAAATTTTGATTTTCTCAAAAATGGCTCTAACGATTTTGATTAAAATTTCGTATATTAAACATATTTACCTGACAAATGAAATGTATATCTTGAATTTTCTGGGAATAGCCTCTGAAGAGTAGTTTATTCTGGATGAATTTTACTAAATTTTGAATAACTGCTAAACCGTAAGAGATGCACAAAAACTTACTACACAAAAAATGTACAGCACATTAAAACACACAATTTATGTTATATACATTTTTTCGTGGAGTTCGTCGTTTTTGTGACATTCCTTATTTTTGGTTTCTGCTATGAAAAACGTATACTTTTCTCATACAGGAACTTGTCAGCTCCTATCCATATAAACAAAGGAACTTCATTAACATAGCAACCAGCTTTTGACTATCACTTTAACCTACGGTTGTCCCTTATTTCGCTTCTACTTACAAGGAAGCGAGTAATTAGACTATTTCTGCTATTTTTTTCTGATTAGCATAAAGTAAATAGAAGTATAAGCTTTTTAAGAAGTATTTGTTGCAGGGATATGGAGAAAGTCATGTGAATGGTACACATCAGATTTTTTGTCTATCTCTTGCGGTTTACCAGTTATGCAAAATTCAATAAAAATCACCCAGAATAAAGAGGTCTTTAGAGGCCATTCCAGGAAAATTCAAATATTACATTTTATTTGGTATGTAAATATCTTAAATATAAGAGATTTTAATCAAAATCGTTACAGCCATTTTTGAGGAAATCAAAACTTTCGAATTTTTTTCATGTAAAGGGTAGTTTGAGGTGGGGAGTTTTTTCTCAAAATTTTCGCGTCGGATTCCTGGAAGATACTAAACTTAAATTCCAGGTTTGGTATTTTACCTACTTTTCATTTTTGTCTTGTCGTGTTCACAGACATACGGAGACACACACACACAGACACACACACACAAACACATACACATACACACACACACACACACACACACACGGACCATTTCCTGAAAATACCTTCTTTTGGATACAGGGGAGTCTAAAACGTCTATTTCCGGTATCGATTTTTAGTGGAATGCAATGCCCTCTATATACATAGAAAATTCAGAAAAAGTAAAAATATGATGTGTTCCATTCTCATGAGTTTCTCTGCATCGCTGTAACAAAAAGCATATTCTTCTATCCACTTTATGATAATCGAGATAAACATTCGTATACATTTTCTTAATTACTTTCTAGGTAGAAGGAATATACTGGACAAAAACTAATGTCAAATCTTTTAAAAGTGAAATCCGTTTCTATGCAGCACGGACCTTTTTCCAAACATGTTTTTTGCACACAGGGGACCGCAGAACGTGCATTTCTAGTGAAATCTCAGTAACAAACTTTTGGGTGGAATGCGATACCTTCTCTATACAATATGTACATAGTACGTTCAGAGAAAGTAAAACTCCGATGTGTTCCATTCACACGACTTTCTCTACATCTCTGTAACAAATTATTGTTAAAAAGCTTATTCTTCTATCTACTTCATGATAATCCAGATAAATACTAACAGAAATACTTTCTTGTAACCAGAAGGTAAACAATGGAATACACTAGGCTAAAACGATAGTCAAATATTCTAAAAGCTGGTTGCCATGTAGATGAAATCCGTTTCTATGCATTGCAAGGAGTTGACAATTACCCGTATGTGAAAAGTTTCAGTATTTTTAAACTTAAACCAATATAAATGAGTATCTCAAAAATGGTCAATTCCTGTAAAAAAACATATATGGTATAAATTGTATGTTTTAGAGGGACCTACATATTTTATGGGTCGTCTCCTTAGCGCGGTGGTAGCGCAGCTGCTTACCAAGCGGGACACCTGGGTTCGATCCCCACTACCGGCGTGGGATATTTTCCCCGCTGGGAGACCTGGCCCGCGGTGCACTCAGTCTCGTAAGGTCCCTGGGGGGCCAATTGAGGAGCTACTTGATGGAGAAGTAGCGGCTCCAGGTCATGAGGACCGCATTAACCGGCCGGGGGGACTCGAGGCGCTGACCACGTCTCACCCTCCAATACTGCAGCCCATCCATGACGTCTGTAGTGGACAGAGATGGGGGACGCAGCGGCCGGGCGGTAGACCAAGGTTCCCCGTGAGCTGTCGTGCCATGGAGTTTACATATTTTATGTAGTAAGATTTCGTTTATCTCGTATGCAAAATTCATCTAGAATAAAGAAGTCTTCAGAGGTTATTCTCAGAAAATTCAAGGTATATGTTTTATTTGTTGTGTAAATATCTTTAATGTACGGCATTTTAATCAAACTCATTAGAGCCATTTTTCAGAAACTCAAAAATTTCGAAAAATGTTCCATGTAAAGGGATGGGGGGATTTTCCTCAAAATATTCGTATCGAATCCTAGATAGCAAGTTTGGTACTTTACCGACTTTTCGTTTTTGAGTTATTGTGTTCACAGAGTCACTGACACACACACACACACACACACACACACACACACACACACACACGCACGCATGCATGCATAAGGAAGATACTGAACCTATATACTATATAATCGTGTGTCCTTAGGGTTGTGACTAAGGAAGGTGCTAGACTTGAAAACCTGTCCCTCATATAATACCATCAAGTACTTTTTCCTCGAATCCTTAAACCGCCCATCGTTCCTTCCAGTGACTTCCTTTACATGCACTTTCTTTTCGCTCTCTATTCAGCCCATTGCTGGTCAGTCATCCCTGCCGTCTCATCTTGAAACGATTTCAGACCCCAGGAGGTCCGTAGTTAAAATCCCGGTTACGAATTGAATGTTTCAGTCTGACTATATTTCCAACTCCTATCCTACACACGGCTAACGTGTAACGGCAAGAAGAAATTGCCAACTTCACTACTTTTATTTTTTTCTTCCGTTTCATACGCTTCAATCTCTACAATGCCGCGCCGGGTCCGAGTGGTTAGACCACTTGCCTTTCACCTAGTGTTATTTTAGGTGGACAAAGCGGCACAGGGATGAGATTTCTCCAGGTTCTTCGGTTTCCCCCGCCATTACATTCCACCGGTGCTCCATCTCCATTCCATGTGTCATCAGTGTCATCGCCTGCGGTGCCATATGTAGCAAAAGTGGGCGTTAAACACTACCAAAAAAATCTCCAAATACAAATTTCTAAATCTGTTAATCAACTTTCTTCTCTTCGTCGCTAAGTGAATGTTTCGGAATTATACAGTAACACACGTCACTGAAAACCTTTCATTACCGCTTCCTTGATCCATTCTTCAAGTGGACTACTAGAAAGACAGTTTTTCTTTTGGAAATAATTGCTGTTTCACACAAGCCGTGTGTAAGACAGGAGTTGGATAGGTAGAGTTAGACTGAAAAGTTCAATGCCGGCTATGGCATTGAACTTTTCAGTCTGACTCTACCTATCCAGTTTTTCTGTTTTTTCTCTCTATCTCTCTCTCTTTCTCTGTTGTTGATATTGTTCCTATCTTTATAGCTTTTTAACGACAGGTCATATTTGTTGTAACGGTTGCTTCATTTGTTGCTGTTGTTTTTTTATTCTTATATATGAGATATTTTTGACAAACGAAATGTATATCTTGAATTTTCTGGTAATGGCCTCTGAAGATTTCTTCATTTTAGATGACCTTTTTATAACTGGCAAACCATACAAACACTTACTTCAGAAAAATGTAGATCTCATTAAAAACATAATTTATGTCAAATACATTTCTTGTGGTGTTAACCGTTTTCGAGATATTCCGGATTATTAGTTTAAATTTCAACCCACTTAAACTTTTTTCAAAGTCATTTCAGGGGTTCATAACAAAAACAGCACTTGTCACATTTTATGAATTTTTCTGAACAGATGCGAACATCTCTGTAAAGTGGATCGAAACTCACTTCATTGGGCATCTTTGTTTTATTACGAACCACAACTGTTCTCATGGACCTGAGTAGGTATCACGGACAAAAAGTAATGGACTGCATGCCTGCACCTTGTACACTCGAACTTTCTTTAATTTGATGAGAGCGCTGGAACATTTCTTTGAAGTATGGTTGAACTACCTGTTTAACGTTAAAAAGCATACCAGTTTGTTCATCTCTGAAAGGTGCAGGAGAGCTCCGAAAGGTTCTTATGGTTTTCATCCCATTCTTCTGGTGTCTCAATTATTGCTTTTCTTTTCTTTTTTGCAACCAAGGAGAAATGTTGATCACTAGACAGATAAGAATGCCCACGAATGGTAAAAGGTAGGTCATCTTTTTGAACATCTTGAATGAGTGTACCAATACATACAGAAAATGCAACACCACAAAGTTCTTATTCTGCCCTGCGCAAACATCGGATATGAGAATAAGTTATTTTTGTGAGTTTTGCTTGTTATATAAATAATGTAACAACAATGAAGTTACTTTATTTTGTCTTTTTTTGCTTATACCTTCGTGATAGGCATGCATTGTTGCATCATTGTTTCCTAGATCATGCACACCAAACATGTAGTACCATAATTTTCAAGAGTAAAATATGGCCTTAGTTGTAAGATGTGGAAGTGGCAAATTATGCATGTAATGAAAGTTGATTATAGTAGCTGAACCCTCTGCCGCAAACATTTTATATTTCCTCCGCATCTCATAAAATGCTTCTGCCCTTCGCAAGTGCAGCTCCCTCTCTGTAGACAGCCTATTATTGTCATTTTCATCTGAGGTGTAGGGTCGTGGCACCCCCATCACCCAGTGGATTCCACTGCAATTAGCCTCCCGAGTATTGGCGGGAAATCCATATCGCTGATACTAGGAGGAAATGCCTAGCTCCACCTAAAGATCGAAGGGCAGCAGGTTTAATCTTGTAAACCAAATAATAGCAATGGAAAAACCAAAGTTGGAAATTAGTACCCCAGGTGGTACATCAGTTAGGCTGACGAATGCACCATCTATGGAGGCAAGCTCCGCGGATTCTGGGGAGGGGCAACCATTGCTTGAAAAGGATCCCTTTAAAAGGAGCTTGTTGTTAGCCAGATATCCACCAAATATGGAGGTGAAAAATACAGATATTCTTGAGGAAGAAAAGGATAAACTTAGACCAAAATTAAATGAAGTATATGCTCTAAGTAGAGAGTTAAAAATGAAATTATAGAACTCAAAGAAGAGAGATTACGTTAATGTCAGAGAAGAGCTGAATAAGACCAATAAGATTATCCTTGATAAAAACGAGTATCATACAGACGAAGAGGAATTAGCCAGAGAAGTAGACTAGATCCACATAAAGAATATGCCAAATAAAAAAAAAAGGAAAGCTGAATCTTCACCAGAAGTTGATAGTTCCAAAACCAAAGATAATAGATCTAAAGGATATGGAGAAGATATAATACAACCTAAAGAGAAACAGCCACCACCAATTAATGTGGTTGGAATAAGTGATTATAACAAGTTGCGGCTGCTAATGAATTCAGTCACTGACAAAGAATATCAGGTACTTACTATGAATAACAATGTATTCAAAATTAACGTTCCAGACCCTGATACTTACAGGGCCCTGGCACAAAAACTCAGGACTGTGAATATTCAATGGTATACGTATGAAAACAAACAGGAAATACCAATTCGTGTCATTGCTCGAGGAATTCATGCATCATGCGATGTAGAAGAAATCAAGGAAGACTTATTAAAGAGAGGATATAAAATTCTTGATGCTGTTAATATACTTACTAGTGAAAATAAGGTAAATGTAAAAGAACAAATTGTTGTTCCACTTTTTATGTAAACATTTGACAACACAGAAAGTACAAATATATATGAGATCACATCTATTCTTAAGACAGTGGTAAAACTAGAACTACTGAGGAAAAATTCCAAATTGATTCCACAATGCAAAAGGTGTCAAGGGTTTAATCATACTCAAGCTTATTGTCAGAGAGAAGCATACTGTGTTAAATGTGCTGGTAAGCACCACACTAGAGACTGTAGAATAAGCAGATAAACTGTTCCAAAATGTATTAACTGTAAGGGAGCACACCCAGCAAACTATAGGGGATGTGAGGTTGCTAAAGAGCTCAAAAAAGGCGCAACTGGATAGTGGCACAGAATCAAAGGACACAACAAATATACAAAACGTATTACAACAGAGAAAAGAAAACTGAAGTTTTAGAAAACAAACCAGGAACCTCTGGACAAAGAGAACAAAATTACGTACAAGTAATGCGAACAAATCAAAATGGAAATGAGAGTACATTTACTGAAACACTTAGTCTGATTCTTAGTAGGATTGACGAACAAAATGAAACAAAATAGATTGAAAAAAAAATAGGGAGAAAGGTGGAAAACAAGGTAAGCAAGAAAAAATGAACTGTCTTAGAATTGCAAAATGGAATGCCAATGGGCTTAAGCATAAGACACATGAACTGGAAGTTTTCCTATGGAATGAAAAAAATTTACATTTGTTTAATATCTGAAACACATTTCACTACACAATCCTATATCAAATTACGGGGATTTAGAATGTATCACACAATTCATCCTTCTAATACAGCAAGAGGAGGTTCAGCTGTGATAATTAAAGAATCAATTAAACACACTGAAGACATACAAATATCACTAGAATTCATGCAAGCAACCACTGTTAGCGTGCAAATCAAGTATTCAAAAATAAATATAACAGCAATATATTGTCCTCCACGATATAGGGTAGAAAAAGATGAATATTTAGACATGTTTAAGACACTTGGTAGGACATTTATTATTGGAGGAGATTTTAATGCAAAACATACTTATTGGGGACCAAGGTTGATAACCCCTAAAGGTAGACTGATCTACGAAGCAGGAATGAAAGCGAATTGTGACTTTTACTGTCCAGAATCACCAACATACTGGCCCTCCGATCGAAACAAGGTGCCAGACATCATTGACTTCTTTGTTATCAAGGGTTTATCTAAGCATTTTATACAGATAGATCATTGCGATGATCTTTCATCTGATCATACACCTAAGGTGATATACAAAAAGAAACACCAGTTAAACTAACTAGTCAAAAAACAAACTGGAAACGATTCAGAGATACACTTGATAACCTCATTGAACTTCAAATGCTACTTAAAACTCCAGAACAGATAGAACAAGAAATTGATCTGTTAATTGTTAAAATTCAGCATTCAGCTTGGACGAATACACAGTTACATCTAAGATATATGGCAAAACCAAAATAAGTTATCCTCTTGAGGTACGAGAGTTAGTTAATGAAAAAAGAAAAGCTCGTAAAAAACGGCAAAACAATAGAACTCCATCAGACAAAATGATAGTTAATCGGCTAAGCAATAAACTCAAAACAATGATAACAGAAATAAAAAATGAAGCTGAAACCAATTATCTCCAAGACCTGGCTGCAGATAAAGATACCGGTTACTCTCTCTGGAAAGCAACTAAGGGTCTTAAAAAACCAATAATACAAGCGCCATCCATTAGGAAAAAAATAATAATTGGGCAAGAAGTGATAAAGAAAAATCAGATGTATTTGCTGAGTATCTGGAGGAGATCTTTAAACCATTCTCTAGACAAACAGCTGATGAAAATATAGTAATAAATTATCTTAATAATATTCCAGAAATTAAAGTAGTAACTCTGAAAGAGCTCAAACAGGAAATTAATAATGTGGGTTCAAAAAAAAAAGAGCCCCAGGATATGACCTAATTACAGGACAGGTGCTTAAAGAGCTACCTAATAAAGCATTAGTGAAAATACTACATATCATAAATGCTGTTATGCGACTGAGATATGTGCCTAGACCATGGAAAGTTGCAGAAGTTATTATGATTTTAAAGCCAGGGAAGGACCCCAATGATAAAAAGTCATAGATACCTATATCTCTGCTACCAGAATTATCTAAAATATTTGAAAGATTGCTGCTTAGCCGCTTAAAACCTATATTGCAAGATAGAAAACTGATTCCAGATCACCAGTTTGGATTCAGGAGCAAACATTCAACCATCGATCAGGTACATAGAATAACTCGAATAATAGAGGAGTCACTGGAAGAAAATAAAATATGTTATAGTATATTTCTTGATGTAACCCAAGCTTTTGATAAGGTGTGGCATGTTGGGTTAAATCTCAAGTTACAAAGGCATTTACCAAAACAATACTGTGATATATTACAATCATATCTCTCAGAGAGGTTTAGAGTTAAACATGGAAATAAATGAAAGGAAATAAATGCGGGAGTCCCGCAAGGAAGTGTCCTTGGACCGATATTGTACCTGCTGTATGCAAGTGATATCCCACAAAATCCAGAAATACGATGGCCACCTTTGCTGACGATACCGTCATTTTAGCTGTTGGAGAAACAGAAGAAGCAGCAATTAATAAACTTCAAATTGCAATATATGAAGTTAACGCTTGGACTAAAAAGTGACGTATTAAACTTAATGAAACAAAGTCTACTCATGTTAATTTTACAAATAAAAAAATAAAAAACCTACCTGTGATTATGAACAAACAAATAATCCCATATGCAAACCAGGCCAAGTATTTGGGCATGATACTTGATGCTAAGTTGTAATGGAAGGCACATGTCGAAAAGAAAAAAGAACTCGACATAAAATATAGAAAAATGTATTTTCTCTTAGGAAGACATTCTGAGCTTAATATACAAAATAAATTGCTCCTGTATAAGCAGATATTAAAACCTGTATGGACGTACGGATTGCAGATCTGGGGATGCACCAAGAAAACAAATATACAAATTATACAAAATTTTCAAAATAAAGTGCTACGTGGTGTAGTAAATGGTACATTAGGAATGACAATTCATAGATACTTAAAAATGGACACCGTTAGAGAAGAAATAAGAACCAGGGCAGTGAAGCATGAAAACCGACTTCACACAGATTCAGATCCTCTTGTGTTTCAGTTGTTGGAAACCAGTGTACCAAGAAGACTAAAAAAGACAAAACCTGAGGACTTAGCACAGTGATGTTATTGCGTGAAAAATGCAATGATTAGCTGAATATATTCTATGGAATAATTACTGCCAAACAGTCATATAATCATGATAATGAAGCTACTAGATAAGTTTTACACTTATTATAGTATGCATTAATTAAAAAGAATCATCTGAAACAGCTGCTAACTTTTGTTGATAAACATCACAAAATGAGGACGTGTCTGATCGAGGACACACAAAGGATATGTTGAAAGTGTCAAAGAATTTCCAGTAAGATTTATATGGAATGTTAATTTGGAATTCATCTAGAAACAGTTTGTGCATCTGCTTAACAGAGAGTGATGCTGGAAAGTATCTCTTGTGAGGGTATCTTGAACAGAATAATGCGACTATCTAGGCTGGAACATCTGCATATGTTCTCATGCCTTCCTTGCTTATCTTTAGGTGAACTTTGATTGTTCAGAAGTGACCTCTGAACAGAACGCAATCGGCCTCTTGTGATTTCGTGAATGCTTAAGAATGCATTGCGACACCATGCGATTCAACAGGTGCTGCATCTCTCTCCTTCACACGAAGTTATAGTAAAATGATACATTGTGCATATACTGGATACCTAGCTCTCGATCTTTGCTTGACAAGCTCCTTATGTATTAGGCCTGCAAGATGAAAGTCTTGAATATCTTTGGTTGTCAGGTTGTAAAAGTAAATAAAAATCGTATTTTGTTGTTCTTCATTTACTGTCTCAAAACATCTGTATCTCTTGCATCTGAAATCAAAGTTAGGAGCGCTATAAATAACCATGACATAAACAGAACGGTAATTACAACAAAAGTTGCATGTAAAAATAATAATGACTGGAAAAGAAACTATCCTCAGAGAATTACAAACTTCGAATTCAGTAGGTCTACTAACCTGCAGTCGCCACCATCATGTTTAGCTTCAACCTTCTTTCCAACATGATTTATGTGTTCTAGTCCCATAATCTTCGATTTCTTTACCACATTTGCTTTCCTGCCTTTCCTTTTTGTCTTCTTTGAGCACTCATAACTACAAGTATCGCTGCTTGAATTATTATTCGAAGGCATTTCCTCGTCAGTGTTCATTTAGCAAGGGTTTCAGGATAATAATGTCGTGTTGGAGCCCGTGAATAACAATCCTGGCAACAGGAACACAAAAATAGCCCTATTCACTTGACAAAGGTTATTCTTGTGAAAATCAGCCATGACAAGGGTTGTTTTTGTACAACCGGGTATTTTTCACCGTGGGCCGATTTTTACGGTATTCGTACCATCATCGTATGTGCATCTTGACCATGACCACTAGAATGCGTCATAATCACAAAATTCATAAAATCTGGCAAGAGCTGTTTTTGTTATGAACCCCTCATTTTTTCTCTTTGTTTACTCCTGGCAAGCAAAGAGATTGCAATTTTAACTGTTGCACACAGCGACCGGCTTTAGCGCCTGTGCATTTTCTTATTTCTCTCCTACTTACAAGGAAGCTAGTAATAAGACTAATTTTGCCAATGTTTATATTGATTACCATTATATAGATAAAAGAATAATCTTTTGAATAAAAGCTTTGTTTGCTGAACAGCTAGAAAACATCATGCTAATGGAACACATATTTTTCCCTTCTAGTTACGAGAAACCAAATAGTGACAAGCTTTGTTAATGTTTATTCCAATTAGCATGATTAGATAGAACAATACGCTTTTTAATAATAATTTGTTACTGAAAGAGAAAGTCATGTGAATGGAACACATCAGACTTTTTTGACATATTCACTACTGTGGGAAATTCAACCACTGACTGTGAACGAAGTTGCATGTAATAGAATAAAAGAGCTGATTGAATTTACCAAAATATCAATTGTTTTTCTGTAATTCAGAGGGGGGATTATTGATCATCTTAGTCCCTCCCTGGGTTCAACTATGGATTGAATAAAGTATAAATTAGCGGGCACATAGTCAGGACACGAATGTAGTGCGGAAATCTGACAGGCTGTTCCAACTCGATTTGTGAGTCAGAGTACACACGCGTCCTTAACCACAAAATTTGGAACCAAGTGTGGTAGAAAAAACGCCACAAGACAACTGTAATAAATGTTACCCGCCCCTGTGGTACGGTGATGGCATATCTACCTCATATTAAAGAATTCCCCAGATCGAATCTCAGAAATGGCGAATTATCCGAATAAGTTTTTTTCGGAGTTTCCCTTATGCTGAAAATACTGAAAATGCAAATTCCGGATTGCTGTAAGTTCTATGAAACGCGGGACCATTTGAGCGCATGGTTTCACTCATGATATTGATATTCGGATATGCCTACCACGTTAAAGAACGTTAAATGTTACATATATATATTTGTGTGTGTGTGTGTGTGTGTGTACATATACATTGGTGTACAAAAGCTAAGGACGGGATGGATCCACTAACATAACATACGAACTATTTGGTGGAAATGAATGAGCGGGAGCATGTTGCCAGTACACAGAAAGCGAGATTATAGCGCCAAATTGGGCAGTTGAAGAAACAGAAGAAGACAGCAAGCTGTTACGGCGTACTGCAACATGGCCCACACGAGGAAGAATGATCGGGAAACTGGCAGAATGGCGAGTGATGACCAGGAGTTGGATATTGCTCACAGCATGTTTCACGTGCCGTCCAAACAATGGACACTGCTGTTTCCAGGAGAGGAGGTGGGCGACCATGGTCAAATACAGCAACAGGCACGACGGCTGGTGCAGTTGCAACAGGACTGCTATTCACGCACTCTTGCTACACAGTGGCAAGGCGACTGCATAGACGTGTTCCATTGAGATCCGCACATCGTTTGCGATGGTGACAAGAGCATCAGAATTGGACCAAGGAAGACCGGGTTCGCGTGCAGATACATTCTGAATAGTGCTTCTCGACGAAGTTATCCAGTAAGGGGTGGGAACACGTAGTGAACCCAAGAACATCCTTGAACATAATACTTTTGGTGGTCCGGATGTTATGCTGTCCGGATGTTGCATGGCGTACCGATCTTCAAATTTTTGGACAGGGTACGTACGCTCACTAGTAAAACTGTTCTCCTCCCCCATGTACAGTCGGCCCTGACCATTTTTATGGATGACAGTGGACGATCGTACGAGGATATTCTGCCCGTTTTCCTCATTTGAAGCCCATTTATTGAACACGTGTCAAGCTCGAGCAAGCATCACACACACTTTTAAACACCATGTCCCTATTCAATTACGATGCGGTGACTTTAGTGTAGCTTATTTTCTAAGTCATTTCTGTTCGTCTCATTGAATATTCCGTTTAGTTGCCTACTGCAGCAGTGAATGTTATTTTCCTCCTTAGGTTTTGCACACCAGTGTATGTGTGTGTCTGAGAGAGAGAGAGAGAGAGAGAGAGAGAGAGAGAGAGAGAGAGAGAGAGAGAGAGTGTATTGTTCGCCCAAAATCCTTCAGACCAAGAACTACTAGAGTTGGTTAGATGCAAGCTGTAAGACAACACTCAGTTGGATAGGTAGAGTCAGATGAAAATTTGAATGCCATAGCCGGGATTTGAACCACGGATCTCCCGATCTCTAACGGTTGCTCTGCCATCGAGCTACCATGACAACATGCCGGCATAGAATTGACACACGACTTGTGTGAAAAAAACATTAATCCAACACTCAGTTATTCATTTTATAATCGAGTCTTGTTTCTCCTGAATACGTGATATCAAAATGCTTAGGCAGAGCGATCATTTTGTGCTTTAATTCCGTAAAAATAAACACATGACTATTTCGAAATACTAATACCCCAACAAAAAGTACTTTTGCGGCTTTTATCGCATTTACTTTAATGGCCTCTACATTTTTCCTGTAGTAAATTTTTTCGAAAACGTTTCTTTCACAGAAACTTAATAGTATTCATTTTGATTGTGTAAATATTTAAAATATTGGAGTTTTTAATAAAAGAAGTATTACACACATATTTGCAAAATAAAATAACTATTATCTTGAATCACCCCTTCCTTTTAGGGCGTTACTTTTTGTGGCAGTATTCTTTTAACAGTAAAAAATTCATACTAAACGAGAAAAAATAGCAGAAATAGCCTCATTACTTCCTTCCTTGTAAGTGGAAGCGAAATAAGGGAGTACCATAGGTTAAAGTGATAGTCAAAAGCTGGTTGCTATGTGACTGAAGTTCCTTTGTTTGTATGTACACGAGTTGACAAATTCTTGTATGAGAAAAGTACGTTTTTTAAAGCTGAAACCAATAACAAGGAATAGCTCAAAAACGACCAACTCCACGAAAAATATGTATATAACATAAATTGTTTGTCCTAACGTGCTTCACATTTTTTGCATTGCAAGGTTTTTGTCCATCTCTTACGGTTTAGCAGTTATGCAACATTCTGTCAAATTCATCCAGAAAAACAAGACTTCATAAGCTATTCCCAGAAAATTCAAGATATACATTTTATGTGTGATAGAAATGGCTTTAATTTTTGGTATTTTAATCAGAATCGTTAGAGCCATTTCTAAAAAAAAAAAAGTTCGAACATTTTTCCATGTAAAGCGTAGTCTGGGGTGGGGATTTTCTTGAAAATATTCATGTCACATCCTTGAAGGATACCAGAGTCTTTTCATTTTTGAGCTATGCTGTCCTCAGACACACGCACACACGGACCTTTTTCTAAAAATTTATTTTATCGGATTTAGGGAGACCCAAAACATGTATTTCCTGTGAAATGTCGGTATCAAATTTTTGGGTGGAATGTACATAGTACGTGTAGAGAAAGTAAGAAGGATAAAATGCTTGTTTTTTTTTTTTGGTAGTGTTTAACGCCCGCTTTAACCACTTATGGTACTGCAGGCGGTGACACATATGATCATGAATGAAGATGGAGCATCGGTGGGATGCGATTGCGGGGGAAATCGGAGAACCCGGAGAAAACCCGCTCCAGCACCGCTTTGTCCACCACAATTCTCACATGCGGTAGCTAGATGGAACAATTATATAGATCTTAAAAGAGTCAAGATCGCTTTCAGGATACTGATAACGTTGAAGTATTGTGTGGTGTTTCAGCATCAGATGTAGCTGGTGGCTTCAAAATACTGTAAAACTTTCTGTGAAAAACAGTGAATTCCGTCATAATATGATGAACCCTTTGTCCTGCTTTTTCAGCACGTTTGAAAAGAGATAAAGAAGTCATCTTAATACTATTGGAGTAGAATCGGAAACTCCCATAGTTTTTTAAGAACTGGTAAGCACATATTTTGGCCAGAGCTGTAAGAAAAGTAGTTAAGGTTAGGTATCGTACTCAGCTAGAGAATTCGGTTGTTATTTTTTATTTATTTCATTTTTTCGCTTCTCAGGTGTGTTGTTGACAGATGTCGACTCATACTGCTTTTTACGTTTACGGAACTTGAAAACGCGCAGTTAATTAGAAACGTACGGCAATGCAACGTTGCACGCATGTATAGCTTCTATTCACGTGACTTGAAAAAATTATGACGTCTAAATAATCGTCATTTTAATTGAAATGTGTAATTAATGAAGTTTCATTATATAGTTTAACATAAGCAACACCTACCCCTTTACACCCTCTTTCATCTGGTGCTACAAATCTTTATGAAGTTTTAGTTAACATACTAAGCCATTAAGTTCATAATCCATCATCAGCTATCCCCATATCTTTCCTTTAAGTTTTGTTGGTTATAGTACTTTAATTTTCTACTGAAAGCTCTAGGATCTACCCCACATAGGACCTGGAATAGAACCATAAGCTTAGTAGTTATTTTTAAAAAACCTTATTATTTATTTAAAACTTAATTCAGTAATGCCACACACGCACGCGCAAGACAACATACTATATATAAAAATACTCCAAAAACGGTTTATATATATATATATATATATATATATATATATATGGGTGTGTCTGTGTGTGTGTGTGTGTGTATATCTATATAAAATAACAGGAGATAAGAGATAGAATGTATGGAAAGTAGAGTCGGTCAAGTCAGCTTTCTGTCTCGCTCGTTTCTCGCCGTCACTTAGCACGCAACTCGCAGCCAGTAGGTGTAGCTGAACCGGTCAAGTCAGCATTCAGTCTCACTCGTTTCTCGTTGTCACATAGCCGGCACTCACAGCCAGTAGATGAAGCTGTACCGGTCAAGTCAGCATTCAGTCTCACTCGTTTCTCGCAGCCGCTTAGCGCGCCTCTTGCAGCCAGTAGATGCAGTTGATCTGGCCAATTCAGCATTCAGTCTACCTCGTTTCTCGCTGCCGCTTAGCGCGCCTCTCGCAGCCAGTACATGCAGGTGAGCCGGTCAAGTCAGCTTTCAGTCTCGCTCGTTTCTCGCTGCCACTTAGCACGCAACTCGCAGCCAGTAGGTGTAGCTGAACCGGTCAAGTCAGCATTCAGTCTCACTCGTTTCTCGCTGCCGCTTAGCGCGCCTCTTGCAGCCAGTAGATGCAGCTGATCTGGTCAATTCAGCATTCAGTCTACCTCGTTTCTCGCTGCCGCTTAGCGCGCCTCTCGCAGCCAGTACATGCAGGTGAGCCGGTCAAGTCAGCTTTCAGTCTCGCTCGGTTCTCGCTGCCACTTAGCGCGCCTCACGCAGCCAGTAGATGCAGCTGATCTGGTCAATTCAGCATTCAGTCCACCTTGTTTCTCGCTGCCGCTTAGCGCGCCTCTCGCAGCCAGTACATGCAGGTGAGCCGATCAAGTCGGCTTTCAGTCTCGCTCATTTCTCTCTGCCAGCCAGTAGATGTAACTGAGCCGGCCAAGTCAGCTTTCAAACTCGCTCGTTTCTTGCTGCCATTTAGCGCGCCTCTCGTAGCCAATAGATGTAGCTGAGCTGAACAAGTCCGCTTTCAATCTCGCTCGTTTCTCGCTACCACTTAGCGCGCCTCTAGCAGCCAGTAGAGGTAGCTGACCCGGTCAAGTCAGCAGTCAGTCTCGCTCGTTTCTCTCTGCCACTTAGCGTGCCTCTTGCAGCCAGTAGATGCAGGAGAGCCGGTCAAGTCAGCAGTCAGTCTCGCTCGTTTCTCACTGTCACTTAGCGCGCTTCGGGCAGCCAGAAGTTGTAGCTGAACCGGCCAAGTCTGCTTTCAGTCTCGCTCGTTTATCACTGTACTTAGCACGCCTCTCACAGCCAGTAGATGTCGCTGAGCCTGACAAAGCAGCTTTTAGTCTCGCTTGTTTCTCGCTGTCACTTAGCGCGCCTTCGCAGCCAGTTGATATAGCTGTTCCAGTCAAGTCAGCTTTCAATCTCGCTCGTTTCTCGCTGTCACTTAACGCGACTCTCGCAGCCAGTAGATGTAGCTGAACCGGTCAAGTCAGCTATCAGTCTTACTCGTTTGTCGCTGCCTCTTAGTGTGCCTCTCGCAGTCAGTTGATGTAGCTGATCCGGTTGTCAGCTTTCAATCTCGCTCGTTTTTTCGCTTTCACAGTCTCTCGCACCTAGTTGATACAGTAGAGTAGTTCAAGTCAGCTTTTAGTCTCGGTCGTTTCTAGCTGTCACAGCGCGCCTCTCACAGCCAGTAGATACAGCCGAGCCGGTAAAGTCAGTTTTCAGCCTGCCTTGTTTCTCGCTGCCACTTAGCGCGCCTCTGGCAGCCTGTAGTTACACCTGAGGCGATCAAGTCAGCTTTCAGTCTCACACGTTTCTCACTGCCGTTTAGCGCGCCTCTCACATCCAGTAGATGCAGCTGAGCCGGTCAAGTCAGCTATGAGTCTCGCTCGTTTCTCGCTGCCACTTAGCGCGTCTCTCGCAGCTAGTAGATGTAGCTGAGCCGGTCAAGTCAGCTATGAGTTTCGCTCGTTTCTCGCTGCCACTTAGCGCGCCTCTCACAGCCAGTAGATGTAGCTGAGCCGGTCAAGTCAGCTATGAGTCTCGCTCGTTTCTCGCTGCCACTTAGCGCGCCTCTCGCAGCCAGTAGATGTAGCTGAGTCGGTCAAGTCAGCTATGAGTCTCGCTCGTTTCTCACTGCCACTTAGCGCGCCTCTCCCAGCCAGTAGATGCTGCTGAAGGCATAGCTGGCTGGCATAAGTGAGCTTGACTAGCGAGCGTACGACTCTCGATTACCCGCAAGACGCATAAGTTGGGCCCAGATAGTTGTGCATTAAAAAACGTAAAATTTGTATGTAATTATGTGGTTTATATGCATTAGCGTCCTAGAAAATATTGTTATCTAAAATCGCACAAAAATGGTGAAATAAATTTTAAAAATTGAGATTGTGAGTATATTTAATATTCGTTATATTGGAAAATACAAGTTAATATTATAATCCACCAAAATAATATATTAGTGTAAAACTCACCGATATTTCTGTAATGGAACAGCTGCTGCTAAAGTGAACTTAATTCTTCCCATTGCATTGTATTTTTGCAATCACTTAAAGGTTTGTAAACAGAAACGGTTCTTCGTTGCTTCTGAGAACTGATTTGTTCGGAGAAAAAACTACGATCGGCAACAACAGACAATATAGTTGCATATTTAAACTTTACAATTTCTTCCAGCGACAATATTTCCTTAATGTCCAGCAATGTTTTCTTCGTTTTGCCAGAAATGTTATTTTCAATATGTTGTAATCTATGGTACCCTGGTTTTTTTTTGTAGTACATATTTAAAGTTTTCAACTACTTGTTTTGCAACTTGACCTGGCGCGGATTTTAGCTTTAGTGAGAGACTTTCTGTAAAGTGGTAGGTCATTTCGTTCGAGCGCTGTGATGGCTGTAGAAAAGTGACCTAATGTAAATTAATTCCTCCTTTATCCTTCGCGTCAACAAATGCTTTCTGCTTCATTTTCATTTAGTTCTTGAAGTATGTTCATGATAATGTCAAAGTTGTTACAATAATATGGCAGCCTGCAACCAGGTCTCCCATCTCGTAATGATCGGTTTAGGAGGTAGTGGAATTCCTGGAGGCAGCTGTTTAAACAATCTCGATCTACTCGGAAATTTAAGGAAAACTTTTTTTTACGCTTGATATTAAACTATTAACTGTAGGAAAATTTCAGCGCACAGTTTCACTCAGGCGATGCATTGCTTGCGCCAAGCATGTTACATGAATCAGTCTACTATAAAGCAGTTTTAACCCCTCTCCTGCCCTATCCATATATGGGGCTGCGTCAGACAAAAAGAAAACTGCATTTTCATACTATAATGGCAACATTGCATCATTGAATATTTTCGTAATAGTTAAATGATTTATCGTTGTTATTTCTTGCACTATTAGAAGATAAGTCTTTGACAGTCCATTTTTACCGAGTGTACCGAGAATTACACGCACCTGAGTTTCATCCATGGAAACCCAGATTAGATTATCCTTAATAGAATCACGAATTTCTTGTATTGTTTTTTATAAAGTAATGGAACGTGATGTTTGCGAAGAGTAGACTCACGTGGTATAGCGTGTTTTATGTACATTTCTAAGAATGCACTTAATTTAGGATGTTCTAATTTATAGAGCGGAATATCAGACAACAGAAAGCTTTACATTGGTCCCTATCAAAGGTTGACAACTGTGGCCTGAAGTTGAACAAATTGCTTCATTTGGGATACCCGTAAGACATTTAGCTATGACTGCTTAGCACTAATTTTTAGTGAAACATTTTTAAAATGTTTTGCTGTTTTTAAATGTTGCGTCACTTGGAAACGAGTGTCTGCCTTTCACACGCAACACAAAATAAAACCATCTTCGTTTTCACGTACAAATACATTTATTTGAGTAGATACACTCGATGGTATTTTATCTGCTATAACTAGAGAACACTGGAGGTTAACGCAATCACTCTACCGAACTGCATCTTATTATCGTCCAACTGAATAAGTTTACATCGGCAGTTCTTTGATATAATATTCGCCGCGTTAACAATCGGAAATTCTGAAAATGCCACACCCACCGCTCGTCGTTTACTGTCTCAGGCTTTTTATTTTATTAATTTGTTTTGAAATACGTAATCAATTACATTTTTTAAACATTTTCCTGTGAAAAATCGAAATAATTATAAAATTCACGATATTCTCTAAATATTAAGCAATTACGAAAAAATCGAAAACATGTACAGTAAAATTTACATGTTCGGACTCAGGAAACATTGTTTTGTGCACTTTTAACATTATTCATATGTTTTAACCAAATAAAAAAGTTGTTATTACATAGCAATATTATTACATAACATAAGTCATGTAATAATTATGCCCTACTCATAAGTCCCGTTAATAACAAGACTGCGGTGTGATGCTCGGAACCTCGTATAATTAATCCTGCAAGTTATATTATTTCATCTATTAAAATGATTTAAGATTTAAATAAAGTACAGGATAAATATGGTATTTACATAACCACACTAGGGAAAGGGTTAAAAACGAAATGTGGTATCACATAATCTGCAGAAATATGTTCGTGGTCTCCACTTTTATTAAAAATAAGTGTGTATATATTTTACTACTCCTAAGACACTTTTGTTTCAAGAAATAGTTCAGTTTTCAGTATGGGTTTGTCATTAACGATTAATACCGCTGATTCAAACTGTTTGCTGCGAACGCGTTTGGATATATGCACTGTTAAACGATGACTCACCCTGAATTATTACTGGGGCCCTGATTTTTAGCCGTTTATAACTGCAGGCTTAGCTATTTACTATCTTCTATCTTTAGGTTTTTAAATTGTCCCTAGATTTTTAATAAGTTTTTGTTGTTGTTGTCAATACGGTTTTAAGCAATTTTCCTATCTATTTAACCCTGCTGGTCTGTTCGAATTTACTATACGGATGTACTGCTCGGGTCAATATGAAACCGAATTATTATAATTCAGTATAATCAGATAAAATGAGTCATAAATCATAAATAAGTCAAAATATACTTTTTATTATTATTGTTAATTATTACAAACAACTGGAACCATTATATATCATGAATTACTTTATATTTTATAGAACTATTGAAAAATATTAAATATAATATTACAATAATTACTGAATACAAATTTGACGGATATTATTCTTCAGAAAGAACAATCTGAACACAAATAAGTGATATGCACTTATGTAATGTGTTTACCACACTTTCCACATAGCATGTTTGTTTTGTTGTCATTTTTCGATGGACAAAACCTACAGCGTGCACGTTTTACAGTTTTTCATTCTGGCGCAGAGTCTGATACCTTACCACATTTTCAGGGGTTTGAATTCTCTTCACTATTTTTAACGATTCTTCTGTCCTTGGAAAATAATTTCTGGATGCAATATTTCATTTAACAGAGATTTCCCAAGTTCCTCTAGAAATAGTCGTCTTCTTGTTCATATTCCATTTAGGGTCTATGGCAGTTCATAAGATACACGCATTGAAAGCAGAAACATCAAGAATGTTATAGAAAACAAGCATTGGCCACCGATTTGTTTTCCTTTTGCACGTATATGACTCACTGCTTGATCTAGTGTATTTACAGCTCCTTTACTAGCACTATAATTCAAATCATTTGCGGCTTCTTGTCATCTCTGTTGCTTATTTGAATATCACGGCGTGGTGTTCTAATGAGAGCTACATTTTTCTTCTTCTTTGTAATGTAATTGACTACTGTAGGTCATTTGTGAAGTAAAACGTAGAACTATGTACTTCCCCTCCGTTCATTTGTTGTGGAAGCTCCGGCTTGTTTTTACGTACAGTTCCCAACATCGTCAATTTTTGTTTCAGAAGCAGCTGTGCCAAGTTGTATGAAGTAAAAAAATTGTCATAAGTTACATTTTGGCCAATCAGCTCATATGTAAGATCACAGACTACTCATACCTTGATTTTTTTCTGACGCTGCTCCTTGATCTTTTCTTGTGTATACTTGTGCTTTTAGAAGATACGATGTATCGCTGCCACAAAGAGACCATATCTTTATCCCGTATTTTGTAGATTTAGAAGGGATGTATTGCTTCGCAGGACAGCGTCCTTTAAATCCCACTAATTGTTCATCAACTGTTACATTTTCTGCAGGATTGTATAATTTAGGAAGTACTTCTACCCATTTTTCCCAAATTTTGCGAATAGGAGCAAATTTATCACTAATTCGCCTTTCTTCTCTAGTAGACCTCTTATCAAACCGCAAAACACGCTGTATGTTACAGAAAGCTTCAAGTGAAATTGTTAACCGAAATGTATTCCGGCTAGTTTCCTTACCCCACAGGCTTTTCGTTGGCTCCCCATGAGATCGATATACCCCAGCAAGAAACAGAAATCCTATCAATATTTTCCCACCATAAACTCTTGTGTCTCTCTATATTTGTCATTTCTATTATCTCTGTTTCAAGTGCTTCATGAAATTAAGCTTCAAAGGAGCTTTTTATGTTAGTTATTCTACTGGCTGCATACCTTGTAATTCCTGGCATCTTCTTGATGACATTTGAAACAGAGTGACGGCCACATTGTAGAGGTGGTTGTAACTTCCATTCAGTAGTTTTATTTATAGAAATAATAGTTTGTTCATCACTACATGTTTGAAGCCTGTTAGAATCGTTGTCAGAACCATCACTTTCAGATGTTAGAATCGTCGTCAGAACCACCACTTTCAGATGCATTACTTGTGTGATTTTCAAATTCGGAAATGGACTCACTATTAAAGGCATTAGCAAGAGGTTCTAACTCTGCTTCACTCAACATTCTTCTTGCCATGGTGTCTAAACTCAACCTTCGAAATAATGCAAAATATAACTGTGTAAGAAGAACAAGTACAATGTTGTGACAGCAATAATACTTACAGTGGTAATTATATCAAGCTATTTCAACAATGCATTATAACACATGCAACAATGCATAACAATAGTCAGGTGCTACAGAAATGTTGTATCGGGTCATAACGACCCGAATAGCACAAATGTAACACATACTATTTTTAAAAAAACTACTCATAATTTTGTAACGAATTTATAATCAGAAAATGATGATATAGCATTGGACAGTCATTAAATTTCATACAAGTGCCTGATTAAATGAGAAATATATAATGGGAACAGCGGTGATATCGGGTCATATAGACCCAAACAGAACAGCAGGGTTAAGTAAGTGGACGACAAATGCCTTCTATAACGTAATACAGATAAAAATATGAAAACTATTTTACTTCACGGAAGCATTCTATTAATATCTACTGTAATTTAAGACAATTTGATTACATAGTATACTCGTGCTAGAATTCAGCATGTATTTTTAATATATAGCACTCACGTAAAACAAATTTTCCATTCGGTGCTGTTGCTGTACGCAACCATACACAGCTCCAAATTTTGTGTTGTATTTTAATAATTACACATTATTTCCCTAGCATACCACACATGCACACTCAAAACAAACTAAATGAATTATTAAACAAACATTGTAATTCAAATGAATTGAAGAAAAAATTGATAAAATTTCTACTGAGGTTAAAACACACACACACACACACACACACACACACACACACACACACACACACACACACACACACATTTAAACTTAAGTTACCAAGTTTTATTTTTTATTTATTTGTTTTAATAAGATTCACGCATTAATAACCAAACGGATTGAACCATAAAAGTACTTAGAACCTTTCTAACTTACTTATAAGGGGGGGAAAGGGTTAAAACCTAAAAATTCGGGCCCTAGTTATTATATAACCAGTTCACACTATGGATCATACGTGTGGTTATGAGAATACTCGAGTCGCCTAACTCGTGAGCGGCTAGCTCTCGATACACGAGATTCTCATTGTCACACTCTCGAGAAGTGGTGTGGCTTACGAGAATACTCGAATTGCCTCGCTCGTGAGCGCTAGTTCTGGATACACGAGATTCTCGTTGCCATACTCTCGAGAAGTGGTGTGGCTTTCGAGATTATTCGAGTTGCCGCGCTCGTGAGCGGCTAGCTCACGATATACGAGACTCTCGAGAAGTGGTGTGGCTTACGATATTACTCGAGTCGCCGCACTCGTGAGCAGCTAGCTCCCGATACACGTGACCCTTGTTGCTACACTCTCGAGATCGAGTGTGGCTTACGATATTACTCGAGTCGCCGCACTCGTGAGCAGCTAGCTCCCGATACACGTGACCCTTGTTGCTACACTCTCGAGATCGAGTGTGGCTTACGATATTACTCGAGTCGCCGCACTCGTGAGCAGCTAGCTCCCGATACACGTGACCCTTGTTGCTACACTCTCGAGAAGGAGTGTGGCTTACGATATTACTCGAGTCGCCGCAGTCGTGAGCAGCTAGCTCCCGATACACGTGACCCTTGTTGCTACACTCTCGAGAACGAGTGTGGCTTACGATATTACTCGAGTCGCCGCACTCGTGAGCAGCTAGCTCCCGATACACGTGACCCTTGTTGCTACACTCTCGAGAAGGAGTGTGGCTTACGATATTACTCGAGTCGCCGCACTCGTGAGCAGCTAGCTCCCGATACACGTGACCCTTGTTGCTACACTCTCGAGAAGGAGTGTGGCTTACGATATTACTCGAGTCGCCGCACTCGTGAGCAGCTAGCTCCCGATACACGTGACCCTTGTTGCTACACTCTCGAGAAGGAGTGTGGCTTACGATATTACTCGAGTCGCCGCACTCGTGAGCAGCTAGCTCCCGATACACGTGACCCTTGTTGCTACACTCTCGAGAAGGAGTGTGGCTTACGATATTACTCGAGTCGCCGCACTCGTGAGCAGCTAGCTCCCGATACACGTGACCCTTGTTGCTACACTCTCGAGAAGGAGTGTGGCTTACGATATTACTCGAGTCGCCGCACTCGTGAGCAGCTAGCTCCCGATACACGTGACCCTTGTTGCTACACTCTCGAGAAGGAGTGTGGCTTACGATATTACTCGAGTCGTCGCACTCGTGAGCAGCTAGCTCCCGATACACGTGACCCTTGTTGCTACACTCTCGAGGAGTGTGGCTTACGATATTACTCGAGTCGCCGCACTCGTGAGCAGCTAGCTCCCGATACACGTGACCCTTGTTACTACACTCTCGAGAAGGAGTGTGGCTTACGATATTACTCGAATCGCCGCACTCGTGAGCAGCTAGCTCCCGATACACGTGACCCTTGTTGCTACACTCTCGAGAAGGAGTGTGGCTTACGATATTACTCGAGTCGTCGCATTCGTGAGCAGCTAGCTCCCGATACACGTGACCCTTGTTGCTACACTCTCGAGGAGTGTGGCTTACGATATTACTCGAGTCGCCGCACTCGTGAGCAGCTAGCTCCTGATACACGTGACCCTTGTTGCTACACTCTCGAGAAGGAGTGTGGCTTACGATATTACTCGAGTCGTCGCACTCGTGAGCAGCTGGCTCCCGATACACGTGACCCTTGTTGCTACACTCTCGAGAAGGAGTGTGGCTTGCGAGAAACGAGCGAGAGTGGCATGGGTTTTGACCACCTCTAATGGAAAGAACTAGGGAATACTAGTTCACCCTAAGTTTGAAAAAACCCTCAAAGTAACTAGAATAACAAAGGCTTCAACGACTATTGGTTTAATGAAACATTTAAATTCATACTATAACTTTTATGAAAGAATATAATAGAAAGGAAAATAACAATTATAGAAGTTGAGGTACTTTGTTATAGAAACAACAAAAATGGAAAAGCTGGAAGACCTGGAAGAATCACAATGGACTTGATAAAGTATGATAAACATTTTTATATAAGACTAAAGCGATTGCTTAGTTAAATACTGCATGAAAACCTACGTTGGAAAATAGCATATATTAGCGCTTATCAAGTCAAGAAGATCGTTTGAGTTTTAGGGCAATTAACGTTAATGGCATCCGTCAATATAACAAATCAGATTAGGTAAATTAATTCTGAGGAACAAGTTGGGTTCACAACAAGTAAATCATGCCGGCACCATATATTCAGAATCAGACAAATTATTTAAAAATGTTAGCTGAAGGAAAGGAAGTGAGTTGTGTGTTTTTTGACATTGAATGAGTATATGGTTTAGTCCTTGTAGCTAAGATTTGGAACTCCCTACACAAATTCGGTATTCCAGAACTATTCTTTCAATTTATAAAGTGATTTAATGATTGTAACTTGTGTAAAAGTGGGAAACAAATTATAATTTGTTATCGGAAATTTTATGCGCATCTAAAGGACTGAGGCTAGGTTGTATTTCACCAACATTATTCAAAATATATTTGGAAAATTGTTGAGAAAATCGAATACAGCATGCTGCAAATGTCATTGAAATTAATGACAAAACGATCCATAACGTATTATAATTTAATAACAAAGTAACAGCAGAATGAGCTAAGTTTCTACGTATTCATATGCAAAATTTTATTCATATTCATAATATGTAAACAGTAATTTGGATGCCATTTAAAAAGATAACAATGCTGTCATATTCGGAATAGCATTTTTTGATCATATTGTATGATTTATCTCGAACAGCTTTTGTATAAAAAAAATAAAATTGAAGTCATATTCAAAACTGTCTATTAAGTCATAAATGGTTTTTAGCTTTATCTAATCCATCTGAATTTAATTGAAAATTTCTATCATTAGCAGCACTAATTATGTTCTTTAGAGAACTGTTCAGAATCTGAGTAGATAGAAGAGAACGTTTTACCATTTTGATTATTACAAACCTGTTACTGTTCTCAAATGCTAAAATTAGAGCATAATGGCTTGGTATATGAAGCAAATTTCTCTCATCACCTAGCAGTTACTCCATCGTCTGGAATCTAGCCGTAATTGATCCTCTGTTCTGGAAAACATGTTAGACGAGCCATCTTACAGGCTTTTAATAAGGGACGTGTTGTGCGCTAATATCCATAACTGCTTTGTTTAAAATCTAATCATGGAGCAAGTACATGCAGCTCGAGAACACGGTAGCACCAAGCATTTCAGCCCCACCCATTTTAAACAAGCAAGCAACCAGAGAAGCCAAGTTCTTTAAACCTCCATGTACTTTGTTCGCCCCTTTCCTTTTGCTTCTTATGTTTCATTCTTCACTTCTTCTTCTTCTTTTTTTTTCTGTTTTCAATTATACACACATATATGTATGTATATATATATATATATATATATATATAAACGTCATTTTTCAGTACAGATGTGTGAAGGGAATAAGCATCAACGTATTCTGGCAAATTCTCTGTAATATACAATGCTTGTACTACATTATCATCTAAATTGGTAAATGAGTTTTGTGTTCGAATACTATAAAATACATTTTAATAACACAGTTGTTATTTTAATATTATCTCTTTGCAAGTTTTTTAATTTCCTTTGAGACCATTTTATAATTAACGGAAAAGCATTACAGGCTGTCCTGAATTCTAAGATACGCCACTGAAGCAAAACGGATCTATGTGGAGATCTCAAAGAAAATTTTAGAATATGTTTCTTAAACTCCTTAGTGAAGCATAGGGTACCGTTACGATGTATCCGTGATCGGATTTGAATTTCTAGTTCGTGAATTCGCCGCAATGCACTATGGTGATGAGAAAACAGCTCGTCGCTCACAGATGACCACTGCTTGCGGACGCTAAATGATGGAATTTTACCTCAAACCTGTGTTTTTTGTTTGTTTTTCAAGGTATGGGGTTCTTTTTCATGCAAATAAACTTTACTCCAGACCACCGGCTTTATTACCCTTCCGAAAGAAGCCATTTTTTCAAGAATATATAATGATCTTATAATTCTAAATTATGATATTTTAATTAAATTCATTTTTTGGAAAATAAAACATTTTGTAAACTTGTTCAAGTAAAGGGTGGTTATGTTTTATTTAACTTTTCGTTTTAGAAATATGCTGTTCACAGACACTCAAATTTTTGTATGGAATATAGTAATTCACCTATTTACTATATAGGGTAAAGAAGGTTAACATATGTAATCAGGTAATTACAACGGATCGGAAGAGGAAAATAAGCACATGGTGTGCTACGTCTGCATTTTAGCAGCCTTAGCGTCTTTCTCTAACTTGAACATGAATCCCTAATAAACTAAGGGCGCCAAAATAATTTTTGTACAGTGTATCAACCCCTTCCTTTCGGCATACATGTATATTGTTTGCCTATGGAATGAAAAAATCATTTTGAAAATTGGATTGAAGAATAAACTAATTAGCAGGACGCAGTTCCTTGTGTTGCTGTTGCAGGGGAGAGCTGCATTCCACTGCCTTTAATTCAATCAACGTATAAATTTTACGGGACAGGTGGCCAAGGGCGGCAGCCCTTATTAGAAGGGATGACATCGTACTGTGAGTTCCCTACCGTCCACGTTTTAAGGTAGATATAGACCTGTTATTCATCATATTGATACATGTATACAAAAATTGTGGCACACACAATCCGATTGGAAGGCCCAGGTTCAAATTTTTGTTAAGAGTGGAGTTTTTCCAGAGGAGTACTGTTACCCACAGAGGATAGCCTCGTTCTAATGAGTAGTACTCTTTCTATCTTCAGTTCAGCAGACATATTAGAAAAATGTGATATGTTACTTCATATTACTTTCTCATCTACTTACATAAATTAAGTAAAGGGAGTAGGAATTGTATGCATTTCATCTAAAATTTTATATATTTCCTCAGAAATACACATTTTGAAGCGGATCCCTAAATTCGAAAACATAATCATGTTCTTGTGTGCAAGCGTGAGTGTCTGTATGTGTCGAAGAAAGTTGGATCATGCGTGCGTGTGTGTTGCAGGTTAGATCATGTGTGTCTGTGTGTCGCTGAGTGCAGCGTCATGTGTATGTCTATGTGTCGCCGAGTGTTAGGTCATGCGTGTGTGTTTGTGTGTGTGTGTCGCCGAGTATTGGGTGATGCGTGTGTGTGTCTGTGAGTACATGATCATGTATGTGTGTGTATATGTGCATATCGCTCAGTGCTGCGTCATGTGTGCGTGTCGCAGAAGGTTAGGTCATGTGTGAGTGTCGCCGAGTGTTGGGTCATGCGTGTGTGTGTCTGTGAGTGCAGGATCATGTGTGTGTAACGCCCAGTGCTGCGTCATGTGTGTGTGTGTGTGTGTGTGTGTGTGTGTCGCAGAAGTTTAGGTCATGTGTGTAGTTGAGTCGCCGAGTGCAGGGTCAAGTGTGTGTCTGCGTGTCGCCGAGTGTTAGGTCATGCGTGTGAGTGTGTGTGAGTGCAGGATCATGTGTGTGTGTGTGTATCGCCCAGTGCTGCGTCATGTGTGTGTGTGTGTGTGTGTGTGTGTCGCAGAAGTTTAGGTCATGTGTGTAGTTGAGTCGCCGAGTGCAGGGTCAAGTGTGTGTCTGCGTGTCGCCGAGTGTTAGGTCATGCGTGTGAATGTGTGTCGCCTAGTGTTGGGTAATGCGTGTGTGTGTCTGTGAGTGCTGAATCATGTGTGTGTATGTGTGCATATCGCCCAGTGCTGGGCCATGTGTGTGTGTCGCAGAAGGTTAGGTCATGTGGGTCTATGTGTCGCCGAGTGCAGAGTCATGTGTGTGTCTGTGTGTCGCGGAGTGTTAGGTCATGCATGGTGTGTGTCGCCGAGTGCTGAGTTATGCGTGTGTGTATCTGTGAGTGCTGGATCATGTGTGTGTCGCAGAAGGTTGGGTCATGTGTGTATTTGTGTGTGTCACCGAGTGCTGGGTCATATGTGTGTGTGTGTGTGTGTCGCCGAATGCTGGGTCATATGTGTGTGCGTCGCAGAAGGTTAGGTTATATGTGTGTGTGTCGCCGAGTGATGGATCATGTGTGTGTGTCGCAGAAGGTTAGGTCATATGTGTGTGTGTGTCGCCGAGTGCTGGATCATGTGTGTGTGTGTGTGTTGCAGAAGGTAAGGTCAAGTGTGTCTGTGTCGCCGAGTGCTGGATCATGTGTGTGTGTGTGTGTGTGTGTGTATGTGTGTGTCGCAGAAGATTAGGTCATGTGTTTCTGTGTGTCGGCGAGCGCTAGATCATGTGTGTGTGTGAGTGTGTGTCGCAGAAGGTTAGGTCATATGTGTGACTGTGTGTTGACGAGCGCTGGATCATGTGTGTGTGTGTGTATGGCAGAAGGTTGAGTAATGTGTGTGTGTCGCCGAGTGCTGGAAAAGCTGTGTGTGTGTCGCAGAAGGTTAGGTCATGTGTGTGTGTGTGTGTCGAAGAAGGTTAGGTCATGTATGTGTGTGTATCGCCGTGTGCTGGGTCATGTGTGTGAATGTATGTCGCACAAGGTTAGGTCATGTGTATCTGTGTGTCGCCAAATGCTGGACCATTTGTGTCTGCGTGTGTGTGTGTCGCAGAAGGTTGGGTCATGTGTGTGTTTGTCGCCAAGTGCTGGGTCATGTGTGTGTGTGTCGCCGAGTGCTGGGTAAAGTATATGTGTGTGTTGCCGTGTGCTGGGTCATATGTGTGTTTGTCGCCGAATGCTAGGTAATGTGTGTGTGTCGCTGAGTGCTGGGTCATATGTGTGTGTGTGTGAGTGGCCGAGTTCTGGGCCATGTGTGTGTGGGTCGCCGAGTGCTGGGTCATATGTGTGAGTGTGAGGCGCCGAGTGCTGGGTCATATGTGTGTGTTGGTCGCCGAGTGCTAGGTAATGTGTGTGTGTCGCCAAGTGCTGGGCCTGTGTTTGTGAGTCGCCGAGTGCTGGGTCATAAGTGTGCGTGCGTGTGTCGCTGAGTGTTAGGTCATATGTGTGTATGTTTGTCGCCGAATGATGGGCATGTGTGTGTGAGTCGTCGAGTGCTGGGTCAAGTGTGTGTGAGTCGTCGAGTGCTGCGTCATATGTGTGTGTGCGTGTATCGCTGAGTGTTGGGTCATATGTGTGTGTGTGTGTGTGTCGCCGAGTGATGGGTATGTGTGTGTGTCGCCGAGTGATGGGTATTTGTGTGTGAGTCGTCGAGTGCTGGGTCATATGTGTATTTGTGTGATTCGCCGAGTACTGGGACATATGTGTGTGTGTGTGTGTGTGTGTGTGTCAGCGGGTGATGCGTCATATGTGTTTGAGTCGCCGAGTACTGTGTCATGTGTGTGTGTCGCAGAATAGGGGTAATCTGTGAGTGTCGCAGAATGCTGGATCATATGTGTGTGTGTCGCAGAGTGCTGTGTCATGTGTGTGTGTGTGTGTCGCAGAGTGCTGTGTCATGTGTGTGTTTGTGTTGCCAAGTGCTGGGTCATATGTGTGTGTGTGTGTCACAGATAGTTGAGTAATGTGTGTGTCGCAGAAACTTGGGTTCTGTATGTGTGTCGCATAAAGTTGGGTCATATGTGTGTGTGTGTCGCAGAAGGTTGGGTCATGTGTGTTTGTGTCACCGAGTGCAGGGTAGTGTGTGTGTGTGTGTGTGTGTGTGTCGCCGAGTGCTAGGTCAAGTGTATTTGTGTGTTGCCGAGTGTTGGGTCGAATGTGTGTATGCCGCAAAGTGCCGGGTAAAGTGTGTGTGTGTGTGTGTGTGTGTGTGTATCACCGAGTGCTGGGTCAAGAGAGTGTGTGTGTTTCGCCGACTGCTGGGTGAAATGTATGTGTGTGTCGCCAAGTGCTGGGTCAAGTGTATGTGTGTGTCGCAAATTGCCGGGTAAAGTGTTTGTGTGTGTCTCAAAAGGCTGGGTCAAATGTGTGTGTGTTTCGCCGAGTGCTGCCTCAAGTGTGTGTGTGTGTGTGTGTGTCGCCGACTGTTGGGTCAAGTGTGTGAATGTCGTCGAATGCTGGGTCAAGTGTGTGTGTGTGTGTGTGTGTCGCAAAGTGCCGGGTAAAGTGTGTGTGTTACCGAGTGGTGTGTCAAGTGTGTGTGTGTGGGGCACCAAAGGCTGGGTCAAGTGTGTGTGTCCAAAAGTGCCCGGTAAAATGTGTGTGTGTTTGTCGCCAAGTGCTGGGTCAAGTGTGTGTGTGTCGCCGAGTGCTGGGTAAAGTATATGTGTGTGTTGCCGTGTGCTGGATCATGTGTGTGTGTGTGTGTGTGTCGCCGAATGCTGTTCATTTGTGTCAGTCGCCGAGTGCTGGGTCATGTGTGTGTGTGTGTGTGTGTGTCGCCAAGTGTTGGGTCAAATGTGTGTGTGTGTGTGTGTGTGACAACGACTGTTGGATCATGTATGTGTGTCGCCGAGTGCTGGGTAAAGTGTTTAAGTGTGTCACCAAGTGCAGGTTCAAGTGTTTGTGTGTGTCACCGAGTGTTGAGACATAAGTGTGTATGTCGCAGAGTTCGGGGGCATGTGTGTGTTTTGCCAAATGTTGAGACATATGTGTGTGTGAGTGGCAGATTTTTGGGTCATAGGTGTGTGTCGCCGAGTGTTAGTTCATGTTTGTTTGTGTCAGTGAGTGTTGAGACATATGTGTATGTGTGTCACCGAGAGCTGGGGCATGTGATTGTGTGTCGCAGAGTTTTGGGTCATGAGTGTGTGTGTCGCCGAGTACTGAGTCATATGTGTGTGTGTCGCCGAGTACTGGGTCATGTGTGTGTGTGGGTCGCTTTGTGCTTTGTCATGTGTGTGTCATTCGCCGAGTGCTGGAATATTTGTGGGTGTGTGTCGCCGAAAGTGCTGGGTCATGTGTGTGTGAGTGTCGCCGAGAGATGGGTCATGACTGTGTGTGTGAGTCGCGGGGTACAGGGTCATATATGTGTGTGTCGCCAAGTGCTCGGTCATGACTGTGTGTGTCTCGCCGAGTCCTGGGTCATCTGTGTGTGTGTGTATGTGTCGCCGAATGCTGCGTCATGTCAGTGTGTGTCACTGAGTGCTGGGTCATGTGTGTGTGTCGCCGAGTGCTGGGTCATGTGGTAGTGGGTCGGCGAGTGCTGTTTCATGTGTGTAGGATTCGCCGAGTGCTTGGTCATATGTCAGTCTGTGTGTCGCCGAGTGCTGGGTATGTGTGTGTGTGTGAGTGGCCGAGTGCTGGGTCATGTGTGTGTGAGTCGCGGAGTACAGGGTCATATATGTGTGTGTCGCCCAGTTCTGGGTCATGACTGAGTGTGTCTCGCCGTTTGCTGGGTCATCTGTGTGTGTATCTCGCCGATTGCTGCGTCATGTGAGTGGTGTCGCTGAGTGCTGGGTCATGTGTGTGTGTGTGTGTGTCGCCGAGTGCTGGGTCATGTGGGAGTGTGTCGGCGAGTGCTGTTTCATGTGTGTAAGAGTCGCCGAGTGCTAGGTCATATGTCAGCGTGTGTGTCGCCGAGTGCTCGGTCATGTGTGTGTGTGTGTGTGTCGCCGGGTGCTCGGCCATGTGTCTGTGAGTCACTTTGTGCTGGGGCATATGTTTGTGTGTCGCCGAGTCATATATATGTGTGAATGTATAGCCGAGTGATGGCTCATGTTTGTTTGTGTCACCGAGTGCTGGGTAATGTGTGATGGTCGCCGAGTACTGGGCCATATGTGTGCGTTGTGTGTGTCGCTGGGTCATGGGGCATGTGTTTATGTGTGAGGCCGAGTGCTAGATCATGTGTGTGTGTGAGTCGCCGAGTACTGGGTCATATGTAGGTGTGAGTCGCCAAGTGCTAGGTCATAGGTGTGTTTGTGTGTGTGTGTGTGTCTCTCAAGGTTCCGGGTCTTGTGTGTGTGTCGCCGAGTCCTGGGTCACATATATGTGTGAATGTATAACCGAGTGATGGCTCATGTTTGTTTGTGTCACCGAGTGCTGGATAATGTGTGATGGTCGCCGAGTACTGGGCCATATGTGTGTGTTGTGTGTGTCGCTGGGTCATGGGGCATGTGTTTGTGTGTGAGGCCGAGTGTTAGATCATGTGTGTGTGTGATTCACCGAGTGCTGTGTCATATGTAGGTGTGAGTCGCCAAGGTCATAGGTGTGTTTGCGTGTGTGTGTGTGTGTCTCAAGGTGCTGGGTCTTGTGTGTGTGTCACCGAGTGTTAGGTCTTATTGTGCGTGTCGCCGAGTACAGGGCATATGTGTGTCAGTCGCCGAAAGCTGGGACATGTGTGGATGTGTGACGCCAAGTGCTGGATCATGTGTTTGTGAGTGTGACGCCAAGTGCCTCTATGTGTGTGTGTGAATCGCCGAGTGCTAAGTCATATGTGTGTGTGTCGCCGAGTGCTGCGTATGTGTGTGTGTGTGGGGCGCCGAGTCCTGGGTCATATGTGTGTCTGTGCGCTGAGTGCTGGGTCATATGTGCGTGTGCGCCGAGTGCTGAGTATGTGTGTGTGAGTCGCCGAGTCCTGGGACATATGTGTTTTGCGTGTGTGTGTGTGTAGCCAAGTGATGGGTCATGAGTTAGTGTATGTGTGTGTCGCCGAATGCTGGGTCATATGTGTGTGTGAGTCGCCGAGCGATGGGTCATATGTTGGTGTGTGTCGCCGAGTGCTGGGTGTGAGTGTGATTGTGTCGCCGAATGCTGGGTCACATGATTGTGTGTCGCCGAGTGCTGGGTCATATGTGTCTGTCGCCGAGTGCTGCTCGGTCAAATGTGTGTGTGTGTAAGTGTGTTCCGAGCGCTGGGTCAAGTGTGTGTCTGTCGCCGAGTATTGAGTCATGTGTGTTTGTGTCGTTGAGTGCTGGGTCATGTGTGTGGTGTGTGTATCGCCGAGTGCTGGGTCAAGTCTGTGTGCCGCCGAGTGCTGGGTCTTATGTGTACGTGTGACGCCGAGTTTTGCGTCAAGTGTGTGTGTGTTGCCGAGTGTTGGGTCATGTGTGTTTGTGTCACCAAGTGGTGGGTCAAGTGTGTGTGTGTGTGTGAGTATTTGTCGCCGAGTGTTGGGTCATGTGTATGTGTCGCTAAGTGCCGGGAAGAGTGTGTGTGTTTGTTGCCAAGTGTTGAGACATATGTGCGTGAGTCGCAGATTTCTGGATCATGTGTTTGTGTCGCCGAGCGTTGGGTCATGTGTGTGAGTGTCACTGAGTGTTGCGAAGTATGTTCGTATGTCACCGAGAGCTGGGTCATGTGAGTGTGTGTCGCAGAGTTCTAGGTCATGTGTGTGTCGCCGATTGCTGGGTCATGCGTGTGTGAGTCGCCGAGTAGTGGGTGATATGTGTGTGTTGTGTGGCGGCAAGTGCTGAGTCGTATGTGTGTCGCCGAGGGCTGGGTAATGTGTGTGTGTGAGTCGCCGATAGCTGGGTAATATGTGTGTGTATGTGTATCGCCGAAAGCTGGGTCATGTGTGTGTGAGTCTCCCAGTGCTGGGTCGTAAGTGTGTGTGTCGCCGAGTGCTGGGTTATGTGTGTGCGTGTCGTCGAGAGCTGGGTAAAAGTGTGTGTAGCCGAGTGCTGGGCCATATGTGTGTGTGTGTGTGTGTGTGTGTGAGGCCGAGTGCTGGGTCATATGTGTGTGAGTTGCCGAGTGCTGGGTCATATGTGTGTGTGTGTGTCACCGAGTGCTGGGTTATGTGGTGTGTGAGTGAGTGTTAGTCGCCGAGTGGTGGGTCATATGTGTGTGTGTGTGTGTGTGTGTGTGTTTTGTCACCGAGTGCTGGGTCATGAGTGTGTGAGTCGCCAAGTGCTGGGTCATATGTGCCTGTGTTTGTCGCCGAGTGCTGTGTATGTGTGTGTAAGTCGCCGAGTGCTGGGTCATATATGTGTGTGTCGCCGAGTGCTGGGTCATATGTGTGTGTCGCCAAGAGCTGGGTCATGTGTGTGAGTCGCTGACCGCTGGGTCATGTGTGTGTGTGTCGCCAAGTGCTGGGTCATATGTGTGTGTGTCACCAAGTGCTGGGTCATATGTGCTTGTCACAGAAGTTTGGGTCATGTGTGTGTGTCGCAGAAGGTTAGGTCTGGTGTGTGTGTGTCGCCGAGTGCAGGGCCAAGTGTGTATGTGTCGCCGAGTGTTAGGTCAAGTGTGAGTATGTCACCTAGTGCTGGGTCAAGTGTGTGTCTGTGTGTGCCAAATCGCCGGTTATAGTCTGTGTGTGTCACCGAGTGCTGGGTCAACAGTGTCTGTGTGTTTCGCCGAGTGCTGCGTCAAGTGTATGTGTGTAGTCGCCAAGTGTTGGGTCAATTGTATGTGTGCGTGTCGTAAAGTGCCAGGTAAGGTGTGTCTGAGTGTGTGTGTGTGTGTGTGTGTGTGCGTCTCCAACTGTTGGGTCAAGTGTGTTTATGTCGCCGAATGCTGTGTCAAATGTGTGTGTCGCAAAGTGCAGGGAAAAATGTGTGTGTATGTATGTCACCGAGTGGTGGGTCAAGTGTGTGTGTGTGTCGCTGAGTGCTGGGTCAAGTTTGTGTGTCGCAAAGTGGCGGGTAAAGTGTGTGTGTGTATGAGTCGCCGAGTTTTAAGTCAAGAGTGTGTGTGTTGCCGAGTGCTGGGTTAAGTATTTGTGTGTGTGTGTGTAGCCGAGTGCCGGGTCATGTATGTGTGTGTGTGTGTCGCCCAATGCTTGGTCAAGTGTGAGTGTGTGTTTCGCCGAGTGCTGGATCATGTGTGTCTGTCGCCGTGTGCTAGGTCGAGTGTGTGTGGGTGTGTCGCCGAGATCTGGGCAAGTGTGTGTGTGTCGCCTAGTGTTGGGTCATTTGTGTGTGTGTGCCGTTGAGTACTGGATCATGTGTGTGTGTGTGTGTGTGTGTGTCGCCGAGGGCTTGGTCAAGTGTGTGTGTCGCCGAGTGCTGGGTCAAGTGTGTGTCGCCGAGTGCTCGGTCAAGAGTGTATTTGTGTCGCCAAGAACTGGGTCAAGTGGGTGTGTGTCGCCTAGTGTTGGGTCATTTGTGTGTGTGTGTGTGTGTGTGTGTTGAGTGCTGGATCATGTGTGTGTGTGCGTGTCGCTGAGTGCTTGGTCAAGTGTGTGTGTCTCCGAGTGCTCAGTCAAGAGTGTGTTTGTGTCGCCAAGTGCTAGTTCACGTGTGTTTGTGTCGCCGAGTGCTGGGTCAAGTATGTTTGTGTATGTGTGTATGTCACCGAGTGTAGGGTCAACTGTGTTTATGACGCCGATTAATGGGTCAATTGTGTGTGTAGCCAAGTGTGCGTGTGTGTCACCGAGTGCTGGGTCAAGTGTGTCGCCAAGTGCTGGGTCAAGCGTATGTGTGTGTGTGTCGGTGAGTGTTGGTACACGTGTGTGTGTCGGCGAACGCTGGGTCAAGTATTTGTGTGTGTCGCCGTGTGCTTGGGTCAAGTGTTTGTTGTGTATCGCAGAGTGTTGGGTTATGTGTGTGTGTCGCCGAGTGCTGGGTCAAGTGTTTTTGTGTGTCGCCGATTGCTGTGTCAAGTGTGTGTGTGTGTGTGTGTGTGTGTCGCCGAGTACTAGGTCATGTGTGTGTGTGTGTAATCGAGTGTTGGGTCAAGTGTATGTGTGTGTGTGTGTGTCGGTGAGTGTTGGTACACGTGTGTGTGTCGGCGAACGCTGGGTAAAGTATTTGTGTGTGTCGCCGAGAGCTTGGGTCAAGTGTTTGTTGTGCGTCGCAGAGTGTTGGGTTATGTGTGTGTCGCCGATTGCTGGGTCAAGTGTTTATGTGTGTCGCCGATTGCTGTGTCAAGTGAGTGTGTGTCTCGGCGATAGCTAGGTCATGTGTGTGTGTGTGCGTGTAATCGAGTGTTGGGTCAAGTGTGAGTGTGTGTGTCGCCGTATGCTGGATCATGTGTGTGTGCCATCGAGTGCTGGGTCAAATGTTTGTGTGTGTGTCGCTCACTGTTGGTTTAAGTGTGTGTCTGTCGCCGAATGCTAGGTCAAGTGTGTATGCGTGTGTGTGTCGCAATGTGCCGGGTAAAGTGTGTGTGTGTGGATGTCACGGATTGGTGGGTCACGTGAGTGTATGTCGCCTTATACTGGATCAATTGTGTGTGTCCAAAACTACCGGTTAAAGAGTGTGGGTGTGTCGCCGAGCGCAGGGTCATGTGCGTGTGTGTCGCTAATGCTGGGTCAAGTTTGAGTGTGTGTGAGTGTCGCCGAGTTCTGGGTTATGTGTGTCTGTCGCCGAGTGCTGAGTCAAGTGTGTGTGTGTGTGTGTCGCTGAGTGCAGGGTGAAATGTGTGTGTGTGTCGCCGAGTTTTGAGTCATGTGTATGTGTGTCGTTGAGCGCTGGTGCATGTGTGTGTCTGTGACGACGAGTTTTGGGCCAAGTGTGTGAGTCGCCGAGTGTTGGTTCAAGTGTGTGTGTGTGTGTGTGTCGCCGAGTGCTGGGACATGTGTGTGTGTGTGTCGCCGAGTGCTGGATCAAGTGTGTATGTGACACCGAGTGTTGGGTCAAGAGTGTTTATGTGTTGCTGAGTGTTGGGTCATGTGTGTTTCTGTCGCTGAGTGCTTGGTCAGGTATGTGTATGTGTGTGTTTTGCCGAGTGCTGAGTCAAGTGTGTGTGTGTGTGTGTGGTGTGTCGCCAAATGCCGGGGAAAGTGTGTGTTTGTGTCACCAAGTGCTGATTCATGTGTGTGTGTGTCGCCGAGTACTTTGTCAAGCGTGTTTGTGATTCGCCAAGTGCTCGTCAAGTGTATGCCTGTGTGGGTGTCGCCGAGTATTGGATCATGTGTGTGTGTGTCGCCGAGTGCTGGGTCATGTGTTTGTGTGTGTCGCCGAGTGCTGGTTTAACTGTTTGTGTGTGCAACAGTGTTGGGTCATGTATGTGTGTCGCCAAATCCCGGGTCAAGTGTTTACATGTGTCGCCGTGAGCTAGGTCATGTATGTGTGTCACCGAGTGTGGGGTCATGTATGTGTGTGTGTCCCCGAGTATTGAGACATATGTGTGTGTGTCGTTGAGTTGTGGGGCATGTGTGTCTGTGTCGCCAAATGTTGTGACATATGTGTGTATGAGTCGCAGAGTTCTGGGTCATGTGTGTGTGTTGCCGAGTTTTGAGTCATGTGTGTGTGTGTCACTGAGTGTTGAGACATATGTGTGTATGTCACAGAGAGCTGGGTCATGTGAGTGTGTTTCGCAGAGTTCTGGGTCATGTGTGTGTGTATCGCCAAGTGCTGGGTCATGTGTGTGAGTCGCCGAGTGCTGTGTCATATCTGTGTGTGTCCGAGTGCTGGGTCATGTGTGTGGTGTCGCCGAGTATTGGGTCATTGTTTGTGAGTCGCCGAGTGTTGTTTTATATGTGTATGTCGCAGAGCGCTGGGTCTTTGTGTGTGAGTCGCCAAGTGCTGGGTTATATGTGTGTGCGTGTGTGTGTGTTGCCGAGTGCTGGGTAATGGGTGTGTGTTTGTGTCGCGGAGTGCTGGGTAGTGTGTGTGTGTCGCCGAATGCTGGGTCATATGTATGTGTTATTGTCGCCGAGTGCTGGGTATGTGTGAGTGAGTCGCCATGTGCTGGGTCATGTGTGGGTGTGTGTCGCCGAGTGCTGGGTAATATGTGTGTGTGTTGCCGAGTACTGGGTCATATGTATGTGTGTCACCAAGTACTGGGTGATATGTGTGTGTGAGTCGCTGAGAGCTAGGTCATATGTCTGTGTTTGTCGCCGAGTGCTGGGTATGTGTTTGTGAGTCGCCGAGTGCTGGGTCATATGTGTGTGTGTCGCCGATTGCTGGGTCATATGTGTGTGTCGCTGAGTCTGGGTCATGAGTGTGTGTGTGGCATAAGTTTGGGACATGTGTGTGTTTGTGTTCTTCTCCGAATATTGGGTTATGTGTGTGTATCGCAGAGGGATGGGTCATGTGTGTGTGTGTGTCGCAGAGGGTTGGGTCGTGTGTAGGAGAGTGTGTGTGTCGTAGAAGTTTTGGTCAAGTGTGTGAGCTTTTATGTCGCCGAATGTTGGGTCCTGTGTGTGTATTTGTCGCCAATATATGGGTCATGTATGGGTGTGTTGCCGTGTCTTGAGTCCTGTATGTGTGTGAGTGACGCAGAAGTTTGGGTCACGTGTGTGTGATACCGTAGTTTGGCTCTTGTTTGTGTATTTGTGTCCTCGAGTGTTGGGTTATGTGTGTGTGTGAGATGTGTGTGTCGTCGAGTGTAGGGTCATAGGTGTGTGTGTGTCGCTAAATGTAGGGTCATTTGTGTGTGTGTGTACTGTCGAGTATCGGATCTTTTATGTGTGTGAGTTGGCGAGTGTAGGTCATGAGTGTGTGTGTGTCGCCGAGTGTTGGTTCATGTGTGTGTGTCGCCGTGTATTGAGTCTTGTATCTGGGAGTGACGCCGAGTTTTGGGTCATGTGTTTATGTGTGTGTCGCCGAATGTTGGGCCATGTATGTGTGTATTTGTGTCGCCGATTTTGGGTCGTGTTTTTGTGTGAGTGTCGCCAAGTGTTAGGTCATGCTTGTGTTTGTGTGGCCGAGTGTTGGGAAATGTGTTTGTTTCGCCGGGTGTTGGGCCATGTTTGTGTGTGTCGCGAAGTGGTGGGTCATATGTGTGTGTGTTGTCGAGTGTTGGGTCATGTGTGTGCGTGTCGCCTATTGTTGGGTCATGTGTGTCGCAGATGGTTGGGTCATGTGTGTGTGTCTCGCCAAGTGTTGCATCATGTGTGTGTGTGTGTGTGTGTGTGTGTGTCACCGAGTGTAGGGTCATGTGTGTGCGTGTTGCCTATTGTTGTGTCCGTGTGTCGCAGATGGTTGGGTTATGTGTGTTTTTTTACTGAAGATAGGTCTTGTATTGTGTGTGTGTGGGCAGGTGTTGTCTCTTGTGTGTGTGTGTGTGTGTGTGTGTGTGTGTGACTAGCCGAGAGTGTGGTAATGTATTTGAGTGTGTGCGTCGGCAAGTGTTGGGTCATGTATTGTGTGTGTGTCGTCGAGTGTTGGGACATGTGTGTGTGTGTGTTTTAGGCTGAGTGTTGGGTAATGTGTGTCTATCGCCGAAGGTTGGGTCAAATGTGTGTGTGGGGGATGTAGTACGCATAAGGTTGGTTTATGTGTGTGAGTGTGTTATTGTCGAAGAAGGTTGGGTCGTATGTGTGTGCGTGTGTGTGTCTTTGAGGGTTGGGTCGTGTGTGTGTGAAGTGTGTGTGTAGTTGAAGGTTGGGTCGTGTGTGTGTGTGTGTGTATGTCGCCAAGGGTTGAATCATTCTGTGAGTGTGTGTGTGTCGCGGAAGGTTGGGTCATGTTCGTGAGTTGTTTTGTCGCCTAAGGTGTGGTCATGAGTGTGTATGGGTGTGTGTGTGTGTGAGGCCGATGGTTGGGTCTTTTAAGAGTGTGTGTTGCCGGGTGTTGAGTCCTGTATTGTGTGTGTGTGTGTCGCAGAAGGTAAGGTCATATGTGTCTGTGTTACTGAATTTTGGTACTTTTACGTGTGTCTGTCGCCGAGTGTTGAGTCATATGGGTGTGTGTTTGTGTCTGTCGCCGAGTTTTGGGTCATGTATGTGTGTGTTGCCGAGTATTCGGTCTTTTATGGTTGTGTGTGTGTCATCGAATGTAGGGTCGTGTATGTGTGTGTATGTGTGTATGTAACCGAGTGTTGGTTTATGTGTGTGTGTCGCCGAGTATTGGGTCTTGAATGTGAGTGTGTCGCCGAGAGTTGTCTCATGTGTGTGTGTGTGTGTGTGTCGCCGAGTGTTGGCTTATGTGTGTGTGTGTCGCCGAGTGTTGAATCATGTGTGTATTTGTGTGTCGCCGAGTGTTGAGTAATGTGTGTCGCCGAGTATTGAATCGTGTGTGTGTGTCGCCGAGTGTTTGGTCATGTGTGTGTTTGTGTGGCCAAGTAATGGAGTGTGTGTGAGTGTGTCGCCGAGTGTTTGGTCATGTGTGTGTGTTTGTGTGGCCGAGTATTGAGTCATGTGGTGTGTGTCGCTGAGTTTTGGGTCATGTTTTTGTGTGTCGCCGAGTGCTGGGACATGTGTGTGTGTGTGTGTGTGTGTGTGTGTGTCGCCGAGTGCTGGGTCAAGTGTGTATGTGACACCGAGTGTTGGGTCAAGAGTGTTTATGTGTTGCTGAGTGTTGGGTCAAGTGTGTTTCTGTCGCTGAGTGCTTGGTCAGGTATGTGTATGTGTGTGTGTTGCCGAGTGCTGAGTCAAGTGTGTATGTGTGTGTGTGTCGCCAAATGCCGTGGAAAGTGTGTGTTTGTGTCACCAAATGCTGATTCAAATGTGTGTGTGTGTGTGTGTGTGTGTCGCCCAGTACTTTGTCAAGTGTGTTTGTGATTCGCCAAGTGCTCGTCAAGTGTATGCCTGTGTGTGTGTCGCCGAGTATTGGATCATGTGTGTGTGTGTGTCGCCGAGTGCTGGGTCATGTGTTTGTGTGTGTCGCCGAGTGCTGGTTTAACTGTTTGTGTGTGCAACAGTGTTGGGTCATGTATGTGTGTCGCCAAATCCCGGGTCAAGTGTTTACATGTGTCGCCGTGAGCTAGGTCATGTATGTGTGTCACCGAGTGTGGGGTCATGTATGTGTGTGTGTCCCCGAGTGTTGAGACATATGTGTTTGTGTCGTTGAGTTTTGGGGCATGTGTGTCTGTGTCGCCAAATGCTGTGACATATGTGTGTATGAGTCGCAGAGTTCTGGGTCATGTGTGTGTGTGTTGCCGAGTTTTGAGTCATGTGTGTGTGTGTCACTGAGTGTTGAGACATATGTGTGTATGCCACAGAGAGCTGGGTCAAGTGAGTATGTGTCGCAGAGTTCTGGGTCATGTGTGTGTGTATCGCCAAGTGTTGGCTCATGTGTGTGTGAGTCGCCGAGTTCTGTGTCATATCTGTGTGTGTCCGAGTGCTGGGTCATGTGTGTGGTGTCGCCGAGTATTGGGTCATGTGTGTGAGTCGCCGAGTGTTGTTTTATATGTGCGTGTCGCCGAGCGCTGGGTCTTTGTGTGTGAGTCGCCAAGTGCTGGGTTATATGTGTGTGTTGCCGAGTGCTGGGTAATGTGTGTGTGTGTGTCGCCGAATGCTGGGTCAAATGTATGTGTTATTGTCGCCGAGTGCTGGGTATGTGTGAGTGAGTCGCCAGGTGCTGGGTCATGTGTGGGTGTGTGTCGCCGAGTGCTGGGTAATATGTGTGTGTGTTGCCGAGCACTGGGTCATATGTATGTGTGTCGCCAAGTGCTGGGTGATATGTGTGTGTGTGAGTCGCTGAGAGCTAGGTCATATGTCTGTGTTTGTCGCCGAGTGCTGGGTATGTGTTTGTGAGTCGCCGAGTGCTGGGTCATATGTGTGTGTGTCGCCGATTGCTGGGTCATATGTGTGTGTCGCTGAGTCTGGGTCATGAGTGTGTGTGTGGCATAAGTTTGGGACATGTGTGTGTTTGTGTTCTTCTCCGAATATTGGGTTATGTGTGTGTATCGCAGAGGGATGGGTCATGTGTGTGTGTGTTTCGCAGAAGTTTGGGTTATGAGTGTCAGTGTGTGTTTGTGTCGCAGAAAGTTGGGTCGTATGTGTGTATCGTAGAGGGTTGGGTCGTGTGTAGGAGAGTGTGTGTGTCGTAGAAATTGTGGTCAAGTGTGTGAGCTTTTATGTCGCCGAATGTTAGGTCCTGTGTGTGTGTTTGTCGCCGATGTATGGGTCATGTATGTGTGTGTTGCCGTGTCTTGAGTCCTGTATGTGTGTGAGTGACGCAGAAGTTTGAGTCATGTGTGTGTGATACCGAAGTTTGGCTCTTGTTTGTGTATGTGTGTCCTCGAGTGTTGGGTTATGTGTGTGTGTGAGATGTGTGTGTCTTCGAGTGTTGGGTCATAGGTGTGTGTGTCGCTAAATGTAGGGTCATTTGTGTGTGTGTGTTCTGCCGAGTATCGGATCTTTTATGTGTGTGAGTCGGCGAGTGTCGATCATGAGTGTGTGTGTCGCCGAGTGTTGGTTCATGTGTGTGTGTCGCCGTGTATTGAGTCTTGTATCTGGGAGTGACGCCGAGTTTTGGGTCATGTGTTTATGTGTGTGTCGCCGAATGTTGGGCCATGTATGTGTGTATTTGTGTCGCCGATTTTGGGTCGTGTTTTTGTGTGAGTGTCGCCAAGTGTTAGGTCATGCTTGTGTTTGTGTGGCCGAGTGTTGGGACATGTGTTTGTTTCGCCGGGTGTTGGGCCATGTTTGTGTGTGTCGCGAAGTGGTGGGTCATATGTGTGTGTGTTGTCGAGTGTTGGGTCATGTGTGTGCGTGTCGCCTATTTTGTGTCATGTGTGTCGCAGATGGTTGGGTCATGTGTGTGTGTCCCGCCAAGTGTTGGATCATGTGTTTGTGTCCGTGTGTCACCGAGTGTTGGGTCATGTGTGTGCGTGTTGCCTTATTGTTGTGTCCGTTTGTCGCAGATGGTTGGGTGATGTGTGTTTTTTACTGAAGAGCGATCTTGTATTGTGTGTGTGTGTGTGTGTGTGTGGGCAGGTGTTTCTCTTGTGTGTGTGTGACTAACCGAGAGTGTGGTAATGTATTTGCGTGTGTGCGTCGGCGAGTGTTGGGTCATGTATTTTGTGTGTGTCGTCGAGTGTTGGGACATGTGTGTGTGTGTGTGTTTTAGGCTGAGTGTTGGGTAATGTGTGTCTATCGCCGAAGGTTGGGTCATGTGTGTGTGTGTGGGGGGGGGGTGTATTACGCATAAGGTTGGTTTATGTGTGTGAGTGTGTTATTGTCGCAGAAGGTTGGGTCGTATGTGTGTGTGTGTCTTTGAGGGTTGGGTCGTGTGTGTGAAGTGTGTGTGTAGTTGAAGGTTGGGTCGTGTGTGTGTGTGTGTGTATGTCGCCAAGGGTTGAATCATTCTGTGAGTGTGTGTGTGTGTCGCGGAAGGTTGGGTCATGTTCGTGAGTTGTTTTGTCGCCTAAGGTGTGGTCATGAGTGTGTATGTGTGTGTGTGTGTGTGTGTGTGTGTGTGTGTGTGTGTGGGGCCGATGGTTGGGTCATTTAAGAGTGTGTGTTGCCGTGTGTTGAGTCCTGTATTGTGTGTGTGTGTCGCAGAAGGTAAGGTCATATGTGTCTGTGTTACTGAATTTTGGGACTTGTACGTGTGTCTGTCGCCGAGTGTTGAGTCATGTGGGTGTGTGTTTGTGTGTGTCGCCGAATGTTGGGTCATGTGTATGTGTCGCCGAGTTTTGGGTCATGTATGTGTGTGTTGCCGAGTATTGGGTCTTTTATGGGTTGTGTGTGTCGTCGAATGTAGGGTCGTGTGTGTGTATGTGTGTATGTAACCGAGTGTTGGTTTATGTGTGTGTGTGTCGCCGAGTATTGGGTCTTGAATGTGAGTGTGTCGCCGAGTGTTTGGTCATGTGTGTGTTTGTGTGGCCGAGTAATGGAGTGTGTGTGAGTGTGTCGCCGAGTGTTTGGTCATGTGTGTGTTTTTGAGTGGCCGAGTATTGGGTCATGTGGTGTGTGTCGCTGAGTTTTGGGTCATGTGTTTGTGTGTCGCCGAGTGTTGGGTCATGTGTGTGGGTCGCCGATTGTTGGGTCATGTGTGTGTGTGTCTCGCCAAATGTTGGGTCATGTGTGTCTGTCGCTGAGTGTTGGGTCATATGTGTGTGTGGGTCACCGAGTGTTGGGTCAAGTGTGTATTTGTGTCACCGAGTGTTGGGTCAAGTGTGTGTGACGCCGATAGTTGGTTCAAGTGTGTATGTGTGTCACCGAGTGTTGGGTCAATATTGTGTGTGTCACCAAGTGTTGGGTTAAGTGTGTGTGTGTGTTTCACCGTGTGTAGGGAGAAGTGTGTGTTTGTGTGTGTGTGTGTGTGTGTTGACGGCTGCTGGGTCAAATGTGTGTCTGTTTTCGACGAGTGTTGGAATATGTGTGTTTGTGTATGTCGGCAATGATGTGTGTGTGTGATTACCGCCAAGAGTTTTGGGTCATGTGTGTTCGTCGCCGAGTGTTAGGATATGTGTGTGTGTTTGTGTGTCGCAAAAGTTTGGGTCATGTGTGTGTTTGTGCTCGTCTCGAGTATTGGGTCATGTTTGTGTATCGCAGAAGGTTGGGTCATGTGTGTGTGTTTCGCAGAAGGTTGGGTCATGTGTTAGTGTGTCGCAGTGTGAAGATTCATGTGTGTGTGTTGCTAAGTTTTTGTCATGTGTGTGTGTATCGCCGATTTTGGGTCGAGTTTTTATGTGTGTCACCGAGTGCTGGGTCATGTGTGAATATGTGTGACCAAGTGTGTGTCATGTGTGTGCTTCGCCGAGTGTTGTGTCATGTGCGTTTGTGTCGCCAAGTACTGGGACATGTGTGTGTGTGTCTTTCGCCGAGTGTTGGGTCATGTGTGTGCGCGTCACCGAGTGTTGGGTCATGTGCGTTTGTGTCGCCGAGTACTGGGACATGTGTGTGTGTGTCTTTCGCTGAGTGTTGGGTCATGTGTGTGTGCGTCACCGAGTGTTGGGTCATGTGTGTGTGCGTCACCGAGTGTCGGGCCATGTGTATTTGACGCCGAGTGTTGGGTCATGTGTGTGTGTCTCGCCAATTGCTGGGTCATGTGTGTGTGTGTTGCCAAGTGTTCCGTTATGTGTGTGTATGTCGCTTAGTGTTGAATCATGTGTGTGTCGCTTGGTGTTGTGTGATTGGTGTGTGTGTTGATGAGTGTTGGGTAATGTGTGTGTGTGTCGCCTTATGTTGAGTCATGTGTGTGTGTGTCTTGCTAATTGTTGGGTCATGATTGTGTGTGTTGCTGAGTGTTCAGTCATATCTGTGTGGGTCGCCTAAAGTTGGGTCATGTGTGTGTGTGTGGGTCGGCGAGTGTTGCGTCATTTGTGTGTCGCCGATTGTTCGGTCATGTGTGTGTGTCATCTAGTGTTGGGTCTTGTGTGTGTCTGTGTGTGTCACCGAGAGTTGGGTCATGTGATTGTTGCGTCATATGTGTGTCGCCTAGTGTTGGGTTCTGTGTGTGTTTCGTCGAGTGTTAGGTCATGTGTGTGTGTCGCCTAGTGATGGGTCATGTGTGTGTGTATGTGTCGCCGAGTGTTTGGTCATGTGTGTGTATGTCGCCTAGTTTTGGGTCATGGTTGTTTGTGTCGCCGAGTGTTGGTTCATATGTGTTTGTCGCCGACTGTTCGGTCATGTGTGTGTGTGTGTCGCCGAGTGTTGAGTCATGTGTGTGTGTTGCCTACTTTTGGGTCATGGTTGTGTGTGTCGGCGAGTCTTCGGTCATGTGTGTCTGTGTCGCCGATTGTTGGTTCATGGTTGTGTGTGTTGGCGAGTCTTCGGTCATATGTGTCTGTGTCGCCGATTGTTGGGTCATGGTTGTGTGTTTCGGCGAGTCTTCGGTCATGTGTGTCTGTGTCGCCGATTGTTGGCTCATAGTAGTGTTTGTCGGCGAGTTTTCGGTCATGTGTGTGTTTCGCCGATTGTTGGGTCATGGGTGTGTGTCGCCGAGTGTTGGGTAATGTGTGTGTGTGTGTGTATGTCGCCTAGTGTTGTGTAATGTGTGTGTATCGCCTAGTGTTAGGGCATGTGTGTTTCGCCTAATGTTAGGTCATGTGTATGCTTTTGTGTGTGTGTCGCCGAGTGTTGAATCATATGTGTGTGTCGCCTAGGTTGTGTAATGTGTGTGTCTGTGTGTGTCGCCTAATGTTGGGTGAAGTGTGTGTGTCCCCGCCAATTGTTGGATCATGTGTGTTTATGTGTGTTTGTGTCGCCTAGTGTTGGGTCCTGTGTGAGTGTCGCCTAGTGTTGGGTCTTGTGTGTGTGTGTGTGTGGCCTAATGTTAAGTCCTGTGTGTGTGTGTGTGTGTGATTGTCGCCTAATGTTGGGTCATGTGTGGGTGTCTCGCCAAGTGTTGGGTCATGTGTTTGTATGTGTGTGTCGCCTAGTGGTGGACATGTGTTTGTGTCGCCTAGTGTTGGGTCGTGAGTGTGTGTTGCCTAGTGTTGGGTCATGTGTATGTTTAGCCTAGTGTTGAGTCATGTGTTGGAGTCTCATCGAGTGTTGGGTCATGTGTGTGTCGCCGATTGTTTGGTCATGTGTATGTATCTCGCCGAGTCATGTGTATGTGTCTCGCCGAGTGTTGGGTCATGTGTGTGTGTCGCCGAGTGTTAGGTCATTGTTGTGTCTCTCGCCGAGTGTTGGGTCATTGTTGTGTCTCTCGCCGAGTGTTGGGTCGTGTGTGTGTGTGTGTGTCTCGCCAAATGTTGGGTCATGTGTGTGTCTCGCCGAGTGTTGGGTCATGTGTGTGTATCGGCGAGTGTTGGGTCATGTGTGTGTCCCGCCGAGTGTTGGGTCATGTGTGTGTCATGCCGAGTGTTGTCTCATGTGTGTGTCTCGCCGAGTGTTGTCTCATGTGTGTGTCTCGCCGAATGTTGGGTCATGTTTGTGTGTCGCCGAGTGTTGAGTCATGTGTGTGTCCCGCCGAGTGTTGTCTCATGTGTGTGTCTCGCCGAATGTTGGGTCATGTTTGTGTGTCGCCGAGTGTTGAGTCATGTGTGTGTCCCGCCGAGTGTTGGGTCATGTGTGTGTCTCGCCGAATGTTGGGTCATGTTTGTGTGTCGCCGAGTGTTGAGTCATGTGTGTGTGTGTGTGTGTTTGTGTGTGTGTCGCTGAGTGTTCCGTCATGTGTGTGTGTGTGCGCGTCAAAGGTTGGATCATATGTGTAAGTGTGTGTGTGTGTGTGTGTGTGTGTGTGTGTGTGTGTGTGTGTGTGTGTGATATTATTTGTGTCACTGAATGTGAGAATTTTAAGAAACTCCTGACGTCAAAGTAGTCTTTTATGTAATTTATGTTTGTTTTTTTGAATTTCTTTAAAACAGCTGTGTCGATTTTGGTTAGAATATCGTATATTTAAGTTTTTTGCAGGAAAAATAAATGTCTCCTCATTCTGAACTATAGTGTTAAATGTGTAAGAAGGGGCCAACTACTTCTTAAAGAAAGTATATACTATAGAGAAATAGACAGTTTAAACCAAATGTGTATTATAGTTTTTACCTTCTGTAATAATTAATTAATTTTTAATTACAGTTACGTGGAGAACGTATTGTATGGCACCCAAGAATTCCAAACCGAGACTATTGGAGATAGACTTTTTCAGATTCCCTAAGGCCAAAAAAGTAGCATTTTGCGTATAGATTGTGTATGTGTAGATGTCTAGGAAGTGTCTAACTCAAATGCAAAAATTTGATTGAATATCGATTTTTGTTTTTAAGTTCACCTTTTTCAAATATTTTAGCACGTATTTGCAGAAAATTCAAGATACACGTTTAGAACAAAATTGACCAATTTGGTAGGTCATTCCGACCCTCCTCTAAGAAGTGCTAAGGCGTGTTGACCAGCGATGGTTCAAACACCTCTGTTTTAATTGCGCTGCTAAACATTTAAATTGAAGCTATTCTGAAAAGGTTATTGTTCATGAATTTGACCTCGTGAAGACGAGAAATGGACATCATCCTCAAGTTAACTTTTAGCAACATTGCTAGCACTAATGAGTAACTAACCCGAAAACCTGTCTCCGAGAAGCATGCATACACACGTCGCGCGGCCCGGTAATATTAAGAACACTTTGCAGTGAGTTAAACGAGTTGTGTCTACGCATGTTGTTAATCATCTAAGTAAACATTATCTTAATACCACAAAAATACATTTTTAAAAATCGGTCAGTAAAGTAATACCATCACTTATTGAAGAAAATCCTGATGCACTCTGTACCGATTAATAAAAACTGACGTGTGCTTACAGAAAATATCGTTTTGAGATGTCCAGGGAGTAGGGATCTATTGAAGCTAGAGTATTTGTATTTCCACAAAAACCCTGATAGAGCTAGCTTTCGACAGCGGGTGAGCCTCATTTCAACCGTCCGACTTGCCTGTCTGTTCCGCACACCCTACCGCCTGCGAAAAGCTGTATGCGCAAGAGCCAGTGTGTTTCCTGATCTAGACAAGTGAATTTGGTTAGCACGTGCTTTATGTAGGAATACTAATTAGTGTTAAAGCTATTACTTATTATTGCTGTTGCGTGTGAGTTTTGCAGTGTATTAAAACAGGAGTACAATGGCATTCAAATGCTCTAAAGTTTATCGCAAAACAATAAAAGGCCAAGCTAGAGAAATAGTAGCAAATGTGCTAAAATTTATGCGACAGGAAGCCGACGGAAAGAATTTTGTAGTGAATAAGCTTAATGAGCGTGTTGCAGCCGCAACATGCATTTCATTATCCACAGTTAAAAAATAAAGGAGATGCTTGATGAACAAAGTGGTTCAGTTTCTTCGCTCAGTACACCAAAACGAAACAAAAAGAGGCCCAAACTTTCCACTGAACTTAGTGATTTTGATTTATGTGTAGCTTGTAGGACTATAAATGAATTCTACCTTCATGAAAAGAGAGTCCCTACAGTGAAAGCTGTGTTACATAAGTTAAGAGAAACGATTATAAAGGCCAAGAATCAAGTTTGCTGAAAGTGTTCAAGCTTCTGGGATTTCGCACACGAAAAAGAAAGCTTCGTCTGACGATAGCACACAGGGTTATATGGCACCTACCTCCAGGGGACTGAGGATAATTATTGTGAATGCAGGAATAGAAAAACGTTTCATTCCCAATGCACAATTGATGTTTAAATCAAACACCAAAAATGGTGATTATCATAGTGAAATGAACGGCGAAAATTACATGAAATGGGTTAAAGAAAAATTAAAGCCCAATCTTCCAGAAAAATCCGTTCTTGTGATTGATAATGCTTCCTATCACAATGTGGCCAGTGACAAGTGTCAAACAATGAAAACAAGAAAGCAGGTTACTTAAAAACAGAATTCCATTCGGAAGTGACATGCTAAAACAGAACTTTAAGACCTTATAGAGCTGCATTGGCCAAAGCATAAGAATTATACTCTGGATGAAATTTTAGAAGAAAATGGGCTGGAGTTCTCCGCTTACCACTGTACCATCCCGACCTCAACGCCATAGAAAGAATTTGGGCAAATTTAAAAGAATGGGTTGCCCTTCGCAATATGAATTTCAAGATGGAAGACTTGTGGCATTTATGCGAACAGCGATTTGGCGAAATAGGAGAAGCAGAATGGGGTCCCGAATGCCGGCATGTTCATCAATGATTTTTCAGTAATGTCTGAATACGAGTGCGGCAGAAGGTCGGAAATAAATATGGATGTTTTCGAAGATGACACGCTAGATGGCATCGAAGAGCTTCCCCAATCACCTCAGGCCTAAGCCACGCCCTTCAGTAGTGAGAGTCGCTCCTAAGGTAAGCATTGAAATATGCCAGGGTTTTTACGGAAATAATCCAACTTCTACCACCACACAGGAAGAAGGGATGAAGACAAAGACAGGCTGCAGGCAGATGGGCCATAGAGTCGCACGGAAGTCCCTAGTAGTTCCAGGTTTGGAGACCTGGAGCTGCTCGGAGAGGGCGATCAACTGCCATATGTCGCGAAACCTAGAAGCACACCTGAAACATGAGGTAGAAACAAAACGAAAGGGAAAGAAATTCATGATAAACATAAAATCATTCTAGATATTTCAGTTTCACCTGCCGACCAGAGAAAAAACTCCAAAAATTCATAGTTAGAGTGGATGGTGGAAGGAACTTTCAAATGTAAGCCATGCACGCTACGAAAGTAAAAATAAATATTACTGTTATCTCTCTCGATTTTTTGAAAAGTAATAGATTGGAATCTCAGATGAAGCTGTATGGTTGAACTTTTCATTTTGGGTTTTCATAAGTCTTTAGGGCAATCAACATAATATAATTTTAGCTGTTTAGGGAATTTAACGCAATTCATTTCTTAATTTATCATTTCGCTTTAATGGTGATAAACCATTGAGGTATTTGAGGGAACAAAAGAAAAGAAACAAAGAAAGGAAAATATCGAAAATCAAAAGGAATCGGTGATACTAGGCAATTTGAACGAATGCAATACTGAAGTCTAAAGTCTGATAACATGCAAAGCTAAATTAATGCGCAGACAAGTAGAACGCATGAAAATCACAAAGATAAATAGTCCGACTATTCAAGGTCTGAAAGAGGTCACAATACACCTGGAATGTTATTATGGTATAGCAGAAGGCTATCGTGTTAGATAAGGGACACAATTATGTGCCATAGCGAAGTGGCGCTTGCGATGTCCAACAACCCCAAGTTGTTACAAAAGTAAATGACACAGCCGTCCAATAAATCTGGCCCAGCACTAGTACCGAGAGAAAAGGAAATTTGCAATTACTCGGTCCATCAGATTAGCAGGACGAGCGGGCGTTAACTCGGCGCCCTCTGCACTTCTAAAAAGTCATCTGCGACATAGCGAGTGAGGGACCTGTAACGGAAATGAAAGTCTCGTAAGGGACGCCGATCTCAATTTATTATGGTGACTAATGTTACACATGTGCACGAGTAGCAAAACTGAAAATTCAAACACGTGTGAGCAGAGATGTGTGCTAAACGTGATGCTGATCAGTTAATTCATTTCAAATACATTAGGAGGCTTTAGAGTACGTTTTATAGCTCGAAGTCAACTCAGATTGTTGAATGTCTAGTATGTCTCAAAAACCCTTTCTAGTTTCTCTGTTCCACTTTTAAAAGCGCTTCTCTTACTCTGATTATGTGTGCATCAAGCTCTCTGAATAAAGAGAAAATTTTCACTTACAAACAGAACCAGATTTTCGAGCCTTTAGTACATAAATTAAATTCCACTTAAAGCAGCAAACTAAAATTATATTGTGATAAACATCTTAATAAAAGGCTTAGTCGCATGCAATAATCAATAAGTTTTAAATATCTTACTTGATTGATGGAACTGGATGTAATAAGTAAAATACATATAAACCGGAATATCTTACAATATTGGAGATTTACAGTTTTTATCTTACTTAATTTATAGAAGGGCTTCTTCAGCATTTATGAGTGCACTGAAGGCTATTCTCTCTACAATACAGTTTTATTCGTAGGTCCGTTTTCTAATTTCCAGGCAGTCTGTCTCTCTGCTGGTTGTATCCGTTTCTTGCCTAAGTGTCTTCATATTTGAGGTAAAAGTGCATCCATTGTCATCAGATTTCAAAGTCCATTCCTTCCAAAAATACATTGAACAGATATGATGCGACGGTGGACATTAAGAGCTTAAAACTATCGGGACAAGACACGAGCATGGGAGCACCCACTTTCTTATATCTCGAGGCGACTCGAGAATTCTCGTAACTACAAGCGGAGTAGTTGACGTATGATCCGTGAAATAAATTGGTTACGCGATAGCTTGGGACCTGATTTTTAGGTTTTAATGTAAATCAGAAAGCTTCAAAGTACTTTTATGCTTCAAGCGGTTTAGGTGCTAATCTTATTCAGACTAAAAAAGCTAAATGGGACGTTAACACCTTGAGAACTTAAGTTTTCTTTTCTTTCTCCAGTTCATTTGAATTAACAATTTTTGTTAGCAATTCGTTTAGTTTTGTTATGAGTGTACCTGTGGGGCTATCCAGGGAAAGAATGCTCTTGGTATAGTAATTGCGCGAATAAGTATGCGCCAATGACATCTTGCGATGTTGACAGATCTCTTTTTGCCTATAGGAATATATTAAAGAACAGCTGAAAATTTACAAATGTGGCTGATTGTGTATAAAAACAGTGCTACCAAGTGAACTTTATTTTATGCGAGTGCTACATATTAAAACGTGTGCTTGATATGTTAATTACAATGTTCTAGCACGCGTTTACTGTGTAATACATTGTTTTAAATTACTATACATATTAATAGCCTGTCTCCGTGAAGTAAAATAGTTTTCATATTTTTATCTATATTATGTTTAAAAACCTTTTGTCATCGAGTTGCTTAAATAGCTATGAAAAAGGTTGGAGCATTGTTTAAAAGCCTAGAAAAATCTGGAAAATTGTTTATAAAGCTAAACAGGTTAAAATATGATAGTAAAAGGCTAAAACTGCATTTATAAAAAGCTAAAACTCCGAGCCCTATAACTCAAGGTGACTTATCGTTTAACAGCACATATTATGTATATCCAAACGCGTTTACGCGTTTGAATCAGTGATATTAATGTTCATGATATACCTATCATTTGTGTTGCTATGTATATAACTTATACTCAAACTTCAGATAAAACCGAAAATAGAACTACTTCATGCAACGTTAACTTCTTAAGAGTAATAAAATATTTAAATATTTATTTGTAATAAAAGTGGACATCACGTACATTTATATCTGCAGATCTGTGATTCCTCATTTCGCTTTTAATCCGTTCTCTAGCCTGAGTTATTTAAATGTCATTCCTGTCTTGGTAGGCTATTTAAAACTCAAATCATTTAAACAGATGAAATAATAGAAGCTAGAGATGTTCTTCTCGTTTAGATAAACATGCATAATTTTATCAACTCTCAGTCCATTTTAACACTTTTATAGACGATTTCCTAATCATCTGAAAGAATGCTATAGATTTGTCATCACTTCTGGTATGATATGTCTCGATGCTGCTTTGGTTTGCACCCGTCAATACAGTTCGTAACACATCAGTTTCGATTATTTCTGCAGCTGCTGTGATCTTGAATAAAATGAAACGGTCTAGCGTTACGATTTATAAACGGAATAGCACTTCTTCATCCTATACAAAAGTTTTAGTGAGCAACAGGATTGCCAAGCTATATGACAGACAGAATTTAGTTTTCACGGATGACGGATTTTTTGACGGATATTATTAGCAACTATTAAGAAATATTATATTGTAAATCTTTGTGTACCTACAAGACACTGTCTGTTAAGCAATGTAACGCTATCTTTTATTTAGAGCTAACAGTAACAAACTTTTCGAATAACTGAACAACTCCGCAAACATGACACTGTGGTATATGGCCATATGTTTATCAGAGTGAATTCTGAATTCAGCATAGTCAACACAGTGTTAATACGTTCTTTTTTTTTTTAATTACCTAATTGAACAGAAGGCTTTGCGGTATATACGACATTGCTAGAGGTGCCCAGGGAACCGGTAGTGCGCGGTGCCAATATTGCCAATTCAATGTAAATGTGCTTGTCAGATTTGCTTCGTCATGGAAAAAATAAGAAACATCTAAAAGCAGCTGAACCCTTTTTAACTTCACAGTCAAAAATACCATTTCAGCCTATTAAGGACACGTATGAAAGTGCAGCTGCAGAAGCTGTTCTCACGTTGTTTGTAGTTAATCACTTCCCTTGATCATCCTTCAGGCCTGTTAAAAAAGTTGTTCCAAAGTGCTTCCTTGAGCTTTAATTTTTAGTTTTGAAAGAAACTACGGATATTACTAATTTTGATGGATTTTGACGCATTTTTATGAACTGATCTGACGGAAAAATAATCATATGTTGGCAACTATGGTGAGCAACGCACTCAACCTGATCCAGTGAAACTCGCTTACTGTAATAAAATGCAGGTAACAACAAAAAACAAAACAAAAAAAAAAAAAAAAAGGAACGCACACATGCTCTGCTTTTGGTTATTCAGCTTCATTTGTAAGCTGAAAGGTGAATGTAGGTCACAAGGTCAAGGGGAGAGGTAACATACAATTACAATAGGTATCTCTCTACTTTTTGAGTAACAAAGTAGCTCAGAGGAGAAGCGTATACATACCTACCAAAGTGTTTAAAACAAATCACCGCCAGGGAAAAAAGATTTTGTTCTACTCAAATAAATGTGCTTAGATTAGAGCGGATAACAGAATTACTGCTTCAAATAATGTTTACACACTGATTTATAACAAAAATATAGAGCATTTGCTCTCTGACTGCGAGTTTCCGGGCATTACACCGTAGGCTTGCTATTAACGAGACTCGTGAGTCTTGCAAGCAAACGAGAATCTCGTAAGCTCGTTAGTCAACTCTCTTCCTGCCAGCCATACGTTCAGCTGCATCTACTGGCTGCGAGAGCGTAGTTAGCGGCAGCGAGAAACGAGCGAGACTGAAATCTGCTTTGAACCTACTTATGATATAAGCTTTATTCGAGGTAACAAACAAATATACTGATAGAGATGCAAACAAATGTTTTAACTTTTTTGAACTTTTTTCCTGTTAAGTCCTAAGTTGTACTAGGAAACTTCAACTCAACACTAGTTACTTTGTGACATAAATGCTATCGGAAGTTACATTAAGAATGTTTTTTATCATAAACGCTAGAAATTGCGCTATATCAACAGACATTTTATCATATATGTGAAAACACAGTATAAGGACATTCCAAGGAATATAATTGAACTTACTGATTTTGACAAATCCGAATAAGACAGTGATCTGAATAGAACACTTGATATAATACAAACATTTTCTCAGGAAAAAAAAGAAGAAGAAAAAAAAAAGAAAACGGAAAACATTTGTTTCTTAACCAATTCACTAAACCAATATCTTTTTTGTTTGTTTTTATTTTTATATGATTTAATGCTTTATTTAAATTTTAAAGTATTGTTTTCAGACACATTAAACCTGACTACTTCTTCAAATAAAGTAACACTCAACAACCATACAAATATATTTACTCTTTCACCTCCTACAGCGCTTGCTATTATGTAAAGGAAATATATTCCGTTGTAAGGGTTGTAAAAATTTTATTTTAACTCAACCTGCTTGAAAATTGACTCTCTCGGGTGGTAATGACAATGAGGGTAGTTAGGAGTGGTCCTACGAAACAGTTAACACACTTTCAACTATTCGTTTATTCTTGACTAGAATTGATGAGTGTTTAGACAAGCACTTTGCTTTACATGCCAATTGAGTTATGATGATTTCTAAGAGCTTTCCTTAATCAGAGACCTAACTTTACTTCTCTCGTAGAACTATTTAAATTCTCACTTTGTATATAACATTTATAACAATTATTTTTCACACTATATAGTAACCTGACAACGAGTATACGCGCCTTGAACTTAGCGGTGAGTGTTCTCAACAGCGATTACGGTACATGGCCTTAATCTTAGTAATGAATAACTGCTTTAACATCCTACAATCTGTTACTTGTATAGTAAATTCTATTTTCACGACTGCTTCATTCTAATTGGTCAGAAAGACCGCGAACTTGGCGTCTATGTGTCCCATAATGCATCTCTCCACCCAAAATGCGTCATAAGCACCTCGTGACCGTCACCACACGGAGCTTTACGAAATTATCTTTTCAGTTATGCCTCTATTTACGTACTTGCACAAGAATACGTGACTCACAATAGCGTTCTCTTCACAAAGAACTTTCCCTTATTCAACAGCCAAGTTTGGTAAACAGTTTTGAGCTATGCTACAGATTTAAATACGTTAAATAATTGACAATTAACAGAAGTAATAATAATAAAAAAATAATAATAGTAGCAGTAGTAGTAGTAGTAGTAGTAGTAATAGTAGTAGTAGTAGTAGTAGTAGTAGTAGTAGTAGTAATAGTAGTAGTAGTAGTAGTAGTAGTAGTAGTAGTAATAGTAGTAATAGTAATAGCAGCGAGGCTGTCTAACGGTCTCCGTCTACAATTCAGTATCTGGATTTGAAGAGAAATATGTTTAAGACCCTCTGAAAAATTCGTTTATACACAGATTTAACATATATTTTAAAAATTAATGTACTACATTCACATGCTTTCGCTTCCTACTCTTCTGCAAATTGTTTTTCTAACCGGTTATTCCTCCATTTACATCTGTTAATCAAGATACATGTTTAGAGGTACTGGAGATACATTAAAACGAAGAGATAGTAAACTATTTAAAAGCGGGTGGTCTTCAAACTCCATAATCTTTGCATAGCATTACAAGAAACAGCTGAATGCGATAGCAACTGAGAAAATGACAAATGATTACAAAAAGAAACAGACCAATGACCCGATATTCCGGAAGTGTCTAATGCCACAAAGTTTTTGGAAGAACTTTCGCATTTTAAAGATATCTACAATTTTTCTTGTAATATTTTTCTATATCTTGTGATTTACAAGCTATACAAAATACGCAAAATGCCTAACTAATACAGATAGTAGATACACACCCGCGCGCTCCGCGGGGTAAGTTTTCTAGAAACTATTGATGTGAAATGGAAGAGCATCCAAACCAAGGCTTTTATAATTGTAAATAAGTAATTTAAAATGATGTGTTTATATAGGCCTAAAACTGCTAATAATTGAAAATAATTTGGATAAGAGGATGTAGCAGTCAATCATTTTGTTTAATTCTTTACCTTGAATATTTAAACAATGGAGACGTAAACAAGACCTTATAATACCCGTATGTGCTTGTACAAAAAAGGCCGGTCCCCATTGGAGCGTTCGCTAAAGTGTCTAGCTTAGGTGCTTCGTATCGATTATCCAAGTTGGTCACCTTCGAGAGAGCATTGCTTTCTTGTACTAGTGGACTTGACCTATCCAGATGACCTTCACGATGAGAACGTGGAATTTCCGCTAGCCCCTCATCATTACGATAACTGGTTTTACAGAACATTTTTGCCCAACAACCGGTACCTGGTACATAGCGAAAATTTGATATATTACGTCAGAATGGGTCTCAAAATCGAAAACGATCACAACGGATGGATTGTCGAACAGGCATCAATATTGCGAGACTAGTTCAGGCAAATGCCCGTAATAGAAAATTACACAGGCATAATAAACCCTTGTCCGACACCTACAAATTGATGAATAATAGTTTATTCGGAAAGACGGTCGAAGAGAGTGAACAGAGCTACTGACGAAAGCCTGCGAGGTCGATGCAATGCATTTCTGAACAGAGTATTTAATGTTCTAGAAGTGGATGGACATTTCTTATGTGATTATTCTGTTAATAAACTGGTTTTAAATAAACCAGTTCAAATAGGGTTTAGCACATTGGAATTAGCAAAGCTGGTGGTTTAATACGTAACTCTGTTACATTTTATTCTCGTTGAAGAGATTTACCTGAATGTTGGTACTTATGCTGTATACACTGAGGGATTCAAAGTCTTCAGTATTAGGCTATTTAGCCATCTGATTTCTTCTGTTTATTCCTATCAAATCACTATACTTAATACTTGGAACAGTGGATCTATTGAATAAGGTGTAACCTGTAGTTACAACATTCTTTGGCATGTAGTCAATGATCTTATTTTGCTGTACAAAGGAAGACATTTCCGTGGGTGTGATTGCTCATATCTGCAATTCGTCTGTCAATATAATGAAATTACTGAGTTTAACATGGGGTTTGTGTATACGATAGCCCAGACAACATGGCAGCACTTGTTTAATTTCATTCAGCATTTCTTCGTCTAAAATTGGTAATAATGCTACCGTGATAGGCAAAATACTTAGAAAAGTGTCAATTTCTTCCCAAGAACGTTATATAAATATAAAGGTAACATTCTGATGTGGAAGGGGTCTTAGAACCGGTACACGCTCTCTCCTGCAGGTATTCCATGCTGGCCAGAATGTTCCGTTTCGCCGCTTTTGCCAGCTGCTTCCCTTACCGCTCGCGCACCGTCCACAGTGTCATCTTCCTCAGTCTGCTTTGTAAGGGGTTGCTGAGCGTCCGCAACCTCTTCCGTGAGAAGGTTCCTCCAGTACGCAACTTTACAAACTCCTGCAGATAAATAACACCCAATCAGCAAATTGTTCTGGGGAGATGTACATAGAAGGCGTGAACGTTTCCCGAAATAACAATTTTAACGCCTCCTCATCCTTTTTTTTTTTTTTTTTTTTGGTAGTGTTTAACGCCCGCTTTAACTACTAATGGCATCGCAGGCGGTGACACTGATGATACATGAATGATGATGGAGCACCGGTGGAATGCGATGGCGGGGGAAACCGGAGTACCCGGAGAAAACCCGCCCCAGCGCCGCTTTGTCCACCACAAATCTCACATGCGGTCGCTTGGGATCGAACCCCGGCCGTCTAGGTGAGAGGCTAGTGGTCTAACCACTCGGCCACGGCGCGGCCAGCCTCATCCTTTGCCTAAACACTCATGATTCCCTGTCATAATTACAGGAGTGCGAAACAAATCTTGTTTACTCATATATTTTTTGCCTACCTGTATCGCGGCTACAGCCAAAATATTTTTCAGGTCATCAAATGTTCCTTCAGTTACAAATGGCTCTTCCAATAAAATCAAAGGTTTATTTAGAAAATTTTCGTAGGTAAATTCTGCACATGATGCGTAACCTGTCACAAAATGTGCTGTAATAGATTGGGGTATAAAACTCTTTCCCGCACTGGATGGTTCGAGGAGGAACAGGCAATTGATCTTAGTTTCCTTACCATTAAGAACCTTCTCAAGGGCGCTAACAAAACAATCAGGAACAATATGATTTCTAATTAACAATTCACTAACTGCATTTGTGCAGTAGCTGATCCCATTATTAGCACAATCTAATAAGTAACCAAACATATCTTCTCTTTCTATCTGTACTCTATGCTTAAAATAACTGGATATGGATATATTTATATAATTAGTCAACAAAGAGTTACTCTGACATTTATTTAACACAGAATCCCACTCGGAGGGTGTACAGCGATCAAGGAAAGATGTATATGATGTTGCACAATATTTAATGATCAAATGATTTAAAAGATTTAAACCTTTTTGCTGAGCCGAGTCGAAATCCTCTGTTGTCTTCTTCTGCATACGCCGCAGCGCTTCCGGGGCTGTAGTGGGTGCCAGGCTGATGCCTCTCTGGAGAGGCAGTAGGATACACACGACGCTTGGCGATCAGCTCCAAAAACCTTCTCGATTGATCCTCGGTGAGATGTGGGCTAACAGGAACTACCCTAATTAGTTTTTTATATTCTCCAAATTTATACAGAAGATTTTCTAGTTTTATGGAGTAAGAAAGCTTCAAAACAACGGAGTCGTTATCTCTCCGTTCAAACTTGGTGTTTCCGGATACAAATATAACCGCCAGCAAAATGAAGAAATCTTCGGTCGTCAGTTCGGTGTTGTCAGTGGATTGCACTAACCATGCAGACGGCGCAGATAGAGCCAACATGACAATGTGCCGAAATATCCTATTCTCCACCTTTATATAATACACTGCAAAACCGAGAATGTTGCCAAGCACGCCTCGCGACAGGCCAGTTTCACAACAAAAGTCCGGCTGGTCCCACGACGCTCACAGGTCGCGAAACCGGCCGATATACAATATATATAGCCTAGAGGGTGATGTATTATATCCCAACTCTGTCGATGAATTAACGCCTTCTTCCTTTACTTATTATTCGGTCAAAGGAACAGAAAAGCATACCCAGCATACATTATGGAAAGTGGTATTCACGCCCTGGCCAAGTTCATTTAATCCTAAAATGTATAGGAACAATGCCGCTTTGGGAGACCAATGGCTCCAGGCAAAATATAACCCTATACAACACTATTTTTTCACCATGGTTTCAATTCGTAAATCGAACGGATCCTTGGTGAAGCAGCGGAACAAAGTTTTCAAATTTCTTTCATATTCCATGATGAGGATACATCTGTTATGGCTCCCTTGGACATGGCGCATCTGCGTGCGCGAGGAGCATTAAGGTCAGGAGTACAGGAATTACAAAGATGCAAAGGCTATACTTCCATTTTTAACATAAATTGTAATTTACTCATATTTACAATAAAGTTTATTATTTCTAAATGCATTTATTTGTACCTCTTACCATTATAACCAAGAGGCAATGTTCCGATCCTATCTTCCAATACTTGTCGTTTCTTATCCTCTGAAATGAGAGCTAGTTTGCGTTGCTGCTTAGTATATAGTGTGTGATTTGTGGAACGAATTAGGTACTGCTGTACGTAAAGTGCACGGTTCTCAATTAAACATCGTTTGTAGTCCTCGAAGGATACGCGCTCTCGTCTTGCATCAGCAGTGGCTGTGTCGGTGATTCCTTTATTCCTCATTCGGCAATCACCGTCCTCGAATCGCAGAGCGTACGTCTTTGCCCTGACTGAGGCCTATAAACTCTATTATTCGTCGGTGACCAGTCTCATTCGTCCATAAACCGGGGACCTTATCCGTATCTTTGGTGCGAATGACATAATTATCAGGAGCATTCTCAAAGTCAAGGAAAAGCAATAATCGTTCGCCATGATTTTCAATGGATGAATTTCGCAGTTGCCGAAATGCATAACTAAGGAATCTTTAATTCAAAATCTTCTCGGGCTTCTAGCCAGGTAAAAACTTGGCTTGACACCAACGTTTCGAAGAAGTGCATCTTCTTCGTCTTCAGGGTGAACTGATCACCTGGCTAGAAGCCCGAGAAGATTTTGAATTAACACGTCGCCAGGAAAGCTTCAGTTCTTATTTTAAGGAATCTTTATCATGATACAGAAGATGTAACTTTTCGCGACATTTAGATTTTAAATCGAAATAGAAGCGGTACACTTCCAGCTTTGCTAATTCCAATATGCTATAAACCCTATTTGAACTGGTTTATTTAAAAACCGCTTTATTAACAGAATAATCACATAAGAAATGTCCATCCAATTCTAGAACATTAAATACTGTGTTCAGAAATGGATTGCGTCGGCCTCGCAGGCTTTCGTCAGTAGCCCTCTTCACTACAAACCTCTTGTATTTAAAAGGATTTTCGACGGTATTTCCAAATAAACTATTATTCATTAATTTGTAGGTGTCGGACAAGGGTTTATTATATATGTAATTTTCTATTACGCGCATTTGCCTGAACGTAGTCTCGCAATATTGGTGCCTGTTCAACAATTCATACGTTGTGAACGTTTTCGATTTTGAGACCCATCCTGACGTAATATATCAAATTTTCGCTATGTACCAGTACCGGTTGTTGAGCAAAAATGTTGTGTATAACCGGTTAACATAATGATGAGGGGCTAGCGAAAACTCCACATGCTCATCGTGAAGGTCATCTGGATAGGTCAGGTCCACTAGTGCAAGAAAGCAATGCTCACTCGAAGGTGACCAACTTGCATAGTCTTGCGGTAGGTCAAGTATGCTGCAAACCAAATCGCCAGGCCAATTATACAGCATAACCTTGGCGTACAGAGGATTCACATCGAGATATAATATATGTCCTGTCTCGATATTGCTGACTTTCGCATAGCTTCTTATGCATTGAGAAACGTCTCCTCGGATCAGGTTTTGAATCAGCGTGTATAAGAATTTATCTTTAATAGTTTTGAAATCATTCGGGCTATGTTTCAAGGCTAGCTGCCGTGTATTTCCCGGTGCTCCCTGAAAATAAACGGGATCGGTTTGGTATGCGTAGAAGGCACTTTTTCGAAACAATTCTTGTATATACAGGCTGTTTCAAAAATACGAGGCATTTCAGGTATGTATTTCCCACATGCAGACAATCAAATTAGTTCATTATAACATGTGTCCGGAAATGCATCATTTCCGAGTTATGGCCATCACAACATTGAAATTCACTGGAACGTTTTTCTTTCCGCAGGTTGTTGTCATTACAGAAGATGTTCAAAATATCCACCTCCTGCTTGAATACAGACCTCACATCGATGTCTCATTGACCTGCGAACACGATCCCAAACTCCAGGAGCATTGCGTATGTCCTCACAACTTGCCACAATTCGATTCCGAAGGGATTCCAAATCCGGCACCGGAGACGAATAAACCAATGATTCTAAATGGCACCACAAGTAGAAATCGAGAGGGTTCAGATCAGGTGAGCGTGGAGGCCAAGCAATTGGGTCACCTCTACCTATCCATCGATCAGGAAACCTTCGATCCAAGTACCGGCGAGCCGTAAGACTGAAGTGTGCAGGAGCGTCATCATGCAAGAAGTGAATGTGTTGATGATTGATCAGTAGAATGTCTTCGATAACGTCAGGTATGGTGTTTTCCAGGAAATTTGTGTACGCCTGCCCAGTAAGTCTGTTTACAAGTACATGGGGTCCAACTAATCGATCACCAATGATACCGGCCCACATGTTGAGGGAAAACTGCACCTGGTGATGAGATACAACATTTGCACGTGGGTTTTCATGCGACCATACATGCTGATTGTGGAAATTTGTCATGCCATCTCTTGTGAACTGTGCTTCATCTGTAAATAATACGACGGCAGAAAAGTTCGGATTTACAAAACACTGCTGCAAGAACCACTGACAGAACCTAACTCGTGCAGGGTAAGCTGCTGGTGACAGGGCCTGTACACGTTGCAAATGATAAGGATGCAATTGATACTCGTTCAACAGTCTCCACAGTCGTATGAGGAACATTGACTTGCAAGCTAACCGTCGTGTGCTGATAGAAGGAGTCCTGTCCACAGCCTCCAGAATCTCCTCCTGCACTTCTGGAGTTGTAGATCTTGGTCGTCCCTTTCCCAAACCAGGAGACGAGCCAGCGTAGCATTGCCGTCCGCCTTACCGTACATGAAGTGTATCTCTGCCACCTCTTGATTTGAATACATGTCGCACAGTCTTAACGCCTAAAGAACACTGAATGTAACCTTCCTCAGAATGAACTATCAGAGTGCCCTCCTAATGTCTCCTTTGACGGCAAAGACCTGCGGAAAGAAAAACGTTCCAGTGAATTCCAATGTTGTGAAGGTCATAGCTCGGAAATGAAGCATTGCCGGACACGTGTTATAATGAACTATTTTGATTGTCTTCATGTGGGAAATACATACCAGAAATTATGCCTCGTATTTTTGAAACACCTGTACATTGTATATTGGCCGGTTTCGCGACCTGCGAGCGTCGTGGAACCGGCCGGACTTTTGTCGTGATATTGGCCTGTTACGAGGCGTGCTTGGCAATCATTCCAGATTTGCGGTGTGCTATATAAGCGAGAGAATTTAAATAGATTTCTATAGTCGCAAGAATTGCTCGTATTCTGAAGGCGGGAGTCGAACCAGCTGCAGGATATTGGACCACCACTAGCTTCGTTGATGCTGTTAACTTCATAATGGCATATTTGGAAATGGAAAAAGCAATAAAAACTTGTAATTCATACATCAGCGATATTTATAAAGGATGGAGAAGAGATGGTACTTCACATACCTGTGTCTGTAAGTACAGTATTAGACATAGTTGATTTACAATTGCAAGATTTTTTCGAGGAAATTTTTAATAAATTAACCGACCCTGAGGAATACCTCGATGTGTCAGGATCGGGAATGGCATTTATGTGCATCGATTGATGGTGGTTAAAGCTGGCGCCGTGCCAACCCAACAACACGGCTTCTCCAACTTCGAGGAACGTGCTGTCAGCAGTACACGAGGTTTTGGAAGTAGACGAGGTAGACGGAGGAATGACCGAAATCGTGCTGTTGAAGACTGCAGGCAGCCTTAGAGGATGCATCGCTCTACATCATACTCGTCGAGCAGATGACAACCCGAACCAGCGTCGCAGAATGGTGAGGGAATGGGTACGACGAGGGGCGACGCACCACGAGAAGGATTCTGCTTATGTTCACATCTCGGAGGTACCCGCTTGGCACGCCGCTGCAGGAAGATTTAATCTAAGAATTTTTAATGTCAGAGGTAATGTTCTTTATCATAAGCGTTGCGAACCAAATAATTTATAGTTTGTTAATTTATATTACACATCTAATCGGAAATATAAGTTGATAATTAAACTGGATGCATTCCTAAATGATAGGACACGCCAGGTCAGGAAATTGTGTGATCATTGTCTTAAATATCACGTTCCGAATAAATGCGAAGTGGAGGTCGTAACAATTGGGCTAAACGAGAGCATTATTGTACGGCCTCGGGCGAAACCCGACTGCATGCACGGTTTGGTTTGTTATGCTGATTTTGAATCTTATATGGAACGGGAACAACAGTAGCACATACCATCTGGTTATTGTTGGGTTGCGGTATGGAAAGGTGAAATAGTTGAAGATAATCTAAAGTCTTTTAATGATTGCAACGACGTTGCCGGGGCCTTCATTGAGGATATAATAGACTATATTTACGATTGGTCGTGTGCCTTCGGAGTTGAGACTCCCAATTGCGGAATTTGCGGCAATAGACGTATCAGGTAGAAGAAATTATATCGATGAACGCCTCAGCTCATATCACATAAGATGCTGGATGGCAACCGAAAATACCTGTGGAGTTTGGTTTTCACAGCTTTCGAGGATATGATAGTAATCTAATTATAAGAAACGTGGTGCAACGTTATAGTACTGATATCATAATTTCAGGTAAAACTTTTGAGAAATTTGATGTCGTGAGCGTGGACAATGCAACACTTAGGGTCCGATTCATGGATACGTTTAACTACTTAGGTTGGTCCTTGGCACAATTGACGTCGACTGTTACTAACTTTAAATATACACCGTCAGAAGCTAGGGAGAAAGCATGTTTCCTTACGAATGGTTCGACCGTAAAGATAAGTTAAACGAATCTCTTCCTAGCAGCGCTGATGCATGGTATTCGCATCTGCACGACGATCATCAGGATAAAGAACGCGCTTTTGGAATAAGGAAGGAGAAGGGGTTTACAAAATTCGAACACTATTGTGACATATGTGTGTGTGTGTATTGGAATAGCAAAAATAGGTAAATGTTAGGAAAATGGAAAAAGGAGTGAAAAAAGAAAAAAGAAAAGCTATCATCGAAAGCGAATTCATTTGGATTAATTTGGAGAAGCAACCTCATGAATATAAATGCATATGCAGTGTCTTAAGGTTTAATGATACATGATTAACAAAGAGCTCACGTGTTCTTGGCGTTGTTAAAATTCAGATTTCTCCACTATATATTTGAATGTTCTCCCACTGTGATGAACAGCTGAACCCTTACGCGTTACTAACATAAGTCATTCTCCCGTTATGATAAGTGAGGTAATAGTAGTAGCATGGGATATATAGGGCATTAGCACCAGATTAGCTACAAGTTCTGTGTGAAATAAATAAAACTCTTTATGTGTAATATTAATAATCACATTCTTTTCTCTACAATTATGTTTACTTTTATATAGCTTCTACCACGATTGTCACAATAGCATATTACTTTATCACGTACCTAACAGAAAAAATATTGGAGCCCATCCAAAAATTTGATATCGAAATTTTACTGGAAATAGACCCTTTTAGGTCTGCTGAATCCAAGAAGCGCATTTTCATAAAAAGATTTCACATGTGGGTATGTCTACGAACACCATAACCGATAAAATCTGATGTGTTCGATTCACATGATTTTCTCTACATCTCTGTAACAAATTATTTTTAAAAACTTTATGCTTCTATTTATTTCATGCCAATCGAGAAAAAATTAGCAGAAGTAGTCTTTTTACTTCCTTCCTTGTAAGTAGGAGCGAAATAAGGGAGTACCATAGGTTAAAGTGATAGTCAAAAACTGGTTGCTATGTGACTCAAGTTCCTTTGTTTGTATGAACAGGAGTTGACAAATTCTCGTATGAGAAACGTATAAGTATTTTAAAGCTGAAACCAATAAGTAGGAATATCTAAAAAAAACAATCAACCCCGCGAAAAAATGTATATAGCATATTTGTGTGTTTTAACGAGTTAATTAGCTTTTGTCTATCTGCGTTACGGTTTACTAGTTATGCAAAATTCCGTAAAATTCATCCAGAATAAAGTAGTCTTATGTCTATTCCCAGTAAATTCTAGATATGCAATTTATTTGTCAGGTAAATATCGTTATCCATCTTAATCAAAATTATTAGAGTTATTTTTGAGAAAATAAAACATTTCGAAAAAAGTTCCATGTAAAAGATAGTTGGGGGTGGGGAAATTTTCTTGAAAATATTTAAAGAAAAGGTTAGGTAAATACCAAACTCGGTATTTAAGTTGAGTATCTTCAAGGATGTGACAGGAAAATACTCCACCTCCAACTACCCTTTATATAGAATATGTTTCGAAAATGTTGATTTTCTCAAAAATGGTTCTGACGATTTTTATTAAAATGCGATATGTTTAAGGTATTTTCATGAGACAATTGTATACCTTGAATTTTATGACAGTAGCATCTGAAGGCCTCTTCATACTGGATTCTTTTTGTATAATTTATAAGCTGTAAGATAATTTACTACACAAAAATATGGACACCTTTAAAGCACACCATTTATGTCAATCTACATTTGTAGAGTGAACGTTTCCGAGATATTCCTTGTTATTGGACGCAGTTTTAGTTACTTAAGCTATTTGTTAATTGTAAAATCAACGTATGTGTCACATTCTTATGTTTTACTCCCAGGAATGCAAAAGAGAAACGAATTTCAATTATTTCACATGCCGACAAGCTTGTAAAATATTTGACTATTGCTTTAGTTCAGTGTATTCCCCTTATTTATAAGGCCATTTCTGCTAACGTTTATCGCGATTAGCATGAAGTAGTTGGTTACAGAACAGATAGTCATGTGAATGTAACACATGAGATTTGCACACATCTTGTTAGTTTAGTGATATTTCCTTGTAGTAATTGAGAAGCATGTTACACTAACACTTGTCACGTTGCCCATAGATTTAAACTGCATGGACAGGGAAACTGATTTGTGATCAACCTGTTCTTAGTTGTCTGCGTTCTGAGGAATGTATTTCACTACCTTCGTAACATCCTGTCACTTCTTCAAATTTGTAGGAGAATTGTTCTTATATATATTTTCAGATGTTATACTGAGGTGTTTTAGGGACTGAAGTTTCCTTTAATGGTGGTTAAGTTTATTGCATTTTTCTTGTGAAGAACCAGATTGTTTTCCTCTTAGGCAAATTGGTGAAATCCTTACTTGAATGAAAATAAACAATTAAATGAATACCAAGCTATGCAGTAAAGGTGAGAGCATAAATGATAGACAACGGAGGCGTATGCGGCCTACACATTTTGGCTAACTCATCCAAGAGTCAAGAATGAATTGAGGGCAGACAGGCCACAGAGACGCGCCGAAGTCTCTAATACTTCCAGCTTGAAGACCCGTCCAACTGTCCGAGTTGCCAAAGGAGATGATCAAGTGATCCTCGACTTGGTAGTACTCTAGCGTACACGGGGAGTATTCTTCCCAATTAGCATGTATCCGCGTCATCTGCCCGACATCGCCATACATTATGAACCTTGAAGCATACATGAAAGGTGAAGCGGTATTTAACCGTAACACATTACAATTAATGTCAACTAATTAATTATTTCCCATAAACCAGACGTGAAATAATGATTTTTGGCATAAAAATCATCATCAGCACCAGATTCATTAATATAATATAATTTCAAATTGTACACCTCGCAGACGGCTTATGCGCAACTACGCTATTATCTATGTCCCATATTAAAATAAAAGGAATTGCAGATAAAACTTAAAATTACAACAAATATATGTTATAAAAGGAACGACCAAGAAGCATATGACTGTTAGTTTGCAAAACCGGATGTTCTCGAGATTTAAATTTCACACACCGAAATATGAAAACGTGTAAATAAATTAATATAAATAATATTGCTCTACACAAGTAATTGTGTCAGAATTGTAAAATAACTAATATTAGTATTTTTGAAAAAGGTTCATAATATGCTATTTAATTTATGTTAATGTGATTGTTGCCGTCACAGAGACAAGAAAAACACAATGGAATATAAGGACATGTTGAGTATCTTCAGGGAAGGTTAGTATCTAAGGACAGACAGAAGTATCTCACCAACAATTTAATTTATGTTAAGGTAATTTTTGCCGTCACAGAGACAAGAAAAACACAATGGAATATAAGGACATGTTGAGTATCTTCAGGGAAGGTTAGTATCTAAAGACAGACAGAAGTATCTCACCAACAATTTAATTTATGTTAAGGTGATTTTTGCCGTCACAGAGACAAGAAAAACACAATGGAATATAAGGACATGTTGAGTATCTTCAGGGAAGGTTAGTATCTAAAGACAGACAGAAGTATCTCACCAACAATTTAATTTATGTTAAGGTGATTGTTGCCGTCACAGAGACAAGAAAAACACAATGGAATATAAGGACATGTTGAGTATCTTCAGGGAAGGTTAGTATCTAAAGACAGACAGAAGTATCTCACCAACAATTTAATTTATGTTAAGGTGATTTTTGCCGTCACAGAGACAAGAAAAACACAATGGAATATAAGGACATGTTGAGTATCTTCAGGGAAGGTTAGTATCTAAGGACAGACAGAAGTATCTCACCAACAATTTAATTTATGTTAATGTGATTGTTGCCGTCACAGAGACAAGAAAAACACAATGGAATATAAGGATATGTTGAGTATCTTCAGGAAGGTTAGTATCTAAGGACAGATAGAAGTATTTCACCAACCGAGATACTGATATATTGTAATTCAGGAGTATTGTATTCCTATTGACTTATTTATTGAATGAAAAGAAAACCTTCGCGACACTTAACAGGAAAAAAACTAAGGCGGATTAAATAGTTCAAGCTTTAAAAACCAATTACTATTCCTCATTTTGTACACACCAAGAAAGGAGATAAGAGAACTTACAGTCACCAACTAGAAGCTATTATTGTTCTGCATTCGTCAAAATATCCAGGGCATTAATACAATTTAGTTTACATTCATGCAAGAACCACAACCAACCCACAACTATATGTTCGCCAACAATCAACGAATTAAAAGCCGACGTGTAGAGCACGCACGTCAACTCAACAGTGGCGCTGAAGGGGAACTAAACACTGTTAAAGCTAGCAATTCTCTAAAATGTGTTATAGCCGAAACGCCTCCTACCAGTTTCGCCTAGCAACCTACTCACAATTACTCTATAAAGATAAGAAGGAAAGGAATGCTGACTAAATGGTGGAAATGAAATCGGGGTAGATGTGAGACCTAGAATTCACCTACCGACCTCAAGGAAACCACGAAAAACCCACGTGTCAGAGTGAGCAGTCGCCGGAGATCGAACCGAGTCCTCCCTAAGCGAGTCGCACACGTTACTGCGATGTCACCTCGCTCAAACCAGGAGATAATCACAACTTAGAGGCAGAGCCAACATGCAGCAGCAGCACACACACACACACACACACACACACACACATTCGCATACATACACGCATACACGCACCACACACATCCACACACCACACACACACATTCGCATACATACACGCATACACGCACCACACACACACACATTCGCATACATACACGCATACACGCACCACACACATCCACACACCACACACACACACACATTCGCATACATACACGCATACACGCACCACACACCACACACACATTCGCATACATACACGCACCACACACATCCACACACACATTCGCATACATACACGCATACACGCACCACACACCACACACACACATTCGCATACATACACGCATACACGCACCACACACATCCACACACCACACACACACATTCGCATACATACACGCATACACGCACCACACACATCCACACACCACACACACACACACATTCGCATACATACACGCATACACGCACCACACACACACACACACATTCATACCCACATATTCACACACATACACACACCACACACTCATACCTACATATTCACACACATACATACACGTATACACACATACATACACACTCCGCAAATATACACACACTTCACACATACACATACACCACACAGATACTCACACACATATACCACACTCATACACCACACACACATACACTACACTTACACACATATACCACACTCATACACCACACGCATACTCACACATATATACCACACTCATACACCACACACACATACACTACACTTACACACATATACCACACTCATACACCACACGCATACTCACACATATATACCACACTCATACACCACACACACATACACTACACTTACACACATATACCACACTCATACACCACACACACATACACTACACTTACACACATACACCACACAGATACTAATACACATACACACACCACACACATACTCACACACATATACCACACACATACACCACACACACATACACTACACTTACACACATATACCACACTCATACACCACACGCATACTCACACATATATACCACACTCATACACCACACACACATACACTACACTTACACACATATACCACACTCATACACCACACGCATACTCACACATATATACCACACTCATACACCACACACACATACACTACACTTACACACATATACCACACTCATACACCACACACACATACACTACACTTACACACATACACCACACAGATACTAATACACATACACACACCACACACATACTCACACACATATACCACACACATACACCACACACACATACACTACACTTACACACATATATACCACACTCATACACCACACACACATACACTACACTTACACACATACACCACACAGATACTAATACACATACACACACCACACACATACTCACACACATATACCACACACATACACCACACATACATACACTACACTTACACACATACACCACACACATACCCTACACACATACACCACACATACACCACACACATACACCACACACATACACCACACATATACATACATACACCACACACATATACAGACATAACCACACATACAGACATACACCACACACATACAGATATACATCACACACATACACACATACACCACACACATACATACACATACACCACACATATACAGACATACACCACACATATACAGACATACACCATACAGACATACACCACACACATACAGACAGACACCACACACATACACACATACACCGCACACATACACACACATAGACATACACCACACACATACAGACAGACACCACACACATACATACACATACACCACACACATACATACACATACACCACACATATACAGACATACACCACACACACATACAGACATAACCAAACATACAGACATACACCACACACATACAGATATACACCACACATACACCACACACAGATATACACCACACTCACATATACCACACACACATACACACATACACCACACACACATAGCATACATACATACACACATACACTACACACATACAGACATACACCACACATACATACACACATACAGTCATACACAAACAGACGTACACCACACACATACAGACATACACCACACACACCACACACTTAAAACGCACACATACATCACACACATTCACACGAACACCACACACATACACCACAAACACATACACCACACTCACATACACACATACACCATACACATACATATACCACACACATACACACATCCACCACAAACACATAGACCATGCTCACATACACACATACAACACACTCACAAACACACATTCACCATACACATACATATACCACACATATACACACTTCCACCACAAACACATACACATACTCACATACACACATAGAACACACTCACATACACACATACACCACACACACATATACCACACACACATGCACATACACCACACACACCACACACACATACACATACACACATACGCTACACACATACACCACATTTACATACACACATACGCCACACACACATACACTATGCACATACAGACATACACCACATACATACACCACAGTCACATACACCACAGACACATACACACATACGCTACACACATAAACACATACACCACACATACATCTCATCTCATACAAGTCCGGGGTCCATTGATCTTAAGAGTTACCCGACATTTGTCTTCTCAGTTTGAGCGAAAACACCGGAAAAAAACTCTTATCTCAACAACTCCTCCCTAACCAAGATTCGAACTCGGGAAATCTTGCGGCGCCACCTCGCTCGCTCAACTCAGGTGAAACTTACAATCACTTATCTCCAGGCTAAGATGCAGTAACACTCTTAGATTATCACTTGAAAGCAACCATTGAAATTATTTGTAGTTTCTCAATTGATAAGCACAGCACTGGGCTTTAAAATTTATAACTTCTGCAGAATTGCAATATATTATTGTCGTTTCAGTTTGACGATGCATAGAAACGCTTTTATATTCCAGGGATCTTAGTATGCTGCCATTTATCTCTGGAACATGGTGAAGAAATCGCTAGAGAACGAAAAGATTCCGTCGGTAATACAGGAGGATGGGCGTAATGCCATGCAAGGAGGCTGTCAGTCAAGTGTTGTCACGAGCTTGAATATTTCACAACATCCCTCTTGTGAGCGAGGTTAGAATGGGTATTGACGTCTCGAAACCTTCTTTTCCTAGAAATTCCTTCCCTGAAAAATATTCTTTATTGGCAGTATTATCTGAACGCTGCTACCGAAAATCTAAAATAGTAACTTTTGGGAGCTAGTATGACATGATTGAAACTTAAATTAGTATGCGGAAGAATAGATTAGAAGCTTGACAAGTGATAATAATAGCAAGGAATGAACACTTATTCGTCGGTCGGGTTTTATGCGTGTTTCTAATCTATAGCCCTTCGGTACTTATTAAAACTTGAGTGATTATTGATTGCTGCAAGTGAAAACTACGTTTAAATGAATCTGATTTAAACTTGCATGTTATATGACTGCAGAAAGTTTACAGATTTATGTTTCTACTGCCAAAATATTTGTTAAAGAGTAGTCGAAATAGAGTAGTACTTGAAGAACTCTCTTATTATTTATATTGATGAGTTAAGTTGTTCTCAGAAAATGTTTATAACAGCGAATTACCCGATTTTGGTTGTAAAATGTCTATACCTTTGAACTTAGAAACATAAATAATATCGGCATTAGTTTACACACTGCCGAGAGAAGTTTTCTTATGGTAGACGCTCCAATAAGGTTTAAAGCTCGTAAATCAGCTTTTGGAATTCATAGGACGGATTCATAGTCGAACCTTAAACATGAATTAGGCGTTTAAGTTATACGCCCTTGCTCATGGTGGGTAAATGCTTAAATAAGTTTGCAGATCATAAATTCAAAAGGCGTGTGATCTAAAAACTCTTACAAACATAGTGAACGTGGCGACACGCAAGCATCAATGACGTATTTCTCTTCTCGACTGCCATTGGTCATTTGGTGATGAACGCATGTCGATTGTTACAAATTGATACACGCTTCCATTTTGTTTGGTTGTCATTTTGTGAAACGCAAGAGTGGGATTTATAAGAGCTATTTTGTGGCATAGTCTGTTTGTTGCTCTTTCGACAGAAATTTCGAAGTAAACAATACAGGGGAAGGTAATGCTTACGGATAAAAACGTACTCAACAATAGGAGTTTTTAATTGTTTTGGTTAGCAACTACTTAACAGAAAACAGGGTTGATACATTTTGTGTTCAAGACTACTGCAATGTAACTCGCTGCTTCTACTTCTCAAAGAAAATTGATTTGAAATAAACTTTCACCACAAATACATGCAATATTCTCACTTTATAGCAAGTTACTGGAAAAACAAAAATGAAAATCGTAATGATAAAGCACACAATTAACAGCACTTATTTATATTTATACTTCAACATTAAGTGTCCACCTAGTTTATATTTATACTTTAACTTTAAAAATAAAATAAACTACAGTTGTTTGTAGCTGTGTGAAGATAGGTTTTATTTTAAAGTAGGGAATAATTAAAAGTACTAGGCAATAGTGAAGTGAGGCCGTACTATAGGGACAAAATGAATAGGAATTGCACTGCTGAGACAATATTCATGAAACGTGAATGATGTTTATTTAAATATGAATAATGTCGATAAAATATGTGCAGAATTAAAGTATAAGTTAATTGAGGGCATGTGAAATGTACATAAGAAAAGGTCAACAATGATCGCCAAGTGAGTGCGTTTGCATTTATAGTTAGCGCAAGGAAACGATTTGATGTGCAGTTGAGGCAACAATGTCTAAAGAGCCTGATTTAATTTAAAACCAGAAAATGTTCACAAGCAAATAACTTGTGAAAACAAATGTAACTAATACATTGTAGAGTGCATCATTTGATTTGTTGTGTCACTTTAAAGTATATACATAACGTGTAAATAGACTTAGAACACAAAATGAGATCATTTATTTTATAAAGCACTGTATGATGGGTAATATATTTTTTTAAAGCAGTAAAGAAGTTCGTTCGTGTAGAGTAGTAGCAGAATTGACGCAGTATTACGTCCTATTTATTTTAATACTATATGATGATACACACTATTACACTACTACTACTACTTAGCAACTTACAAAATACATGATGATAGTATTACACGATACACAGTTTTATATGACACACTATTTTAATACTAATGCACTGTTCACACAAAATAAATTTAAAGTTTGTGGTGATGGAGCACAGTTTTACATGATGCACTCCACGATACACAGTTTTATATGACACAGTATTTTAATACTACTGCACTGTTCAATTGTTTTTTTCAGTTTTCACTTTTTCACACAAAATAATTTTAAAGTTTGTGGTGATGGAGAGATGGTCGGTGTCTTGGAATCACTGCTGTCGCTGTCGATCCTGAAAATGGTGCGATCTTGCATAGGTTTGGTGATGCAGGTGAGAAGAAGATGATGAAAGTTGTTGTGTGTTTCTATGGTTGGTATGGCCACCACGAACTCGTTGGAGAAGCTGGTGGAGAAGCACCCATCCGATGTGGCGTTGATGTCGAGGTTGGGAATCTTGTTGTGGCACAGGTATACGGATAGCTGAGCATTTGATCCGTGAGGATCAGCCTTGGAAGGGAGGCACTTGACATGGATGGCTTGGGAATTTTCGGTGATGAGTTTGACGATGATTTGTTTTTGATTGCCGAAGAAGGTGGTTTCAGTGGAGAGTAGGGCAACTTGGGAATATTGGCCATTAGCGGCGAGCTGGGGTAGAAATAGGAGTTTTAGGAGTAGGTTATTTCCTACGTGCACGGGATCGATTTCGCAGGGGTTCATTGTGGATCGAACTTCACTAGATATTTTTTGAATCCGCTTGAGAGTTTTTCTTCGCCTTGGTAGGTGAGGGTAAACTTGGTGTTAGAGAGGTTTTGGATGAGTTCAGGAGTAGCCTTACCAAATCTTGCAGGTAGGAAGACTTCGGTTTCTTCGTCGATTTTCACGACGGTCCTGGGTCCGTATTTTGTGCCGAGGGATCTGACGCCTTGCACTGAGTATGGCACGTTTTGCTGTAGCTGAGAAACGCTGAGAATGTCTGTGTTGTTGGACAGGTCTTCGAGTAGACGGAGGAGGTCTTGACCCATGGTTCACTTGTTGCACCAGTGACAGTTTTTTATAAACGGCGGTGGTCCGTCGAACTGTGTTCTTTGTGACGGGAGGTTATAGTGGTTTTTGCACCGTTGGTATGGGGCGCAAGTGTGTTGGATGTGAGCAGGAATGTATTTCCACACGACGTCCACGTTTTCAGGTGGGTAGCGGTTGAAGATGCCGCTACAGTTTTCTAGAAGAACTTGTCGTTCCTGAGGAAGAAGTGCCTCGATGCGCCGCTGGTTGTCCAGGTACTTGACGAGCACGGCGAAGCAGCCACAGGTCATGAGCAGCGCCTGTTGTTGAAGTATCTGTCGCGAAAGTTGTCGATTTGGTCTCGGAGCTTGGCGAGTTGTTGGAAGAACACCGCTTCACACCTGGAGCACAGGTTTGTATTGCTGGGACTGGAGATTTGGCAGCAACAATGTTTGCAGTGGGGTTCCTTTGCGACTGGCATTCCCGAACGCTGGATCCACACTGTGTAAGGCGGAAGCATTGGAGTGGGAATTTATAGGGATTTGAGAAACCGCAGTTCCGGGAAGTGCTAATTGGATGTTATCACATCCGCACTGTGTAAGGCGGAAACGCTGGTGTGGGAACTTATTGGGATTTGAAAACCGCATATCCGGGAAGTGTTCGTTGGATGATGAAATATCACAGGAAACCAGTGACCGTTGGGACCGTTGGTGGGAAAGTCCGTTGGGGATTCAAATTTTTCAAATCCTTTGTGACGCCTCCTGTTTCCTGAGAAGACGGTTTTGATGGACGCTGAATACCCAATCACCGTGGATATGATCGGGAGAGATGAAGAAACCGGTGTGGTCCAAATACACCGCTAAGCATGTACCGTAGCATATGCGATCTTGGTCGATCCAGTGCTGCATTTTAGCTGTGGAGATGTATTGTTGTTCGTAGAAAATGATGTATAAACCTCTTGTAGCCACAAATTGGAATCGTTGGTCCTGCCGTTCCTCGTCTGGCCACCCGTCTGATGTGAACTGGATGTCGGTGAAATTGGTGTTGGAGAGGACGTAATTGATTTTATTTTCGCAGCTGTGAACTTTGACGGTGATGTATTTTCCGTCGTAGGTATGATCGATGAAACGCAGTGCATAAGGGACATTCTTCTTGGGATGATTTTCCACTTCGTAGTTTTTAAACACTTTAGATGCTTCGCAGTACACAGAGACATAATTTCTGTAACCCATGCTGAACGAGCAGCGGCACCAACTGGAACTGGGTACGGTAAGAGTAGAACAGAGGACATGTTGGAGCATGCGCACTAAGGCGTGTTTTGCGAAATGGATAGAGCAAAATGGGGTTTGAGAAAGAGATCGGTTTCTAGGAATGTTCTGAAATTGGCACACCGGATGTACTTGGTAAATTGGGTGAAATTCATGGTTTCGAAAGGGGTGCCGGCGGCGTGGCAGTGAAGCATGTACTTATAGTATGCCATAATTTGGTTTTGCACGTCCATTTCTTCTTTCTTCTTGTGATACATGATGTCGGTGATGATGCGCTGCAGGCTGTGCAAGGTGTTCCACTCTTCGCGGTTGAGCGTGACTGAGGTACCGTGAGGATCTCTGAAGACAATTTTTAGTTTTCCGAACACGTTCTTAAAGAGGACGGTGACGGTGTCGCTGAATCGATATTCCTGTAAACGACCCTCCGGATGATCCAGGCGTCGGTGAATGATGGGTATGGCGTCGACGAGTTGATTCCACTCTGTGGAACCCAGGACCACAGCGCTTCGCTGGCCGCATTTGGCAATGGCTACCACCAGCTGGAGCGGGGACAGGGGCGAAAACCCGACACACACAAATTTGGTGTGTTTGGTGTTGAGGAAATAAATGTCTGATAGAGGGCTTACAAAGGTGCTAGGTTGGGTAGGAGGGATGCAGGGTTGCAGATCGTCATCGTTGAGGCAAATCTTTCTTTTTGCTCGGACGATTTTCGGTGCCTTCGGAGTCCCACTGAAACAATAGAGAATAGCATGTGAGTGCTATACACCAACAGCCACGTGGCAAAGAAAAGTGTGAAAAAAAGAGGTATGCACAAACCTGTGTGGCGTGATGGCCTCGGCGTTCTGCATGGCTCTGGAAGACGAGCGATGGTGGGGCGGACGTTTTATAACAGCAGGAGCGTGTTCTGAAAGCACATGCGCGAGACAATGATAAAAAGGAAAAAACAATATGAGCCGGATAGTGACGTTGAGGCACATCCATGAACTTACCTGTAACGGTTGGCAGGTTTGCTGAGCTTTAGAGCACTTTGTGCGACATACGTCTTTGTAGGTTTTGCGAATGACGTCATCGTTATGAGCGTAATTGCTGACGTGAAATTTGGAAAAGAACGTATGCTTAGGCAGACCGGAACAGCGGTGAGCGAGGTAATCGATGACCGCAAGTGGTGCTGTCAAAACCTTGCAGTCTTCTGGTGTTGGTTGACCAACGCGTCCCGCAGATTGAATTTAAGAACCGAAGAAAATAGGGGGAAAGGGGCCCTATGCCGTAACTGTCAAAATATTCCCCCTGTGCTTGTTTATCCACAAAGATGCAAACCCAGTGTTGACCAGATTTGGTGCTGGGATCGGTGTTAGCCACAAGGGCCACGGGAAGCGTTTGAGGACGGTAAAGTGCGGGTAGTCTATCGCAGGGGTAGACGCCTAAAAAGTGGGGGCGCGTAGAGGGGCAGGTGGATAGAAACTGTTGAATTTGGAAGGTGTTCATGATACCAAAATGGATCTGTTAGCGTCAATTTCGACGGTGCGATGTATTTCCGCCATCACCAGCAGAATGACGGGTTCTGTCAATTTGTCGGCAAAACCGATGTTTATAGACACGCTACCGTGGCGCTGGCCGGAGATGTGAGACTCGTTGGCGCTCATGTCTGCAGTGAGATCGAAAGCCATGACGGTATACCCTTGCGGGTAGGCTTCTCTAGAGATGGAGTGTCCTTCGTCCTTGAAATGAATCCCTAACCCGTCCTGCAGGGTTTGAAAGCATTCCATGTAGTGGCCATTTGGAAAGTCGGGTTGAAGCGGTTGGGAGGGTATGGGCTGACCGTTCACATAGAGTTGAAAGAAGTTCATTTTAAAGTGTTGTAAATTGTACGGATTTGCGTTAAAATTTCCCGAATAAGCCTTGTCGGTGACCATAGCCACGACCACTCTTCTGGGGACTTGCCCTATGAAGACGTCGCTAAACGTCATTGCTCTGGACTCTTTGGGGATGCTGAGGGCGTGAAAGCTGACATCCTTGAGATGGTACTTGGCATTGCTTTTTGAGAGCACAGCCTGGTGTGCAAGTTTGATGGTGGGCGAGGGTCGTACGGATTTTAAACGTAACGTGGCTGACAAGATGTTGGCGTAGCCCTTGAAGGTGGGCTGGTCGGAAAACAGGTAAAATTGGGGAGAGGCAGGGGTGAGTTTAATGGTCATGCTGACGTTATTCAAAAGCAGCTTCTCCTGTCTGAACAGAGCATTGGAAAGAGGGGCGATGAGCTGAACCACGTTGCTAGCTTTGGTAAACCCTTGACGCCACTGAAACCCCGCGTTGGCCACAAAAATATCCATGATGCCGGCCGTGTCCTTTCTCCAGAGGGATGATTGTAGTTTAGTGTTCATGGCATCTTCGGAGTAATTCAAAAGCGTCTCGATGTAGGTTCTGTAGGGGTACCCAGCTTGCGGCATGACGTTATTGAGGGAGACCTCTACCTGCTGAAACAGGGAATTTAAGGCATTGTTCACCAAAGTGGCTGTAAGATCATCCTTTAGAACGGCTCCCTTGTCATCCACGATGCGGACCATGAGTTCGAGCACCACGTAGGTCAAATCTAGGTAATCGTCCGCATTTCCGGAATAATGAAAGGTGATGGGGCATTTTTCATGAGGGTATTTTGAGGGCTTAGATATAGCTACCAGGACTCCTCGATGTTCATCTGAACGGGCACCTCTTTAAAGAGGTCGAGGTCGGAACTAATGTGCACGGTTGTGTCTGCCATTACGAGAAGACGTATTGTACCTTGCGCCTAGGACGTTTCAGCTTGGACTGTTTGTTCTTTTTGGGTTTGGTGCGTTTTATTCTCTTGATGCCGGAACCGAGCATCGCGTCGAGCTTTTCGTTGGCCTTTCGTTTTAAATTGGATCCGGCCTCCCTGAGCCTGTATTTGAAGGCTTCGTTGGGCGATTTTCCCGCGGTGGTCACATCGGAGAGCACGTGCGCACCCACCTTGAGTGCCTCTTTTCCTACCGCTTTCGCTCCGCTTTTCAAAAATGGCAGCACCCTTCTAAAGAGGCCTCCATGGGCAGAAAATAGACCGCTCCCTTTTTGGTAGCGGTTGCCCCTGTAAACGACGAAGTCGCGATCGTCGTATGCGCCTCCTGCCTGATTGAGGTAGTACTGCGTGACGGTGTGCACATCCATTATTGCGGTTTGGGTCGGAAGGCGAGAACTATAGTAGAAGAAAATCCGTCAGCAAATGGCAGCAGATCGCCATAACCGTTCCTTAAATCTATGTTTACCGTTTTGAAGTCCTGCTGTGTCAAGGGGACCCAATTTTGGGGGTAGAAGGTCTTTTCGTCGCTCATGTAAGTGTTGTTGCTCCTTTCGTATTCCACCGCCACGCTCTCTATCACCTGAACAAAGGTGTCGCCCACCACTTGCGGGGCCACTAGATTGCAATAGATGAACATTTCGTAAGGAAAGCCCATATAGGGGTCTACAGGGTGTTTAAGACCTTTCTGAAGGATCACGTTGGTAAAGGGTTCGAAGCCAAGCATCTTGGCCATAGCGGGTGTTAGGAGCAAACTGTGAATGCGATGAAGGGGGTCGGATGCGCTGTTCTCCGGATCGGCACTGCCAGGGTTCGCATCTTCCTCTTCGGATTCACCTTTGTCTGGCTGCGAACCCTCGCCTCCCTGATTGGAAGTTGATGCGCCGTCGGGTTTTGGGTCCAAAGACGCATCGGACGATGATGCACCTTCGGGTTTTGTACCTGAAGGTGTCGCGATGGTAGGTTTTGTCGGGCGAGACGCTCCCTGGACGGGTTTTTGCTGCCCCGTAGGTTTCGGCTTTGGTTTCGGTTTTGGCTTTGGCTTGTGGTGGGGGGCGTCGTTCTAAACGGCGGATTGTGTTATGATGTACGGTTTAGCAGTGCGCACGACGTTTTCTATATACCCAGAAAATGGAGTGTCGGGTAATCGCTCGGGATGCGTGACGGCCGCATTCACGCTTACCGTGTTCTTGCGCTCGTCGAAGAGGAAAAAGTTTACCACCTGTAGGTGTTGCAGAATGAGTGCGTTGACGAGATTGACAAGGTCTTTTGGATTGTGCACGATGCCTTGAGGCATTTCTAAACTGAATTTGGAATGCGTAGGCAGGCGCGTCATGGTGTACTTGGTGCCCACGATGTGGGCGTCGTCTCGGGAAACGTTATAAAATTTTACCGGATACCTAACCTTTTGCAGGGCCACTTCCCATTCTCCCTGCAGAACTATTCTCTCGGGCAAGATGTTTGAAAATCTCGCCGTGGTGTTATCGGTGAAGTGATCCATGGAAGCATTGCTCACTAGGGTGATGGAGAACGGCTTCGTCTTAATCATACCGAATCGATCGTCGAAGCCAGGACCCACGAGTTAAACTTGGGAGGATACCCCTTCCACTTGACCAGCAGCTGTTTGTTGCGTCCCCTACCCTTGCTTTGCACTATGCGTTCGATTTTGAAAGTCTCTGGAAGAGCGACCTTTTGTACCTCCTCGGTGTAAAATATGCCGTCAATGGATTCCCCAGTCAGATCCTGCAACTTATATACCACGGGCTTGCCGCGCACGACCTCGGCTATCTTAAATATTTCGTCGGTCCAGTTCTGTTCGTACCCCTTATCGAATTTCATTTTTTTCTTTGGAGATGCGCACGTGATCGCCAACGGAATATCGGGGCGCCCTCGTTCGTGGCTCGGGCCTGTTTCCGTACAGATTGTGGTAAACCTGTAAAATGTTAGTCTCGTTCACGTCCCTTGGCGCCATCTTTATCGACCTGTGATACGAACTATTGTACGACTGCATGAGAGCTGGAAGAGCTTCCACGTATCTATAGCTGTTTTTAAGCGTGAAATATTTCCAGATCTTCGTTTTTAAGGTGCGATTAAAGCGTTCTACAACGCTGGCTTTCACGTTATTTTTCGTGGTGTAATGTTGCACATCGTGCTTCTTTAGAAAAGCGCGAAATGTTTTGTTGGTAAACTCCGTTCCCTTGTCCGTTTGCAGGACCTTGGGGACGCGCTCGGAGAATATGGAGCGAAAAGCTTGCGCAACCTCGGTACCCAGCTTCGATTTTAGAGCAACAGCCCAACCGTATTTTGAAAACACGTCTATAACGGTGAGAATGTAGACGTAAGGTTTGTTGTGCTCTTTCACGCTGTTCATGACGTTAAGATCGGCTTCCCAAAGATCGTCCATATTGGTCACGTGATAGTATTTGGTGGGGTACCTCTTTCTCGCCGGTTTGTGCAAGGTGTAGCTGTCCTGGGTTTGAAGGAAGGACTCGATGTTCGCCTTTGATGCTCCCGTGGCCTTTCGCAGGGCCTTCACCGTGCCCAAACCGGCATAGTGCTCCGGCTTTTCGTAGTACCGTCTTAGTGTCTTCCATTCCTTCATGCTTTACTTGTACAAGGGTTGCCAGAGTCGTCTGATATGATATCTCGCGGCAGGCGATTTTTTTTTTCTTTGCGAGGCGAAAAGGGGTTGACTTTTACGGTTCTGGGTTCGACCTCTAGCTTCACCGTCTCATTAACGTCTTCGTAAGCGTCATCATCAACATCATCATCGTCTTTGTTATTGCTAAGGTAGGGTCGTCTGACTTGTGTCACGAGATCGAGATAGTGGCCCAATTTATATTTTACGAGGTGCCACTTTTCGTCAGGCGAGAGTTTTGATCGCTGCACCTTCTCGATTTCTTTAGCCAGCCTGGAAATAGTGTGGTCGATGACGTGAAGCTTCTGCACGGTCTTTGGTTCGGGGGCAACGAGGATCTGCTTGCCGTACTTCATCCTGTCAATTTTGACACCAGGGCACTACCCAGCGTAGCTAACACGGGTAGTAGAAATGCCGGCAGAAAGCCTCCCTTTTGTACGAAGATTTGCTTCTTTTTCTTCAGGGGGACTCGCTTGCCGACGAGTTTCCTCCAAGACCCTTTATGCCTCTTTAAGCGACTCAAGCACTTTTTCGTAGCTGCACGTGACCTCTGCACACATTGAGCATACATTCGCAAATGGCCTTAATGAGATCGCCATCGGCATTTTTTATCAACTTTTTCCGCAAAGGGGCCTTTGCCTTGGCCAGAGCTGTCAAATTCGCGTGCTGCCTCGATATGCGGGGACTGCTTAATTTTGCAAGGCTTAACCTGCCCCTAGCCATGTTGGCACGGTAATGACGACCGCACCGAAAATGGAGCGTTATTTAATATCGGCGGTTCCAGTGGCGTAAAAAAAAAACCCTCGATACAATGTAAAGTGTGCATCGATCCCGGGACTTCTTCTTGGTATGTGCAAATCTCGGCTTAAACAAAGCAAGAAAAAAAATAATCATCGCCCTCAGTTGGGTACGAAATACGAGAGCTTCTCGTCCGGCAGCACGCCGGTTCGATACCTGTATCGGTTAGGCGTATATTGAGTGCAATCCAGCACCAGATACCCATGCGGGTGTTCGGTGGCCTTTTCGAAAGCATCCAAGAGAAACTTTGAGTTCCTGGGTTCGATCTGCTGACACAGCCTTTTGATCTGCATCTTGTCGCGGTTCTTTTTGAACACCACGATGTAGTTTGCATTGAGAGAAATGTTGCGATATTTCTGCCCCTGAGGAAACACGTTTTGCAGAATGTACACGATGCCGAAGCTCTTGTGATGGGAGTCTCTGGTGAAAAAATTAGACACGTCCTTCCCGCCACCCTCGACCATGAGATCGTCCAGGATGACGAGATACTTCTCGCCCACCGAAGCAAGTTCGGGGATCCCCGCGTGAGTCTCACACCGCAGGGGCAAGGCTTCGAGACTGGGCGAATACTCCGGAGGGTGGCACCACAGCACCTTTCTGGGGCGCTCGTCGAACATGTCGTCGGCGTGGCGAATCAGGTTTTTCACAAAGGTGGACTTTCCGCAGCGCGAAGGCCCCGCCACGAGCATCGTGCTGGGAAAATTGAATCGCCTAAGGTGCCGAGATCTGGGCATCGCGTCCCCAGGGATCCCTGGTTCGATATGAGCTTCGCCTGCGCTTGGCGTTTCATTTATGTTTTTCTCTTGTACCCGTAGGGATTCGAGTCAAAATCCTCGGTGTAAACGCGCTTGTTGACCACCATTCTGAAGGTCTTCGCGCTCGGTTCGGTGACCACCGTCCAAAACGGTTTTCTAGAAATCTGAGTCTCCTCCAGAGTCACCGTCTTGCTTCGATGCGCCAGCACCATGTCGCGCATCACATCGGCGTTCACGTGCTGGAGATTGCCCCAATGGAGTGTAATGCCCTTCACCTTACATACCGAGACGGTCTTGTCCGTCTCCGGGCACTTGATCTCCATGCAATAGCTCTTCGGGCCCGTGGAGGCGAAATGGGTCATGTACGCACCTCGACCGTACTTCTCCAGCTCGTCCGTCATGTCCCCCAGGAGGCGTCCCGCGGAGGGGGTCCATTCCCCCGGTAACGCGGTGGTGACGACGGAGTCGGTGTCGAAGTAGCACACCCGCTCTCCGAGGCGCTTCAGGTACGAGTATAGCACCAGACGCGCATGCGCCGTGGTGTAAGCTGCAAGCACGGCGTTGGAGGCGGAGTTCACTCTCGGACTCTGCTCGCAGTACTTCCACACCACGTAAGTGACCTCACTCGTCACGGGTACGTAGGTCTGCACTTCGACTTGAGCAGGTCCAGAAGGCGGTCGTACCGGTCCACTAGCTCGCACGTGGACATGTTACTTTTCTGACCTAGTTTACCCCAGAACGAGTTCATCATCAGCTTGGCCAATTCCCGCCTGCCGGGGTTGGACGCGATGACCTCGGGATCGAGAACGACGCCTTCGTGTTCGAAGAACTGCTTCACGTACTCCTCCTTGGCTTCTGTCGTGTCGCAACCCGAGGGCCAGCCGGAGGCTTCGGTCTTGATCTTGAGGAACTGATTGACGTAGTCCTCAAACAGCGCCTTGGACCCGGTGCGCGGGTCGTACTGTGCCACGTCGTACTCCCAAATTTCGTAGACCTGGAGGAGCCGGTACCCCTCCTCCAAGGCTACCTTCATCTCGTCGACAACCCAGGTGCCCGACAAGGCCCTCTCGTCGTCCCCGTGCCGGCATTCGTCCTGGTTCTCCGTCTCTGCACATGTCCGGCATAGCGGGAACATCAGCTTGCCGCAGATGCGCGCCGGCAGCACCGGGTGGTACAGAGTTTGCGGGGGTATAACCCGGCACTTTACAAGTCCTCCTCGCACGTCTTCTAGGCGAGGAAAGCGATCTACGTGGATCTTGGGGTGACCCACGGGGTACGGCTTTGTCTTGTTCACGAACGGGTACAGGCTACACACGTCATAATACAAAATCTTCCGGTCCCCGATCGCCTCGCAGTACGTCTTTGTACAGTTTGTGCGGCCTCCGTAGAAGGCGTCTCTGGGGTTTAGGGGTTCGGGTACCGGGAAGTTCTTCGCATGGCGCACTAGGTCTTCGTTCGCCTTCATGAAGGCGTCGAACTCGCAACCCCACATTTCCACCACCGTATAGCCGGCCTCCCTGATCTGCCGGGTGAGCTTTTCGGTGCTTTCGAACCTGGAGGCCATGGATTCTTTTCCCGTGCTGTACACCGGGGCATGGCGGTTGTGAAAACATCGCCTGCACCCGTGGTAAAAACAACCGTGGAAGAAGTACACGTACTTTACAGGTCCTTCTTCTCTGTACCCGTCCACTTTGTGGCCTAAAATTTTAACCTCGCGGCCTCTCATAGCATGCAGTATAACAAAGTTATTTTGTAATTCTAACCAAGTAAGCCATATGCACGCTATGCGAGACTGCCTGTCGGCTAGGCGGTATCCTCCGACGGGCAAGAGCCCTAGCTTTTTCGGCGGCATGAAGCGATTTCTATAGACGCACATGCAAGCTTGCGCAATGGTGACGCATTCTCTGAACGGGTCAATGCCGTTCTCATCCAAAAACTGCCTTCTAAATTTTGCTACTCCCTGGCTTAACAAAAGCACGTCCATTTTACAATACATCACCATTTCCGCCTTCATGTCGAAGACGTAGTTGGAGACCACCTTTTCGTCGTGCCACTGCTCGAAGGCTCTTCGCCCCTCCACCCGTGGACAGTAATATCTTTTGTCGGGAATCGAACCCACGTAGTTCTGGTTTTCCTTGGTGTTAAATAAGTATGGAAAGTAGCCCTTGCTATCCTTCAATTCGAAGGTCTTTGAAAAGCGAGCCAGTGGCATGGGTATAAAGTTGAGCGAATCAATGAACGTGACGTCACCGTGGCGCATGCGGTATATTTTGTTCCCGTTCATTATAAGCTCAGGCGTCCAGTTCAAATTCTGAACCATGTACTTCAATAAAAATTGCCCGTCGTAGCTTCTGAGGTTATGGGCCACCACGATCACGTCCCAGGCTTCGAACCTCGCCTGGGTAATGTGACAAAACAATTGTTTTACCGGATCGTGCATAAAGACCCACTCTTTAATGCCACACTCTGTACAATACGCCATTTTAGTGGTCTCGTCTATGCATAACGGACAGGCTTGGTATAGCACGCACAGGTTTGGTACATGCTCGTACGTTAATGGTTTTCCAAGCAGTGTCCTGTGTACATTCAAAATCGATGAATATGAACACGAACCTGTTTCTTTTGTTGGGAGAAACGTACGGCTGTATGAAACACAAGTGCCCGTCGCTCACGTGCGTCTTACAGTTGCTGCAATACTTCTCCCCACACTGGTGAGCTATCTTTCTATGCCTGAGATTAACCATCTTTTGACAGGTAGTACACTCCTTCTCTACATCACACACGGAAGGTGCCTTTGGGTAGAAAGCCCTTTTTTTTAATGTGATTTTGAAAAAATGTAGGCCCCTTAAAATCTCGGTTACACGCGGCACAGTGTATGTAAGCTAAATAGCTCTTTTCGCACTGCTGGTGACACTTTGTACACTTTTCCTCGCACCTGTGTAATTCTTTTTTGTTTGCCGAAGGATAATTACATTGTCGACAGTACCACTTACACTTAAAACACATGTGTAGGTTTACTACGGCGTTAAAATGCCCCTCGTGATAAATGACGTCAATATGTTTGTTTACATTCTTTGCAGACGCATATAGCACGTTCTTGCCCGAATGATCTCCGAAAACAGTCACCTTATAGTCCTTTAACACAGCGTCGAAATGTCTGACGTCATCTATAGTAAATGCGCCATTTAATTTTCCCACTTTTTCGCAAAGGGCAATGGCCCTCTGCTTTTGCAAGAACTCACTGCGTCTCATGGTTTGATAATTGACGTCATTGTCGGCTTTGGCTTTGCTAACAACAATGGCTCTCGGCAAGCACAACTGGTCTTTGTTAATTATTTCTATTATTCCCTTATTACCGTTACAGACATTGCACGGCTTATAGCACGATCCCGACACCTGCTTTGTCCAAACAAATGTAATGTTTAGAGGTCCTGCTAGCAGAAATTGTTTATTGCTCTGCATGACCTTTTCAATGGATTTAATAACAACATCGGCATTGACTTGATCGACGCGTCTCACACTCATATTGAACGGTTTGGATGGCTCGGTATCGTTCGATATCGATATTCCTAAGAAACCGGGTTCGTTATTCAGCAGGGTCTCTTTAGCAAACTTCACAATGTCGTTAAAGAGGTCTGTCACCCACTGCACAGAATTTACATCTTTGTGTCCCGGGTTCACAACAATTTCGGTCTCTGTATAGCCAGAGAAAAGCCTTTTCATGCTTCGCTCCCTATGCGAAATAATTTCGAACATCGACTGCTTAATTTCGTCTTCCTCGCTTTCCGCCCATTCGTGCTCCATTGTACGAAACCACACTCTGGTCCTGGCCATTTTTTTTCTTTACCTGCTTCTTTTAAATTGTATGTAAACACTCCGCAAGTCAAAAGTATCTCAGTTTTATATTATTTTAATATACACAACTAGCTATTACCCGCGCACACATCCAATAACTTTCCTGTTTCTAACACAATGGTTACTTATCACACACACACACACACACACACACACACACACACAATTACGCATAAATCCCTCGAAAGCCTAAAATCGATATTCTTTTAAATCTTTAAAGCACTTTCTCACTGTTGCGAGCGGCTTATCGGCACGTGTTTTTAAAGGACCCTTATCATCGCCGCAACTTCCGTCTGCGCGTTCAGTTAAAGAGCTCATTAAATCACCCGGTGGGTTATCTCGCCACAATTTCCAGAATTTTAATCGGGTGTTTTTTCCGGTCCCACCGTCGAACCACCGCAACATCCGCTTTCGATAAAACCCAAATTTTCCTACCATTCACCACAAAACCACATTTAAAGTTTTTCGTGCTAATGAGCTTCCGTTCTCACAGCATTTTTTAAAGTTCACACGCTCTTTAACAACTTGTTATCGCGTCGGCCATATTGTGTGACGCACGTTCCAATGTCCTTTTAAATATGGGACCTCTGCCTTCCTGCGTTTACTTCCAGTCTCTCGCTCGCATGTGAACGTGCTACTGTACAACGTGCTACTATGCAGACTCAGCATATCTCCAAGGTCCTCCTGTCCAGCGAAGTTTTTTTTTTCGTTCTCCGAACACTAGACGTCTATACAGACAAGTCGTCACCCAGGAGCAATCAATAGTCACCACCACAACATCAGCGGCATTCGCTGAACCAGAGGACATATATGGTGCTGAAATTGATGTACCGCGCCAGTCACCATCATCGTCGCTGCACGTCAGTGTAGACTCATCTGACGTGGCTCGCATTACCGAGCTGACGACTGAGGAGCTGTTTTCACCCATAAGCAGTCCTGCTTCGACTCCAGGCGCCACCATCTCAGAGGAATCAGACGCCTCCCAGGTGATCGACGCTCCTGCTTCGACTCCTCGCGGCACCCAGGTGTCGCCAGCGCCTACGGTGTTCGACACTCCGGCTTCGTATCCTGAACAGCCCAGCGTCGTCATAATATCCGAGAGCGAGGATTCAGACGCCACGCCGTCGCCACCGTCGTCGCCCCAGCCGTTGTCGCCCCAGCCGCCGTCGCCTTCGGTGATTGAGATTTCATCAGACAGCGACGCCCCCGCCGACACCTCTTCTGATTTCCCTTCCTCCTACATACTATCACCATCTTCCTCCACTGTTTCTTTCCCTCCCTCATTTGCCAACATTCGAACCTCTTCACCGGTTTCCATCAACGACATATCCTGTCACCCCCTCACCCAAACGTCTTTCTCTCCTAGATCCCCTACCCCTCCCCCATTGTCCCCCCTCCATGCTCTAGTGCCTTTGTTGTCGGGCACATTCCCGGCATCCAAAAAAAAACTTATTACCAACATTTAACTTGGCATGCACACCCGGGTTCTCAACCCGCCGTAGCACTGGCTGGTGTCTGGACGCCACCTCCAAAGGCGACGACGGCTTCGACATCCAATTTCTGGGGATCGATGTGGCGTCCCACGACGACGAAGACGACGTGAGTCGGCTTGCCGTTCCACTGCCGCTGCCCATCACGCAGACGTCAGAAAGCGCCTTGCGCTAAAGCGTAAGGTAAGTCCACAGCCAATACGTCCCCTTGTGCCTTTGTCTCCCTCGCCACCGAGAGTGCACTACGCACATATAAAAAAGAGGCGCCTTCTTTCCTAAGTGCGATAGAACTGTGTATGTAGTGGAATAAAAACAGTTCCTTATAATTTTCTTTTGTGTGCAAAATAATTTCACATTCTGTGTTTGAATTTTGTGTGTCCTAAAAAAAAAGTGTTTAAAAAATGTAATTTTTTTGTTTAGTTTTAGTTTTCATTCCTCTAATGGCTTGTTGTCCGTTTTTAAAAATTAGCGAACAAAGAGATCCTAAGCAATACATTATTAGCAGATTGCCTTTTGTTACCAATGACGACCTGTTAAATTATTTTATTCACCGTGGTCACGATTCTGAATAACTAGACATCATAGGTACACCTAATACGGTCTACCAACCTGCTTGTTTATTTTGCCAGGCGTACCGCATGTGCGTGATACTTAATTATAGTACACCATATGCTCATTTACATACTTTTACTTGTAAGTGTAAACCTCGAGTGTTAAGGCATTACTTGGCATTAAACAAATAAACTGTATTACCACAATGCCTGGTTTCACTTGTGCAAAGTGCGGGTATTCCAAGTACTCGGCGCAGCATCGGGTAATGTGTATTACTAAACATTACACGGTATGGTTGTCTACCAACCAAGAAACTGATGTATATAATGTGAGGTGTTTAAAGTGTTTAGCGCTGCGCGCATGTATATTCCACAATAAAACTTTGCCTTACAATCATATAAGCAAACAGTATGTTTCCCTTTATGAATGCCCACGGTGTGCGTAATAATGTAATTTCTGTGAAATCAATGTTCCATGGTTATTTTGTGTCATGTTTTTTTTTCACTATATATTTTCATTGAGGTATGTACCATGGTATTTACATTCTGCCTATATGTATATGAAGTGTAAGCATTTTGCATACACTTTTTTTAATGTGTAACTTTGATCTCCTTTGCACGGGCCATTTTATGTTTTGCAATTTTTGTAAATATTCCTTCCACCATGCTCATTTTTAAACAATGTTTTACCCGTATTCATTTCTTTGACATCCATTTCTCAGATATGTTATTTTAATTGTATTGTAGCCAAGAAAAAAAATAATAAGCACTGTTTTTACGACTGCGTACTCATAATATATTCATTTTAACCACTACATTTCTTGTGTATTCAATTTACCCTTATCGTGTCTCTCCTAGCTAGGGTTCCTATCCCGATCCAGGTATTTCTCATAGCTGTCACAAAAACTACCATAACAACAAGTACAGTGAAAACGAAATATGTAAATATGCTACAAATATTGAATGTATTCCATTTCAGCTTCCTCATCAATTAGCATCGTATTCCATCTCTTGTTCTTCGTTCCCCTCTTCCTCACCGCCTCCTCCATCTTCCTCACCTTCCTCCTCTTCGCCGTAAGTTGTTTCATAATTTGGAAAATTCTCCACCCCGCCAGTGCACGCGTTTTCCAATTTCCCAATCATATGCTTTAAGCCCTCAAATTCCTCAAAAAGTTTAGCTGCATTTCCTTTTATTCTGTTTACCAATGTCTGTTGCTTCGTCACATTCTCATGTTTCTCCTCCAGTTCTTTTCTCATTCTTTCCATCATCCCTCGCATTTGTCTTACCCTCTCTTCACACTCTTGTTTCTCCTTATTCACCCCCTCATTCTCCTTCTTTACTTCCTTCAATTTATTCTCGCATTCCTTTTTTATTTTTTGTTTCATCGCATTTATTTCCTTTTTGCACCTCTGTGATGCCGCTTTTCTTATACTACTCACCGACACCCTTCCTACATCCCCACCATTCCCATTACATTCCGAATTTACCTTCAAGCTCCCCTCCGCAGACCATCTAGACGACCTCTTCACCCTTCCACTTACTTTCCTCCCACCACCTAAGTTCAGCTGCCACTCACCATCGCCACATTTCCCAAACATATACACAAAATTTTCAGAAAAGTAGGAATTCATCTCATTTACCACACTATATGCCATTACAAGTTCGCTTTCTTCCAGAGTCAATTTCCAATCCAATTCCAACCCTTCCGGCAAATCTATCGTTTCCATCAACAAACTACAATCTATCATCTCAACAAGAATCGAACTGTTGTCGCTAGCATACATTCTCACCGGTGTTTTATAAAATTTACAACCGGCTTCATCCCTAGCTTCGCCCTTTTCACACCCGCATCTTCCTGTTCCAACATACCCCTCTGGACATTCAAGCTGCCCAAACTTCACTCCCCCGTACATCACCCCTGAACATCTCCGCCCCCTCTGACATCTCGTTATCGGTTTTAAACAATTATACACATTTTTAAGTGTACCTAGGTTAATAAAGTCAGAGCCAAACCTACACCCACTACCTTTCCGGTATACGCATGTACAGTTAGGCAACAATTCATAATCCTTATCACATTTTCCAAATGACCCGTCTCGCCATTTAACTCGAACCCACACCTCCCAAAACTAACGCAGCTCCTCTCCGCGCTGGCAACTGCCAACACCATCAACGCTATTACAATCATCCTTGCAATCTCCCTTTTCCATCCACCACCTCCCCTTTTATACCTTTATCTTCTCCTATTCACGCCAACCTATCACCAAGCGTTTTATTTCCCACCAATCCCCGGCATTCTTTCCTACCCATCCACCATTCACATCGCACCTTATTTTCTCCAATCAAATCACTACACGTCACTTCCGCATGCCATTTTTACTTCTGCATTTCACACCATTCCCTCTTTTCATCCCCAGCTCCCGTCAACATCACTTCCACACGTTAATCCACTTTCGAATTATCCACACTCACATCCCAGATTAAGCCATTGGATGTATCGATAATCCTTCCGCTCTTGGTGCTAGTATTCAAATCTCCCAACAGCTCTCTTAATCCGCCTTAATCCGCGGATTAACAGCGACACTAGCGCCCCTAGCGGCAGGATTAACGTTAATCCATTGCTTAATCTGGGATATTAACTACTGTGTAGGTACGAGTTGCGCACACAGACACGCAGGGGCGAGTGATGTTGTTTCTCGTGCAATTGTTAGTAATCTGACACATAATTGTGTTTAATATTCAGAATATTCACAAGTATAAATTGAAAAGTGCTGTACCGTTATTTCAGTAGGAAATAAGTGTCCCTTATTTCGCGTGCTCCGAGAAAAATCGATCCGGGATAAAAAGAAGAAAATTTCAAGACAGCTTAAAAATTAACACACACACATATGTGTTAATTATATATACACTAAGAGTCTCTTAAGCGAACGGACGTGTAGTCGTGGATAGTCGTTGACACTTAAAGAAAGTTAACTTTAGCCGTGGTTAGCCAAAAGCGCACAAGTGCAACCAATCACAAAGCACATTGAATACGTTTAGAATTGGCACCCATATGTATGGGGCTCGATAGGAGCAAGCGAGCACAAAATTGAAATATTCAATAAGTTAATGAACATAAAATTACCATATTCTGAACAAGAGGTCGACGGCAGCCGAGATCAGGGAAGGTGTTCCGGACGAGCCCAACAGCATCCGCGGTCCAGGAAGGAGTTCGACTTGAGAGGAGGCCACTTCGGCATCGGAAGAGGTCATCTGACGAGATGAAGCGCGTACCCAAGAAAGAATAAGGAAAAGAGCAGACCACGCAGCACCAAGTAAGATCTAAACGATTTCTAGTAAAGTGTGTGTACATGTTGCTAAGAAACAGTAAACTCAGCACCCTGTCCGAGAAAAGCAAAGTGAAGTCGCCCAAAGTAGCTACTGAAGTAATGTCAGCCTAAAGGCAGCATGCTACAACAGATAGTCAACCAGTAAGTTTGGCCAAGAAAATAGAAGAAAATGCCAATGACTTAGCTAGCAGGATAGATGTAAACTCAAAAGAGAGTGAGATTAGGGCAGCTGAGTACGCTAAGAAAATAGTAGAAAACGTCAACGATTTAGCCAGGCAAATAGAAGCTAGTTCAAAACAGAGTGAGGCTAGGTCACAAGAAATTAATGAAAATGAAAGCAACCTTCAGCAGAATGTTGAGCCTGGAGTAACCCAATTGCAAAACAGAGTAGTAAACAGGATAAACGGTATTTCAGGAAGGTTGGAATCCCGCCGTAATGAATGCAATTCTAACATAGGCTAGAGAAAATAGTTTGTGAGATCAAATTAGGTAGAGAAGGAGTCATAAAACAGTTGAAAGGTGATGAAATCACAGACCTCGCTAGAATGGAGGAAAAACTAGTTAATGAATTAAGTAGCCAGATGGAGAAGGTGGACATCGTTAATAATCATGTAACCAAAGTAGGGAGTGCACTTGAAGGTGCTAACATTGGAGTGTTATTACAACAAGAGAGCATAACAAAAGAGATATAAAAAGTAAATGCAAACATGACTAGCATGGAAGAAAAAGTTAATGCTCGAAATGCAGAAGTACAGTAAAATGTAGCAAGCCTAGTAGAAAGTAAGGACAAAATGAATGAAAAGCTAGTTAAATTTGAAGAGAACGAGTCAACAAATTAAACCAATTTGTAATCACCATGCAAGCCCATAAAAATGTAAATTGTAGTAATAGAAATGACAGTGTACATAGAGAACAAAATAACTTTGTATATGACAATGTGAGTTATGTAGGGGATGATGTAGAGTCGGAAAACGATTACATGTTAAACCAAAATGATACGCCAGGCATGCGCTCACACAATTACACTCAAACACAGTGTACACCAGCCACTAACTCAACGATATGACACCACCTACCTTTGATGAATTAAGTGGAGATAACTCTAAAATGTTCCTGAAAGAGCTGGAAGATTATTTCAGACTTAAAAGAATACCGACCGAATTGCGGATGATGATTGTAAAATAATGCCTGCGCAAAAATGCATTAGACTGGTTAAAGATTGACAGTAGCCTCCCACGAAAATTATGCAAGTTCAAAAAATTGTTTCTAGGAAGATTCTGGGGACCAACAAAATAACAAAAAAGTTAAGATTGAGCTCCAACCGGTAAATTTGACGTAAAGCAATGTATGTCAATGACCGAATATTTCTTTAAGGTAGCCAATTGTTGTCGCTTAGTTGACCGCTTGGAATTATTAACAAATCTAGCAAAACATTTTTCACAAAACATCAGGGATCATTTGATAGTGATATTTGCTGAAGCAATTGACTGTCTTAACGAATTCGAGGCAAGTGTGAACACACCAGCAAAAGAAAATACGCACAACACAAACAGAACAAGAACGTAAACACATATAGGGAACACGCGTCAAGTCCCGCTGCAGATGACATCAGACAGACAGAAGTAGGGGGTGAAACATACAGTCGAAACCGCGGCATAAGGACGTTTGCAAACCAAATAAATGACAACACTAGGGAGAGATACTGTAACTCATTTCCAAGAAACGGCGGATTTCAAGGTCCAGAAGATCAGAGAAAGAACATACAATTCCGACGAAACGATAGCTAGGGTCAAGTGAACTATTTAAAGTTCTTTATTGATTACACATAGAACTACAATAACAACGATCCTGGAGTGAACAGATGCGCCCCACCTAGAAACTACAACACTTCACAAGACGTGCCAAGTAGGCCAAATGCAAGTCAGTCTCTCTACGACCGAAGGGAAGTTAAAAGCTACAGTTCGTGCCTGTTAGTCAAACTTTGACATATGTAAATTCCGGAAAAACTATAAACATTACAAAGAGACAGAATTTAATGTGCATGCTCAGGAAATATGTGTAGGCAGGCGGAAAACTAAAATGCCATTTGGAGAACGCACCTGATTTGGATAGTGAGGCAACTGCTCATAGGTGTAAAGACCACATTATGGGAGATACAAAACACCGATCTTTTGAAGTTTCAGTTGCAGGACACAAATCTACACTAAGGCCCATAAGAGGCGGAGTCCCCGAAGGCTCTGTACTATCCCCCTCGCTTTTCAGCGTCTACGTGGCCGACCTTCCTACAGAGCAACACGCCAACATCTCAATATGGTGATGACGTGTTGTTCAACCAACAACAACCTACGCAGTGCCTTCAACCTCATTCAGAGACATCTCCACCTCCTCCAAGAGTGGTGCGAGCGTTAACGGTTGTCCATCAATCCGGGAAAAAGCCACGCCATTCTCTTCACCAAGCGCCGCTTTCCCGCAAACTTCCCTTAATTCACGTACCTCAGACGAAGGATTGAATGGACGAACACTTTCACCTACTTGGGGGGTAAAGGTTGATAAGGGCTCACTTTTGGGGAACACATCAGGGAACTGAGATGTCGGGGCACTGGGGCTGCGGCCTCCTTGTACCCGATGCTGAAATCCTCGATGCCGGTTCCCCTTAAGTTGTGTTTTTTGAAGGCTCTCATAGTCCCCTTGATAAACTGCGTTTGTGAGATCTGGGGCATAGCGGCAGACTCCAATCTGCTGTTGCTTCAACGGGTACAGAATAGAAGTCTTCGGCCCATCTATTCTGTGTCTCTAGGATTTCCTACGATACTCCTGCACGAAGCCTCTGGTCTATCATACCTGGAGGACGAGATTAGGCGTCGGGCAATAAAATTCAACGAAGGTTTACCATTTCATCGGAGCGCCCTCGTTAGGTTTCTTGGGGATTATAATCCCGTAAATCGCCATTTCAGGCGATACCGATTTCCCCACATGGCTTGCGGGCACCCCCGGTAACGAAGGAGCATCTCCAAACAGCTGCTACGGCTAAGCTCCTTACAATCCTCAAGATTTGCTTAAACTTCATAATTTCAACCCCAAAATAAATAGTTTGTTAAATAATTACACCAGTTGTGCACAAAGGCCGTTGCACCATGACTGGCAACCGCTGAGGAGCACACTTGCTACCTCCTGTCACTCTCCAACCTCATTTTCACTCGCCATCCTGCAAACCCCACATTCCCTCAGTATGTGGTTAAATTCTTGTAAGAATAGGAACACCACTAACACACCGTCGGCTGCCCTCAGCCTGCCATCTGCTTGTTTCATTATAACCGCATTTTGACCCGCCATCCTGCAAACCCAACATTCCAGTCAGTACGTGGTTAAATTCTTGTAAGAATGGGAACACGTCTAAGACCGTCAGGCTGCCAACTGCTCGTGTCGTGTATGCAAATTAATTAGCTCTCCACAAATAAAGATTTTTGTATGTGGAAAAAAGTATGATGTTCGACATGTGTTCTAGCGTGTCAGTAGTGGTAGAGGATGTATTCATCTCATGGCTAAATTCTGGGCAAGCGCAATAGTTACCTGTTGTAAATGCGTACTGTGGTATGGCCATAGGACGACAAATAGAACGAGTCAAATACCAAGTACTCGTAAAAGCCAGGCGGATAACTTTCAGTTCGAGGTTATATTAGAGTTGGGTCGGGCGAGTCATAATTAATCGTCGCCATGCCTTCTCTGTGTTTAGGCTGTTGCGTTGATTATACTGGGGGATGGTAGCTCCTTTAGCATAAAAAATATAATTTATATAAAAACGACCTACACTTTTCCATCTATTGCAAACATACTGCATTCGAAAAATAAGAACAACATAAAAAGTGCGTTTAAGTCTAAAGTTTCGACCGCATGGCAGTATTTGTGTATTTTTAATAAGCAAAGTAATTATTATTCATCACTATCACGGTTGCGCGCCAGTAAGTCGTGCAATTTTAATAAGCAGAGTATAAGGAGGCGCTAGTAACCAGGATAATACTTTTTTTTTTTTTTTCAGGAATATTCGAGGCAATGTTAATGTATTAGAATAGTACGTTCTAATACCTATTATGTTGGAGCATAATTGCTTTATTTGTCGTAAAATTTTGTTATATATACGAACCGGCATCGTGGATTTCAGCATCGGGTACAAGGAGGCCGCAGCCCCAGTGCCCCGACATCTCAGTTCCCTGATGTGTTCCCCAAAAGTGACGCCCTTATCAACCTTCACCCCCCAAGTAGGTGAAAGTGTTCGTCCATTCAATCCTTCGTCTGAGGTACGTGAATTAAGGGAAGTTTGCGGGAAAGCGGCGCCAACGCTACGAGACGCTGGAGGATATTCGGAAAGCAGTGCGTCAGGGTCTGCGGGCCGCTGGAACGGAGTTCTATCACAAGGGCATTTTCAAACTTGTAGAACGATGGAAAAAATGTGTGCAAAACAATGGAGACTATGTCGAAAAGTGAAATAGAATCTGTAGATTATGATGATGTATTTGGGTTGGCTTAAAAATAAATATTAAGATTGTAAAACAGTGTTGCTCAAGACTTTCGGTATGCATCCAGCGATTTCAACTTCGGAAGCAAAGGAATAAATATCAAATATTATATACATGACATAAAACTCATAAAATGTCGCAGATTTTGTGAATAATATATAGGTATTGCCTCAAATACCCCTTTCATGACGCTGAGAACGAACTTCTCTTTCTTTTTATTTATTTATTTTTTTTTTTATTTTTTTTTTTTTTTATGATTCTCACATATTCTGAGTTCACAACGTCGTGAAATCTTCTCCAACAATAAATCATATACCACAATGCATTATTCATTCATGCTATAGGTATACTTTCATTCACACAAAACAGGTTAAGCTCCACAACAGCTTCAGAAGTGTCTTGATGTAGCGGGCAGAATCTATGGTTTGTCCAGGTTCAAGAAAGTCAACCAGAATGCAACCTTGTGCATCCCAAAAGACACTTCCCATAACTTTTCCTACGGACTGCACTGTCTTCGCTTTCTTCTTCGATGGTGATTTCAAGTGGTGCCATTCCATACTCTGACGTTTCGTTTCTGACTCATAGTGATGGAACCAGCTCTCATCTCCAGTCACAATACACGTCAAAAATTCATCACCTTCATTATGAAATCTCTGAAGAAGGTTTTGTGCAATGGTTCTTCTCTGAAGTTTGTGGTCTTCCGTCAATAAACGGGGGACCCAACGGGCACAGACCTTTCGATAACCCAAGCTGTGGATCATTTCTTGCACTGCACTATGTCCTATTCCAAGTTTCGCAGCAATTTCATTCACAGTAAAACGCCTATCTCCTGTAATGAGCTCATCAACTCTTTCCTTGTTGCGTTCTGTAGAGGCAGTTCGAGGACGCCCGCTACGAGGCGCATTTTGCAGACTCGTGTTTCCATCTTTGAAATGTTTCACCCATCTTCTAACACTGCTTGCACCCATGCAGACACCTCCATACGCACGTTGAAGTCTGAGATGTATTTCAGGAGCAGATTTTCCTTCTTTCACAAGGAATTCAATGACAGCACGCTGTCGAAACGAAACATCAATGTCAGCCATTTTTCAAACACCGTCTGTGGTCACGTGATAGAAGCTAATGACATCACAATATGTCAACATGTGACTTAAAGTCTGTAGATTACGATCCGGCAATTCGTTTCGTTACATTGTTGAAATTTAAATTTTTACAATGGGTTGCTCGCGACTTTCAGTGTGCCCCTCGTATATGCTAATGTAGTGACGATTTAGATGTCCATGTATTATATTTAAGATACTGCAATAAATAAATATGTAAGTATATAAACATTTGTAAATTCTAACACTTGCTTTCACGTGTACAATGACTCATCCCTGAAGCATTAAATATGAAGCTTCTATAAGCGCTCGTCAAATGTTGGATTGTAAGTCTACTCGCGCTTATATTTGATTTTTTGTGTAGCGTTTGACTCTTCTCAGGGCGTTTGTTATCGGGCTTGTTGGGCTTCCCAGACCCATACTACCTGGCGGCTTCTTAAATAATAAGTCGCTAGGATTTTTGTAGAATCGCAGTTTATTTTTATAGTTAATTTTTTACAATTCCAAAGATAAACTGTAATCGCTCGATGCAATTCTTTACTTTGATGAACGCTGTGAATCCATGGGCGCGTATAATCAAATGTGAATGCACTTTTGCGCGTTATCTCTAAACGGCCTTTTCCATTACGCGTGAAGAAGCCTCCTTCTTCATGATAACTTAGCATCACCAGCCAGGAAATCAACATGTAACTATAGATACTGTTGAAAAACAAAATCGCATCGAGAAAATCAAAACACTTAAATGCGACGAAAGCACAAGCAGTAATAAAATTTTGCATCCAGCGATTTCAACTTCGGAAGTAAAGGAATAAAAACAATTGAACATCAAATATTATAAACATGGCATAAAACTCATAAAATGTCGCAGATTTTGTGTATAATATATAGGTATTGCCTCAAATACCCCTTTCATGACGCTGTGAACGAACTTCTCTTTCTTTTTATTTTATTTTTTTTATTTATTTTTTTTTATGATTCTCACATATTCTGAGTTCACAACGTCGTGAAATCTTCCCCAACAATAAATCATATACCACAATGCATTATTCATTCATGCTATAGATATACTTTCATTCACACAAAACAGGTTAAGTTCCACAACAATGTGCATTCTATCTTACAATTCACACTCACACTTACAAAATGAATTTTTACAATATACAATTATGTATCAGACCTTTTGTATGGGCGCAGTAACTGTTTGTGATACCGCCCTATAACCTTATTGTTTGAATCTCTTAGTTCGTATGAGTGATCTCCGTAAACTTTGCTGATAATAAAAGGACCTTTATACAAGAAGCTCATTCTAGAGAATACATTCCGTTTAGCATTGGAAATATTCTTTCTTTTTATTATCACCTCGCTACCAACGACAGGATTCCACTTAAACCTGTGCCTTTTCGCACGCTTTATTCTCAGTTCGGATTTTCTTTGGATCGTTTTAAAAGCCAACTCCGCTTTCTGTTCGTAGCTTAAAGAATTACCGTTACATATTACATCGGGTAGCAACTTCACTATTTTACTAGGCTTCACCCCAGTCATAAATTCATATGGAGTGAATCCAGTGGTAGCATCTATGCAATAATTTACAACATTTTCAACATATTTACAATGCTTAACCCACGATTTATTATTATTGTGACAGAAAAGTCTGAACTACGTCGAAATATTCCTCAAGCATCTCTCGCATGGGTTTCCTTGCGGCAAATACGCAGAGCTACGATAAAGTTTAATTCCATGCTTTTGTAAGTTATCAACAAATTTTTCTGACAATATGACCTCAATTTTCCCATACTTTGGTATATAATCGTTAACAATTTTGTTTAAGTATGATGCGCTATTTATTTTCCTCATAGGAAAGATCTTTGCAAATCTTGAAAACAAAGTAATTTCGGAAATGCTAAATGACAAAATCATCGAAATTTATTCCTCACCGTACTTACAACCAATTTGTTGGATACACAAGGCCGATGGATCATTAACAATGGCACTAAATGCTAGAAAAAAAATCTGATGTGTTCCATTTACATGACTTTCTCTATATCTCTGCAATAAACTACTCTATTTACTTCATTTAATCGAGAAAAAAGTAGCAGAAATAGTCTTATTACTTGCTTCCTTGTTTGGTATTAGAAGCGAAACAAGGGGGAGACATAGGTTAAAGTGATATAATATGACTAAAGTTCCTTTGTTTGTATGGATACGAGTTCACAAAGTCCTGTATGAGAAAACTATAAGTTTTTTATAGCTGAAACCAAAACAAGGTATATCTCAAAAGCAATCAACTCCACGAAAAAAATGTATATAACATAAATTGTGTGTTTTAAAGTGCTCTACATTTGTTGTGTGGTAAGTTTTTGTCCATCGCTTACGGTTTAGCAGTTATTCAAAATTCCGTAAAATTGACCCAGAATAAGGTAATCTTCAGAGACTATTCCAAGAAAATTCAAAATATACATTTTATTTGTCATGTAGATATCTTTAATATACGATATTTTAATACAAATTGTTAGAGACAGTTTTTAGAAAAGCAAACTTTTTTAAAAAAGTTCCATGTAAAAGGTAGTTTGAGGTGGGGGGATTTTTCTCAAAATCTTCGTGTCGCATCACTCGTAGATACTAAACTTAAATACCAAGTTTGGTATTTTACCGACTTTTCATTTTTGAGTTATCGTGTTCATAGGCACCCGGACACACGGACACACGGACACACACACACACACACACACACACACAGACACGGACCTTTCTGTGAAAATGCTTTTTTTCTTTTTCTTTCTTTTCTTTTTTTTTATATAAGGGACCCTAAGACATATATTTCCGGTGAAATCTCGGTATCGAATTTTTGGTTGGAGTGCAATATCTTCTCTATACACTATGCGGATAGTGTGCTTAGAGAAAGTAATAAACTCTTTCGCACAGCCAGATAATTTGAAGACTTGGGAGTCGATGAAGTTTTATCGAAACTAGAATCAGGGAAGTACTTTATTAAATTAGATCTAGTAACTTCCTACTGGCAGATCTCTGTAGATAAAGATGTCAGAAAGTTTATGGTTAACAACTTACAGTCTGTAATTTTCGATTATCTTCAAATCAAATCGTTTACTTCAAATCATATATGACATTTTTGGGGACAGTATCTAGAATTTTGCTCTCCAATATATAGACGACTTTTTGATCTTCGACGATGACTTCACACATAAAACATATTAATTATATTTTATTCAAAATGTCATGCAAGTGGCATAACCATCAATTTGAAGAAGTCGCAGTTTTTATCCCGAGAAGTAGAGTTCCTGAGGTACAAAATAACAAAAAATAAATAAATAAATAAAAATAAAGGGATTTAACCAAACCGGGAGAGAACAAAAGTATATTCCCACACCTAGAAATGTCAAGCAACTTAGTCGGTTCATTGGCTTATTGCAATATGAAAATAGATTTTAATTAACTATGCAAATGAGTTAGCTCCATTCAAATCTACTAAAGAAAGACACGAAGTGGAAATGGACCGAAAAACACCTGATCGCTTTCGTGAAAACGAAAGAACTTTTTCAGAACTGCATTCTTTTAGAGAGACCACAACCAGAATTACCGTGATGCAAGTATGGTAGCTTTTTGAAACTGATCAGGGAGAGAATAAGCACACGATAGCCACAGCATCCCGAATGCTAAGAGAAGTGGAGTCGAGAGCTTGTACAACCGAGAAACAGGTTACAGCGATATATTTTGCTTTGAACAAGTTTAAACAGTACAAGCTCGAAAATCTCACGTTATATATCATATCGTCTTAAAATCAAGCATTTGTCTGGTAAACATAATATTATTAGCTATTTACTATCACGACAAAAGATAGATCTAGAAATCCCAGAAACTATTTCTCACCCAAGAAACGAAATTACTGCAATTGAAAAAACCAAGGGAATGAATAAAGTTATAAATAAGAAGCTTGAGGAGTTATCTAAATGTCAGAATAGCGATCTTTTTTTTTATTTAAATTTATTTATTCATTTTGTTAATTACAAATGGTATTAGTTATATTATAAATACAGTATAGCAGTTCACAATTTGTATATATAGTTATGAACAATGTTGTCTGTGCGTTTAAATTAAACATGTGCCCGAAGATGATAACAAAATGAGAAGGTTTTGTAATCGCTACAGAATGAGCAAGGCAAAAGTTGTTGCCGACTGCAGTGAAAGACGCCTATGTTTTTGCCGATCTTCTCTTGCTGCTCTAAGATGACAACGTAAACCGCCGACGCTGGGATGCGTTTCAGACAGCCTAGAGCGAGCCATACCTGTGCGAAGCGGTCGGTAGTACTTCGAGTCTCTAGTTGTAGTAATGTGCGAGCATAATCGTTGGGATTTTGCGAAGGAGCAAGACGGTGCAATTGCGAAACAACCCAGTGCCACATCTGTCGTGCTGTTGCTCAGGTAACAAAACGATGTGTTGAGTATCCCGCACACCGCAAATGCTGCATGTGGGGGTCCTCACCATGTTGTATCGGAATTTTTTATCCTCTGTAGTCACAACATCATTGATAACCAAATATGCCCATGTAATCCACTCCGTAGATATGTTGCGCAAATGGATGTTCCGCCATACCTGACACCAGGGTCTGTTGGGCATCCTATTCACCACATGAATTGGTGCAAGCAGCCGCTGTAAGAAAAGCTTGTAGAGCTCAGTTGATAGTCCTCTAGGTTGCTGAGGTAGGACATCGACGTCGATGCCATCCAAAACATGGAGTGCTCTCTTAAAACCCGCAGGAACAACCCGAACTGGAGTTCCAAGAGAATTCTTGAAGGGTTCCCAAAATGCTATTTCTTATTCCTCTCCATATCCCCTACTGGCAAGTATAATAGATTTAACAAGACGCGCTTTACTCTTAGGTTCCACTGCAATTAAACCTAAGCCACCTTCGTTACGTTTTCGCCACAATTGGGTTTTAGCTACACGAAAGGGCTGTGCTCTCCATAGATAGTATCCAATAAGTCGCTCAATTCGGGAGACGTGTTTTTCAGGCATTGGTAGTATCTGCGCCATATACCATAATTTTGCCAAAACAAACTGATTGATGTGCCACACTTTCTGTAGAAGATTCAAGTTCCGACCAAGATGTGCAGTGGTATTCAGCCGAATCAAATTTATTTTGTGATCCCAGTTGCGAGCAATCATTGATGTAAACTGCTTGGAGAAGATGATGCCGAGAATCTTGACACTATATTGTATCGGGATATCGAGAAATGTGTGATCAGTCGGCCACAATCCAAGAGGGAGCAGTTGCGACTTCGCGGTGTTCATTTTGGCATTAGAAGCTGTCTCATAAAGTGTGATGGCGGTATGTACCAAGGGTAAGACCTCACGCCTAAGGATGAGCAGCTTGACGTCATCAGCATAAGCTCTGGCACAAAATAATCGAGCTGGAGTGACAGTCCCAGTCAACTTAGCCTGAAGATAGCGAAGAAAGGGTTCTAAAGAAAGGGAGAAGAGAATCATTGATAGTGGACAACCCTGGCGTACAGAGTTTGTAAGCTTTATAGGCTTACTGAAGTATCCATTGACTTGCACCTTCGAAGACATCTGACTGTAGACGGTTCTGATTGCAGATATTAGCATCGGTGGAAGTTTTAATTTCTGAAGCACTTTAAACATATAAACACGGCCAACTCTATCAAAGGTTTTATCAAAATCCAGACTGACCAACGCAGCAGCCTCCGACGGATTCCGTTCATAATGGAGAACTGTATCTCGGAGGACCAGAAGGTTGTCAATTATGGTTCTGCCCGGGATGCCACATGTTTGTCCGGAGGTTACAATTGTAGGTAGAATAATCCTTAATCTGGATGCAAGTACTTTCATCACAATTTTGTAGTCGGTGTTTAAAAGTGTTATAGGTCTATAGTCCCAGACACTCATTGGAGACCTTTTCTTTAGGATTAAGATGACGATGCCATCTGCAAATCCAGGGCAACAGTTCGATCCAATAAGAATCTCATTTACCAACTCTACAACATCTGCTTTGATTATACTCCAAAAGGTCTTGTAGAATGAATATGTCAGGCCATCTTCTCCTGGGAAGGAATGGCGGCTAGCGGAATTAATGGTTTGCAGAATCTCGGTGGCAGAATATCGCTGCTCCAAGGAATGCTGTTCCTCCACAGTTATACCGGTGTCAACCGGATAGTCTGTAAGATTCGAGGCACAGAGGTGACCTTGGCGCCTACCGGTGTCAGAAGAGCATGGATGTAACGACCACTACCAGCACACTTCTCCTTAATGGTATGAAACAAAGAAGCTTTCTCCAGTGCCACGACGGAGTCATGAGTTCGCGAACGGGTCATAGCTCCCGCTAAAACATGTTGCTGTATTTCCACGAGCTTCCGCTTCACAGCTTGAAGGCGATGGGGTACGTCCTGACCACTCTGTTGTCTAGAGAGCTTTACCCTGAAGACTTTGCCACAGCTTGGCAAAATCAGCAGCAATAATGTTGTCATGTAATAAAGCTTCGTTTAATTTCCAATATCCTCTGTCATATAGCGGAATGCGACTCTCAGCGATTAATTGCAGTTTGACAGCATGGTGGTCAGTAAAGGCAACAGGTAAAACTCGCACTGTGTGAATCAGAGAGTTGAACTGAGCCCTTAAATAGAAACGACCTATCCTTGAGGCACAGTTCGCTCGTCAGTAAGTAAATTCTACAGACCTAGCGTGCATATGTTCGCAAACATCTGATCCTTAGCATGTAGCACGCAATTCAAGTCACCACCTACTAAAAGCAGGGCATAATTCCATCTCAAATAATAGGGTAGAATGTTTGTTATAAATTCTTCTCGCTCATGGCGCCTATCACTCCCTGAAGGCAGGTATAGGTTAAGTAGCAGCATGTTGTCCATTCTAGCACTTATAACACGACCACTAGGATGCATCTCTATCTCGGCAAACGTCAAACCTGCTCTGTACAAAATAGCAGTACCACGCATATGTTCTCCAACATTCACCACACAACCGTACTGTGGACCCATAACGCCAAAGTCGGTTATGTTAACTTCTTGGAGGAAAACTATATCTAAATTATGAGTCCGCACAAAATCACGTAAAAGAGCCTGTTTGGCAGTGCAGCGTAGGGAGTTAATGTTAACAGTGGCAAAGGTGCTTAAGACAACCATTAAAACAAGGCCAGAAGTAAACCAGAGCAGGTCACCGTCCAAGATGTATCTAGTCATTTTCAACGGCATGAATATGTGTTCGTGATATCCGTGGAAACTTTTTCGGTAGGCTTCCAGACCGAGAAGGCAAGTGCTTCCTGAGTCGAGGGTCTCTCACGCGATGTTAGACTCCGTTTCTTCGGTGCCCTCCTCCTCACTAACAGACAGCGGGCGTTCTCTCCTAACCGGCACAGGTTCGTCGGAATCCTTCTCACTCCATTACTGGTGTTCAATTATTACAGTGTCTGGTGGATCGCAGGGGCCAATCATGTTCTGGTCACCACTATTAGGCACCACAAGTACAGAAGATCGTATAGGGGATGAGACATCCATTTCTGCTACTTCTGAGGAAGTATTGACAGCTACCGGTGCGGACACAGATGTCTCCTACACCGCCACATCGTCACGCATACAGCTGGTAGTCGGGTAGACTTCCTCTGTAGGTTTGACATTAGAAACAGGCTCTATTTCACTAGCTTCAGTAGCGGGCTCATTTGACTCACCTACTGTTTGTTTACATTCCTCTTCCGCCCGAGCGCTAACTTGTCATCTCACTACATCGCTGAGTAACACAGCCCTGCGCGAGACAGAGACAGGCAGTACAGACTTTTTGTATGGACAGTGTGAGCGAAAATGAGAAGCTTCCCAACACACATAACAAGTTTGCGGTTGTCCTAGATAGGTCACACCAACAGGAAACCCACACACTACTACTGTAGATGGAATTTCCTTTTTTAATTCCATTCTTACAGAACGAACACCAGACTTGACGGGGTACTTATAACCTGCGTTCCATTGTTCTTCTTGAACCTCTAGTGTTTTCCCATATTGTGAAAGTTTCTGTTCCAAAAACGTGTGAGTGATCTCAGGCACTAAATTGAAAACCCGGACATTTACAATGCGGCAGTCAGCGGGCCCAATATTTACCGATAGTATTTCACCATTTTCATAACTAAACTTTGCCGCCCATTGAAATTGCAGTAAATGTCTTACATAGTGTGTTACAGATATAACTTTTATAAAAACCGATTTTTCTCTAGAATGAAACTGAAGTGTATCTACCTGATCAGGTGGTATTTTCATGTAGTCGTGAATCCAGTCATGCACTTCCATCGCGCTGGGTCGACGTTCAGCTCCTCGAAATGAGATTTGCAAAGTATTTTGCCGGCGTATTGCCTCCATCATCAGAAATTTTTTCCTTGTAGAACTATAGACTCACACAGAACAATCAGAAAAGTCGTATAGAAAGATGGCAAGCAAGGAAACAATAGCGACAAAGAGTTAGAGAAACGGATTATTATTGGCTACCATGAATCACTAGCACATATAGCATGTCAGAAAACCGCAGCAGAAATAAGCCGGCAGTCAAGCACTTATACAGAAAGATACGGGAATATGCTTCGACGTGTCAGCTTTGTCAAAAAGCGAAACCCTTAAATTGTATATACGACTTTGAGCCGAAAGTATTATAAGAAAGGAGAAAACTGAATTGCCTGCGAGCAGGTATAATGTCAAATATTTGTTTGTTATGTACGACACTTTCAGCAGGTTTACGGAAAATGTATCCTGTAACAAACATTAAGAGCAAGACGTGCGTTATAATGTTTTGTAAAGAACTGGATACTGAAGTCGGACAAATCAAAGCCATCCTTTCGGAAAACGCCACTGTTCATAAGACTAAAATTTTCACCGATGCGCTGAGGAGGCACAACATTAAAATTTACAATTGCTCGGGATACTGTCCACAAGGGAATTTGTGCGACAGAATCTTAAGGGATATCTTTTCTTACTAGCATATGGTACAACTATCACCAATACTACAGTAAGTTCCACTACAGCAATTGACCGGAGAGCCACCCAAACAGTTAGGTTACTAATGTCTGCTGATCCCGGTGGCCGCGCTCGCTAAAGTGTCTCGCTTTGGCGCTTCGTGGTGTACAGGATCGTGGGTTCGAGTCCCGCCATGTGCATGGGTGTTTCTGTGTTTGTGAATGTGTCTATGTTTGTATATGCAAAAGGAAAACGTTAAGAATAATAAGGTCTACTGAGGAAATATAGGAAACTGGAAAAAATGGAGAAAAAAGGAATACAGCACCTCCGGAACTGTTTTTTGTTAAAAAGAAAATATTCCGACAGGCGAATGCGAAATGTCAGGCCAAGAGAAATGTTTGATAGTCTGACAGCGCATACAGCAGAAGGCAGAGAAGAGATTAGCAAAGGTATCAATCACGAGGAAACCAAAAATAGGTGATAAAATTTTCGTCAAACAGCACTGTTTATCCGACGAATAAGAGAAGAACTATTGGAGAATGAATTTGTTGTGCAAGTGACCATACAGAATCTCTGTCAAGTTCGGCGAACACACATATGAAATCGAGGATGAAGATCAGAAGCAAAAAGGACATTTTCACAAGGCTAACATGCGGGAGTTCAAAGAGATAAAAGAATAAAGAAATAGTAAAAACATACTAGCACACACACACACGCATTAGTCTAAATATTTCTAACACCTATACATAGAAAATCCAATTTCCTACATCTACATAAGTAAATTAACTCACTAGTTGTATCAGTAATAATAATAACGATAATAATAATAATAATAATAATAATAATAATAATATGTAGTGAAATAATATGCTAAGTGTAAATATTTTTGGTGGGAGTTTATCGTCAGATTTTTTCATTAGAAAGGAAATAATAATACTACATTGAAAATGTACTGCAGAAAAAAAAAAAACAAAAAAAAAGGGGGAAAAAAAAAAGAAGGAAATACAAACTTGCAATAAAAGAGAGCTGCGAAAAGTAAAATGGAAATAACTAAAAGGAGAATGTTTAAATGAGTAAACATTAAAATAAATAAAGAGAATAAATGAAAAAGAATGAACAAATCCGACGATAGAGGCATTTCAGACAATATTCATGAAACGTGAATGATGTTTATTTAAATATGAATAAAGTTGATAAAATTGGTGCAGAATTAAAGTATAAGTTAATTGAAGGGATGTGAAATGTACGTAAGAAAAGGCCAACAATGAGTGCGTTTGCACTTAAAGTTAGCGCAAAGAAACGATTTGATGTGCAGTTGAGGCAACAATGTCTAAAGAGCTGAGATTTAATTTAAAACCAGAAAATGTTCACAAGCAAATAGCATGTGAAAACAAATGTAACTAATACATTGTAGAGTGCATCATTTGATTTGTCATGTCACTTTAAAGTATATACATAACGTGTAGATGGATTTAGAAAACAAAATGAGATAATTTATTTTATAAAGAATTGCATGATGGGTAATATATTTTTTAAAACAGTAAAAAAAAAGTTCGTTCGCGTGGGTGCGAGTTGCGTACAGGCAGGGACGAGTGATGTTTCTCGTGCAATTGTTTGTAATCTGACACAATTGTATTTTAATATTCAGAATATTGACAAGCATAAATTGAAAAGTGCTGTACCGTTATTTCAGCGTGCTCGGAGTCAAATCGACCCGGGATAAAAAGAAGACGCAATTACCATATTCTTGTTTGTTCTAAATTGAATATACTCGTACCTATATAAACAATAAGAGTCTCATAAGCGAACCAATTTGCACTTAAAGAAAGTTAACCAGTGGTGAACTTATAAAGTAACGTAGCGTGGTTAGCCAAAAGCGCACACGTGCAACCAATCAAAGCATATTGAATATTTTTACACTGCACTTTGTAAATCTCCATAAAGATGCACGAAAGAGCATTCCTATTTTACATCCAAATACAGTGCAACAATTTGGCTAATGTAATATTTGTCATGGCGAAAGCTTCGATGTTATAGATTAGGTTTTGCGTATAAATGATACATGCGGTAAAACGAATCACAGTGCTTTTCAAAGGATATTTTTTCATCCCTAATGCAACTTTTTACAACGCGGGAAGCATCATGATCATGCAACTCGACTTGTTCAGTGATTGCCTGATCCTACAGGCTACATTTTTACAGATACCGAGCCAGCAGGCAACCGTTTAGGAGTACTGACTATGAATCTGACCCTAAATCTGAGTAATACACTTGTAAGGATTTCGCGTCACTTTATTTTTGCCTTGAAACGGTGTGTATCAACTCATCAGCTCATTTAATTCCAGTTCATTGACAGTTTAGTTGTTACGAGAAAAATTAAATAACGTGAGAGAGAGAGAGAGAGAGAGGGAGAGAGAGAGAGAGAGAGACGAAAGAGAGGGTATATACCTATGCTAACGATTAAGATTAACATTTTCTCATAATCGCTATATACTTCTCATTACATATTTAATTTATTAATTGGAAGTGAAACAACAACAAAAACTTACCTACGAAATGAATATTTTATTTAAGCTATTGTAAAATGTCACAATTAATTATATAGCAAAGTAGCTTAAATGAGAGATTATTTTTCATAAATTATGTCATACGGAAATTAGAACATAAAAAATCTAATGTGTTCCATTCACATGACTTTCACTACATCTCTGCAACAAATTACTGATAAAAAGCTTATTCTTCTATTTACTTAATGATAATCGAGAACAAATTATCAGAAATAATCTTATTACTTGCTTCCTTGTAAGTAAAAGTGAAATAAGGGAGTACCATAGGCCAAACTGACAGTCAAAGGCTGGTTGCTATGAGACTGAAGTTCCATTGTTTTTATGGACAGAAGTTCACAAATTCCTGTATGAGAAAAGTATGTTTTTTAAAGCTGAAACTAAAAGCAAGGTATATCTTAAAAACAGCCATCTCCACGAAAAAAATATATATAACATAAAGTATGTGTTTTAATGTGCTCTACATTTTCTGTATGGTAAGTTTTCGTCCAAACCTTACGGTTTAACAGTTATGCAAAAATCCGTCAAATTCATCCAATATAAAGTAGTCTTCAGAGGCTATTCTCAGAAAATTCAAGATATATATTTTATTTGTCAAACAAGTATCTTAAATATACGAGATTTTATTCAAAATTGTTAGAGCCATTTTTAAGAAAAACAAAATTTTCGAAAATTTTTCCATGTAAAGGGTAGTTTGGAGTGAGGGGATTTTCTTCAAAAACTTCGTGTCGCATCCCTGAAAGATAGCAAACTTAAACACCAAGTTTGGATTTTAACAGTCTTTTCATTTTTGAGCTATGCTGCTCACAGACACCCACACAGACAGACAGACAGACACACACACGGACATTTTTCTAAAAATGCTTTTTTCGGATTCAGGGTTCTCAAAACATGTATTTCAAATCTCAGTATCGAATTTTTAGTTTCCGTACAGTACCTTCTCTATACACTATGCACATAGTACGTGTAGAGAAAGTAAATATGAAGCTGTTAGAATACAGTTTGAGAGGAAACTTCGCCATAAAGTGAACCAGAAACTATACTATCATTTTGCTGCATGAAATTCCCTGTGATCCAAAATTCATATTTAATAATTCGAGAATTTTTGTAAATTAAAAAGGAAGATAAGGAAATGAACAAAACTAAAACTATACATAAGTTGAAGTAAAAGAAGAATTGAAATCGACCTTAAGTTTTTACGATATAGAGGACATAATAACAATAGAAGGAATCAAACATTAATACGTAAGTCATTATTTGTTGAGAACATGAATAAAAACACAACAAAACCAAGAAACAATTGTTAGAAAGTTAAAATGAAACATTTACAATATAAAGTTGTCGAAAGAAGAAAAATCATGAGATGGTCGGACCAGTCTCTGTGAAAACGAATGGGCTTATAAGTGACGTAGATGTTGTAGATTGAAGATTGATGATGATGATGATGATGATGATGATGATGATGAGGATGATGACAGATTTATGATCACTTATAAAATCTAAAATATAAGCCTATAAAATCACACACATTTTGCGATGACTGCTGCTATCTCAAATAACTGTAGCAGTTTGTAAACAAAATTTGTTTTAGTATATCAGTTTTGACAGAAATTAATGTTAAAATGTTCTGAGTGTTCCCTAGGAAAACGCTTTGCAACGATGTGATATTCCTTTAGCACGTAAATTTGCTGTATATTGCAACTGCAGCATTTACAAGTACAAGGCTTCTGTTCCCAACGTTGCAAATTAAGTTTACAAAACATATTAGCTGGCGATAAAATTGTTGTTCCTTTAACCTAACTTTTAAAATAAGCGCATTTTACTTCGTCTGTTTTACATATCATACTTGTTCATCTGAATGAAGCCAGGGATTTATGAAACAAACATTGTTTATGTAGTATAGTTTATAGAATACAAATATACCATAGCTATAGTCATAGAAATTGACATATATTAATTCTAGGGATTTTGTGTCGTGGTTATTTTGGTCGGTATCAAAATGGCAAAGCAGAGGTGGAGCGAATACCAGAAAACCGAATTAATGTGGGCGGTGATCTACTTCTCTGCTACTCTTTATATTGAATGTGTTAATCATTGTTAAAATACAATAATTCGCAAATAAGCGCATATTGTCCGCAAAAAGAATAAACACAACTTTTTTTTTCGGATTCTTTCGGTACTCACCTTTGTTTACCAGATGAATAAGCGACGGTAACATTAGGTACTTTTAACTGACTGGTAGGCCATGGCGCCATCTTATTTACATGCAAATATTACTACTACTGTGTAACTTAATACAAAGTGATATATACATAAAATAATAATAATAATAATAATAATTATATGAAAAAGCTTCGTATTATTTCATCCGAGCATATTTCATATTGAAATAAAATAAAAAATACACTATTTGAATATTGAATTTAAAAACCTCTTCTTGAATTACAAAGCTTTAATGTCTTGCGTAGTGAATAAAATATAATTGCTAACATACATAAGGATCAGGATTACGATTAGACACAGACAAGGCATTCAGCACACGGTCATAGGTCCCTGTACCTGTTGCGTGACCAGGGGAGGGAGGGATGAGGGGAAGACCAGATCCGGTTTGAATGCCTAGGACGCCTCCCGGCGGATCCCCAAACACGAAAGTAGGTCCCAACCACCACAATGCGCACTTCAGCATCCAGTCTTACCTCGCCAAACATCGTCGCCTGTCCAATCAAGAAAAGCTGAGATGACTTAGTGTTACATTGTAAAATACCGCAAGTGTAAGACATTTTCATGACATAAAACTTATATCTCCAATTATCAGGGCACAGCCACTCATTCTGGATGCCCTATGTACAACTGGTAAACGTAACACACTAACATGACATAAAACTTATATCTTCAATTATCAGGGCACAGCCCCTCGTTCTGGATGCCCTATGTACAACTGGTAAACGTAACACACTAACATGACATAAAACTTATATCTTCAATTATCAGGGCACAGCCCCTCGTTCTGGATGCCCTATGTACAACTGGTAAACGTAACACACTAACATGACATAAAACTTATATCTTCAATTATCAGGGCACAGCCCCTCGTTCTGGATGCCCTATGTACAACTGGTAAACGTAACACACTAACATGACATAAAACTTATATCTCCAATTATCAGGGCACAGCCCCTCATTCTGGATGCCTTATGTACAACTGGTAAACGTAACACACTAACATGACATAAAACTTATATCTCCAATTATCAGGGCACAGCCCCTCATTATGGATGCCCTATGTACAATTGGTAAACGTAACACACTAACATGACATAAAACTTATATCTTCAATTATCAGGGCACAGCCCCTCATTCTGGATACTCTATGTACAACTGGTAAACGTAACACTTTAACATGACATAAAACATATATCTTCAATTATCAGGGCATAGCCCCTTATTCTGGATGCCCTATGTACAACTGGTAAACGTAACACACTAACATGACATAAAACTTATATCTTCAATTATCTGGGCACAGCCCCTCAATCTGGATGCCCTTTGATTAATTGGTAAACGTAACACATTAATATGACATAAAACTTATATCTCGAATTATATGGGCACAGCCCCTCATTCTGGATACCCTTTGCACAACTGGTAAACGTAACACTTTAACATGACATAAAACTTATATATCGAATTATCTGGGCACAGCCAGTTGCATAATTGGTATACGTAACACATTAACAAAAACTTACTCCACAAAGTAATGTAGATCTCATTAAAACACACAATTCATGTCATATACTTTTTTACTTTCTCTATCAGGTACGTTAATAAAACATACACAGCAGGTAGTGAAAGTGTTGTATTTCACCAAAAATTCGATACCGATATTTCATAGGAAATATATGTTTTGAGTACCCCTGAATAAAGAGGGTTTTTTAGAACAAGGTCGATGTGTGTGTCTGTGTATGCGGACAGCATAACTAAAAAATCTGATGTGTACCATTCACATGACTTTCTCTATATCCCTGTGACAAATTATTCTTCAAAAGTTTATGCTTCTATTACCTCATGCTACTCTAGAAAAATTAGCAGAAATAGTCTTATTACTTTCTTCCTTGTAAGTAGAAAGCAAATAAAGGAGTAGCATAGGTTAAAGCCATAGTCAAAAGTTGGTTAGTATGTGACTGAAGTTCTTTTGTTTGTATGGACATGAGTTGACAAATTCCTGTATGAGAAAAGTTAAGATTTTCGACCCTGAAAACAAAAACAAGGAATATCTCAAAAACGATCAACTCCAAGAAAAAAATGTATACAACATAAACTGCGTGCTTTAATGTTCTCTACATTTTTTGTGGGGTAAGTTTTTGTCTATCTCTTACAGTTTAGCAGTTATACAAAATTACGGAAAATTCACTCAGAATAAAGTAGTCTTCAGAGGCTATTCCCAGAAAATTCAAAATATACATTTTGTTTGTCAGGTAAATATCTTTAATATACGAAATTTTAATCAAAATCGTTAGAGCCAGTTTAAAAAAATCAAAATTTTCGAAAAAAGTTCCATATAAAGGGTAGTTTGGGGTGGGGGGATTTTTCTCAAAATCTTCGTGTCGCATCTCTGGAAGATTCTAAACTTAAATACCAAGTTTGGTATTTTACCGACTTTTCGTTTTTGAGCTATCGTGTTCACAAACACACGGACACACGCACACACTGACACACGGACACACACACACACACACACACACACAAATGTACCTTTTTCTGAAAATACTTTTTTTAGATAAAGGGGACCCTAAAACATATATTTCCGGTGAAATCTCGGAATCGAATTTGTTGGTGGAGTTCAATACCTTCTGTATACACTATGTACATAGTTCGTATAGAGAAAGTAAAAAACGAAAAATTAGTTAATAACAGAACTTGTTATTTAAGAGTAATGCTTTTCAAAAATGCGACACGAAGGTTTACTGGAGAAACCCTCCATCCTGAACTATCCTTTACACGCAACATTTTTCAAATTTTTAGATTTTCTAAAAGACGGCTCTAAGGATTTTGATTAAAATACGCTATATTAAAGATATTCTATGATAAACGAAATGTATAATGTGAGTGTTCTGGGAATAGCCTCTGAAGAGCTGGTAAGCCGTAAGAGATAGACAAAAACCTACTACACAAAAAGCGTCTAGTTAAAACACACAATCTATGTCACATAGAGTTTTTGTAGAGTAACTGCATCCCAGATGTTACAATTTGAGCTACTATTCTAGTCATCTTTCTTTTCGTCTCCCATTGTTTTACTTCTGGCAAGCAAAGGGAACTAAATATCAACTGTTTCACATAGAGATCGGCTTTGAATGGATTTGACTATCGCTTTAACTTAGCTCATTCCATTTCTGCTCCTACTTACAAAAAACAATACAAGAAATTCTGTTAATGTTTTTGTCGATTAGAAAGATGTAGGTAAAAATAATTATGTTTTACAAAAAGTAAAAGTAAAATGGAATAAAATATATAATAAGAGTTTAATATATATATATTATTAGAATTAATAAAAATATTGGAATACACTTCTTATGTATTTATTATTCTGACCCTTTTCTAGTTCTCTGCAGAATTTCCTTTTCTTTTATATTCAAAATAGGTATTCCTTGTTAGTGGTTTCAGTACATTTTCCTCAAATGGGACGACATTATGTGATCCTGCTCTAAGAAAATCAACGGAATTTAAAAATACATCATATAGTAACAAGGTCTTAAAAGATTTGACTATCGCTTAAGTCTAACATATTCACTTATTCCTTTGTATGTACAAAGAAATATGTAATAAAAGCATGTATGTAAATATTTATCTGAATTAATGTGAAATAAAAGAACACGCTTCTTTAACAATAATTTGTTAAAGAATTGGTAAAGGGAGTCATGTGTTTTTACTTTCTCTATACGCATTATGTGCATAGTGTATAGAGAAGGTATTGTATTCCACCCAAAAATTCGACACCGAGATTTCACCGGAAATATATGTTTTAGGGTCCCTTATATCCAAAAAACTCTTATCTTTTTGTGAAAATGCTTTTTTTTGCAAATTGGGGACCCTAAAACATATATTTCCGGTGAAATCTCGGTATCGAATTTTTTGGTGGACTGCAATACCTTCTCTATGCACTATGTACATAGTGCATATAGAGAAAGTAAAAAGCATTTTTACAAAAAGGTCCGTGTGTATGTGTGTGATTGTGTGAGTGTGTGTGTGAGTGTGTGTGTGTGTGTGTATCCGTGTGTCCATGTGTCTGTGAACACGATAACTCAAAAACGAAAAGTCGGTAAAACACCAAACTTTGTATTTATGTTTAGTATGTTCTAGGGATGCGACACAAAGATTTTGAGGAAAATCCCCCCACTCCAAACACCCTTTACATGGAACTTTTTTCAAAAATTTTAATTTTCGCAAAAATGGCTCTAACGATTTTTATTAAAATATCATATCTTAAAGATATCTACCTGACAAACAAAATATATATCTTGAATTTTCTGGGAATAGCCTCTGAAGACTACTTTATTCTGAACGAATTTTATGGAGTTTTGCATAACTGTTAAACCGTTAGACTTAGATAAAACTTACTACACAAGAAATGTAGAGCACGTTAAAACACAGCACGTTATGCATTAACTTCGTGGAGTAGATCGTTTTTGAAATATTCATTGTTTTTGGTTTCAGCTATGAAAAACGTACATTTATCACACGGCATTTCTCAATGCCGTGTGATTGGCAGAGGGGTGCCGCGAGATATTGAGATAAACAAAAAAAAATACCTTCTACTGAAGCCTTAAGTCTTTAAGGTCTTGAAATAAAATAAGTCAAATCAATTACTCTCATGCACGGCAGATGGTGATAGTGGTAAATTCATTTCAATAATTCAGTTATACTAGTATCCCACAGATGGCATTACAGCTATACCCTGCCGAACATTCCCGAGACTACTCGCTTCCTCACGAACATTCCCGAGGCTTCGACAGATGAATATATAAAAGTGTAAGGCGCTTGGCGCTTTCAGTTGTCTTCCTCGCGTTGATTCACAGTGTTTAGCTATAGATAAGTTCATTGTTAAACGTAAACGCCAGGACAGTGAAAGTGAACAGTCGGCTACTACTGCTTGCTTTAAGAAGCCAAATCTTACAGTTTCTCCCGGACCGTCGAATTCACCACATAAAGAAGACAAACGAAAGAAAAGAACATACCAGGACAGTTACTTAGTGTATCGATTTAAGTGGAATAACAAACAATAGGAAAACCCTATCCCTGTGTGTTTAGTTTGTGGCGAAACACTTAGCAACGAGGCCATGGTACCTAGCAAACTGAAGCGGCATCTTACAACAAAGCATCCTAGTGTGCCACAGAAAAGTGTAATGTATTTTTCATATATATTAGAAGGGGAGAAGAAAACAGCTGTGCGAATGGTAAAGAGAATGACCATAGGTGATACTGCTCTTGTAGCCCCATTTAAAGTAGTAGAACTGGTAGCTAAAAAAAAAAGAAACCTCATACTCTTGGAGAGGAAATCATTGGCCCTGCATGTCAAGTTATAGTTTCAACAATACTTGGCGAAGGAGCAGCTAATCAAATTTCGAAAGTTCCTCAGTCCAACAACACAATCAGCCGCAGGATATCTGAAATGTCATGCAATATCAACGAACAAGTCACGGAGAAAATAAAAACTTATAGAACATTTGCTTTGCAAGTAGATGAGAGTCTCGATATTGGTGACAAACCGCAACTCCTTGGTTTTATCAGATATATTGATGAAAAAGATATTAGTGAACAGTTTCTGTTCTGTAGACCGCTGGAGACTACAACCACAGGCCATGATATTTTTGTTTCTATTAATTCCTATCTCAATGACCATGATCTATTCATGGAAAGACTGTTGTGGTATATGTACAGATGGTGCACCATCTATGTCTGGGAAAATTAAAGGTTTTACTGCCAGAGCTCTCAATGAAAATCCATCTATTATTATAATAGTCGTGAAAGAGTGTAATGAAGATTTTGCTGAAGTGTTTAACCAAATTGTGAAAATGGTGAACTATATGAAGTCTCGACCTTTAAAGTGCAGAATTTTTGAACAGTTATGTCGCGCAACGGATGCAGCTCATACCTCTTTGTTACTTCACACAGAAGTAAGGTGGTTGTCGGGGGTCGTGTATTGAACCGGTTTCTCGAACTTAAAGAACAGCTAAAAACTTTTTTTAAGGATGAAAATCAAGACACATTTCATGAGCTCTTGCTAAGTGATTCATGGTGTTTTGAACTGTCGTATCTGGCAGATATTTTTCATAAGCTGAATGAACTGATGCAGGGTCGACATGAAACAATAATCTCCTCAACCAATAAAAATGAAAGGTTTTAAAAGAAAACTTAGTTCTTGGAAGTCTGCAGTTCAAAAAGGAGATTTGTCGAACTTTCCATCTCTTCTTAATGTGGCAGGAGATAAAGATCTGGGTAAACTGAAAGACCGCATTTCTGATCACTTATCAAGATTGCAAGATGCAATAGATGCGTACTTTCCAACTATGTCCACTATCTCGACTGGATTTCTCACCATTTGATTTCGTAGATAGTGCTGAGGAAATAGATTTCACTGCTTGCGAACGAGATGAATTTATTGATCTTTGCGCTGATTCCACACTCAAAGGTAAGTTCACCAAGAGTGAGGCGTCGGTGGCTACTTTTTGGCTTCAACGGAGAGAGGAGTACCCTAACCGAATGAAGAAAGCAATTAACGCACTTTTGCCCTTTTCAACATCCTATCTATGCGAGCAAGCCTTCTCTGCTATGGTGACAATAAAATGCAAAGCAAGAAATAGACTGAATAACCTTGAGGATGATTTGCGTGTTTCACTGTCAACTGTAAGACCCGACATCACATATCTGTGCTCTAAGCATCAATCACAAGTTTCACATTAATCATTAATCGAACAAAATTTATTGATGTATTTTTACTCAGTGATTGTAATAAAGTTTACTATGAATTTATTTTTATATAGTAGAATAATTTTAGCTTTTTAGCAGCTTTTATTCGATCAACACATCTTCTTATTTGGAATAATTTATTCAATTTTAACAAAAAAAAAAAGAACTAATAAAACATAAAGACAAATATATCACAACCTAAGATAAATTTTGAATGGCTTGATTATTATTATTTTCTAATAATCCATGATGACTTCATGTAATTGTAATTCCTGAGGCTAGTAAAACAGTAGTATTAAGTAAGGGAACCTGTAAGGCATTAAAAGGAATAATTCTTATAGGAGGTCATAGTGATGCAATATCAATAGCAGGAGCAAGTTATTATGTTATGGTGTACGTTATTATTATATAATATTTCAATAAATTAACATATTAAGCTTAATTTTCTTTTAATTCAAGGAAGGGTGCCCCTGGTGTTTAATGTTATTCCCAAGGGTGCCGTGAACTTCAAAAGGTTGGGAAACACTGTTCTAGACACAGGGAAAATCTGCTCATTGCTGAGCATATACTCGCTATAACGTAGGAATACTTAATGACGTCACTTTGTTTAATTAACACTGGTTCCGTATGCTTCTGTCGCATCCTTCACCATTTGTACTCTAACAAACTTTAAACTCGTGTTTTTCTAAGTAACTAACTTTACTTTTATTTATTTATTTGTTTACAAATGTGCTTTTTCACCCTTCTTTTATATATGAGATATTTCTGTTGTTTTAGCCTGAAACAGTTTTCCCTGAAGGAATTTTAATTCTCAACTACTTTGGAGGGGGGAAGAATTATCTTAATAGCTCACAAAAAGCTTTATCACTATTATTTATAATGGTGTAAATTTTAATCCCAAATACATTGTTTAGAGTAACAAAACTTAATAAAATTCACCATTTTAATAAACATCCTGCCCGATATGGTTGCAAAGATAGTCTATGCACATAGGTATACATTAATTAAACATAACTTAATTGAGACGATAAGCTAATAACATGATTTTTACATTCAAGATATTTTAAAACTGTGTACTAGTAAATTTTAAAACATGCTTTTTCGTCAGTGTAATGGAATGTTTTTACGCATTCTTAATAAATACGCTGCGCTTTATAACGTTTAAAAAATAAATTGAGTATATTTTCAAGTGCTTGCGTGATGAAAGAGTGTTCATTTCAGTTACAGAGCCTATATTTTGAAAGAATAAAGTCAGTTTTTAGGTTGAGAAGTAATTAAAAGGTATTTAATTTTCCTATCAGTAACCGTTAATATATATTTTTGTAACTATGTATACGCTGTTCTTATTTAACATTTGAGACCAGATGCACTATAGAAATAAAGGCTTATTTAACTACTTGGCAGTCTAAAAGCTGACTTAATTTTCTCAAAACTATAACTGAAGTGGAGAGCACATTAACAACCTTCTCCGTCTGTTTACACAGTTCATGTACATAATCACGGACACTACAAGTCTGAGAATGCATCTTAATGAGCGCGATTCGTTCACTGTTTCCGCTGATAAGCAATAGAAGTAGAATGAAGATCGCTCACGCTAACACTCTCACAGTCTTGTGTTTACCTGCAACCTCTCCATTTCGTTCGACAATTCCGCACGGTGAAATACGGTGTTGTTGGAGCACCTGTTATACCAAGTTCCTTCCGAATAAATAGCATTTCACAGGCTATGCCAAGAAATTCAAGATATACATTCCATTTGTCATGAAAATATCTTTCATAAAGGTTATTTAAATCAAAATTGTCACAGCCATTTTCGAGGAAGAAAAAAAAATTGGAAATTGTTCTATGTAGAGTGCAACAGGTACGGGATTTTCATTCAAATATTCTTATCGAATCTTTGGAAGTTGTCAAACTTTAATTTGGTACCTTACCAAATTTCGTTTTTGAGTTACCTATGGTACTATTGTGTGGTTTTGATTAACGGGGCCTCAAAATATGTATTTGCGATGAAATCTTGGTATCTAATTTAATTTCTCTACCTACTATATACTGGGTATAGAAGATAAAAGTAAGTCGCTCCAAATACTGCATGTAATGTTATCTCCAACAATTATTTGTGTGTCTGAGTATATGTGTGTGAGTGACGGAGAGAGAGAGAGAGAGAGAGAGAGAGAGCGACAGAGAGACTGAGAGAGAGCTACAGAGAGACCGAGAGAGAGTGAGAGAGAGCTAGAGAGACCGAGAGGGAGAGTGAGAGAGAGAAAGAGCGAGAGAGAGAGCGACAGAGAGACCGAGAGAGAGAGAGAGCGACAGAGAGACCGAGAGAGAGCGACAAAGAGACTGAGAGAGAGAGAGCTAGAGAGACCGAGAGGGAGAGTGAGAGAGAGAGAAATAGCGAGAGAGAGAGCGACAGAGAGACCAAAAAAGACTGAGAGTGAGAGAGAGAGAAAGAGCGAGAGAAAGAGGGAGATGGAGCGAAAGAGAAAGAGCGAGAGAGAGAAAAAGAGAGCGAGGGAGAGAGCGAGAGAGAGTGAGATAGAGAAAGAGCGACAGAGAGACCGAGAGAGAGAGAGCGACAGAGAGACCGAGAGAGAGTGAGAGAGAGCTAGAGAGACCGAGAGGGAGAGTGAGAGAGAGAAAGAGCGAGAGAGAGAGCGACAGAGAGACCGAGAGAGAGAGCGACAGAGAGACCTAGAGAGAGCGACAAACAGACTGAGAGAGAGAGTGAGAGAGAGAGAGCTAGAGAGACCGAGAGGGAGAGTGAGAGAGAGAGAAATAGCGAGAGAGAGAGCGACAGAGAGACCGAAAAAGACTGAGAGTGAGAGAGAGAGAAAGAGCGAGAGAAAGAGGGAGATGGAGCGAAAGAGAAAGAGCGAGAGAGAGAAAAAGAGAGCGAGGGAGAGAACGAGGGAGAGAGCGAGAGAGAGTGAGATAGAGAAAGAGCGACAGAGAGACCGAGAGAGAGAGAGCGACAGAGAGACCGAGAGAGAGAGAGCGAGAGAGACCGAGAGAGAGAGAGCGACAGAGAGACCGAGAGAGAGAGAGCGACAGAGAGACCGAGAGAGAGCGACAAAGAGACAGAGAGAGTGAGAGAGAGAGCTAGAGAGACCGAGAGGGAGAGTGAGAGAGAGAGAAATAGCGAGAGAGAGAGCGACAGAGAGACCGAAAAAGACTGAGAGTGAGAGAGAGAGAACGAGCGAGAGAAAGAGGGAGATGGAGCGAAAGAGAAAGAGCGAGAGAGAGAAAAAGAGAGCGAGGGAGAGAACGAGGAAGAGAGCGAGGGAGAGAGCGAGAGAGAGTGAGATAGAGAAAGAGCGAGAGAGAGCAGGAGAGGGCGAGAGAGATAGAGAGAGGGAGAGAGCAAGAGAGAGCGAGAGAGCGAGGGACAGGGCGAGATGAAGAACGAGAGAGAGAGAGCGAGGGACAGGGCGAGAGAGAGAGCGAGAGAGAATGAGAGAGGGAAAGAGGAAGAGTGAGAGAGAGAGCGAGAGAGAGCGAGGGAAAAGGAGAGAGAGCGAGAGAGAGAAAGAGGAAGAGCGAGAGAGAGTGAGAGAGAGCGAGGGACAGGGCGAGAGAGAGAGAGCGAGAGAGAATGAGAGAGAGAAGGAGAAAGAGAGAGCGAGAGAGCGAGAGAGAGAGAGATTACTACTGTGAATTTATTATTGCATACATACTATATTATGACAAATGAAATAAATGTTATAGGTTCTTACCTCCGAAATGTGACATATTGAAAAATCTTATGTGTTCCATTCACATGACTTTCTATACATCTCTGCAACAAATTCATTGTTAAAAAGCTTATACTTCTTTTTACTTCATGCTAATGAAGAAAAAATTAGCAGAATTAGTCTTGTTACTTGCTTCCATGCCAGTACAAGGGAAATAAGGGCTAAAGTATTACTCAAAATCTGGTTCTATTCGACAGAAGTTTATTTGTTTCTATGGACAGAAGTTGACAAATTCCCGTATGAAAAAAGTAGAAGTTTTTACTATGTACAAGTACTATCTACACGTACTATGTACAAGTGTATATAAAGAAGCTATTGTAATGCACCCAAAAATTCGATACCGAGATTTCAACAGAAATACATTTTTTGGGTCCCTCTGAAATAAAAAAAAAAGAATACTTGGAAAAGGACCGTGTGTGTCCACGAAAAAAAAATGTATGTGATATAAATTGTATAATTTAATGAGCTCCACATTTCTGTGTAGTAAGTTTTGTCTTACAGTTTACTAGTTATGCAAAACGTAGTAAAATTCATACAGAATAAACAGGGCTTCAGAGGCTATTCCAAGAAAATTCAAGATATACATTTTATAGTGATAGAAATGGCTTTAATATGTGGTATTTTAATCAAAATCGTTAGAGCCATTCTTAAGAAAAACAAAATTTTGGACAATTTTTCATTTAAAGGGTAGTTTGGGGTGGGGGATTTTCTGAAAAATCTTCGTGTCGCATCCTTGCAAGATACCAAACTTCAATACCAAGTTTTTATATTTAACGGACTTTTTGTTTTTGGGCTATGCTGCACACACGGGCCTTTTTCTAAAAATTCTTTTTTTTTTGGATTCAGGGGTCCCAAAACATGTATTTCCGATGAAATCTCTGTGTCAAATTTTTGGGTGCAATACAATACGTTCTCTATACACTATATACATAGTACGTGTAGAGAAAGTAAAAGGCTTACATGATAATCTCCAACGACGCTGTCAATTTCCAGGATATCAGCGCCACCAGTATGCCATAATTTTGCCTCACAGGAGTTCTTTAACATGCCAGTAAAAATACTGACCAGGTGCTGTCGTTTTCAAGCACACTTAAAAATCATCGGTCTGGGCCGAGTTTGAACCTAGGACCTTGAGCTCAGAAGGCCAGCGCCCAACCAACTCCATACGTCCATCTAAATAGTTTGCTGCCTTCCAACCTGAAGATACATGACTTTCAACCTGAAGATATCTGCCTTCCAACCTGAACATACCTACCTGCCTTTCAACCTAAGGATACCTGCCTTCCAACTTGAAGATACCTGTCTTTCAACCTGAAGATACCTGCCTTCCAACCTGAAGATACCTGCCTTCTAACCTGAAGATACCTGCCTTTCAACCTGAAGATACCTGCCTTTCAACCTGAAGATATTATCTTCCAACCTGCCTGGGTTTAGTTGCCTGGATAAGATTACTCAGTGGATTTCCCAAATTTGTATGACACAAATATCAGATAATTTTCAGCGCTCATTTTATCTCTGTAGACCCGAGCTTTTCGTATGGCAACAAATTTATTTGAAATGTCAACTATAGGTGAAAAGAAGGTCCCACATTTAAGGCAAATTAAGTCATAATCGATTTTGTAGGAATTACTTTTGTTGTATGAAAAACTGATGAACAATAGAGTTAAGGCATGCACAAAAATGTTAATTGCTATATTACATGCCATTGTGAAAAAGGCTTATGTCCTTTTTATTCTAAGAACTCGTTACCTTTCAATGTGGGCAAAAAACAATGAATTATATTACTTTTATGTAGCGAAGCAAATATCCATGATATTCGCTTGTTTTCAGCACCATATGGTGTTCAAATAACTTTTAACCGTTATATTTTCTAACTGAAGTAGATATCGAATGCAACTTAATCGCTTTTCGAACTGATAATGTAAATGTTGATACAACATGCTGCATTATATTTATAGCTGTTCCTGAAAACTTGATTAAAATTGGTGGCGTTGTGAGGTTGGGATTCAGTAACAACAGTTCACTTGGCTTTGCCAGTCATTAAATGGTACACGTGGGAATATCGCCGTGCTTGGTGCAGATAACGACGGTGAAAATAATAACAGAGGCATTGAGGCTCGTAAATGTCCCCACAATCCTTTGCCAACCCCAAACCCGCACCCGCAGGGATGAAAAAACCTGCCATAAATTTTAGCAATACTACAACAGGAAAAGCAGAAATAAAAAGTAATATCATCCGGGGATAAAACGCAGGGACAAATGTGTGGAAATGATTGCCACAGTTGTTGCTGCGCTGCACCAACCAGCGTTAAGATTTAAATACCTTTTCCTTTCCTAAAGCTACTTCCATTATTTAAGAGGTAATATCCTAGCATTACGGGATACAGTTTCCAGTTTTTGTGACCCATATATCTTCCCCTTCGGTAGACTGGTCAGCAATTCACTATTGGGTTAGTTTTGCGCAGTTTTAACTCACTGTGATATTTGCTGATGGGGCTTGACCAACAGAAATTTTACTAATAGCTATCAAACAGTAAAATCCGTGCCGCGAGGACCTATTAAAGCCAAGGTCCGGAGTATGACCACTGCATTCTCCCCTGCTGCACATACAGAGCATCGTGTGTAGGAGGCGCCGGCCACAACGTGCTTCATTAAACTAACAAAATGATAATGAAATGCATTTATCATAACACATAAAACGATGTGTTAATTCAAAATCTTCTCGGGCTTCTAGCCAGGTAATAACTTGGCTTGACACCAACGTTTCGAAGAAGTGCATCTTCCCTGAAGACGAGGAAGATGCACTTCTTCGAAACGTTGGTGTCAAGCCAAGTTATTACCTGGCTAGAAGCCCGAGAAGATTTTGAATTAACACGTCGCCAGGAAAGCTATAGTTCTTATTTTTGATGTGTTAATTGTTAAAAAAAGTCTAACATGCCTTTCTCCAACTCTTCTGCAAATAAACCAATCTTATCCCTTTATCTTCATCAAGCTAATCGAGATAAACATCACCTCTTATTACTTCCTTTTTTGTAAGGCAATACACTAGACAAAAGGGACAGTCGTTTCTTTACAATGTGCTGCTGCTAAGCAATTAACTTTGAAATTTGATTCTCTTTCCATAGCCAGGAATAAAACTAAATGAAAATGAAACGCATGGGAGTTTTCCTTTCAGAAAAATGTAAGTATTTTAAAATTGAGACCAATAACACGGTAAATGGTTAGCTCTAATGGAAAAAAAACAAAACAAAAAAACAAAAAACAAAAAAAAAAAACAACTATATACCATAAAATGTCAGTTTTACCGAAAACACACACACTTTATAAGAGAATGTTGTTTATCGCTTACGGTTAATCAATTATGCAAAAGGGATTCAGAAGGAAGAGGACTCCAAGGGATGTTTGCAAGATATTATTTGTATCTTTAATGTGCGGCATTTTTATCAACCTCCTTACATTTCGTTATGGGAAAAATGCTCCAAGTAAAGAGTAATTTGGGGTGAAGGATTTTTCTGAAATTCTTCGTGTCGCATTATTGAAAGTTACTGAATTATATAAAGTAATAATATGAAAACGTCATGGGTGTGTGAGTGTGTCTGTGTGTGTGCGTAAGTGTGTGATGGTGTGTGAGTATGTGGATGAGTGTGTGGAAGTGTATGAGTGTGTGTGAGTGTGTGTGTAAGTGAGTGTGTGTATTTGAGTGTGTGAGTGTGTATGCTGTGTGTATGTGTGAGTATGTGAATGTGTATGACTGTGTGTTTGTGAGTGTATGTGAGAGTGTGCGAGTGTGTGTGTATGGGATTCTGTGTGAGTGTGTGTGAGAGAGTGTGAGTGTATAAGTGTATGTGAGTGTGTGAGAGTGTATAAGTGAATGTGAGTGTGTGTGTTTGTATGTGAATGTGTGTGAGTATGTGTGAGTGTATGTCAGTGTGTGTGAGTGTATGTGAGTGTATGTGACTGTATGTGAGAGTATGAGTGTATGTGAATTTGTGTGGGTCGGTGTATATGAGTGTAAGTGAGTGCGTGTGAGTATATGTGAGGGGGTGAGTGTTTGTGAGTGTGTGTGAGTGTGTGAGTGAGTGTGAGTGTATGTGAGTGTATGTGAGTATGTGTGCGAGTATATGTTACTGTATGTGAGTGTGTGTGAGTGTATGTGACTGTGTATGAGTGTATGTGAGTGTGTGTAAGTGTATATGAGTGTATGTGAGTATGTGTGAGTGTATGTGAGTATATGTTAGTGTATGTGAGTATGTGTGAGTGTTTGTGAGTATATGTGAGTGTGTGTGAGTGTGTAAGTGTAAGTGGGTCTATGAGTGTGTTTCAGTAATGTGAGTCTATGTGAGTGAGTGTGTGAGAGTATGTGAATGTGTGGGACTGTGTGTGTGAGTGTATGTGAGTGTGTGTATGTGCGTGTGTGAGGTGAGTGTATGTATGTGAGTGTATGTGAGCATGCGACAATATGTGAGTGTATGTGAAGGTGTGTGAGTGTTTGAGAGTGTGTATGTGAGTGTATGTGAGTGTGATTGTGTGCGAGTCTATGAGTGTGTGTGAGTGTGTGTATGTGAGTATATGTGTGTGAATGTATGGGAGTGTGTATGAGTGTGTGAGAGAGTATGAGTGTGTTTATGTGAATATATGTGAGTGTGTGAATATGTGTATGTGAGTTTATGTGAGTGTGATTGTGTGAGTGTGTGACTGTGTGTGACTGTTTTGAGCGTGTGTTTGTGAATGTGTGTATGTGAGAGTGAGTTAGTGTGTCAGTGTATGTGAGCATGTGAGTTGTGTGAGTGTGTGTGAGCGTATGTGAGGGTAAGTGAGTAGGTGTGTGTATGTGAGTGTATGTGAATAGGTGTGTATGTGAGTGTGTGTGAGTGTGTGTGAATGTGTGTGAGTGTGTGTGAATGTGTATGAGTGTATGTGAGTGTCTGTGAATGTATGTGAGTGTATGTGAGTGTGTGAGTGTGTGTGAGTGTGCGTGAGTGTATGTGAGTGTATGTGAGTGTGTGTATGTGAGTGTATGTGAGTGTGTATGAGTGTGTGAGTGTGGGTGAGTGTATGTGAGTGTATGAGTGTACGTGAATGTGTGTGAGTGTATGTGAGTGTACGTGAGTTTGTGTGACTGTATGTGAGTGTATGTGAGTGTGTGTGTCTGTGAGTGTGTGTGTCTGTGAGTGTGTGTGAGTGTCTGTGAGTGTATGTGAGTGTATGAGAGTGTGTGCGAATGTATATGAGTGTGTGTCAGTGTATGTGAGTGTATGTGTCTTTATGTGAGTGTGTGAGTGGTATGTGAGTTGTGTGTGTATATCAGTGTATGTCACAGTATGTGAATATGTGTGAGTGTTTGTGAGTGTATGTGAGTTTATGTGAGTGAGTGTATGAGAGTATGTGTGGGTCTATGTGAGTATATTTGAGTGAGTGTGTGTGATTGTATGTGAGTTTATGTGAGTATGTGTGAGTGTATGTGGGTGTTTATGAGTGTGAGTGTATGTGAATGTATGAGTGTGTGTGAGTAATGTTAATGTATGGGTGTATGTGAGTGTGTGAGTGTGAGTGTGAGTGAGTGTATGTGAGTGTGTGGGTGTATGTGAGTGTGTGTGAGTGTATATGAGTGTGTGTATGTGAATGTGAATGTATGTGAGTGAGTGAGTGTATGTGAGTGTGTGGGTGTATGTGAGTGTGTGTGAGTTTATGTGAGTGTGTGTATGTGAATGTGAATGTATGTGAGTGTGTGAGTGTATGTGAGTGTATGTGAATGTGAATGTATGTGAGTGTGTGAGTGTATGTGAGTGTGTGTAAGTGTGTGCGTTTATGTGAGTGTGTGTATGTGAATGTGAATGTATGTGGGTGTGAGTGTATGTGAGTGTGTGAGTGTGTGTGATTATGTGTATGTGAGTGTTTGTGACTGTATGTGTTTGTGAGTGTATGTGAGTGTGTGGGTATGTGGTTGTATGTGAGTGTTTGTGAGTGTATGTGATTGTGTGTGAGTGTATGTGAGTTTATGTAAGTGGATGTGAGTGTGGGCGAGTGAATGTGAGTGTATGTGAGTGTGTATCCCTGCCGCCCTCTCCGATAGCGTGCTGCATTTACCAGCTTTGGTATTTGAACCTACGCCAACTTTTGACTTCAAAATCTTTTGGGTGAAGACGTTCGTTTTCAAGCATGTTTGAGCGAAAGTATATATCTGTAGTACGGGCGGGTAATGTAAAGGATGTATAGGCATAGCGAAGCCATGTGGTTTAGAGCTCAGTTGTCTGTTTAATGATGAATGGCGGATTTTAATGCGGCTCTTTGGGTGTCTCATTATTAAGAGGCAGTAAAATTGGGCCATAGTCACGGGCGTTTGACCCAAGTCAGATTCGGGCCGTGTCGGATGTTTTCCAACGGTAAGGCTTTTCTAAATTGAAATTGTAAAATATATTGGGATTAATGTTACGTGTGAATGTGAGAACGTTAATTTGCTCCCCTTTTACAGCTAATTTTAGTTATTAATTATTTACCAATGTAAAATTAAGAGTATAACATATGTAGTTAACCGAAAAATTCAGCTGGATAAGAAAGATGACGCCAAGAGAGTCAAGGGGGATGAGAAGCTCTTTTGTCAGAAAGGACTCTTATGTCAAGTCACGTACGCTTAAGCTAGGTCGGGGGTGAACTGAAAAATATGGAAGATGGTAATTCTTCATTGTACTAGGCTTGTCACGTGAGGTTTACAGTGCATCGTGGGACAAGGAAATTGATTCTTGGGAAATATTGACGTCAATTGTGCGGCCTTTCTGTTCAATCAGAGAGAGGCCGCCATGACTGCAATTTTTGCATATAAAGAGCCCAACCCCGGGAGTTCTTTCTAATTTATCTGTTCTGACCTGTTCGTGAAAGTTGTCTGTAGCTGTTATGCTGTTGGTCGTCGGGCTCAACTTAAGTACTTCACATAATGTTAGACACAAAGCCAGTGACGAGTACTAAAATATTACGTGTATTCAGCCATGTTATTAGAATTCGTAACAGGTGTATAAGTGAGCATTATTATAAGGCAAATGTACTTGTCTCGTCTCTTCTAGGAAGGAATAAACTCAAGCAAAGAATGCAACTTTTAATTATTATAAGACCACTCCTGACCTACTTGCTTTACTACCCCGGGTGAATCAATTATCGTGCCGACTGAGCGACACCGAGGCAAACTCACAGTACCAGGTAAGTGGGTCTACTCATAGTTAAGGGAATGAGTCTGGTCAACGACTCCAATCTGCGCTCATTGTATAAGGCGTCTTAAATGTGGAGTAGAGACATCCCTGCATATAGCATCTAACGTCAACACCATATTAACACCGCGTATGGTTTCCACTCTATAACGCTACATACGGCTTCCAACGCGGTTGGCTAGAGGAAAACAGCAGTGGGACATCTCGACAACTGGGAGGAGACAGCAGAGACGACCTCAACAACTTGAAGGAGGGGGCACCAACGAGACAACAACCTGGAACCTCCTGACAACATCTACGACGCCGAATACCAGCTAGTGTAAGTGAAAGTATATGTGTCAGCAAGAAAGAAGAAAGAATAAAGTAAAGGTCAGATAAACAATTTTACTTGTAAAATATATTCCAAGTTACATAATTTGTGCATGTTGCTTAGAAATAATAAGATAACAGGACAGAAAATTAATAGCTCAGATATTGTTTTAACTAAAGAGGGCGAAATGAACATTGTAGGAAATACAGAGCAGGACCAGAGGGATAGGCGTGTAGACGGAGCAGCTGACGGTCAGAGTTTATTGAACCGAACCAGAGAGGGGGGCACTCAGGTAGTCGATTTTTCCACAAATGCAAATGTAAGAGGGTTAGAGCAGATTCCCCAAGATATAGGTCAAATGTTTCAAGTGTTTATGCTAAAGAAGGATAAGCAGAAGGAGGGCCTACAGGAAATTCATAAAACCCAGGCTGAAAGTTTAACAAACATTGAGGGGCTACAGGAAATTCAAAATAAAAATGAGGCTGAAAGTTTAAAAAAAATTGAGGGCCTACAAGAGATCCAAAAAAAAAAAAAAAAAATCAACGTGAGGGATTACGCAAATTAAAGCTAGAAATAACTAACCAGGTTAGAGAAAGTTTTACAAAGCATAAACAGGAATGGGATGAGTATTAACAGGACGTTGCTCGTAGAATACGGCACATCTCAGTACAAGTTAGGGAAGAATCAAGCAATATAAAAGCAGAACTAGTAAAGAGGGAACAAGATATTTTGGGGAAAATAAATCTAGCTTTGATTAAGCAAAGAAATGAGTTAGATAAGGTTATAGAACACACACGAGATGAGGTCTCACTGATTCACACTAGTGTTCTGGGGGAAATTGCTCTCATAGATAACAAATTAGAGCATATTAATGTAAAAGGTCGTGAGCTGGACAAGAAATTGGATTTGATAAAAATAAAATCAGAAAGGTCAAGAAAGGAATTTAAAGAATCCATCCTAAAGGAAATTAATGGTAAGCTCTCAAAGCTAAGAATGGGATCAAACAATACTAGTTTACACAAAGATTCAAATTTTCATGCCAGCCCACCACGTGATGTACAGGGTTACAACACAGGTTTCAATAGTGTGTATGAATTGTCAAATAGTATGCATGAGAATGTGAGACAGGCGAGTTTAAATTTTGCTGGACCGGTAGAAATTGAGAGAGGAAATATCAATATCGCGTCTGTTTATTGTGAAAATTCGATTACTTCGAGGACGGTAATGAATCACCGTTAGTGTTCCTTGACCAGCTTGTGGAATATTTTCACATAAAAACATTCCAGATGCCTTGAAAATTACAGTGACAAAAAGATGTCTTGACAATCGGATTCTGAACTGGGTAAATCTTACAATGTCGCCACAAGATAAGTTTGAATTTTTTCAACACATTTTTCTAAACCAATACTGGAATGCCTCAAGACAGCAAAATATTCGATCCAAGTTATGCTATGGACAGTATTTATACAGCGAGGGGATCTCAATGTCGGACTTAACTCGAGGCTTATCAAACATTTGAGACCTCAAATATCTGAATTTGAGTTCATTCAGTTGATGATCAGTCACTTCCCTCTCCGTATACAAAATTATTTATTAATTGCAAAGCCACGCAACGTAATCGCAATGACCGATTTACTGAGTGCGTTAGGGGCGCAGGAACAAGAGACAGGCCGAAGTTGGGAAGAAAGTGAAGGGAATCAGTTCGTGGAAAGAAGGGGCCCTGTCAGGAATGACAGAACGGAACGTCATGGCGGCAGGAGACGAGAAACATGTGACCGCTATGACAGGACACTCCCACAAACTTCCCATAGTAATCAAAGATTCCAGAGGCAAAGAAACGAGCAGATAAACACTTTTAGAGCTCACAGAACCTACAATAGTGATAGTCAGCCACAGGTTGAAAATACTCGTGGTATGCAAAGAGGAAGATACACCAGGGGAATTCGAAGAAGGAATAATGACCGATACAGGAACTTTAAGTCGGAAGATGAGGTATCAGTGCATTCGAGGAACGATAGAAATGAGGAAGTAAATGACAGTCATAATAATGAAAAAGAAGAAATTAGACTAGAACCCTTGAGAAACAGCATGAGGCGTGATGGGGGAAACTGAGGAGTGATTTTGTTGTCAGAGGTGGACTACAGGTCACTGAAAAATCCATCTCCCGGAATTCCTTAGATTATGCGGTAGACAATAAGGTCATACTTACTGGTGGATTCACAACAAATGACGACAGTAAAGAAATTGTAGATACTCCGACCATAACAGTTAAAGTAAATGGAGAAAGATGTAACGCAACTATTGACAGTGGCGCAACCAGTTGTGTGGTTGACGCGCAGTTGTATGAAAGCTGGGTCAATAAGGGAATAAAGCTAATGTGCTTACCTATTAGTAATGTCGTCTGTAGCAATCGGAAAAGGCACCCAGACCATTAAATTACAATGCCTTTTAGAAATAGAAATCGAAGGACTTAAATTTGAGAATATACTTTTGGTCGTGAAGCGTCTTAACAGTAAAATTATACTCGGATGCGACTTCTTTGAAAATACAAATGCTGAAACAAATTTCAAAGAAAATGCAATGATATGCTACAAGAGAAATAGAGTTGTAAAAGCACCATTTTTAAGGAAGATGTATGAACCGCTAATAATTACGCCGAAAGAACTAAATGTACACAACTTGGATTTGTTTGTGCAAAACATGCAAGTGAGAATGGGGCGTACAATAGTAACGGTAGAAAACCTGCCAGAGAACAGAAGAAAGGAATCCGTGATGAAAGACCCATATTAGAACAGGTTTCATACGGGAGTAGACATACAGGCAACAACTCTGAAAGGGATTCTTTCCAGGTGATGAATGAAAAATGTAATGAGGCGGTTAACTTGATCGACGGACAGCTGAATGAACTTCGAAAGGTGATGCCCAGGAGTAAAGATGTTTTTTCGTACAGACCTGGCGTTTGTAATGTATACACACATAAGGGCTTAATATTTTCATGTTGAAAATATTAAGCACTTCTGTCACAAGTATAACAATTTACCGCTTGGACTTAAGAAAGATGCCAATAAAGTTATACAGGAAATGATTGAAAATAACATTATTGCAGAGGGAAATTCTCCATACATTTCTACGCTCTGTTGGACAGTGAAGAAAGGGTCGCCAGTGAAATTACGAGCAACACTTGACGCTCGAAAGCTCAATCAGTTCATGAGGGCTGATCATTTTCAAAGCGAAAGTATAAGTCAAATTATCGCTAAGCTATCTAGAGGACGATATATCTTAACTATAGATCTTACACAGTTATTGGCAAGTTCCATTGGAAGAATCAGTGCAGGATTACTGTAGTTTCTTTTACGATGGTCGGATTTACAAGTTTCTAAAATTACTGTTGGGAATTAAAACCGCCTCTGCCTCTTTTCTTCAAGCAATTAATGAAGTTTTCAAGAACACCAATAGTGAAATCCTAATAAACTACATCGACGATTTTCTGATTATTCTGAGACTTTTGAAGACCATTTAGAGCATATCAATTTTGTATTAACGAGGCTAGGGAATGCTGGCTTTACAGTAAATTTATCAAAGTCGAAATGTTTTGCAAAGGAAGTTTGTTTCCTCGGATTTATAGTGGACGGTAATGGAATGCGCCCAGATCCAAGAAGAATAGAGAGTATACAACAAATTCCAACTCCACAGAATATCAAACAGCTTAGGAGGATTTTCGGAATATGGAAGGAACTACATCAGCAGATTCTTGCTGAAGTATGCACATGAGGTTGTACCGCTCAGGGAACTCCTACAAAAAAACAAAAAAATGGTTATGGACTGAGAGGTACCAAAAATGTTATGAGCGCATACAATATTTGTTCACGGAAGCATTCTTGCTTGAAAGACCACGTGACGGGTGGAAATACGTGATATTTGTAGACGCATCAATGACAGGTTACGGTGCAACCCTTGGACAACAAGACGATAAGGGTGAGGTCCATGTGATAAGCACGGCTTCACGAGGACTAACGAGAGCCGAAAGTAATGCATCAGTGACTTTACTCAAGTTAAGTGCCATCTACTTCGCCTTAGTTAAGTTTAATACTTATATTTATAGCCAACATGTAACTATATATTCCGATCATATTAGTCTTACCTTTATAAAACAATTATAAATTAACTTCCACGAAGATCTCAAGATTTGTACACGCCATGGCAGGATATGACCTTGATATCATCTATGTTCCTGGGAAATCCAACACATTTGCAGACTTACTGTCCCCGATAAAAACAATAAAGGAGATTCCGGAATGTACACTTAGACCTAGACAAGAGGTAAAAGTAATGCAAATAAATATCCAATTAAGTAAAGAAACCAAGGACATGTCAAGCAGGTAGCAGTATTACAAAGGGATGACGATAGACTTCGGAGTGTGTATGAAACAGCACCTTGCTTAAAAGAGTGTGGGGATGTTGGAATTATAAAGGTAGGGGACAGCTTGTATAAACTTCACGGACGAGATAGACCCGAATGGAAGGTAATAATTCCGAAAATATTAGAAAGGGACTTAGTCCGCGAATATCATATTCAACTGCTGCATTCCGGAACTGACAGGGTGACGAACACAATACTAGAAAGCATGTACATCAGTAAAGCAAGAGAGAAAGTTCGAAAGTTCATATCATGTTGTGACATATGTCAGAAGTGTAAGTAAAAAAAAATGTCAGTTACTGATGTGATACCCAAGCCATTATTAGGGATGGACCACTAGGGCTTGTATGTCTAGATATTCATGGTCCTCTTCCTACCGCACCTATGGGGTTTTGAAACATAATGGTGTGTTATGACATACATTCTAAAATAGTAAAGATGTTTCCTTTAAAGAATGCAAACAATAGGAATTGCATAAACGCACTACTGAATAAATTCATTCCGAATAAAGGAAAGATGAGTGCGTTTTTAACAGATAATGCAATGCTTTTTAAAGGGAAAGAGTTTGTAGAGAAACTAAAGTTGCACAATATCGAGCACTATTTCTGCTCGAAATATCGACCAAGGAGCAATTAGCTGAACGAGCGATTGAGGAGCTCGGTATTTATTTGCGGATTATAGTCCATAAGAGACACACACAGTGGATGAAATATTTAAAACCCATGGAAGATGTCTTAAATCAAACTCAGAGCAACTTATCTAAATTTAAACCTGTGGAATTAGCCGAAGGGAAGCTGCTTAAAACAGTTAAACATCCACCTCTGGATACGATTCCAGTAGATAAAGAAATATGGTTGAAGCTGAAGAAATGTACCGGCAGGCTACCGAAAGAATGAGAGAAGCTGCAAAAAGGAGGAAGAAACGCCATGAGAAATTACACAATGGAATTCTATGAGAATTCAAGATTGGAGATCCTGTGCTAATAAAGAACAAAACGTTATCAGATAAAGTCAAGAAGGAAAACCAAAGACTGATGGTTTACTTTAAAGGACCATATGTGATTACAAATACCTTCTCGACTGACACGTATGAAGTGTCCGAAATTGGAACAAATAATGTGTTGGCCGATATCACAAACAAATGCTTAAACCATATAAGAAGGATGAGGATGTTCAAATGACAAAACATGGTTAAATAAGAAGAGAAAAGTAAATCTGAACATATTGTAGATAGTAAAATAAATGAAATATAATATGTAGTTTAATGAGTAAGAATGTAAGCAAATTATTAGACAAAATTTATGCCAGCACAAGTTAAACTTTCCAGGACGAGTGAGTGAAATTATGTAGAGCAAGTGTATAATCATGTTAATGTTACTAGGAAATGAGGGTTAACTGCATATTTTAATTTGTATGTGTGTAAATACTAGTGTAAATATGTATTTAATGATGTTTGTTGTACGAATTATGTTGTTAAATAGACAAGCACGGCGCCAGAATAGGATTAGAAAGATACGTAAACTAAGAATAGCAAGAGAACAACTGACAGAAAATAACAGTTTATGTGAACGAACAGAGAAAGAGAAATGAGAAAGGTTGTGTTTACTAACAGTAGCTTCAGGGCGTGAAAGAGAGGTGAATGTACCCAAGTAGAAAGGAAACTTTACTCACGGCTGAAGGAGATGTATAAAATATTCAATTTCTGTAAACAGAAAATGTAATACTTGATAGGGGCATATGAGACCGTTAATTGGCTCCCCTATTACAATTATTATTAGTTATTAATTATTTAGCAATGTAAAATTAAGAGTATAAATATATATAGTTAACTGAAAAATTCAGCTAGAGAAGAAAGCTGACGCCAAGAGAGTCAAGGGGGATGAGAAGCTCTTTTGTCACAAAAGACTCTTTTGTCAAGTCACATACGCTTAAGCTAGGTCGGGGGTGAACTGAAAAATATGGGATATGGTAATTCTTCATTGTACTAGGCTTGTCACGTAAGGTTTAAGTGCATCCTGAGACAAGGAAATTGATTCTTGGGAAATATTGACGTCAATTGTGCGGCCCTTCTGTCCAATCAGAAAGAGGCCGCCATGATAGTAATTTTTGTATATAAAGAGCCCAAGAAGGCACCTCGGGAGCTCTGTTCTAATTTATCTTAACACCGCGTATAGTTTCTAAACGTGGGGCTCTATAAAGCTACACATGGTTGGGGACCCGCACCCTTGTTTTCTTAATGGATATTGTTACAATTTTACATGTAGCTTTTACAAGAGTTATAATTACGTTACAGCCACAGTCGGCCCATTTGGTATGGACAGAGGCTCAGTATTGGAAGATTAACGACTCATTAATACTTGTATTATATCTAACTTTGTTAATAGAATATTTACTTGTGCTTTACAATTATCTAGTCATATGAGTGGCTAATCTTAATTTTTGTAACGCAGTTAAAAATACTTGAGAATGTTGAGCTTTTTAGCTTTCAGACTTTATTGCATTTTCTTTATGACTCCAGTAATGACATAAAAAAAGAAAAGGTTTACCTACTCTAGTAATTGATTTCTCATATCATGAATTATATATTCATTTAATAATACAGCCGATTTTTGTAAATTTACTTTGATTTATTACACATTTGAAGTGTGACTACCTGGTGTTATTTATCCTGGTTCAACTGTTTCCCGATCCACGGTGAAGTGAGCCTCGTGAAGGGCACTACACCTAGCAGTCTTCTGATTTATGAATGTCATTTCAACATTTGCGTTAGCTCTTGAATGAACATGTTAATTGTTCGATGTGGTTAACTTTAACATTTTACATCAATGAAACAAAATGATTTTATTTAAACAATAAACAATTTTGTGAAATAAAAATAAAACATATGATAAGATTTAAGTCTAAGGTCCACACTGAGCACGAGTAACTTAATAACATGCTCATCGTCTCTTAAAGAGAATGTTTAAGATATGGTTGGTACTTCTCGCACAACCATTTAATTATGCTGTGCTTTTAGCTAAGGATGTAAATAAAAACAAGTTTGAGATATTAATATCTTGCATTTCTGTAAATACATTTTGAAGTCTTACATCTACTTTATTTTATATCGAAGGGTGACCGCACGAGCTACACAAAGTTTATTGGAAAAAAATAAAGAGCTCATTAACATTTATAAACTGTATCAAATAATGTGTTTGTAGACTAACGGTTTTTGAAGTTTGAACTATTGTATATTGAAGTGTTTCATCTCTGAGCACTATGATATTCTGCTTATACAACATATTTGGAAGTATGCTGGATGTAGAAAGCAGCGTGCGAAATATCTTGTTTTGTGAATAATTCTATGTTATTTAATTTAAAAACATTTATAGAAAGAACATTTATCATGGTTAATATAAAGGACATTTGCGATCAGGTTTGATATTTGACGTATGACGTGGAAATTACCTTTGAGTTGATAACGAGTGCAGAAAGTAATGTATCTGCTACAATTAGCCTTTTCGTTATTGATAATTCTGTTACTATACATTAGCGATTTCTAAATGGTATGTTTCCTTTTATGTGGACATTTGTGTAACTGGGAGCGAGATAGCTATTTGATGGGAGAGGGACACAACCCTGCTGTGACATTACAACGCTAATGGATTGTGGTACTAACTTACATTTCCGCTTTCCAAAATCGACAATTTTATACATACTGTGTTGGTAGAATGAAACCCTATAGCCCATTGTTATCTGTGTAATCGACTGGAACGTATCCTCGTGGCAGTTAAAATATTGGACATGGTCAGCCCGAATGTATATGAAACCCACGTACCATTCTCACACGCAGCGCCAGTTATACAAGATGTTGTACCTAGGAACTTTTCCCCGTAATATCCAACTATTATTTAATATTTATAACATCTAATCCAACAATTATCTATAGATTTGTATTAAAAAACTCATACTTTCAGCGCTCTTATATTAAAATCTTAATAGATGTAGAGTGTATGCACTCAACCGCGGAAAGCTGTGCAAATGATTTCCTAAAGATTGCACTATAGACAGTTTTCCTGCTTTATACAAATTGTCCCAAAGTGACACAGATGGTCTTGTTCTATTACTTCTCTTCTTAGATGCCTGGCAGTGAGAAAGCATACATCTCTATATTTGTATTACAGACGTATACCATTACATCCACATCAAAGCAGCATGAAAGACAGAATGGTATTTCCCTCACCGAAACACCCGTCTTCATGCAAGTCTGCATTTCCGTAGCCACGAGACAAAACTACCATGCTGCGCTCTAGCTTTGCTGCATGGGATGGCGGGTTCAATTCCTGATGTTTGTATTCTCTCTTCCGTGATGGTAATGCCCGAATGTCTGTGACAAAAAAAAAAAAAAAAAAAAAAAAAAAAAAAAAAAAAAACTGCAATTGTCATGCTCGATGCTCCAATGCCAACGTCACCTCATTGTTTAGATGCAAAGCTTAATAGCACAGCTAGAGAATAAAAAAAGTAGGACTATGGAAATGTAAGAAAAACCAACCAGCATTTCCTTAAGCAACTAAGGAAAAACAGGAAAGAACCTCTTCAGGTTGGTGAACGGATCACACCAAAAGATTGCGCTACTAATCTGATTACCATGAAAGTTTACTTACATACACAATAAAAAAGTCCATTTTAAGTTTACCACATGCTTTTCACCATATGCCCTCATTTTGCTTTCTCAAGTATCAAATGCTCTGAACGAAACACTATGTTTCTAAAACATATACCTCTTACATTCTGAAATTATAAGTTTTCGCAATATTAAATTTTCAGAGAGTTCTCCCTGCCTTAATTATTAATCGTCAGTTGAAAAATATTATATGTTGTTGTTAATATTAATATTTTTGTATTTTTAAGTTTTGTTTTTATAAGCACTACTATTTTTCAGAAAACATGAAGTACCTAGTTTACCTGTCTATAATTATAGAATAAAATATGGACTACAGTGTTCATAGACATATATATAATTTAAAAAAAATGTAAGTTCATCTACCAAAATATGATATTCATGCAAGAGCTATTAATAAAGCAACATTGATGGGTAAAAATATACTTTGATGATATAAGGGACATGTCTTACGTACACGATTTAAGCGATGGTCATTAACAATGCTGCCAACAGAGATGTCTAGGAATAAGCTATAGGGAAGTAAAGCACAAAGAAAATGGAAATACAACTAGATGTATAGACCTGCGAGTGTTTCTTTCAATCCTTCTTCATCTCAAGTACGTGCTTCAGTAGGTAAACCAAAGGATAAAAAGTGTAAGCTTCATTGACGGCTTGTATTCATATCTTTTATTTACCTCGGAAATCTCCAGTCTTATGACACAAGGCACGTCGTTAGAAGTGAAGAGCAACACGTCTCAGGTCTTCAGCAGAACAGAAACAAAATAAAATCATGAGACACACTATTTAGACATAAGTACTTTATTCATAGAAACATTAGATTCATATTAATGCTGACTGGGGAATTGCTCGTTGTTTCTATGCGAAAATTTCAAAAGCTGTACTTTAAAGCTGTACCTTACATGTGGTTGCCAGTGAGGAACCAATTGATTACCAAGGATGTACATAAATACATCATCTTTATTCTTTCTATGATATCAAAAGAAAACTGAATGATATCAGTACTTCAAAATATGATAACTTAATTAAAAGATTCAAACCAATAATAACGGATACATTGGAAATAAATAGCATTATAAAACATTCTTTGAAGTAAATTATGTGTTTCAAAGAATCTACATTTTGTTTTGTAGTAAGCTTTTACCTACTTATTATGTGTAGCAGTTATACAAAATTACCGTCTCCCCGTTGTAAGGCAGAACAGATGTATAAGAGCACAAGGAGTACAAAAAGGTTTTATAATTTGTTACATAAATGCTTTCTAATTTGTCTTCAGTATTTTAAGACACTTTCGACATTTTTCATATTACAAAATCTTCAATAATATTTACTAAAAGAAATATAAATGAAGCGCATATTAATATTTGAGAAATGATTCGCAGAATTTTGAGAAATGGAATGATTAGATTTCATAAAAGCAGATTCATATGCTATTTTATTGACTAACATGTAATTAAATCTTATAATTACTCACTCTAGAGCGGATAAAAGGAGGTTTGCAACACTAACATTTGTCTCGGTCTTCCCTTTTCAGCCGCCTTTTTTATAAATTAAAATCCTTCAAGGTGATGGAGCGCAAGGTGATCGAGCTATAGGGGGGGGCCATTGTTCCAACTCTTGTGAAAAAAGGCAACAGCTCTCTTCCCCTCCATGAATTAGATTTGAAAATATTCTTCCTTTTTATTCCACTCCCTTCTTCTTCCTCTTTTTCTGTTCGTAGTTTCTCACCCCTTAAGGCTGAGGGTGCACAAGAAAGAAACAATAACATCTGCGACACCTACTTTTCCAAGAATACAAGCAAAACGTCAGGCCCTGAGCTCAAGTTCACTTTCTGAGCACTCCAACAATCCATTTTTAAGGCTCATCTATATTATATGTCAAGGGAAATATCCATTTCTTCTGTTACAACTTCAAATATTGTTGCTTACTATGAAGCATACCGCGCCTGTCGCACTCTATATTCATAGGAAGGCAATATGGATCTTGCCAACAATCACCTTAACTAGTAGGCGGTAGTAGTAATATTAGTATAATAATAGTAGTAATCTTAGTATAATAATAGTAATAATAGTAGTAATAATAATAGTAATACTAGTAGTAGCAGAATAGTAATAGTAGTAGTAGTAATAATAATAATAATAATAGTAATACTAGTAGTAGCAGAATAGTAATAGTAGTAATATTAGTAGTAGCAGTTGTAGTAATAGTAGTAGTGGCAGAGTTGTAGTAGTAGTAGCAGACTAGTAATAGTAGTAGTATCAGTAGCAGTAACAGTAGTATTTCTAGTAGTATCAAAAGTAAGAGTGATATTACCAGTAGTTGTAATAGTAGTAGTAGCATAGTAATAATAGTAATAGTAGTAATAGTGGTAGTGATAACCCTAGTAGTAGCACTAGTTATAATGATATAGAGCAAGTAATAATGGTAGTACTAATAGTAAAAGTAGCAGTAGTAGTGATAGTACAAATTGTGACAGTAATTGTAATAGTAGTAGTAATAGTATTAGCGATAGTACTAGAAGTAGCAGCAGTTGTTAAATAGTAGTAGCATAGTAATTGTAGTGATAGTGGTAGTGCTAGTTGTAATGATATAGAGTAAGTAGTAGTAATAGTAGTGGTAGTACAAGTAGTAGCAGTAGTAATAATAGTAGTAGTGATAGTACTAGCAGTAGCGGTATTTGTAATAAAAGTAGCAGTAGTAGTAAGTAGTAGCAGTAGTAGTGATAGTACTAGTAGTAGTAGTTGTAATAGTAGAAGCAGTAGTAGTAATAGCAGTAGGGATAATACTAGTCGCAGTAGCTGTAATAGTTTAGTGATAGTACTAGTAGCAGTAGTAATAATAGTAGTAGTGATAGTACTAGCAGTAGCGGTATTTGTAATAAAAGTAGCAGTAGTAGTAAGTAGTAGCAGTAGTAGTAAAGTAGTAGCAGTAGTAGTGATAGTACTAGTAGTAGTAGTTGTAATAGTAGAAGCAGTAGTAGTAATAGCAGTAGGGATAATACTAGTCGCAGTAGCTGTAATAGTTTAGTGATAGTACTAGTAGCAGTAGTAATAATAGTAGTAGTGATAGTACTAGCAGTAGCGGTATTTGTAATAAAAGTAGCAGTAGTAGTAAGTAGTAGCAGTAGTAGTAAAGTAGTAGCAGTAGTAGTGATAGTACTAGTAGTAGTAGTTGTAATAGTAGAAGCAGTAGTAGTAATAGCAGTAGGGATAATACTAGTCGCAGTAGCTGTAATAGTTTAGTGATAGTACTAGTAGCAGTAGTAATAATAGTAGTAGTAGTGATAGTACTAGCAGTAGCGGTATTTGTAATAAAAGTAGCTGTAGTAGTAAGTAGTAGCAGTAGTAATAAAGTAGTAGCAATAGTAGTGATAGTACTAGTAGTAGTAGTTGTAATAGTAGAAGCAGTAGTAGTAATAGCAGTAGGGATAATACTAGTCGCAGTAGTTGTAATAGTTTAGTGATATTACTAGTAGTAGTAATGGTAGCAATAGTACTAGTAATAGTAGTGATAGTACACGTAGTAGCGGTAGTTGTAATATTAGTAGTGATGATACAAGTACTAGCTGTAGTACTACTAGTGGCAGTAATAGCAGAAGTGATAGTATTAGCAACAGCGGTATTTGTGATATTAGTAGCAGTAGTAGTATTAGTTCAAGTAGTAGCGGTAGTAAGTAGTAGCAGTAGTGGTATTAGTTCAAGTAGTAGCGGTAGTTGTAATAGTAGTAGTGATAGTACAAGTACTAGCAGTAGTAGTACTATTGTCAGTAATAGCAGTAGTGATAGTACTAGGAGTAGCAGTAGTTGTAATAGTAAAAGCGGTAGTAGTGATAAAAGTAGTAGTATCAGTAGTAGTAATTGTAGTAATGATAGTACTAGTAGTAGTAGTACTATTGTCAGTAATAGCAGTAGTGATAGTACTAGGAGTAGCAGTAGTTGTAGTAGTAAAAGCGGTAGTAGTGATAAAATTAGTAGTATCAGTGGTAGTAATTGTAGTAATGATAGTACTAGTAGTAGCAGATTAATTGAAATAGTAGTAGCAGTAGTAATAATAGTAGTACTAGTTGTAATACTAGTAGTAGTAATAGTACTAGTAGTAAGTAGTAGCTGTAATGCTGCGTAGTAATAGTAGTTGTAACTATTGTAGTAAGTAGTTGTTATATTAGTATCAGTAGTAGTAATGATAGTTGTAATAGTAGCATCAATAGTGCTAATAGTTGTAATAATAGTAGAAGCAATAGTTGTGTTTGTAGTGGAGTAGTAATAATAGTTGTGATAGTAGCAGTAGTAGTTATAATAGTAGTAGTAATAGTAGTACTAGCAGCAGTAATAGTAGCAGTACTAGCAGTAGTGATAGAGGTGCTAGCAGTAGTAGTAATAGTGATAGTATGAGCAGGAATAGTGATAGTAGTAGTAATACTAGTAGAGTAGCCTTACAAGTAGTAGTTGTAATACTAGCAGTATAGTAATGGTAGTAATAAATGTAATAGTTGTAATGGTAGTATAAGTAGTAATAATAGTAGTAATATAAGTAGTAGCAGTAGTTGTGATGGTAGTATTAATATTAGTAATACTAGTTGTAATAATAGCAGTTGTTGTAATAGTAGAAGTAATAATAGTACTAGCAGTACTGATAGTAGCAGTACTAGCCGTAGTAATAATAGAGGTACTAGCAGTAGTAGGTAGTAATAGTAATATCAGTAGCAGTAGTAGTGATACTTGTAGTAGTTTTAATAGTAAAAATAGTTCTGGCAGTAGTGATAGTGACAGTAGTATAAGTAGTAATAATAGAAGTAGTAATAGAGGTACTAGCAATAGTAGTAGTAGTGGTAGTATTACATCAGTAGCAGTAGTAGTGATATTAGCAGTAGCCTTAATAGTAATAGTAGTACTAGCAGTAGTAGTAATAGTAGTAGTGATATTACTAGTAGTAGCAGTAGTTGTAATATTAGAAGTAGTAATATTAGGTGTAGTAAATGTAAATGTAACAGTTATAAGAGTAGTATATAGTTGTAATAGTAGTAAAAAGTTCTAATAGTAGTAGCAGTGGTTGTAATGGTAGTATTAATAGTAGTAGTAATAATAATAATAGTTGTAATAATATCAGTGTTATTTGTAGTAGTAATAGTAATTCTAGCAGCAGTAGTAATAGAAGTACTAGCAGTAGTAATAATAGTAGTAGTAGCCGTTGTAGTGGTGATAGTAGTAGTAAAAGTAGTAGTAGTACCGTTGTAGTAATAGTAGTACTAGCAGTAGTTGTGATAGTAGTAATACTAGTACCAGTTGCAGTAGTAACAATAGTTGTAATAGTAGAACTAATAGTTTTTATTAAATGTATAATATTTATCAATTGCGTCACACAGTCGCATGGGCCGAGTGACCGTACATGCTTTAATGAAAATATTATCTACCCCAATGTTACATGTATTACAACACTGGAAATAAAATATATTAACATTTGTAAAAGTAGAATCAGACTGAAGAATTAATTGCATAGGCGTGGTTCAAATCCTGATTGTGACAACGAATTGGTAGTTTTTTTTTACCATGTACTACGTTTGTATAATAAGTAGAGAAGGTATTTTGTTACACCGAAAAAAAGACAATGTCGGGATTTCATCATGAAAAGTTTTGAGGTCCAATGAAATTAAAAAAAAAAAAAAATATAGAAAAAGTTGCGTAATGTACCAGTAATGTGATAAGGATATTTGAAAAATGAAAAGCCAATTTAATGCCAAAATCGGTACCATTAATACCATTACAGGAGCATTTTTCAACATACATGGATACGTATATAAGCATTGGAATCTGTGGAGCCTATTTTGATATTAGCCTCAGGAGGCCAACCCTAGATTATACAGCATATCAGAAATTGCATTTATTCATTATTCTTTGTAGCTGATAGTTTGCTCCAGTCGGTCTATCTGCAAAAGGTACGGCAGGAATAATGAGGGAAAAACAGTGACGTTATTTGAATCGTTATCGTAATCAAAATCAGTCCATTTTAAGGGAAATTGAAAGTAAATATGTTCAGTGAGAGGAATTAATTTCTATTTTTATTAAAAATCGGTTGGAAGGAAATAGATTTAAAGTACGTAGATTTGAGGATGAAAACGTTAATCTTTTATGTCGCAGGTAAGAGAATGGAGGAATGACAATATTTGCATCATATTTCTAAACAAATTTTAAGATATTAATAATAAATGTTTTAATCCAATGCACGTTCATATTTTACTTTGCGCCTATTTTCTTACTTGTATATTCAATTGATTATCATGTGTCTCCTAACATCATTTGCTTTAAAGCAGCACATTAAAATACAAGAAACGACAGTGCTAAACTAAAAGAATAGAATCTACGGGTGACAATTTTTGTTTTAGCAAAGCAATACTTTGGTATATTTAAAAAAACAACAAGAAATACAAGTTGTAAATGTTGCATTGAAATACGTTGCAATCGCCTAATAATAACGTAATTATAAAAATAAATAACAAATATTCTTGCATTACGATTCTCGCTAGACTATCTATTGCTTTAGAGCAATCTCCGTATACCTGAGAACTTCACGTCATCAATCATCTTGCTCAAGATGCCTGTGTATACCACACTAGTGTCAAAAAGTTAAAGATATTTCGGAAAACAAAGAACCGAAAGGGAAACCAGTGAGCGAGCGCCGTTAAACGTTATGACTGTGTGAGCCTCCCCTTACTGGTGGTCTCTGATAGGTAAGAGGGTTCACGCTTCTAGGATCAACAACACCAGCGCAGTAAACCAATACCAGAGTATCAGACTCAGAGTATGTCTCATTCATTATTGTTCTTCCATTGTGAACACAGAGCAGTTGCTTCATAAAGTGTTTAAAAGACAGCAACCAACATGCCACAAAGACTCTGTATTAAAAGATAGAACCATCGGCCTCTAGATGTAGGTCAGATCTACACTACAGTCTCTCAGCCTTGAATGTGCCACAAAGTGCCATTTCCAGGCTTTGGCGACGGTTCCAAAAAACAGAAGTGTTCGCTGGTTCTCGTACATGGTCGCCCATGGGTCACAACGCCACAACATGACCGACCAATTTTTGACCATAACAGCTCAAAGACATCGGAGGATGCCCGCAAGACAACTTCACTTCCGAGCTTGAGACCGTCTTGGGCGTTCGAGTTTCGAGGCATACTTTATACCGGAGGCTCAAGGCAGTTGGCCTCTCTGCCAGACGTCCAGCAGTGTGTGCTTCACTCACTCGAATACACATAGGTCTCGTTTACAATGGAGTTGGCAACGTCAACATTGGAACGTGAATGAATGGAGGAACGTGAAGTTTACAGGTGAGTCCAGATGCAGTTTGAACAAAGATTCTCGTCGCACAATAATCTGGAGAGAACGTGTAACCCAGTTTTATCCCAACACCGTCATGGAAACACGTCCATTTACTGGTGGTGGCGTGGTCGTGGGCAGGCATAATGTTCAATGGAAGTACAGATCTGCCTATCTTCGACGGCAGTACTATGAACGCCCAGAAATATACAGAGACGTACTGGAACCACATGTGCGATTTTTCAACTTAATGGATGGTAATGGCACGTCCGCAATAGGGCCCAGCTGGTGGACGACTATATTGAGAAGGAAGATATCTAGTGCATGGATTGGCCAGTGATGTCTCCGGATATGAACGCTATAGAGCAACGGTTCCCAACCGGTGTGCCCCGGCACCCTAGGGTGCCGTGTGATTAGCTAAGGGGTGCCGCGAGATATTGAGATGACCAAAAAAAAAAAAAAAATACCTTCTACTGAAGCCTTAAGTCTTGTAAGGTCTTGAAATAAAATAAGTCAAATCAATTACTCTCATGCACGGCAGATGGTGATAGTGGTCGATTCATTTCAATAATTCAGTTATACTAGAATCCCACAGATGGCTTACAGCTATGCCCTGCCGAACATTCCCGAGACTACTCGCTTCCTCACGAACATTCCCGAGACTTCGACAGATGAATATATAAAAGTGTAAGCCGCTTGGCGCTTTCAGTTGTCTTCCTCGCGTTGATTCACAGTGTTTAGCTATAGATAAGTTCATTGATAAACGTAAACGCCAGGACAGTGAAAGTGAACAGTCGGCTCCTACTGCTTGCTTTAAGAAGCCAAATCTTACAGTTTCTCCCGGACCGTCGAATTCACCACATAAAGAAGACAAACGAAAGAAAAGAACATACCAGGACAGTTACTTAGCGTATGGATTTAAGTGGAATAACAAACAATAGGAAAACCCTATCCCTGTGTGTTTAGTTTGTGGCGAAACACTTAGCAACGAGGCCATGGTACCTAGCAAACTGAAGCGGCATCTTACAACAAAGCATCCTAGTGTGCCACAGAAAAGTGTAATGTATTTTTCATATATATTAGAAGGGGAGAAGAAAACAGCTGTGCGAATGGTAAAGAGAATGACCATAGGTGATACTGCTCTTGAAGCCTCATTTAAAGTAGCAGAACTGGTACCTAAAAAAAAAAAGAAACCTCATACTCTTGGAGAGGAAATCATTGGCCCTGCATGTCAAGTTATAGTTTCAACAATACTTGGCGAAGGGAGCAGCTAATCGAATTTCGAAAGTTCCTCTGTCCAACAACACAATCAGCCGCAGGATATCTGAAATGTCATGCAATATCAACGAACAAGGTACGGAGAAAATAAAAACTTATAGAACATTTGCTTTGCAAGTAGATGAGAGTCTCGATATTGGTGACAAACCGCAACTCCTTGGTTTTATCAGATATATTGATGAAAAAGATATTAGTGAACAGTTTCTGTTCTGTAGACCGCTGGAGACTACAACCACAGGCCATGATATTTTCGTTTCTATTAATTCCTATCTCAATGACCATGATCTTTCATGGAAAGACTGTTGTGGTATATGTACAGATGGTGCACCATCTATGTCTGGGAAAATTAAAGGTTTTACTGCCAGAGCTCTCAATGAAAATCCATCCATTATTATAACTCACTGTTTTCTGCATAGAGAGGCATTAGTCGTGAAAGCATGTGATGAAGATTTTGCTGAAGTGTTTAACCAAATTGTGAAAATGGTGAACTCTATGAAGTCTCGACCTTTAAAGTGCAGAATTTTTGAACAGTTATGTCGCGCAACGGATGCAGCTCATACCTCTTTGTTACTTCACACAGAAGTAAGGTGGTTGTCGGGGGTCGTGTATTGAACCGGTTTCTCGAACTTAAAGAACAGCTAAACACTTTTTTTAAGGATGAAAATCAAGACACATTTCATGAGCTCTTGCTAAGTGATTCTTGGTGTTTTGAACTGTCGTATCTGGCAGATATTTTTCATAAGCTGAATGAACTGATGCAGGGTCGACATGAAACAATAATCTCCTCAACCAATAAAATGAAAGGTTTTAAAAGAAAACTTAGTTCTTGGAAGTCTGCAGTTCAAAAAGGAGATTTGTCGAACTTTCCATACCTTCTTAATGTGGCAGGAGATAAAGATCTGGGTAAACTGAAAGACCGCATTTGTGATCACTTATCAAGATTGCAAGATGCAATAGATACGTACTTTCCAACTATTTCCACTACGAATCTCGACTGGGTTGTCTCACCGTTTGATTTCGTAGATAGTGCAGAGGAAATAGATTTCACTCCTTGCGAACGAGATGAATTTATTGATCTTTGCGCTGATTCCACACTCAAAGGTAAGTTCACCAAGAGTGAGGCGTCGGTGGCTACTTTTTGGCTTCAACCGAATGAAGAAAGCAATTAACGCACTTTTACCCTTTTCAACATCCTATCTATGCGAGCAAGCCTTCTCTGCTATGGTGACAATAAAATGCAAAGCAAGAAATAGACTGAATAACCTTGAGGATGATTTGCGTGTTTCACTGTCAACTGTAAGACCCGACATCACATATCTGTGCTCTAAGCATCAATCACAAGTTTCACATTAATCATTAATCGAACAAAATTTATTGATGTATTTTTACTCAGTGATTGTAGTAAAGTTTACTATGAATTTATTTTTATATATTTGAATAATTTTAGCTTTTTAGCAGCTTTTATTCGATCAACACATCTTCTTAATTGGAATAATTTATTCAATTTTAACAAAAAAAAAAAAAAAAAAAAAGAACTAATAAAACATATAGACAAATATATCACAACCTAAGATAAATTTTGAATGGCTTGATTATTATTATTTTCTAATAATCCATGATGACTTCAGGTAAATGTAATTCCTGAGGCTAGTAAAACAGTAGTATTAAGTAAGGGAACCTATAAGGCATTAAAAGGAATAATTCTTATAGGAGGTCATAGTGCTGCAATATCAATAGCAGGAGCAAGTTATTATGTTATGGTGTACGTTATTATTATATAATATTTCAATAAATTAACATATTAAGCTTAATTTTCTTTTAATTCAAGGAAGGGTGCCCCTGGTGTTTAATGTTATTCCCAAGGGTGCCGTGAACTTCAAAAGGTTGAGAAACACTGCTATAGAGCATGCCTGGAATACCTTAGGAACACAAGTTGCAGCCCACCAACCCCCACCGAGGACGTGCTCTCCGTGAGGAATGCGAAATGCTGCCTGCAGAGTACTTGAACCACCATATAGAGAACATGCCACGACGCTGCGAGGCCTCTGTACCCATGAGGGGTCATCACACCCCATATTAACAGCTGCCAGCAGAGCTCTTGAACTACCCTATAGAGAGCATGCCACGGCACTGCAGGGCTTGTATAGTCATGAGGGGTCTCTGCGCCCCATATTAACAGCTGGCTGTAGAGATCTTGAACCACCTTATAGTGAGCATGTCTCAGCACTGCAGGGTCTGTGTATTCATGAGCGGTCACCACACCCCATATTAACAGTTGCCAGCAGAGCTCTTGAGCATGCCAGGCTTGTGGAGCAATGAGGAGTCAGCACATCACATATTAACAGCTGCCAGCAGAGCTCATGAACCACTTTATAGAGAGCATGCCAGGCTTGTGGAGCAATGAGGAGTCAGCACACCACATATTAACAGTTGCCAGCAGAGCTCATGAACCACTTTATAGAGAGCATGCCAGGCCTGTGGAGCAATGAGGAGTCAGCACACCACATATTAACAGTTGCCAGCAGAGCTCATGAACCACTTTATAGAGAGCATGCCAGGCTTGTGGAGCAATGAGGAGTCAGCACACCACATATTAACAGTTGCCAGCAGAGCTCATGAACCACTTTATAGAGAGCATGCCAGGCTTGTGGAGCAATGAGGAGTCAGCACACCACATATTAACAGTTGCCAGCAGAGCTCATGAACCACTTTATAGAGAGCATGCCAGGCTTGTGGAGCAATGAGGAGTCAGCACACCACATATTAACAGTTGCCAGCAGAGCTCATGAACCACTTTATAGAGAGCATGCCAGGCTTGTGGAGCAATGAGGGTCATCACACCCCATATTAACAGTTGCCATCAGAGCTCTTGAACCACTTTATAGAGAGCATGCCAGGCTTGTGGAGCAATGAGGAGTCATCACACCCCATATTAACAGCTGCCAGCAGAGCTCTTGAACCACTTTATAGAAAGCATGCCAGGTCTGTGGAGCAATGAGGGGTCATCACACCCCATATTAACAGTTGCCAGCAGAGCTCTTGAACCACTTTATAGAGAGCGTGCCAGGCTTGTGGAGCAATGAGGGGTTATCACATCCCATATTAACAGCTGCCAGCAGAGCTCTTGAACCACTTTATAGAGAGCATGCCACGTCTGTGCAATCTTGAGAGGTCACCATATCCCATATTAATAACTGTCTGCAGAGCTCTTGAACCACCTTATAGAGAGCATGCCACGGCACTGCAGGGCTTGTATAGTCATGGGGGGTCACTGCGCCCCATATTAACACCTGGCTGTAGAGATCTTGAACCACCTTATAGAGAGCATGCCTCAGCACTGCAGGGTCTGTGCGGTCACCACACCCCATATTAACAATTGCCAGCAGAGCTCTTGAACCACTTTATAGAGAGCATGCCAGGTGTGTGTAGTCATGAGGAGTCAGCACACCACATATTAGCAGCTGCCAGCAGAGCTCTTGAAACACTTTATAGAGAGCATGCCAGGCTTGTGGAGCAATGAGGAGTCAGCACACCACATATTAGCAGCTGCCAGCAGAGCTCTTGAACCACTTTATAGAAAGCATGCCAGGTCTGTGTAGTCATGATGGGTCACCACACCACATATTAGCAGCTGCCAGCAGAGCTCTTGAACCACTTTATAGAAAGCATGCCAGGTCTGTGTAGTCATGATGGGTCACCACACCACATATTAGCAGCTGCCAGCAGAGCTCTTGAACTACTTTATAGAGAGCATGCCAGGCCTGTGTAATCATGAGGTATCACCAAACCGCATATTAACAGCTGTCAGCAGAGCTCTTGAACTACTTTAGAGCATGCCAGGCCTGTGTAGCCATGAAGGTTCACCAAAGCCCATATTAACAGCTGCCTACAAAGCTCTTGAACCACCTAATAGAGAGCATGCCACGGCGCTGCGAGGCCTGTGTGGCCATGAGGGGTCACAACACCCATGTTTACAGCTGCTTGCAGAGCTCTTGAATCACCTTATAGAGAGCATGTCACGAGACTGCGGGCCTTGTGTAGCCATCAGGGGTTACCACACCCATATTAACAGCTGCCAGCAGAGCCATTAAACCACCTTATAGAGAGCAAGCCACACCGCTGCGAGGTCTGTGTAGCCATGAGTGGTCAACACACCCTATATTAACAGCTGACAGCAGAGCTCTTGAACCGCCTTATATAGATCATGCCACGGCGCTGCGGGGTCTGTGTAGCCATGAGGGTTCACCACACTCTATGTTAACAGCTGCCAGCAGAGCCCTTGAACCACCTTATAGAGAACTTGCTACGACACTGCGAGGCCTGTGTAGTCATGAAGGTTCACCACACCCCATGTTAACAGCTGGCGGCAGAGTTCTTGAACCACCCTATAGAGAGCATGCCACGGCGCTGAGGGTTCTGTGTAGCCATGAAGGGTCAACACATCCCATATTATCAGTTGCTAGCAGAGATCTTGAACCATCTTACAGAGATCATGCCACGGTGCTGCGGGGTCTGTGTAGCCATGAAGGGTCACCACACCCCATATTAACAGCTGCCAGCAGAGTTCTTCAACCACCTTATAGAGAGCATGCAACGGCGCTACGGGGTCTGTTAATATAGGGGTCACCCCACCCTATATTAACAGCAGCCAGCAGAGCTCTCGAACCACCCTATACAGAACACTTCACAAAACTGCGAGGCCTGCGTGGCCATGAGGGGGTCACCACATCCCATATTAACAGCTGCCAGCAGAGCTCTTGAACCTCCTTATAGAGAACATGCTAGGTCTGTGTAGCCATCAGGGGTCACCACACCCCATAATAACAGCTGCCAGCAGAGCTCTTGAACCGCCTTATAGAGAGCATGCCAGGTCTGTGTAGCCATGAAGGGTCACGACACCCCATATTAACCTCCCAGCACCATCATTATCATTGTGGAAATGATCGTCTGATTTTGTGCCTTCTTAAAAAGGTGTCTCGATGTCAAATTGTCTGCTATTTCTCACTCTATTGAATTCCAGATTATGTGTGATGCATTGGTAACAGCATATTGCATTATGCTTAACTTGTGATAATTTGGGGAAAAAATATTGCATTATGCTTAACTGTTGTACACTTGTAATAGTTTGAGAATAAAGTATTGAATTATGCTTAACTTTTATACACTTGTGATAGTTTGGGAATTAACTATTGAATTATGCTTTACTTTTCGACACAAGTGTATATAAAATTCATAAGAAAATCTAGTCTTGGATCAGATCGACTATAATGAAACTTATATTTTAGCATCTCTGATAATGAAGTTGATTTTCTCTCCTAATAGGATTCAAAACGGTCGATACACCTGTTTCTTCCCAAAAATTAGATGAAAAAAAGTTCATGTGTGTGTGTGTGTGTGTGAGTGCACGCGTAACAACGTTTGTACACAGAATAACTCATAAACGAAAACTCCATTAAATTCCGAATTTTATATTTAAGTTCAGGGTCTTCCAAAACTGTGAAACCCCTCACGAAAGTTACATGCAATTAGCTTACAAAGCGTACTATCTTAGTGAGATGAATAATTAATTAATATGAGGTAAGGCAGCTCAAATGGTCTTGATAATATTGATCATTTTTCAGAACGTAAGGTTTATGCGGCTGTCCTTGCTCCGTTATTTTTAATCTAGCTAACTTTTATGCAAGTTTAATTTTTAAAACATGTTTAAGCTGAAGTTCTCCATTCGATACTGAATCGCTTTCTGTGAGCTATATTGCAGTACACTGCTTAGAATTTGGAGAAATAATTCTTTAATGCATTTAAAATGCAAACTTTGCCTTGCTGCAAAACCGTAGTTTTTTAGACCCGCTTCTCTAATTAAGCATTTTGGTAAATGTTGGAGAGAGAGAGAGAGAGAGAGAGAGGGAGGGACGGAGGGGGGAGAGACAGAGGGAGGGAGAGACAGAGGGAGGGAGAGAGATGTGTTAGAATGCTAGTGTGTCCAGTTTAAAGGTAGGGAATTGTATGGAAAAGAGCACTAAAATGTTGAAATTAGGAGGGACAAATCTGGAATATTTAATTGTGTTTCAGCATATTAATTGATCAGAATTGTATACAATTGGAACTAAAAAATAAAAATGTCTCCAAATGTTGATATTTATGTGAAATGTGCCATTCAATTCTTTAACTATAGTCAGTGATATAGGGAGCTGCCACTGAAACATTCGACTTTCATTTAGGTCTCTGAACTTTTAGATTAGGTTACTTTTTACTTTCTCTAGCCCCATATGTACAATGTACATGGGATAGAGAATATATTGTATTCCACCCAAAAATTCTGTGTCGAGATTTCACCGGAAATATATATAGTTTGTGGTCCCCTGAGTCCGAAAAAATCATTATAAGAGAAATGTTCGTGTGTGTGTGTGTGTGTGTGTGTGTGTGTGTGTGTGTGTGTGTGTGTGTGTGTGTGTGTGTGTGTGTGTGTGTGTGTGTGAACAAGAAGGATCAGAAACGAAAAGACCGTTAAATAACAAACTTGGTATTTAGGTTTGGTATCTTCCAAGCGTGCGACACGAAGATTTTCAAGAAACGCCCCTACCACAAACTACCCTTTACAGGAATATTTTTGCAACATTTTGATTTTCCCAAAAATGGCTCTAGCGAGTTTGATTAAAATGCTGTATATTAAAGATATTTACATGCCAAATAAAATGTATACTTATTTTGAATTCTCTGGGAATTGCCTGTAAAGACCTCTTTATTTTGGATGAATTTTGCCGAATTTCGGTTAACTACTAAACCGTAAGAGATACACAAAAACTTGCTGCACAAAAAATGTAGATATCGTCAAAATACACAATTTATATCCTTGTTATTGATTTCAATTGTAAAGTACTTTTACTTTTCTCAGTCCGTTTTTCTTTTGTTATACTCCTGGCCAAGTAAAGAAGTGGCTTGAATAACGACAGATTTTAAAAGATTTAAGTATTGCTTTAGCCTGGTGTATTCCCTTAGTTCTCTACTACTTATAAAGAACTAAATAAAACATCAGTTTTCTGGTAATATTTATCCCGATTCACATGGTGTAGAAAGAAATAATCTTTTGTAAGAAGTTCGTTTTTAGAACAGCTAGAAAAAGTAATATCAGTATCAAACATCCATTTTGTTAAACCTAGTTTTTCATATCGGACGATGAATGACATTGGTAAAACAAATGGTCTCGGGGTCCATGGACCTTAAAGTTACTCGACATTCCTCTTCTCAGGATAAGGGAAAACCTCGAAAAATATATCCGATAATTCATCCTTAACTATATTCGAACCCGCGCCCTGGTGAATGTGAGGCATACACGCTACCACCGCAGTACTTAGGTATCTTATAAACTTATTTTTTACTCTGACAAATGTATTGTTAAATGCACACTTTCATTCTTTTCTGGAGGATAGATGTTCTCTACCTGTTCTGTAACAATATTGTCACAAGCGTGATTGGCGGGTGTTGTAACATATTACTTTGAGAGTTCTATTTAATTGGAGTTTCATTTGACAGTAACTTCCTTAAAGTAAAGAGACTTTGTTTATCTTCTTTCGCTGGCAAATCCCGTGCAAATTACAATGACAACAACGTGCAGAGTTGCTCCTGTTCAAGTCATAAGGCATGCTCTGGAACAATGCGCTATGCTGATTGGCTGAAATTAGGCCGATGCACGCTATATTTGGTATTACCTCGCCATGTTGCAAAACGGTTCCAGAAATACAAGAACTATATAACTGGGCGCCAGGGCAGACTCGGGGGCTCTCTCTGTTTGGCACGTGATTCGGCGTGGTATCCCCGGACTCGACCACACTCCACGAATTACTGTCCAATTGATTTATAACATTGCTGCCAGTATTTAGCTATTTGTTTGTAAATCAACAATGGAAATATGCACAAATTCTACATTATATTGTTATTGTTAAGCTAAGCGTTACCAACCTAAACTCCAACTTAGCTATTCCGCTAGCCACCACAACATTAGTCGTGACATTATATTGTTATTGTTAAGTGTTTGTACATACCTAAACTCCTTCTTGCCTATTCCCGTAGCCACCACAACCTTAATTGTGACATTATATTGTTATTGTTAAGTGTTTGTACCAACCTAAACTCCTACTTGGCTATTCCCGTAGCCACCACAACCTTAATTGTGACATTATATTGTTATTGTTAAGTGTTTGTACCAACCTAAACTCCTACTTGGCTATTCCCGTAGCCACCACAACCTTAATTGTGACATTATATTGTCATTGTTAAGTGTTTGTACCAACCTAAACTCCAACTTGGCTATTCCCGTAGCCACCACAACCTTAATTGTGACATTATATTGTTATTGTTAAGTGTTTGTACCAACCTAAACTCCTACTTGGCTATTCCCGTAGCCACCACAACCTTAATTGTGACATTATATTGTTATTGTTAAGTGTTTGTACCAACCTAAACTCCTACTTGGCTATTCCCGTAGCCACCACAACCTTAATTGTGACATTATATTGTTATTGTTAAGTGTTTGTACCAACCTAAACTCCTACTTGGCTATTCCCGTAGCCACCACAACCTTAGTGGTGACATTATATTGTTATTGTTAAATGTTTGTTATTGCTTTACCATACTAAACTCCAACTTAGCTATTCTCCTAGTCACCATAACCTTAGTCCTGATACTCTTCTTACAATGTTCGTTCTAAAGAGATATGATAGATACAAATAGTTCACATTTTAGATCGTAACGAGATGTATTCTGCAATTTTTTTGCATATATATATAATCTTAATAAAGTTTTTATTATATTCAACAATAAAAATTGGTAGCTTCACAATTCAAGAAGTATAGGGTTCGATTTCCAGCTGGGCCGGGGAATGTTTCTGTAACCAGAATTATTCATTATCCCCCACAGAGTCTGGAAGTATGGTAGTGTGTGTGTGTGTGTGTGTGTGTGTGTGTGTGTGTGTGTGTGTGTGTGTGTGTGTGTTTAGTAGTGCTATACTGAAAAAGTTACGAAATCCGATAGTTCTGCTAGCAAACATCTGCTGATGTTTCTAAAGCAAAAGTCCTCGAAATGACCACTGATGTAATAGGGTGATATATAAATGAATAGAAAAAACAGTGTGCATAGGCTCTTTGTTGTGGATGTGCAAGTGGAATAAAGATCAGTTTCAAGATAAATTATTATTTCAAACGAATATTTAATTAGGACAAAACAAAAATATGGTTTGAAGTGTGGAATATTTAGAAAAAATGTTATGAGGTCAGACGTACTAGTGCAGTTCCAAAAATATGGATTTAAAGTGTGGAATATTTCCAAATGTTTTTATGAGGTCATACGTACTAGTGCACTTCCAAAACTATGGATTTATAGTGTGGAATACTTCCAAATGTTTTTATGAGGTCAGACGTACTAGTGCATTTCCAAAAATATGGATTTGAAGTGTGGAATATTTCTAAATGCTTTTATGAGGTCAGACGTACTACTGCACTGCCAAAAATATGGATTTGAAGTGTGGAATATTTCCAAATGCTTTTATGAGGTCAGACGTGCTAGTGCATTTCCAAAAACATGGATTTGAAGTGTGGAATATTTCCAAATGTTTTTCTGAGGTCACACGTGCTAGTGCATTTCCAAAAATATGGATTTGAAGTGTGGAATATTTCCAAATGTTTTTCTGAGGTCACACGTGCTAGTGCATTTCCAAAAACATGGATTTGAAGTGTGGAATATTTCCAAATGTTTTTCTGAGGTCACACGTGCTAGTGCATTTCCAAAAACATGGATTTGAAGTGTGGAATATTTCCAAATGTTTTTCTAAGGTCACACGTGCTAGTGCATTTCCAAAAACATGGATTTGAAGTGTGGAATATTTCCAAATGTTTTTCTGAGGTCACACGTGCTAGTGCATTTCCAAAAACATGGATTTGAAGTGTGGAATATTTCCAAATGTTTTTCTGAGGTCACACGTGCTAGTGCATTTCCAAAAACATGGATTTGAAGTGTGGAATATTTCCAAATGTTTTTCTGAGGTCACACGTGCTAGTGCATTTCCAAAAACATGGATTTGAAGTGTGGAATATTTCCAAATGTTTTTCTAAGGTCACACGTGCTAGTGCACTTCCAAAAGATACTCATTAACCTTAATGTAATTAATTCTGTTTATTATTTTAGGTGTTATCGCTAGCTAGGCTTAAGGTGTAATGGTTACCAGGCTAATTTCAAAGTCGTGTAAGACCGGCGGAAAACGCTGGATTTTTTTCGGAAGGGAACCAAAACTGTCGGTCCCGTATTGTAGATTTACGGCACGTTAAAGAACCTTCAGGTGAAAAAGAGGCCTCTGAGCAAAATTAAGCGTCTTTCACGCCCAGTATACAATGCACAGCAGTTAAAGAGCGTACATAAATAAAAAAAATCCTCATTTCTATTTATATTTTCATTGCATCATCCGGAATAAAGTGGGAAGAGTGCAATGTAATTTTGTTATGATGGTAAATCTTAAAGCACAGGAGAACAAAGGAAAAGGCTTGCGAAAGATGCCAATTTTCATCTCTCATTTTAACGAATGATTGGCAATTCGTTGATAACTCTTTCCAGGAAATTCATATTGTTCTATTCACATGACTTTCTCGACCTATTCTGCAACAAACTATTCTTACGAGTGTTTATTATTCTGTCTGCATTATGCTAATCCAGATAAACATTAGCAGAAATTCTCTTATTACTTACTTCCTTATTAGCATATGGCGAATAGGGAACACTTAGGCTAAAGCGATAGTCAAATCGTTTGAAAGCTGATCGCTATGTGATTTAAATTCGGCTCTCTTGTTTGGACAATGCAAAACGAAAGAAACAGGAATGAAAAATTATCGTTTGAGAAGAAAAAATGAGTATTTTAAAAGTCAAGCCAATATAAGGAATATCTCATCAATGGCTAACTAAAAAAATGCACATGACGTATATCATGTGTTGCAATGAGCGTTACAGTGTTGTGTGGTAAGGTTTTGTCTCTTTCTTACACTTCACCAGTTAGGAAAACGTCATCCGGACATTTTTCAATTTCTTTTTAGACATAGGGGGCACTAAAACGTGCATTGGCAGTGGAATATCGGTATCAAATGTTTGGGAGGAGTGCAGTACATTCTCCACTTATGTACTAAGTAGAGAAAGTAAAAGCTGAAGATTGAGAAGAATAGAATGCGCACAACTAGTTGATTAGGAACTGTCAGCTGAAGAGGTTGAGATCCTAAGAAAATGCTAATGCAGATAAATGATAACACTGAAGGCGGAGAATGAAGATACATGGAAACAGACATAAGTCAACTTCAAGTTTTTGGCTGTAGCATAAATAGTATAAGCTTCGTAATCGAAGTGAGAACACCAATGGGAAAAATTTGTTACCTGTATTTTATGAAATGCTCTGTGACGTAACAGAGTGAGAAAATTTGGGTGCTAACAACAAGAGATAGAGAAACATATGAAAAGTGGATATTAAGAATAAAAAATGTAATAGAAAGTGAGCATTGGAGGTGTTTTAGGTGAAGGAAGTAAATTGGTAAAGGTGTCAGGAAGAGCAGAAGATATTAGTCGGACATCGATAGAGAACAATCTTTCCTAGGAGATGGTGTTAATAGGGAATACGATATGTATTAATAAAAACAAATAATATATATTCTTAAAAAGGAATAAGAAAAAGAAACAACCAAATCATAGGCAAACCTACTAATTCCCTAAAAAGAAGGGAAAATGGAGTGAAATGAATGACTTGATGAATGCATTTTTTTGGATACCTTTACTTCGTGATACCTGGAAGTAAAGAAATAGAAGTTTTAGAGAACTTAATGGTCAAATAAAATTAATCTGCAGGAACATTCCAATAGGATAACGCCTTCTCATTTTGTACATGTCTTCCTAGTTTGCGTTTCACTATTTTTATACATTTATGTGAGCTTTGGTTAAGTAAAATAGCTGTGATGACTAAACCGGAGTAGGCAGATCGGAAAGGCGCGCTCCTTCTTCATGGGATGGAGATCATAATCCTCCGGCTCCCAGGCATGCGTACCATCTCGGACAGCGACATGTTAATTCTGCTTGCTCTTTGAATTGCGCTCCAAAGGTGGCAGGCAATTCATGGGAATAGGTTTAAAATTTAAAATTTTCGAGCTGTTTTGCCGTGGTCTGTAGGTTAAAATATGTTTAGTTAAAATATTTCTACCTAACGTTTCGTCCCTGTCTGTGAGGGACATCTTCAAAGGTAATGTGCTCAGCTCGCTAACTCGGGAAGAATTACTGCAGTGCAGGTTATAGCCGGTCTATATGCTCGGGCACTGGCGGGCGGAGTCAAGTGGACGGGTTCTATATTTGTTTGTATTTAGCCTGGAGATTATGGAGTTGGGAAAGTATAGGGAACCAGGTGGAGTTTAATTTCAGTCCTTCGTCTTTTTTAAAGTTGTTTTTATAAATCTCAATGGCCTCTCTGTATAAACGGGGATAATACTTTTTAAAACCTATTTTAACCTACAGACTACACCATGGGAATACCAGAGAAGCCTTCTCTCTCGCCTTTAACTGCTTTGTCAAGTGGCTGTTTGTGCCACATCAAACTGGTAAATTGCTTCTTCTGATCTGACTCGAAGCTAGGTTTTGCGGATTTGAGGAGTTTTAAAAGTGTCATTTAGTCGAGTTTGGATGAGAACTTGCTGTTCATCAGGTACCGCGAAACGATTCCCCCCTTCTATCTTCCGGGTTCCATTCTATTCGCGTTTCCTCATTAGCATGAATGTTCCGTCAACAACCGTTTTGACCGAAGGAATAAAGGATCAAAATATACAAATCTATAACGTCTTTTTTATCAACTTTAGACATTTTCAGTATATTTAAAAAGTAATATGTCGTGTGCATCTACACAGAATCCTACATTTTCGACGCTTTTGCTGTTTCTCCAGTTTTTGTTTCCTTGCTGTATAATAAAATTGTTCTGCTTTCTTTTTATGCAGCATCTGCATGCTGTTTTTAGGTACACAATTAATCTTCTTTACTAAGAAATTATTTTCACCCAGAGTCTAAAGTGAAGGAAAGCTTACTTTGTGACAGACACAGACTTTCTGGGTCAAGGTCACAACATGTGGTGTTTGGTTAACTAGATGGCAGATTCTCCAGAAGCTTACTGAAAGAAGTATGTGGTGATCACAAGATACTTTTTGCTTATTACTCGTAATACGTATTTGTTCTGAAATTTCTTCTTCTGGTGTTTGCTATTGCTCCAGTGGTATGCTGTATGAGTTTTTGCTCTTTGTGTATACCTGGGTGTAGTGAGAATGGATGGCACCAATTAACCATTTATGAGAATATTTAATGCAGATTAATCATTGAAACGAGTTGCCGATTTTAAGACTCATAATGATCCTCAACCCAAGCACGAGAAATTATAATTGAGTGGTAATAAATTTATTAACTTTCAGATTTTTAAGAACTTTATGTTGTGGGCAAACTTTATTTCCGCAATAAAGCTATGCTTCAGTAATGTAACTAGATAAAATGCTATCAGCGAATCCCCTTGCAATCACCGCCATACCGGTGATGAACGTAACACCATGATACGAACACTATAGAAAGAGTCTTTCTTAGGCGCGAAAATATTTCACTTGAAGCACAAGAGGCGCCGAGTCAGGAAAATTAAATTTTCGAAATATTTGCTCTTATATTATCACATCACAACACACTTCCATTGTTCCTATAATCCGTTACCGAATATTACCTTTTATATAGAATCAGCTGAGACAGAGTTTTCATTCTCTTTGACTGCTCAATTCCAAATATTATTCTATGTTACTGATTCTTAGAGTTTGTTTACGTGCGTATTCTTTACGCTTGTGAACACACACTTTCCAGAAATTGAGCATTTAGTTCTGGTTCCTGAGTTTCTCGTATTTAATTACCTCCGCCACTCTGACTTTATCTACAGCCGTGGCCAAATTATTAGTGTAAACATATTTTAGAGCTTTTATTTTACAGAATGATTAGATAATGCAGATAAGGTGTTACAAATTATTTGTTTTCTGAGTTTAGTATTTAGTGTGCATTTCTTTAGCTTTGATTAGATACATTATTCGCTTGGGTAGGACTTCAATAATGTTTTTACAATGATCGTTTATTTCATCATGAAACCAGATTGGAATCAGCTACACTATAGCAGTCGTCGATACAAAGATTATAGGTGATCGGTAGTGGAGATTGAGCAAAGCTGAAGCAACTTTATAGCAGACGTCGATACAAACAGGTACGTGGAGTGTCCAGCTATAAGTAATTGGTAGCGGAGATTGAACAAAGCTGAGGCAGCAATACAGCAGACGTCGATACAAACAGGTACGTGGAGTGACCAGCTATAAGTAATTGTAGCGGAGATTGAACAAAGCTGAGGCAACACTACAGCACACGTCGATACAAACAGGTACGTGGAGTGACCAGCTATAAGTAATTGTAGCGGAGATTGAACAAAGCTGAGGCAACACTACAGCAGACATCGATACAAACAAGTACGTGGAGTGACCAGCTATAAGTAATTGTAGCGGAAATTGAACAAAGCTGAGGCAACACTATAGCAGACGTCGATACAAACAAGTACGTGGAGTGACCAGCTATAAGTAATTGTAGCGGAGTTTGAACAAAGCTGAGGCGACACTACAGCAGACGTCGATACAAACAGGTACGTGGAGTGACCAGCTATAAGTAATTGTAGCGGAGATTGAACGAAGCTGAGGCAACACTATAGCAGACGTCGATCAAAACAGGTACGTGGAGTGACCAGCTATAAGTAATTGTAGCGGAGATTGAACAAAGCTGAGGCAACACTATAGCAGACGTCGATACAAACAGGTACGTGGAGTGGCCAGCTATAAGTAATTGTAGCGGAGATTGAACAAAGCTGAGGCAACACTATAGCAGACGTCGATACAAACAGGTACGTGGAGTGAGCAGCTATAAGTAATTGGTAGCGGAGATTGAACAAAGCTGAGGCAACACTACAGCAGACGTCGATACAAACAGGTACGTGGAGTGACCAGCTATAAGTAATTGGTAGCGGAGATTGAACAAAGCTGAGACAGCAATACAGCAGACGTCGATACAAACAGGTACGTGGAGTGACCAGCTATAAGTAATTGTAGCGGAGATTGAACAAAGCTGAGGCAACACTACAGCACACGTCGATACAAACAGGTACGTGGAGTGACCAGCTATAAGTAATTGTAGCGGAGATTGAACAAAGCTGAGGCAACACTACAGCAGACATCGATACAAACAAGTACGTGGAGTGACCAGCTATAAGTAATTGTAGCGGAAATTGAACAAAGCTGAGGCAACACTATAGCAGACGTCGATACAAACAAGTACGTGGAGTGACCAGCTATAAGTAATTGTAGCGGAGATTGAACGAAGCTGAGGCAACACTATAGCAGACGTCGATCAAAACAGGTACGTGGAGTGACCAGCTATAAGTAATTGTAGCGGAGATTGAACAAAGCTGAGGCAACACTACAGCAGACGTCGATCAAAACAGGTACGTGGAGTGACCAGCTATAAGTAATTGTAGCGGAGATTGAACGAAGCTGAGGCAACACTATAGCAGACGTCGATACAAACAGGTACGTGGAGTGACCAGCTATAAGTAATTGTAGCGGAGATTGAACAAAGCTGAGGCAACACTATAGCAGACGTCGATCAAAACAGGTACGTGGAGTGACCAGCTATAAGTAATTGTAGCGGAGATTGAACAAAGCTGAGGCAACACTATAGCAGACGTCGATCAAAACAGGTACTTGGAGTGACCAGCTATAAGTAATTGTAGCGGAGATTGAACAAAGCTGAGGCAACACTATAGCAGACGTCGATCAAAACAGGTGCGTGGAGTGACCAGCTATAATTAATTGTAGCGGAGATTGAACAAAGCTGAGGCAACACTATAGCAGACGTCGATCAAAACAAGGTACGTGGAGTGACCTGCTATAAGTAATTGGTAGCGGAGTATATACATACACACGCTTAAAACACATAACGACTTAATGACGCATATGTGACACAAAGAAACTATATCGTCGTAAACTTGGCGTCCCAAAGTGAAACAAGGACATAAAGACTACATCGCCGCACATTAAAAACATAAACAGGAAAATAAAAGCCAAATGGTTCCATCAATGGTCAAACAATCCCACCAGTAAACACCACGTTATTTTAACCAACCCTGAAAAGAAAATCACTCTTAATGTAATACGTCAAGATCAGATTGCCATCACCAGGGATAGAATTGATCACACACACCTTCCTGCTCTCCAAAGAACATCCTCCGAAATGTGTTTAACTACTATCCACATCATCTAAAAATGTACCCTATACCATAGATGGAGAGTGAAGTATCAAATTCCAGAAGATCCCACTGCTCTGAATGTTACCAACATGATTACACTAATTTTGCAATTTTAAAAGAAATCTCACTGTATGAAGATTTATAGAAATTAATTTTCTTAAACTGTTAATATACTACTGTCTCAAGAAAGTTCCGAGAATTTGCCAATAAAACACAAAAAATTAATTAGTCATCTAATTTTATTTTATCGCCTTCAAAGTAGGCCCCTTCTGAAATTATACATTTATGCATACGAATAATCCAATCATCAAAACATTTTTTGTAGGCACTTTTAGGAATCGATGTCAATTGTCGCCGCGAATTTTCCTTTATGTCTTCCATCGACTGAAAACGGGTGCCCCGAAGAACTTGTGTTCTGGATAGAGAAAAAAAATCAGCAGCAGCCAGATCAGGTGAATACGGTAGTTCGAAATTTGTTGAGTTTTTGACCAGAAATTCGTTCACAATAATAGCCTTGTGAGCTGGTGCGTTGTTGTGGTGCAGAATCCATGAGTTGTCGTTCCACAAATCTGGCCTTTTTCGCAGTATTTGTTCTCTTAAACGCCGAATAACGCTCAGATAATAGTCTTTATTTATCATATGACCTTCTGGCAAGAATTCTGAGTGCACGACACCGCGATAATCGAAAAAAACTCAACATAACCTTCAGTTTTGATCGAGTTTGACGTGCCCTTTTAGGTTTCGATTCAGTTAGAAGGCGCCATTCGGAAGCTTAAAATGGTACGAATCGATTTGTGAGACACAGGAAGTTCAGCCGCAATCTCTCTCAGACCTAAATGACGATTTTCAGACACCATTTTCTTCACTTTAGCGATGTTCAGTTCAGTTGAAACCTTTGATGGCCGACCAGAGCGAGGCAAATCTTCCACCACATCTCGACCACTTTTGAACACACTGTACCACTCATATGCACGTGTTTTTGATAAAGTCGATTCACCGTAAGCTTTCTGTTACATTTTCAGCGATTTGGCACACGAAATACCATTTGCAATGCAAAATTTGAGACAGATTCTTTGTTCAATATTTGTATCCATCGTAAAATCGCAAGACACCTTTGAGATGAACTAACAAAATGGCGTACGTAAACAAGCTAGATGACAGGTGACGATCAAACTCCGCGTGGGCATAGAGGAAAGTTGTACTAACTTAGCGACAACAATAATTTCGAATCCCCTTTTAAACAGGATTTTTAAATGATAAATTTCCGGTATTTTCTTGACAGAATGTAAACTATAATTGCTTTTGTTAATTGGAAGATATTAATCTAATGCTTAATAAGACTTTAACTATGGTAATGTAGTGCTTAGTGTTCATTTTCTTAAATCTTATCTTGCCACACACTTATTGTTATTAATTAACCGCATTTTGTTATATTGTTTAAACCTACCACCGGTTATTTTCATTGCTACTAATTCTACTGAAATCGTGACTCTGCTATTATTTATAATTCATACCTTTGAGATCCCATCTTGTTACTTGTTTATTGTTAATAATCGTCATGTAATTATTATTTATTTAAGTTTATTCTGTAAAAACCCACTTTGTAAACGAAAAGTCGCTAAAAGACCTTGTTGAATAAAATAAAAAAGTTAAACAAATAACAATTAATTAACACTAGTGAAATGCAGTGGATGAAATAAGTCACACTGAACAGTGAAATTTCATTGAAACCCCAATAGTAATATTATTATTTCAAAGAGTAATTTATTTTCAAATATTCTGGTGACAACCCTTTTGAAAATGAGGAGGGTAGGAATTGAAAAAGTCTTTTCGTTTTCCTTTTTTTTTTGCTTTAAAGCATTATTGCAGAAGTTAAACATAACAGATTGTATTAAGCAAAGCTACACTGATTCGTATGAGCTGTAGCTCCTAACTCACGACAAACTATCTTTTTACTATATTTTTTACCGGCAGTGTTTTCCGCTGCAAATTTGCCTGCTACAAGTAAATCACCTTCCTAAGCTTTGTGTATCTAAATAACCTACTATATGCCTTTGACATTTTCTATGAAATGAGGTTATTCATAGCGCCGTCTCTTGCTACTATGGCGATCCCAGTTCTGGAGGCACTCAGCCTCGTGAGGTCCCTGGGAGAGCAACGCGTGGTCAGAACAGGGGGCGATAAGTCGTGGCCTCATTACCTTACTTAATGATCGTAACTGCTTTCATTATTACTAGAGATATTTCACTGCAAGAAAATGTATTTATACATGAATTTCGATACTAAACTTTCTTCAAATGGAGCTATAATTTATTTTTGTATGGCTACTATCATTATAAACACAACAACAAATTTACAGTATGAAAAAGAAAGAAATAATAAAACTAAATCATTCCTATTTGAAAGCTTTCAAGAGATACGACGTTTAATTTATAATTAAGCAGATTTTGTGCTTAGTGAATTCGTTTTGTGTTTATCCATATTAAATTGTTTTGAAATGTAATCTATTAGAGAATCAAATTACCATCATCATAGCACTCCGACACAAGCGAGCCATAATTATTAATTTGCTTTATCTTTGACAACACAAAGAGACTACCGAGGGATATCTTCGTTTATATACACTGTTTCTATTTCTCAGCAAAGCAGACTAAAGGGGAAGGGGAAGGGATGTGTAACTCACGCGGTGTATCGTTGTTTCATTTATTATTCTGTTATCTGCTTTACTTTCGCTCAGTAGCACAAAATGAGTAAAACAAAAAAAAAACCACACACACACACAGATTCTATTTTTAAATTATTATCAATCTTGAATAACCCTAATGGAAGCTTTTAAGACGAAGTTGAAACGCTAATCGGCACTATGGCAATGTGTAATGTGCAGACGATATGCGAAGGAGATTGCACTATTAACATTTATATATCACACTATTACATTTAACATTTATTTATTTTATTAATATAATTTCATTAGTATACAAACACAACCAAAGCAATAGAAACATTTTATAGTTACCTACAACTAAAAGGCTGAATCTAAATTTACAAACTATCACCTTTCTTACATAACCCCAAGGTTATCTGTATAATGAAATCTCTCTCAGCATCTAAATATTCTATCAATTTCTATTATGTTTCTTAACTGCTCCAATCCATTTCTTCCTTACTTTCCCCAAATATTTTCCAGTCATTTTATTTCTGATTATTATAGTAATTTTGTTTTCCCCATTCTAATTAACTTTTAAGTGTTACAATTTCTTTGTAAAATTGGTTCCATTTTATTTTCAATATAAGGTCTCTCTCAATGCTCAGTCCACCACTTCTAATAAACAATAACATATTTCTTCTAGCTCTGCATACATAATGTACCAATACAGATTCCTACTCTCAAACCCTTTAAGTCAATGCATCTGTAGAAAAAAAAAAAAGAAAAAAAAGCTATCCGCATTTATTCTGATTGCTCCATTTTCACCAAACGTTCAGAACTTAAAACATATAGTGAACAAAAATATTAAGCAAATATGTAAAACCGTTTCTAAAACATTAAAGTATTCTTTTCTACACGTAGATACTATGCATAAAGTAGGAAGAGAGGGTACTATTCTTTTCTACACGTAGATACTATGCATAAAGTAGGAAGAGAGGGTACTGTATTCCACCCAAGTTGAGATTTCAGCGGAAACGTTTCTTTTTAGGTCCCCTGAATAAAAAGAAAAAATATTTTTAGAAAAAGTGTGTGGGTGTGGGTGTCAGTGCCTGTGGACAGCATAGCTGAAAAACGAAAAGACCACTTAATGCCAAAGTTTAATATTTTCCAAGGATGCGACACAAAGATTTCGAAGAAAATCCCCCACCCCAAACTAACCTCAAATGGAACATTTGTTGTTGTTGAAATGTTTATCTCAAAGCTGGGTGTAACGATTTTGATTAAGTAGGTTAAATATATGAAATATATTTATACAATAAATAAAGTAACTGAGAAAATCCTCTGAAGACTTCTTTATTCTGGGTGAATTGTGCATAACTGGTAGACCGTTAAGATACATACAAAAAGGCACTGCAGAAAAAAAATGTAGTTCTCATTTATACACACAATTTATGTCATATACATATGTTTTGTAGACTTAACCGTTTCCGAGCTATTCCTCATTATTTGTTTCAATTTTAAACAACTTAAAATTTTCTCAAACTGAAATACATCTTTCGTTTCATTTCTCTTTTGTTTTACTCCTGGCCATGCAAATAGATCTAAACTCTAACAGTTTATATAGCGCCCAGCTTTTCCCTTCTACTTACAAGAAAGCAAGTCTGCTAATGGCTATCTCGATTAACATGATGTAAATAAAAGAATAGTCTTTTGTAGGAATAGTTTGGTTTCAGAACCGATTGGGAAAGTCATGTGAACACATTATTTTCTATTCATAATTATTTTATATGGCAATTAGAAATTCTCTTTGGACTCAACAGTTTATTGCTTCGAATTTCAAATTTGAGTTTAGTATATAAATATGAAGAAGCGTACTGTAAAGGCATTCCTTCATTTTAATCATTTTGGGATAAAATGCATTTTTTACATATGGTTGAATTTTTAAATCTTTCAATTTCAGTTGTGGAAGATAATATATTTCAGCTGAGCAGCTTCACATTTGTTCAACTAGTTTAATTTTTACTTTCTCTACACGTACATAGTGTATAGAGAAGCTATTGCATTCCATCCAAAAATTCGATACCGAGATTTTACAGGAAATACACGCTTTAGGGTCACCTATATCCAAATAAAGTATTTTTGGAAAACAGTCAGTGTCTGTGAACATGATAATTTAAAAACGAAAAGTCGGAAAATACAAAACTTGGTGTTTAGTATCATCCAGGGATACAACCGGAAGATTTTGAAAAATATCTCCGAACCCAAACTATCTTTATATGGAAAAGTTTTCGAAAATTTTGTTTTTCTCAAAAATAGTTCAAACGAGACTGATTAAAATTCCGTATATTAAAGTCCTTTTCATGGCAAATAAAATTTTTATCTTGAATTTTCTGGGAATAGCCTCTAAAGACCTCTTTATTCTGCATACATTTTGCTGAATTTTGGGTAACTGCTAAACCGTAAGAGATACACAAAAAAGCAGATCTCGTAAAAACACGGCCTTTATGCTATATACGTTTATGTTGTTTTTTTCCTGGAGGTGACCATTTTTGAGATATTCACTCTTATGTTTACATTTAAAATACTTAAATTATTCAACCACATGACAACCAGCTTTTAAAAGATTATTTTAGTCTAGTGTGTAGGGAACACACTAGAAACTTACAAGAAAGAAAATAACTAAGACAATTTCTGCTAATGTTCATGTCGATTATCATTAAGTAAATGGAATAATAAGCTCTTTAACAATAATTTGTTACAAATATAGTCATACAAATATATACAAGTCATATGAATCAAGAACATCAGATTTTTAAATCTTAGTTCCTGAATATTTTCCAAACATTTCAGTTAATACGTTATAAATTGTAGTCCCAGAAGCATTTCGAAAAGTTAAAAACACCGAAAAAAGGAAGTGATAAGAATGGAGTTTAAAGTTGAACGCGCTGCTTTAACTAAATGTATAGGAGCAATTGAATAGTCATTTGTGACTTAAAATATTTGATGTTAAAACAACTGTATAGCATGAAAGTGTAAAGTATAAGGATAGGGAAAAAACAAAAGGATTTACCCATTTTTGTTAACAAAAACTCACAGATGCATTGTATTAAAACACTTAATTCGTTTTTATCCTCGCAAGATTTTAAGCAGAGCTTGCGTGAATTAACTTTCGCATAACCTAGGATCTAGCGTAATTTAAAATGCAAGTTGAATGAGTAGAGAGGACAGCATCTGCATGCGATGGTACTAATTTTTTCTTTGCTGTACAGTGCTGCATAAGATTCAACGTGTATTTTGCAGTTTTTGTACATCACAGACAACAGTTTTCTATCACAACGGAGTTGTAAATGAAGTTACCTACTTGATGCCTGTCAAATAACAAACAATTCAGCATACCTGTGTATCTTCGAAGCAATGCCTGAGGGAATACATTCGTTACAGAGGTTGCGTCGGAAAATTCTCTGGTCGTATAAAAGTTGAAGGCACGTGGTCGACCCCGCATCTAGGCGATACATACATAAATCCTGGACATGAGAAAGCCTACCACTTAGATTAATTAATATTACATTTAGATAAAATTAAGTCCTGAGAGTAAAAAGCTATACTCCGCCCACGCGTGTAAACATGGCGGTAGTGTTACAGCTGGGGTTTATTAATTAAATTAACGAGGCCACTTGGGTTCACCTGTTGAAGCCTATTTCTCTGTTGGACAGCAGTCTACTCTAGCCATTCTAAAACAGCTTTGTGTAAAAATCTATAGTCCATTCTTATGAGTTTCTCTACTTATTCTATAACAAGTTATTCTTACAATATCTCATTCCTGTATCTACTTCATGCTGATCAACATAAACAATAACAGAAATAGCCTTATTACTTACTTCTATATACAAGAAACATAACAGAAGACACTATGCTAAAGCGATAGACAAATCTTTTAAGAACTGGTCGCTAAGTAATGAAATTTAAATTACTTTCTTTTTGCATAGTCAGGGATATATAGCCTATCCTTCCCATTTGAAAAAAGTATAAAAATTGAAAGATTTTAACCAAGGTGTTGCAATACTTTTTTGTGCAGTAAGAAGTTGTTTATCTCTTATGCTTTACCAGTTATGGAAAAGTCGTTCAGAATGAAAAGGGCTTCAGAGGCTACTTCCAGAAAATTCAAAATAAACATTTTAATTACCGTGCAAATGTCTTTAATAATTGGCATTTTGATCAAAATCGTTGGAGCTAGCTTTGAGACATTGGTCATTTCGAAAAATCTACAATGTAAAGAGTAGTTTGGGGGGGGGCAGAATTCCGTGAAGATCTTCGTGTCGTATCTTAAACACCAAGTTTGATGCTTAACCGACTTTTCGTTTTTTAGTTGTGCTGTTCAAATACACAACACGCACACGTGCCGCGGACCTTTTTCTAAAAATACTCTGTTTGGATTCAGGGATCCTCTATATATATATATATATATATATATATATATATATATATATATATACTTACGGTGTAATCTCGGTAGGTATAAAGTTTTTGGGTAATGCTATACCTTCTCCACCTATTGTGTATATTGTATGTGGTAGAGAAATTAGAGTTTTTCGCATATCCTGTTCACAGAAATAGTCATTTTTTCGAGAGTGTTTTTCTTTATTTTATCAATTTTCCTTTGGGAGGTTAAAATTGCTGCAGTGCGTTAGTTTAGATAATATGTATCAGAATCATCGCTTGCTCTAACAACCACGACAGTGGCGATGCTAAGTTTCTCAACTGAGTCGTATTTTTTCCGGTGAATCACAACGAAATCTCCAATTTATTTGGAGGCGAAATATCCCAATGCGACGTACAGTGTCATTAAACACTGTTACATCAATCAGTGGTAATTAATTGTTCTTTCGCAAAAGTTGTATGTAGGACTGTCATAGCCGGGACTGAACCCAGGTATATAAAGTTCTAAAGACATTGGGCATCTACTCGTGATTTGTGGGCAAAATGCGATAAAGTATGTGGACGTAAACCAGAAGATTTGTATTTAAAATCCCGGCTAAGGCATTGCATTTTTTTATTCTGCTTCTACCTTTCCAAACTTGTCCTATACATGGCTTGTGTAAAAGAACAGTTAATTACTATTGTAGCGGACATGTAATATAATTATATTTAATAATTATGTTATTTTAAGCTGACCATGTTAACTTCCCTTTATTTTTTAACATTTACTTTCGATTTAATTCATTCAGCATTTAAATAAAACTAATTGGGCGCAAGCGGCCATCTCACTTTCAACTGTTCACTGGCTTGATCAATACTGTGGCTAATTGATCCATAGTTTGCACTTAAGGTAGTAGTTGGATTAACTAAATTTATTTTCACGTAAATGTTATATATTACAATATCTATATATTAATCACAATCGCCGAAAAGTAATACCTATGCAATGCACATACATGCATTACTAAGTGCATTACAAAAATTCTTCCTCGTGCTGTAAAAATGTAGGAAATCTACTATTCTATAGAAAAGCAAGACATTATTTTTTTATTTATTTACAGTTATAAGATTTTAAATACTTAGAAGGTGTTTAAAACAGCCGAATAGACTGAATCAGGGTAATTCAACCCAATCGAGTTTGAAGGCAATGTATGTGTTTTTCTGTAAGTAGTATAACTACGAAACAGCCTTTTAATTGCTGAAAGTGATCGTCTTATACAATGCCTGTAAAATATTATTGCATAAACCATATTCTGTTCAAAATCAAAAGCATAAGAACGGGGACAAAGCGATCAACAAAAATAATTCAGCCGAGAATTTGTCTAGCTAAACTGTTAACTATTATTCAAGGGACACTAGCTACAGGCGCCTCTATTTGTTAAAAACGTGATAGCTGCTGAGTTGTTACAGCGAGGAAGGATTTAGATTGGGAACGTTGATTATACCAAGCAGATGGCACATTTGTAATACACGAATAATTAACTTCTTGCTATTTGGAAGTATGTGGAAGATTCAAATTATTGAAGCATTTTCTCTTTATTGGTTCAATAAAAACTTTTAACATAATCGATGCTAAGCTGCACTGGATTATTTCTGAATACTGAATCTAAAAAACTGATTGCAACATCAGTTGATTTCCCCCATTATCATGTATTATTATGCAAATTATTAACGTATTCACCCAAACACGCGTACATTCTGAAATGTACGGTTAACGTTTAACAATCAGCAATTGGTGTTCTGGTATCTCAAAAAACACCGCAGGAGATGTTAACTAAAAAGGGAAGGTTAATTCGTACGCTGCAAAGGGAAACCATAGATATTCATACTAAGTGTGAAAATAACGTCCAAGGAGTGTTCGATTGGCGAGGAATATGTAAAGAGTTCCCTAACTCAACTTTTGACGCATTTCATTTCTTAAAAGAAAATACTGCATTCATATGGCAGTATCAACTAAATAATTGTATTTGTTTTCTTTCGTATCGTACACAAGTTTACTACACAAACTAACCTTTCTTATTGAAGGAATATTTTCTACATTCTGTAATATTTATTTTTATTCACAAACTACCGAAATTCAGAAAAAGAAAATTTATAGCGATTTTCTCTGAGTTAAATGGGAAAGCTGCAACTACAGAAAGAGCATTATTTAGTACTCACCTCATTTCATATGGTTGCAGATTGTTACAGAAATAGGTTTACCTTCTACCCGCTTCTTTTTTAGTGTAATAAAGTTTCGTAGCTCCGAAATGGAGCATAGGGGATCCTTACGATGTTTCCATGCTCAGATTTGAATTTCTAGTTTGTGAGTTCGCCGCTATGCGCCATGGTGGCCAGGGATCAGCTTGTCGCCCACAGATGGCAATGTAGGACGAGCTCAGGACTTGCGGACTCGAAATTGCAGAACTTTGTGCAGGAACCTTCTTCTTTCAAGGTATGGGGCTGTTTTACGTGCAAATAAACATCACATGGGACCACAGGCCTCACTTTCCTTCCAAAGGAAGCCATTCTAAAGGTTTTTGCGTCCGAAAAAATTCATCAACCTGTGCCAGGTTTGAACCTACAATCTTGGGTTTAAGAAGCTAGCATGATAACTACTACACCACAGAGGGTGACTAAAGCTTTAAATTGATGGAAATATACATAGAGCCGGTTACTTTAGGGTTGCACTGGATGGGCACCACGTGGCAAAACGCTTTCGCCTCTATCATTATACAACTGATTCTAATTAATAATGATGGATGCGGAACTTATGTGTTGTTTGGAGAGCATTTTATTACGATAGCTTTCAATTTATAGAAATACATAATATGGCCAAGCTGCTCTCCAGTTCTTTTGGATCATTAGCTGGAGTTAGCTCTTTCGGTTTCAGTATTCAACGCATGTTTTATACTATTCTGGAATGTTTTTAGCAGCACAGAACAGGAACAAAGTAAGCACAGTTTCTGTTCATACTGCCACGCCGTAAAGGTAGAAAAATAAAACACGCATCCAAAACATACACTCGCCTGCATAAAATGTGGGCCATAGATTGTAAACGCGTTTCTCTCGCCCCTTCAGATAACGTAAGTTTTGACTCCTTCCAGCCCATCTAGTTCTCTATGTGGCTAGCCGATACGTCGCCACAACGGACATCTTTACATGGTAATAAAAACAACAAACAACACTGACTTTACTTTATTTTACTTTTAACTTCTCCGTACAATTAGAATTTGGACATATTTCCCTTAAATTGTATCACTTTCGTGAGTCTCATAGCCATCGAGTCTGCTAGTTTTTGTCCATTTCTACCCTCTTCTGCAACACCTCCTGCAGCTCCTCTTTTGTTTTATCCATCATTTGATTCCAAGCATTTTCTATTGGATGTAGATCAGGAGAGTAACAAGGCCAATCAAATACAGGTATATTATTGTCTTTGTTCTATGAACAGGGGCACCATCATCATAAAGTACTGACACTTATAAATTGGTCAAAATGTGATCAAAGGCTATTGCAACACTTCTAAATAATTACTTCCCTTCATAGTTGTGTCCTTAGGGAGAAAGTACAAGCAACCTCTACCATAATTAGCACTACAAGACCCCATACACTCACACTTTCTGGATGTTAAACAGTTTAGACGGTAAACTTTGGATCATACCGTGCTACATTGTTTGGCCTTCTCACCTTTTTGGACTTTCCTCTGATCATTGAAAGTGATTTCATCAGAAAACATTACTTTGCGCCAGTCCTCTTAGGTCGTAAATAGTTTGTCTTGAAACCTTTAGATCAGCAGCTACATGAATTACAGAGTTAAAGTACGGGGTTTCTCCTCAGAAGTGAGCTTCTTGCGTCCCATTTTGTGTAATAGATACAGTATTACACACCTTCAAAAACAACAGTCAGATTAAAAATCCGTTGAAAACAACACACAGCAATCAAATCGTTGTACAGCAAATACGACTAAGACCTGAACTGCTAAAGTAAGCAAGTTGCTGCTGAGCACTAGAGCATCACGTGATTTGGAGCTCCGCCCTCCTTTTTGTACAGCGGTGGGAGAAGAGCACATTATCTATGTAAATATTTGCCTTGCGTTGTAAAGATTTCCATTGCGGCCTCAAACAAACAGGGACAAGAACTGACCATGACGCTGCCATAATCATTATAAAATGAACACGCCGCTTCCCTGTAAGAGTTTCACTATGATAGGTATGCAAGGAAAGGCTAGAGCAATCACATTACTCAGCATTCTAGAGGAAGGGGTGAGGGACACCACTACTGCTCTTAAGTTGGAAAGGTAGAGACAGACTGAAGAATTCAATTCCATACCCAGGAATTGAACCACCGATCTCCTGGTCTCCATTCAGTTACACTAACTACCGAGCTACCATGACAATATGCCGATACAGCATTAAATTCACCACCTGACTTGGATTTTTCCCGGTAAACTACACAGGGAAATCTCAAATTGTTTTTAGATGACATACCTGAGTGTCGACTTACAATGTCGTAATTCTTGGGCTTCAATCAACCATTAGATTACTTACAAACATGGGGCTTTTCACCAGCGACGGCAGCTCAAGTATTTGCAGCTATGGAACGGTGATATACCATGAAAATACAAGATTTAAGTTGCAATGTTTCTTCGGTAATTCAGCCAGGTAAAGTACCTTGTGATTGCAGTAGCCACAGCTATGCTCGGGAACAAGTGGGTCCATGTGTCACATTTTTTGCCGCAATATACGAGTTGGGATTAATCGCCTAATATCATGAACAACAACAACGGTTGGCATAATCAGCACACTTACAGAACGTCCTCTTAACCTGAAAGTTACAGAATAGCCCTGGGAACACACTCGCACAGCCGAACGTGGTAAACAAGTATCGAGTAGTATGCTTCGCCGAGTTTCTAATTTCATCCCAGAATGTGTTTTATTTTTCTCATAGTAGAGCAACATATATTACACACTTAATAAGAAATGAAATATATTATATAATTTTAATTCATATATACTCAATAAAAAAAACAAAAAAAAACTGCATTATTCCTCTTTGTTTAAAAAATATACAGTTAGGATTTTAATTCAAAAACCAGATACGATATAAATTATTACCAACTGTATAAACATCCTATTGCTGCCCTCAATCTTTTGGGGATTAAATTTCTAAACGAAGATGAATCATTTATGTTTTTATTTTTAAACATAAATGCCTAAATTTCCTCCAAATCCTAATTTTTTGTTTTAGTTCCTTCTGTTTAAAAATAGGTTTTGTAGTGTGTCCTCCCTCAGTTGTATGAATAAGAACAGATTATCAGCAATATATACGCTATTGATGTTTACATTATGTCACTTTAGTATATTATGCAACGTTATGAGGGTGCGACTTTGTCCCATATATTATTTAAATGTATTGGACAAAGTAGCGTCGGCGTTATTGTGTGGGTCAGTTGGTCCGGTTAGGGTGGAACCTAGTGACATTTCCCTACCTTTTGATGTCTTTGCTGCTCCGGTGTTAGCTCACGTTTTTCTTCTTCATCGGCGAACATGAATTCCCCGGTACAGGGCGTGGTACAGAAGGAAAATACAAGAGTTAGTAAGAAAATAACAATAATCACTGGTTCGTAAATATTATTGAAGAAAATTGCATGGAATAATATTACACTGTATTAACCCTAACCCTTGACAACCAAGTGACACCTGCAAACATGATTATAAACTGGGGAACGCAAAACCATGACTTCTTGGTTTTAACCGCGGTGAGCAATGTGGCGTGATTTTGCTCCAGCGACCGACATAGTGTCGCCCTTGGAATCTGGCGAAGAACTGCCTCCAAAACGGCTGTGAATTTTAGACTTAAACATTCTTCTGTATGAATAGCGTCCCTTCTTGCTATTGGATGCATGCACTTATGCCTCTATTCCCTAAAGGCACTCAACAAAAGACAAATGACCGAGCAATAACCTTTTTAGAATGTTTCCTTTTGAAGGCTCCACTAACAATACTTCAAGGTTTTGCTAACGGAAAACTGAACATTTACAGTTAAAACCACCTTTCATCCATTGTCATTATAGCGTGTAAAATACTAACAAAATACAAATATTCACAAATAAAATTATAGCTAAAGCAAAACTTGTTCCCCTTACTATGATTAATACTATACTACTATATACAAATGCTATCTATTTAATTAATTATAATTATCATTATCGGTTCATTGCGCAATACATCTTATTTTTACATATTATTGTTAGTAACATGATTTCGATATTTTCACGCGGATATTGAAGAGTTACCGTCTCAATTATTTTATGTCTTAAGATAGTATCACACATATTTGTGTTATCTAAATCATCCTTGTGTCAATTTATATTTATCGATATCTGTCCTTCTTCTGTTTTAAATGTCGCTATATAATGTGTAGATCAGTGTTTCCCAACCTTTTGAAGTTCACGGCACCCTTGGGAATAACATTAAATACCAGGGGCACCCTTCCTTGAATTAAAAGAAAATTAAGCTTAATATGTTAATTTATTGAAATATTATATAATAATAACGTACACCATTTCATAATAACATGCTCCTGCTATTGATATTGGATCACTATGACCTCCTATAAGAATTATTCCTTTTAATGCCTTACAGGTTCCCTTACTTAATACTACTGTTTTACTAGCCTCAGGAATTACAATTACATGAAGTCATCATGGATTATTAGAAAATAATAATAATCAAGCCATTCAAAATTTATCTTAAGTTGTGATATAATTGTCTTTATGTTTTATTAGTTTTTTTTTATTAAAATTGAATAAATTATTCCAATTAAGAAGATGTGTTGATCGAATAAAAGCTGCTAAAAAGCTAAAATTATTCTAATATATAAAAATAAATTCATAGTAAACTTTACTACAATCACTGAGTAAAAATACATCAATAAATTTTGTTCGATTAATGATTAATGTGAAACTTGTGATTGATGCTTAGAGCACAGATATGTGATGTCGGGTCTTACAGTTGACAGTGAAACACGCAAATCATCCTCAAGGTTATTCAGTCTATTTCTTGCTTTGCATTTTATTGTCACCATAACAGAGAAGGCTTGCTCGCATAGATAGGATGTTGAAAAGGGCAAAAGTGCGTTAATTGCTTTCTTCATTCGGTTAGGGTACTCCTCTCTCCGTTGAAGCCAAAAAGTAGCCACCGACGCCTCACTCTTGGTGAACTTACCTTTGAGTGTGGAATCAGCGCAAAGATCAATAAATTCATCTCGTTCGCAAGCAGTGAAATCTATTTCCTCTGCACTATCTACGAAATCAAATGGTGAGACAACCCAGTCGAGATTCGTAGTGGAAATAGTTGGAAAGTACGCATCTATTGCATCTTGCAATCTTGATAAGTGATCACAAATGCGGTCTTTCAGTTTACCCAGATCTTTATCTCCTGCCACATTAAGAAGGGATGGAAAGTTGGACAAATCTCCTTTTTGAACTGCAGACTTCCAAGAACTAAGTTTTCTTTTAAAACCATTCATTTTATTGGTTGAGGAGATTATTGTTTCATGTCGACCCTGCATCGAAACATTCAGTTCATTCAGCTTATGGAAAATATCTGCCAGATACGACAGTTCAAAACACCAAGAATCACTTAGCAAGAGCTCATGAAATGTGTCTTGATATTCATCCTTAAAAAAAGTTTTTAGCTGTTCTTTAAGTTCGAGAAACCGGTTCAATACACGACCCCGCGACAACCACCTTACTTCTGTGTGAAGTAACAAAGAGGTATGAGCTGCATCCGTTACGCGACATAACTGTTCAAAAATTCTGCACTTTAAAGGTCGAGACTTCATATAGTTCACCATTTTCACAATTTGGTTAAAAACTTCAGCAAAATCTTCATTACACGCTTTCACGACTAATGCCTCTCTATGCAGAAAACAGTGAGTTATAATAATGGATGGATTTTCATTGAGAGCTCTGGCAGTAAAACCTTTAATTTTCCCAGACATAGATGGTGCACCATCTGTACATATACCACAACAGTCTTTCCATGAAAGATCATGGTCATTGAGATAGGAATTAATAGAAACGAAAATATCATGGCCTGTGGTTGTAGTCTCCAGCGGTCTACAGAACAGAAACTGTTCACTAATATCTTTTTCATCAATATATCTGATAAAACCAAGGAGTTGCGGGTTGTCACCAATATCGAGACTCTCATCTACTTGCAAAGCAAATGTTCTATAAGTTTTTATTTTCTCCGTACCTTGTTCGTTGATATTGCATGACATTTCAGATATCCTGCGGCTGATTGTGTTGTTGGACAGAGGAACTTTCGAAATTTGATTAGCTGCTCCCTTCGCCAAGTATTGTTGAAACTATAACTTGACATGCAGGGCCAATGATTTCCTCTCCAAGAGTATGAGGTTTCTTTTTTTTTTAGGTACCAGTTCTGCTACTTTAAATGAGGCTTCAAGAGCAGTATCACCTATGGTCATTCTCTTTACCATTCGCACAGCTGTTTTCTTCTCCCCTTCTAATATATATGAAAAATACATTACACTTTTCTGTGGCACACTAGGATGCTTTGTTGTAAGATGCCGCTTCAGTTTGCTAAGTACCATGGCCTCGTTGCTAAGTGTTTCGCCACAAACTAAACACACAGGGATAGGGTTTTCCTATTGTTTGTTATTCCACTTAAATCCATACGCTAAGTAACTGTCCTGGTATGTTCTTTTCTTTCGTTTGTCTTCTTTATGTGGTGAATTCGACGGTCCGGGAGAAACTGTAAGATTTGGCTTCTTAAAGCAAGCAGTAGGAGCCGACTGTTCACTTTCACTGTCCTGGCGTTTACGTTTAACAATGAACTTATCTATAGCTAAACACTGTGAATCAACGCGAGGAAGACAACTGAAAGCGCCAAGCGGCTTACACTTTTATATATTCATCTGTCGAAGTCTCGGGAATGTTCGTAAGGAAGCGAGTAGTCTCGGAATGTTCGGCAGGGCATAGCTGTAATGCCATCTGTGGGATACTAGTATAACTGAATTATTGAAATGAATTGACCACTATCACCATCTGCCGTGCATGAGAGTAATTGATTTGACTTATTTTATTTCAAGACCTTACAACACTTCAGGCTTCAGTAGAAGGTATTTTTGTTTTGTTTATCTCAATATCTCGCGGCACCCCTTAACCAATCACACGGCACCCTAGGGTGTCGGGGCACACCGGTTGGAAACCGTTGGTGTAGATGCTCTCTTTAAGGCTCTAGGTAGGTATTCTTGTCTTAAGGTCTGTCTGTGCATTTACAAATTATGTTATCTCTTCAAAATTAAACCTAATTCGCTATGATATATTTTCCGAGAATATTTATATTTTTGTATCTTGTCCTGTTTTGATTACACTTATATCAACCTAATTTTAATATTATTATTACTGCCTCCTTTTAAACTGTTTCAATTAAATTTGCATCGAGAACATAGCGCCACGATAAGTGTACGAGTCGCATTCGGGGCCAACCAATCTGACCGAAGGCGTTTTCGCGGTTAACCTCGGTCGTTAGCAAATGTTGAATAATTTGATCTGCTAATTTTTATAATATCACTACATTTCATTTCCTTCTTCTTCACCGTCATTCCAGCACTGCCTGATCACATCACGGATATGATGCAGAGTTTGCTTTCATTTCGACAGAAGGCATTGACTTGAACGGTAGGGGCTCGGCAGCTATCTAGTACCTATTGTACCTACGCCTCCGATGGCGCTCTTGGGAGAGAGGACTGAGGTGAGAGGAGATACCGGGCGGCCGGAACCTAGAGTAAAGGCACCGCAATAACAGAGTCCAAAAGTTTCCCGATTGAGGCGCCCAGGCAGTGGGACAGGCACACCGGAGACTCGCACACAACCTAGCAGGTTCAGGTAGCAGTGTATACACTTGTAAACCATAGGAATGTAAGTCCTACAAATTGAAGGGTACTCCATTAAAGAAGAATAAAGAGAAGAATTAAATGTGCTGTACTGTCCAAGGTTCAGGCATTTTGATCTTAAACTTGTTCGGGTATAATGTTATGTTTTAAATGTCAGTCACATGCTAGCGATCGTTTGAATCAATCGTGTATTGGTTGCTCTGATAGAAGCAGTGTGCTGAGTTGCAATATCATCTTCCAGGACGTGTACGCGAAAATCCCGGCCAGATACTACAGCGGAATCGCCCTTACAATCGATTCCTTGCTTTTTTAACGAAACTTCGTTTGCTGTCAGTTCACGTGTCAATTCCAAAAAACCATGAGCGAATGAATGCGTTTACTAAAGCTGGGATTAGAGGAGGACGTGCTGTTACGTCGGTTTCTGCATACTTTACTAATTTATTGTCGCAGCTACTACTCGCCAGTACCACAGGAAACACGCAAAGTAGAATCATTTTAAATAAAATTATTAGGAGGGCTATGCAATCAAAAAAACTATGTGTTTCAATCACATGACTTTTTGTATATCTCTGTAAATAATTATTGTTAAAAAGCTTATTCTTCTATCTACTTCCTGCTAATCGAGATAAACATTAACAGAAATTGTCCTTATTACTTGCTTCCTTGTAAGTAGAAGATAAAAACTCTAATGTGTTAAATTCACATGATGTCCTCTAGCTGTTCGCTAAACAAACCTTTTATTCAAGCATTAATCTGTTATCTACATCACGATAATCAAAATACACATAAGCAGAATTAGCTCCTTGTAAGTAGAAGGGCAATAAGAAAATGCACAGGCGAAAGCAACAGTCTCATCCTTTAAAAGCTGGTCACTATGCAAAACAATTGAAATTCCAAATTGTTTGTGCTCCAGGAATAAACAAACGAGAAGAAAATGTCTTCCCGTTTGAGAAAAGTTTAAGTGTCTAAAACTGAAACTAATAATCGGAATATTTCTAAAACGGTTAACTCTACAAAAAATATATAGATATATACACATATATCTAAATAGATATATATGTGTATATAACAAAATTGTGTTTTAATGAAATCTACAGTTTCACTTACGGTTTGCCAGTTATACAAGTCATCCAGAATGAAGAGGTCTTCAAAGGCTATTCTCAGAACACCCAAGATATGCATTTCGTTTGTCATAAACATATCTTAAACATATGGTATTTTAATAAAAATTGTTAGAGATATTTTTGAGAAAATCAAAATTTTAGAAAAATGTTCAATGTAAAGGTTAGTTGGGGGTGGGTGGATTTTCTTTAAAATATTCGTGTCGCATCCTTGGAAGATACCAAACTTAAAAACCAAGTTTCGTATTTAACAGTCTTTTCGTTTTTGAGCAACCTTGCCCTCAGAAACATACACCACACACGGACATTTTTCTAAAACTGCTTATATTGTATTCAGGGAATCTCAAAACATGTATTTCCGGTGAAATCTCGATATTGAATTTTAGGTGCAATACAATACCTTCTCTATACAGTATGTACATAGTAGGTGTAAAGAAAGTACAACTTTAGGATTACCCGAGAGCAATGTCCTGAATCAACAGGTTACACTTAACATCTAAAACAATGGATGCATCTGGAACAGCTAATACAGCTCGTTTCCAGGCTATTTCTTTAATTATTTCATATTACCTACAGAAGAATAAGTAATTAAAGCCTTTATATCAACTTGACATAAACGTATTGATCTAACTAAAAATCACCTACTAATGTAATTCATCTTTTGCGCCCGTGATTATGGACCGAAAACTCTTTGTGAATTTTATAAACTCCAAATTATTTCATTGACGTTTTTAAAACTTTACCACATATTATGTTAAGTATAAATAAACATGACAGCAGGGTCACATATTTTGAGTCGTTCTTAGATCAAGCACTTTAAAACACAACTGTAAGTTATTTTATAAAAATTCCTCCTCAACTTTGAAATGCTCATAATTTTGAAGTAAACTGCAGACATAATTTTCGTATTGAGCTATACAATTTTTTGATGAAATATGCACTTTTAAATTAATTGTTTTTTAAATTATAAGTTTTGGCTTTTACAAAATACTGTCAAAGTTGGGTGTATGTTCTTGGTGGCGTAAAACATTTGCCGCGCACTAATAACAACATAGCACGTTTTATAGTTATCGTGTTCGTTATGAGCTGAAAAATGTCAAATATTACAACGGAGAGAAACTCACGGGAAAGCTGTTAATATCTGATATATAAAACACTTAGGAGTGTGAAGGAATCCAGACGTTAATTAGGATACGCGTTAATTAAGTTACTGACCTCACCTGGATAAATTAAAACTGCAGAGACACTCACTCGACTGAGCTTCATGAGCAGAAACCAACGTCCACAATCGAGATTGCTTGCTCACCTAATGACAGCGTAGTGAACCTTACATCATTTTATGACGCCAAACACGCTAGCGTCATTATCCTCTCTTCCTGCTTTATGAAATATCTAATTTACATTAAATGACCATCGGGTACCTTACAACGTGTTAGAAAACTATAATAATAATAATAATAATAATAATAATAATAATAATAATAATAATAATAATAATAATAAAACTCAAATACAACTCTGGCCCTCCGCTCGGGGTTGTTTAAACCCTCGGTAAGTTTTTATTTTTCACTACGATCTGTTATACCTAATTATATTCACCTGACTTTCTCTCCACGTATTTCGCTGAAAACTATTATTAAAAACATTTATTTTTCTGCGAACATCATGCTAGTTGAGATAAAACTTACCAAAATGGTTTTATTATATAAGTCATTGCAGATACAAGGAGAGTAGGGGAACATAAAGTGATCAAATATTTTAAGGTCTGGTCGTTATGTTATACATTGAAGTTCCGTTCTTTGAATAATCAGGATGAAAAACATATAATGTGCTCCATTCACATGACTTTCTCTACTACTCTGCAATAAATTATTGTTAAAAAACTTATTCTTCTATTTACTTAATGCTATTCAAGAAAAAAAAATCGCAAAAGGGTCTTATTACTTGCTTCCTCGTAAGTAGACGGGAAATAAGAAGAACCATAGGCGAAAGCAAGAGGCCAGCCTTTTAAGATCTGGTTGCTATGTAATTGAAGTTCTTTTGTTTGTATGGACGATTTTAATCAAAATCGTTAGAATCATTTCTGAGAAAATAAAAAAATTTCGAAATTGTTTCCATAGTTGAGGGGGGGATTTTCTTGAAAATCTTCGTGTCCCATCCTTGGAAGATATTGAACTTAAATACCAAGTTTGGAAAACATCTGAAGTGTTACACTCACATGACTTTCTGTAGCTGCTCTACAAATAGAAAATATTCTTCTTCTTTCTATACAATGCTGATTGAGATTAACATTAGCAGAATGTGCTTAGTTCCTTATAAGTAGAAGGGATTTGCTGTGCTTAAAATGACAGTCAAATGTTTTAAAAGCCATCGTTATGCGATTGTCATTGTCTTTACTCTGCCACAAGTAGAACGGACACTTATTGCCTGAGAAAGATATAAGTACTTTACAATTGAAGCTAATAACAAGGAAGATCTCAAAAACGGTGAACTCCACGAAAAAAAAAAAAGATGAATATAACGAACTGTGTATTTTTAACAATCTACATTTTTTGTGAAGTAAATTTCAGTCTATCTCTTATGGTTTACTAGTTATACACAATTCAGGTCTTCAGAAGATATTGCCAGAAAATTCAATATATGCATTTTATTTGTGATAGAAATGGCTTTAATATGTGGTATTTTAATCAAAATTGTTAGAGCCATTTTGAAGTAAAACAAAATTTTCGGAACTTTCTCCATGTAAAGGAAAATCTTGAAAATCTTCATGTCGTATCCTAGGAAGATACCAAACTTAAGTATCAATTTAACCGTCTTTTCGTTTTTGAACTACTATCCAAAGACACACACACACACACACACACACACACACACACACATACACTCACTCACACGGACCTTTTTCTGAAAATGCTTTTTTAGTTTCAGGGGGACACAAAACTTTTTGGGTGCATTACAATATCTTCTCTATACACTGTACATAGTACGTGTAGAGAAAGTAAATAATCTGCTTTGTCCCATTCACATGACATTCTGAACATATCAGCAAGAAAGTATTGTTATAAAGCGTTTGCTTCTTTTTATTTCATGCTAATCGAAACAAATAGCAGAAATAGTCTTATTACTTGCTTCTATGCAAGTAGAAGGGAAATAAGGGAGTAACATAGGTTAAAATGATAGTCAAAAGCTGGTTGCTATGTGACTGAGATTGCTTTGTTTGTATGGACAGGAGTTGCCAATTCCCGTATGAGAAAAGTATAAGTTTTTTAAAGTTGAAAACAAAAACAAGGAATATCTAAAAAATCTGATGTGTTACACTCACATGCCTATCTCTAGCCGTTCTACAAACTTCTTACATAAGATATTCTTCTTTCTGCACCATGTTAATCGAGGTATTCAGCATAATGTTCTTATTACTTAGTTCCTTATAAGTAGGAACAAAATAAGGGAATACACTAGGCTAAATCGATAGTCAAATGTTTTAAAAGCTGTCGTTATGCGATTGTCATTACACATCACTTCTTTTCTTGTCCAGAAGTAGAACAAAAGAAAAACGGACACTCTCTTCTGAGAAAAGTATAGGTACTTCACAATTGAAAATAATAACAGTGAATACCTCGAAAACGGCAAGCTCCTCAAAAACAATGTGTATGACGTAAATTGTGTAATTTAACAAGGCCTACATTTTTTGTATAGTAATTTTTTATCTATCTCTTACGGTTTGTTAGTTATGCCAAATTAAGCAAAATTCATCCAGAATAAACATGTCCTTAGAAGCTATTCCCAGAAAATTCAAGATATATATTTTGTTTGTCAGGTAAATATCTTTAATATACGCTATTTTAATCAAAATCGTTATAGCCATTTTTAAGAAAATCAAAATTTTCCAAAAAACGCTCCATCTAAAGGGTAGTTTGGGGTAAGGGGATTTTTCTCAAAATCTTCGTGTCGCATCCCTGGAAGATACTAAACTTAAATACCAAGTTGGATATTTTAGCTACTTTTCGTTTTTGAGTTATCGTGTTCACAGACACACGGACCCACGGACACACACACACACACTCACACACACACACACACGGACCTTTTTCTGGAAATGCTTTTTTTGGATTCAGGGGGTTCTAAAACATGTATTTCCGGTAAATCTCGACATCGAATTTTTGGGTGGAATGCAATACTTCTCTATCCCTATGTACATTGTGCATACGGGGCAAGAGAAAGTAAAAACGATCCACTCCAACAAAAAAAATCTGATGTGTTCCATTCACATGACTTTCTCTATATCTCTGTAAATTATTATTGTTAATAAGCTTATCCTTTATTTATTTCATGCTAATCGAGAAAAATTAGCAGAAATAGTCTTATTTCTTGCTTTATTGTAAGTAGAAGCGAAATAAGGGAGTACCATAGGTTAAAGTGGAAGCCAAAAGCTGGTTACTATGTGACTGATGTTCCTTTGTTTGTATGGACAGGAGTTGACAAATTCCTGTATGAGAAAAGTATGTTTTTCAAAACTGAAGCCAAGAAAAAGGAATATCTCAAAAACGATCAACTCCAGGAAAAAAATTGTATATAACATAAATTGTGTGTTTTAACGTGCTCTACATTTTTTGCGGGTTAAGTTTTTGTCCATCTCTTACGGTTTATTGGTTATGAAAAATTCATCCAGAATAAAGTAGTCTTCAGAGGCTATTCCCAGAAAATTCAAAATATACATTTTATTTGTTACGTAAATAACTTTAATATACGATATTTTAATCAAAATCGTTAGAGCCATTTTTGAGAAAATCAAAATTTTCGAAAAAAGTTCCATGTAAAGGGTAGTTTGGGGTGGGGGGATTTTTCTCAAAATCTTCGTGTCGCATCCCTGGAAGATACTAAACTTAAATACCAAGTTTGGTATTTTACCGACTTTTCGTTTTTGATTTATCGTGTTCACAGACACACGGACACACGGACACACACACACACACACACACACACACACTCACACACACACGGACCTTTTTGTGAAAATACTTTTTTTTTTGATATTGGGGACCCTAAAACATATATTTCCGGTGGAGTCTCGGTATCGAATTTTTGGTGGAGTGCAATACTTTCTCTATACACTATGTACATAGTGCGTATGGAGTAAATAAAAATGTATGTAACATAAAAGGTGTGTTTTAGCAAGCTCTACGTTCTCTAGTAAGTACGTGTCTATCTCCTACAGTTTGCCAGTTATGCAAAATTCCGTAAAATTCATCCAATCGAATGTTCCCAAAAATGTTCCATGTAAAGTGCAGTTTGGGTATATTTTTCACACACACACAGAGACATACACACATTCTCACACACACACACACACACACACACACACACACACACACACACCGCGCATTTTATTAGAACATTATTTTTATTTATGGGTGCTCAAAACATATGTTTCTAGTGAGACATCACTATCCAAATTTTGGACGGAATGTAATACCATTTCTAGCTATTAGGTATATTTACTGACAGAGAACTAAACAACATTTAAATGAAAACATTCTTAGAGAATCCAACTTAATGAGTTAGAAGCCCTAAATTGTAATTTTTTATTTTAGCCCTCACCCCCTTACTGGCCTCTCACTGCAGCACATATTTCAGTTTATAGTTTAACTATAGCTCTACCAGAACTATAATAATATCCATTCTAAACACTTAAATCATCTTCTACTTAGTCCCGTCTAATATTCAAGAAAATAGTTGTTTTCTGCTGAAAAAGAGTACTCCAAACTAAAGTAAAAAACTACTTAAGACCATTTTAAAGTAATGATGCATAATCAGTATCGGTAAACGTATAAGGGAAATGAACGAAGTTAATTTTTTTTAAATTTGGGGAATAATACAAAATTAATTTTATATTGAGAAAAACTAAAATGCTTCCAAGAACACCTAGGCATACTGAGATGAAAGAAAGGTCCCAATTTGAGTCTTATGTTATTTAATGACTTCCTGCAATGTTTTCAAAAATAGGAAATTGTCTTCTAATTCCAATCAAAGTTTTGTCAGTGATTAAATGCATGCTTACAAGAAGAAAGCTAAGGATGTCTCACCTGATTTTCAGAGTGCAAAATTTCGAAATTATTTTCGTTAGTATACACAAAGATATCATAATTGCCATCATTATAAGTAGAGCCCGGATTTTTATGTAATTACATAATTTAAATCCTGCACAATATTTCACTATGAAGTAAACTTGATGGCAAATTACGTCATTTGAGACTATCTTACAAATTTTTGCTTTACATTTCTTTTACATACTTTGCAAATTTCTACACATTTTAACGATGTTACATAAAACGTACATATTTTCTGGGTTTCGTTATAATTTTATTATTTTTTAAGAAATATTGTAATCACATTATAAACTACAGTTTTCACAAGTTTTGCAGAAAGCAACAAAAATCAATCTGCGAAGTGGGATGCGAATTAAATTAAGAATGCGATAATAACCGCCTCGCCTCGTTCTGATTGTTGTCCGTTTATATCATAGCAGATGTCGCTCGACAATGTTGGCCGGCAACGCAGTGGGCTCTGACCCTCTATTAGCTTGTCGTTCCGCCGCCAGTGTGCAAGCGGCCCCACTGACAGCTTGCTGTCATTTCGTAAACAGCAGGAACACCCCTACTTTTTTACTCCTCTTCTACTGTCATCTTTCTTTTCATTGACCTGACAAGACCGACTGACAACGGAAACAGCGGGTCCGTAAGGCCAGAGCCATTGGCCTGAAACCTCGAGCCGATATGGCTCGCACAGGCGCCTCCTCTAAGGAGGTCCGGTCCTCTGCGGACAGCCGTAGGGCAACCGCACCTACCCGTACCAGTAACGATGGGCAACAGCCAAGCACCAGTCAACCTACTCCCTTCCCAGAGACGGCCGAACCTTCGCGCAAGCGAAGCAGGACGTCTACTGGCGGCAGCAACAGGCGTAAGCCATCTTCGCCTCACCGCCTCGTAGCGGCTGAGAGTGTGTCCACCAGTCAGGACCCCACCAGTCCTTACATCATCCCTATGCCCGACTCCGACACCGACGTCGAGCCTGACGGGCCATGAATAATTGTCCACGCAGGGGGCCGCAGCAGCGGTCGTTCCTCCCCCAACCCAACCACACCACCACAGGGAATTAACCAACCCCCAACCCAAGGGGGGCGCAAAATCCCGCCTATAGTTGCCGACGCTTTCCGCAACCACGTTGTGGTGATGAGAAAGCTGGCAACGAAGCTCAGGGGCCCCTTCGAGGCCCGGCGGAAGCTAAAGAAAGTCCACCTCCATACCTCCTTGGAAAGGGATTTTGAGGCAGCGAAGGCTGTATTACGGGACGAACAAATCCCGTTCTACAGCTACTCGCTGCGGCGGCCCTACGTGGAGCGTAGGATAATACGGGGCCTTGACTCCGACTGCACCCCTGAGGATGTCAAGGCGGCCCTTCAGGACGAGCATAACATTACCCCTACCTCCGTGGCACGCCTCAGTAAGACGGTGGCAACAGACGACGGCACTCAGCGAGTGCCTATGCCCTTATTCCTGGTCGTGGTACCAAGGGAACGCGCCCATACAGTCCAGCCGATAGACGCTGTCCGTCGGCTTATATTCACCGTCGTGCGTATCGAAAGATACCACGGCAAAGTGCCATAGATGCATGGGCTTCAATCACTTTAGCAGTGTGTGCGAGCGTAAGAACTGTGATGAGGCGCACGTGGGCTCATACAAAGGCTGTAAGGTGCTGAAGCGCCTCGTTGAGAGCCACCGCGGAGGCCCCCAGGAGCCAGCTAATGTGCGCCCTGGGGTGTCCTTCTCCTCGGCACTAAACCGCGCTGAGGGAACGCTGCGCGCCGCAGAGGCAGCAGCAACTCCCACCCCCGCAAACACTGCAGAGATTGTGCCAGCTCCGTCCTCGACGGAGACCCCAACCCCCAAGCTGGTTCGTCTACGTCGACGGAGGAAGCCGCCCCGACGCCCTCGGCAGATGACCCACGCCGGACTTCCTCAAAAAAGAAGTCCAAGAAGAGAGGAAAGAAGAACCGCCGGGCGCCCGGCCAGTCGGGCCAATCAGAGGCTCCCACCTCTGAGAGACCGAGGCCACGCCCCCAGCACCACAGCAGCTACCAGTTGCGGAAGCTCCAGCAGCTCCCGCCACAGTGCCGACTCCAGCAGCGAAGGCCCCAGCGGAAACCCCGCCGATAGCTCCCGCTGCACCTATCACTACAGCGGCTTCCTCGGCCTTTACAGCGGCCATCCCACAGGCGGACCTGGATGAACTTCAGGACCTAGCCCTGTGCTTCGGTGACCTTCTAAGTAATCCTACCTATACTGCCAAACATCAAGTTGCAGTACAGTGACCCCAAACTCTCCCCCCCTCCAGAAACACACCCTGTTCCTCTAAACTTTGGAGCAGTTGTACCCGGGTTCCGCTAAGTAATGGCCTCTAGATTCGTTCGGAGACCATTGCGACTCGCGTACTGGAACGCGAACGGCATCCGGGGACAACGCCCAGGCGTCCTTGAGTATGTACAATCCTACGGAATTGACATCCTGATGGTTTGCGAAACCCATCTGGATGCTGTTACTGACTTCTCGCTGACTAGTTGCGTCACCCATCGGTCCGATCGGGTCGGCCGACAGTGTGGCGGTACAGCTATCTTCATTAAGAACCACATAACCCATACTCCTGTCCAACTCCCAGCACGACAGCACGTGGAGGCCTGTGCAATCTGGCTTGACGTTGGCGGGCTCGACGCGCTGCTGATAGCTGCATATGACCCACCAAACCACCGCTTCCATGAAGCGGACCACACCACCCTACTGAACCTTCACCCAGTGGTATGCATCGCAGGAGATCTCAACCTGAAACATGCCCTCTGGCATAGCCGCACCAACAACCCCCGAGGCCGCGGGCTCTACCGCCTCATCAGCGGCAACCCCGCCCTTGTTGCGCACGGACCGAGAGGACCTACGTGTCATCCGGCTCGCGGCAGACCGGATGTTCTTGACATCATAATCACCAAGAACATACCATTTCATCTAGACCTCTCGGCGGTCAACGAGTTGGACTCCGACCTTGACCCTGTCGTGGTGGACACAACAGAGACTGTATCAGCTCTGGTAACACCAGACTGGATAAATAAGATCGACTGGGACGCAGCCGTCCTAGACCTAAACCAAACCGTGGACCCGCGACCGCGCATCGATTCCATCGAAGCGCTGGAAGCGGCAGCCATGGCCTTCTCCCGACAACTCCTGAATGTGGTACGCGCGCATACCTACCGCATCCCATCTAATAAACCTAACCCGAGAACCATACCTAATGAGCTCCTCAGCTGCTAAAAGCCAAGGCAACCGTACGGAAGCTATGGCAGCGCTTCCGCTATCCCAGGATCCAAGTTGTGTACCAGCGGTTCAAACCCCTGGAAAGGCGCCTGCTTCGCTCGCACCGCAAAGCGGCCTGGGAACACACAATGGCAAATGTAAACCTGGAAGAGAAACAACCCTGGAGGATCATCCGATTCCTCAGGAAAGACAAATGTCAGTTTCAGCATCCCATCCATGGCACCCGTTGGACACTCTCTTTTGAGCCCCAGGATAAAGCCACGGATTTCGCAGATTATCTGGAGTCTCAATTCGAACCCCGCGAAGACCCCCAGGACGAGGACTTTACTGAGCTCGTGGAAGCGACGGTAGACTATCTCTACGAGGAGCCCCCGCCGCCCCACGATGAGATCCATATTCCTTTAGTCACCCCGAAATAGGTGGCTTCCCAACTCAACAACCTAAAGCCTAACAAAGCCCCTGGACATGACGGCGTCACGGCGCCTATGCTCCAGCACCTACCCCGAAAGCCCGTAATCCACCTGACGCGGATTTACAATGCATGCCTACACCTACGTCACTTTCCAACGTGTTGGAAGGAGGCGAGGGTAGTATGCATTTTGAAACCCGGCAAGGACCCGGTCTTCCCATCAAGCTATAGATCTATTAGCTTACTTCCGATCATCTCGAAAGTATTCTAGCGGATACCCCTACCTCGCCTCACCCCTCTCTTCGAGGAGAGACTCCTACTCCCGGATCACCAGTTTGGTTTCCGTACTGGACATTCCACAACCCTGCAGTTGCTGCGACTGGCTGAGAAGGCTGCCCTGGGCTTCCAGGACAACTTCAAAACAGTCGCGGTGTTCTTGGACGTGGAAAAGGCCTTCGCCACCACGTGGCATCAGGGACAAGAACGCAGAAATCCCTCTCCCCTACCTTCACCTGCTTAGTAGCTTCCTTCGGGACCGCATTTTCAGGGTGAGGGTGGAGGGGAGGCATTCCATAGTCAGACCCATAGCGGCGAGAGTGCCGGAAGGCAGCGTGCTGTCGCCGTTACGCTTTGCCGCCTACATGTCCGACTTCCCCACAGAACCCAGTACACTTACGTGCCAGTATGCCGACGATGTCCTCATAATGGCACGTAACAAGAACGCCCGATACTGCTTCCCCCGCTACAGAGGCAGCTCCAGGCCATAGGCAGATGGAGTGAACAGTGGCGGATGGCCATCAGCCCGCAGAAGAGCTCAGCTCTACTGCTGGCTAAAGTCCGTGGCTGGCGGCCGGAGAGGTCGCTGAGGTTGCGGCGGCGGCGGATCACCTGGGTCCGCACCGCCAAATACCTTGGAGTCCTCCTCGACCGCGGCCTTACTTTCACTCCACATGTCAGGGAGAAGGTCGGTATGGGACACGCTGCCCTACGGCAGCTGTTTCCCATCTTCCGCTCCGCCATGCCTACACACCTAAAACTACGGCTGTACCGCGCGGTCATCCCGCCCCTGATGCTGTACGGCTGCGAGGTCTGGGGTTCGGTGGCTCGTTCCACCATCCGCAGACTGCAGACCGTGCAGAACAGGGCATTGAGGATGATATATGGCACAGACCGTAGATTCCCGTTCCATATTCTCCATTCCCACTCCGGAATCCCTTACATAGTGGACGTTGTGTGAGAAAGAGCTCGCACAATATACACTAAACTTGCTCCTCACCCAAATCCTCAGGTGAACACTCTCGGTCTTTAGGAACACACGCTGCCTAGGAGACGCGTAAGCTACCGCCTTCCCAAGGACGCCTTGGGATGGTAGTTTTTCGGCCGCCTCTCCCTTCTTAACAGTACTACCCGCCAAGTTAAGCAGCATCGGGCCGGGTCTCAACTCGGACGGGTGACCGTCCAGTTGTACTCCGACCAGATCTGCAACACTGGCTTTCCGCCACCCCGTACCTACATCCTTTCAGTTCTCCCCGCTAGCCGGCACTGCTTTCCTTGACAGCCCGCAAGCGGCTGGCCAAGTTAAGCAGCATCGGGCCTGGTCCCTCTCTGGGTGGGTGCCCACTCCGGTAGGTAAGCCAGTCCGCGCCGGCTGCACAGAGGGAAACACCCTGCCCACATTACTTCGACACAGACATAAACGCTTGCACAAGACTACATCTTTTATATCACACGGGTAAATCCGCGAGAAAAGCGGATAGGTACCGTGGTGATTTGCCCCCGCCCGAGTACACTCGGGCGACTAGTTCCTGCTCCTGGCTCCCGTTGGCCTTCAGTGTCACGTTTCTAGTAGCGCTTTGGGCATTTACAAGGACAGGAGAAATTGATTGTTACCATTGTCGCGGTAGTCGCATTTTGTAACATAATAGCTGCGAGGAAACAAAGTAAGCCGCTGGACAACCATCAAAATATAGCAAGGCGATAATACTGCAGTTTTTTGCATGTCTTAATAAAATGACACCCATTGCGTCCTCCCTTTTCTGCAAGTTGAATTCATGGGTGAAATTAGATAGCGCATTTACAACCGACGGAAAAATAATAGTCCGTCAAGCATGCGGTAAAAGAATTGGCTGTTACATGAAATCTCAATTGGAACAACATATCAAGAGTGTTCTTCACATACGCAACAAATACCTACAGTCTTCTAGAAAGCAAGTTCTGTTGACACGAATGCAACAGGAACCGTCCGGAAATTATTTTATTAAAGACCTGTGCAGTGCAATGGTTGCAGCTAATATTCCGTGGCATAAACTTCAAATTCCTCAATTTCGGTCCTTTCTAGAAAAATATTGCAAGAAGGTTATTCCTGACGAATCTACGCTAAGGAAAAAGTATCTTCATGTGTGTTATGAAGATGCAGTTGCTCATATACGGAATAAAATTGGAAACTCCTGTATTTGGTTTGCCGTCGATGAAGCTACAGATGACGGGCCAGTACATAGCAAATTTAGAAGTAGGTAAACTAGATTCCGAAAGTCCAGCTAAACCATTTCTAATCTGTTGCAAGGTGTTAGAACAAACAAATCATTGTACAATTGCAAGATTCGCAAATGATGGGATGAAGATTCTGTGGCCAGAGAGTGTGTGTGAGGAAAAGGTTTTAATTATGTATTCAGATGCCGTAGCGTACATGATTAAAGCTGCTACTGCTCTACCCAAATGTACTTCACTTCACCTGCTTGGTCCATACATTGCAACGTGTTGCTGAAGAAGTAAGAAGACATTTTCTCTGAGTGAATAAATTGATAACGGCAACAGAAAAGGACTTCGTGAAAACACCGCACAGAATTCAGTGCCATAAAAATCATCTCCAACATGTCCCTTTACCTCCTGAGCCAGTACTTAAAAGATAGAGTACGTGGTTAGAAGCTGTGAACTTATACTGTGAACATTTTGAAGGAGTCCAGTCAGTGGTGAACATGTTCTCTTCAGAAGTAGCTGCTTCCATACGTGAATCTCAGGACATCTTTAATGATCCGAAAGTGGCAATCTCCTATGTTTACATCAAAAGTAACTTCGGCTGGTTGCCTAGCAACATCAAGCAGTTGGTAACATCGGGTTCCCTTCTTCACAAATCTATGGATTTAATGGCACGTGCATCACCGAAGCTTAGTGTAGTTGCAGGAGATGTAGGAAAGAAGGTAGGTGAAAAATTCAAAGTTGTGCTAAACAGGAGTTCAGGGTACTCTACGCTTGTGTCCGTGGTGACAGTGTCGATTTACCAAAACATTTCTCTGCAAATCACATTCCTATGCTAAAATATGCTCCTGTTACTTCGTGTGACGTGGAGAGAAGCTTCTCTGCATATAGAAACATTTTATCCGATAGGAGACAAACAATGACCCCTGAAAATATGGAAAAGAAGCTAAAGGCTCAAAATGAAAATGCCTGGTTGATCATTATATGCTAAAAGATAGTAAACTGAAAATGTATCCCTATTATAAAATCTAATTATTTTGAATTGGTTGTTTCACTCATTGATAAATTGGTTCAGTATTTAAAAATTCCTTTACCGTCTGAAATGTTAGTAAAATAATTATGTGAAATGAGTAATTTTAATAAATATAATCTAAAACACACACACACATATATTTCTTATTTCGTAATTACCTACCTGAAAATAAATTTTAGGTAAGTTCTGCATAAAACAAAACATTTTCCCTATAATTAATTCTATATTTAGTCTAAATTTTAACTCATTGTAATTCATTTACGTACTTACAAACCCATCAAATTACAAAATTCTGGGTAGGTTGCAGTCTGCATTTCGATTTGAGATGGTAAACTTATCATTTAGAATATTACATCATTTTACATATTTTGTTGATATTACATATTTTTATGTTTTTGTTATATAAATATATTTCGCACCTTGATACTGTATAAAAATCCGGGCTCTAGTAATAAGCTATCTGCTTATCGCAGTGACTGCTTACCAAGCAGTAGGCTCGGGTTCGATTCCTGGTATAGAGAGAGGATTTTCTCCTGCCTGGAGACCTGATCCGGGGTTCACTAAGCCTCGTGCTGTCCTGGGGGCTTGTAACCGGCCGGGAGGGGCACTGGGTGCTAACCACACACTTACCTCCAGTACTGTGCTCCCGAGTTTAGTTTTAGTTTATAACCTTATTTGGGTGACGTATTTCTTTACCCATAGGAAGGCTTATAATGAATGAGTATATGTCGCTAGTAATGCGATTTCATTTAACTTATTCTGTCATCCGGCTTTGTATTCTTCACAATTTTATCAATTGTCCACTTATCTATGCGTAACCCACTACTTGTCATGTTTTAAGCGTATTTGCAGTCTTATGCAGATTTAAACGATGTTCTCCATATTGCATATCTATTTTAATTAGAGAAAGCATTGCATTTTGTCCAGAAGTTTGATGCCGAGTTTGACCGAAAATATATATTTTAAGACTTTCTGAATAAAAAAGAAAAGTTATATGCAGGTCTTCGTTTGTGTTTGAGAGCAGCGTAACTCAAAAACGGAAACTTCGGTTACGAAATAAACTTCAGTTCGGCATCTTTTAAGGATTTAACGAGAAAATTCTAAGAAAAAAGTTCTCCACCTCAAATTGCCCTTTATATGGAAACATTTTCGTTTGTTTTCTCTCTCTCAAAAGTGCTTCACACAATAGCTATTAAAGTACCAACTGTTTAAGATATGTGTGAAAAAAATGTGTATCTTGAATTTTCTAGAAACATTGTGAATAGGTATGATCCGTAAACTCCTCTTCATTCCGTAAAATGCAAGAAAAAACTTAAACTATCCTCTTAAATCACATTATTTATGTCAAATAAAGCTTTTACATGACCTTAATCCTTTTCGGATTAACGCCCATAACTGTTATTGGTTTGAATGTTCATATTACATTTTTAAGTAATAATTAATATTCTTTTCACTACAAAATTAAGTAAGAAGCAAAGTATTTGTAATCATTCCTCAAATTTGCTATAGTTTAAGTGTAAGTATATATTAAACGCTTCATAAAAGCCAATACATTCCATAAAAGTATGCATTACACCTTCTGTAGTGCCAATTTTGTTTCGCCGAAGACATGAAATTAATTTTAAATTTAATTTAAACATTACTTAGACTTAATTTAAAGCTATATAATAGTCATTTAATTAATAAAATATAGTATTCTGGCGTATTAAACCAAGACTGTCAAACGAGAGACAAGTGTGTAAGGCCACTATGAATATGTAACCTTGTGGCATATGCTCTGATAATGTAAAATCTGCCTAAAAAGGCACTGACATACATATAATTGTGTGTTATATAAAAATTCTGCTAACATAAATATTTACCATAGCAGTTAAAATCTGGTTTCAACATAGTATGACGTATTTGCCCCTCCTCCCTTTAATTTTTCTCCACCCCTGTTTCTGATATCGGCACTTTCCACCCCGCATGCATCAAATCCAATCCCCTGCTCCCTCTATAACGTCCTGCCATGGAAACTCCATCCTCTGTAATCTATTTACTATAACCCGTTTTGCATCCGTTTCAAAGCAAATTTGCGTCATGATATATTATGTAGCATGCTGTTTACTGATGTAGTAGCGTAATCCGTGTTACTGAAGATGTACCAGTGTGATTCTGATGCGTGTAAATTTTCTAATTTGTATCAGTATGGCCTTTAGCGCCAGACTGTGAAGTTTATGACAGATTATATGAAGATATAACGCGATTTTGTCCCATTAGTCATATTAACGATTACATTGGTGAAACCTGTGAGTATGATATTGAAAACGTAATTTTAGACCGAAAATAAGCGTTCAAACCAACTACCCAATGTTGCAGATGACTTCACGGGATAGCAACCGAGTTAGAGTGGAACCAAAGAAATCCAACCTTTCGACCATCTTGACTCTGTGGTCCTCATCAGAGAACTGGCAAAAATATGTAAATAACGAATATCTATTTATAGCTTGGAGATATACTTGTAGCTGTGTTCAGCCGCAACCAATCAGACATGGCTTCTGGCACGAGATCTGCGCTCATATTCTCGCAGGCAGGCCGTGTCGTGGAGCGGTCTTCCGCCCAAGCGCAGACCATGCCCAATACTGCTTAACGTTCTTAATCTGTCATGAGGTCTATACGCAGCTTCCAGCGTGATTGCCTCTGCAGTCTGCTTCTGGTGTAGTATTGTGGTAATCCATCGACGTAGTGTCCACGCCCAATGCTGTTTAACTTCTCTTAGTACATATCTATTGATAGGTGTTCGCGCAGTCTTGTTCTCGCGATGTGTCCATCCATCACATCTAATGCTGCGAGAATCCTCAGATGGAGATGTGAAGGCCTAGATGCCCTGGTCCCTGTTAAACAAATTATCACGGATTCTCGTTTCAATGCTTTCCTTGATGTCGCGGTCCCAGTAATAACTATCGCTGTTTGATCCATGGCCATTTTCGGATTTTACCGGAAAAAGCAGTCAAATGTGGCGTTGATATTCTTGACATCTCTCTCCAATACACCCCTGAGTCGTAGATCATCCTTAACGGAGCACATCATGGTTCTAATCTAACTGGGCGGCATATGTATGGTACAGATGTTGTAACTATGCAGAATTCTGGCGAATTGGTTGGAAAGATTGCCGCTGTAAAGAATGTTTTCTTTCCCCACAACAGATAGGTCTTCCTTACCGTATTTTCCTTTAACCTTATTCATTGCTCTGCGAATATCCGCCATATGGTAACCATTCTATGTGGCGAGAAGATGGTTGATTTCTGACTGGAGACTATAAGAACCAGAATATTAAAGGCTCTATGAAATAATCTTGTTAAGACTCCTTGTTTTTGGGCAGGATGATGGTAACTGTGATTGTTGAGGTAAAGGTCTGTCTGTATACACTATGTCCTACGGATCCATCTTTGTTCCTGTAAGTCAAAGTGTCCAGGAAAGTTAGGGTGCCGTGGTAAAGTGGATATTTGTATGGATGCTATATAGGTGTTCCAGGAAGTGGTACAATATTACTGTAACCTAATTGGCCATCAGGATGATAGAACACAAACACCCATGTCACCAAGCACCAAAGCTAGACCGGCCGACATGTTTTGAAGTACCTAATAAGGTGCACTGTGAGCACAGTATGCCGAATTCTTAGCATGTGTCTTGTTTCTGCTGCTTCGAAAAAAGCACTGGAAAGTTTGGATTAACATTCCATTTCATCTGCTACCGATTCCGAAAATGTAATGAGTGACAGCTTGAACTTGTTGAGAAAAAAACTGTTTATTTGATGAAGGATAGGGGAGTACGATGGAAAGACCCCATAGGCACTGCAGATCAATCTCGCACTTAACTAATATTACGCTGACATGACCCCTGGGAGGACGGGTTTCTAACGATTCCAGAATAACACTAATCTTAACGCTAGAAGATCCCGCCTTCCTCAATCGCTCCAAGCACCGTCGTTCTGGTTCCGCCAATATGTACAATAGCTATGGGAGCATACGATAATTTTAATATCCGTAGGAGGTACCATCCTGGGAAACAGAATATTTTTTAACCGTTAATATAATGCGGTATTAATAATTGTAATGCTATACAATTTACGCTCTAAAATATATTTGCTATTGCAATCTATTATCATTATTATGTCATTTCGATGTTAATAGTACGTTTAATTAAGCAGATATTCTTACGAGTGATGCTTATTAGTTACAGAATTTCTCCTCCTTGGGTAAAACCAGGGTTTTGAATAATTTAACTCCACTGTGAACTGGCTGGTATAAATAAGTATGGTAGTACATTAGTTTCGAAATTGTGTTCTATTATTAAAATACGTGTCATTTCGATTGAAGAACATTAAAAGACGATACAGAGCTATCTCTAAGGCTTATATTTCATAGCTCTGAGTAGTAAAATCGTTTGTCTAAAATATACATAACTGGATTAAAAATCTAAAATTTTAAAATGTTGGTACGATACTTTCTTATTTTAAGGTTGGAAACCATGACTGCAATCCTAAAATATGTGAAGATGAAACCGAAGAAGGAAATAATGGGAATAGGAAATGATGCACAGCGAATTTGTGATAGAAGTGGCACCATTGACTTGACCCATTGGACAACCCCAGGATCCCCGGGTTCGAATCCGGAGCCTTCCAAAAGCGATCTTCACACGTTGCAAAGAATCATCTCGTTGGTTGTTTATTTACGAAATATTCTGTACGAAAGCTGACAGCTGACGAAGTCTTCATCGGGAATTTGCCAACAAACTGCTGTCGCTATTACAAAAAGCTCACTGAGTACGGCTTTCACCCAATGATATATTCCAATTAAGCGTGTTATTTCTTATATCAAAAATAGAATTTATGATAATTATTCTTCCGAATGTGGGCCAAGCTACTGAGATCCTCTTGTGTTTTACCGGAAAAGTGCAATTCAATTGGGGAATTTAATGTCTTGTCGGCCTGTTGTCATGGTAGCTCAGTTAATTACAGCAAACCAGATGGTCCGTGTTTCAAATCCCGGGAACGCATTGAATTTCTACCGTTCTAATCAAATGTATACATTATCAGTACAAATTGAGAGTGGCAGCGAATGTGACCTCATGCTCATATCCTTCATAAGCTTGAGTTTGTTGTGGCAGTCGAAAGAGATCCATTTGATGTGAGCAACATGCCTCTCAATTAATTGTAACAGTAACATAAGCTTCAAGTTAGAAATGAACATGCGGAAACGTTTTAATGTTATGACCTGAGTTTTGCCATTATCTGTGTAAGGTACATCAACTGTTTATTAAACGGAGCTTTGAGTTTCTGAGTGGACCACAAAACTTGCTCTTGTACGCCTTCTGGGTCCCGACCTCATTTGCATATTCATTTAATAAAAACAATACATAATGTTTGCCGCTGTTTTAAGGGAGATTAAACGTTCAAGAGGAAAAGAAAAGGAAGCATTTCAGTATGCCGTTCATATACCTTTTTTATTCACTTTTCTACAAAGTATTTTTAGAAAACCGTAATTTTTAAACCATTTCTTATTAATCAAGAAAAAGTTTCGTCGCACCTTTGCAGAGTCGTTGCAGGAATAAGAGGTACACAATGAGTTAGAGCGATAATCAGCTAGTTTAAAAAGCGGATCACTAATTGATAGCTTTCAGATTATATAGTTATTTTATATACTTTTTAAATTTGTTTCATTTATAGCCCCTTTTAACATCTAAGGTCATATTGGAAGCTTTGCATTACAAACTATTAGTAGGTTCTTTAAAATGGGTTTAAATCGTTTTATTTTCCTCAAACACACACATTCACTCTCAAATACATACTTCCAGAGAAGCATAGAGAATAATTCTGCCTAAAGAAAACTTCCCCGTCCCAGCCGGGAATCGAGCTCGGGACCTCCGGATGAGAAGTCAGCTTGCTGACCACTCGACCACGGAGGTAATCTTTATATGCTTTGTTAGCTTTTTTAATTTATTAGAACATGTTTAGGTATAATGATTTGAAATGTAGCAGTCCATTATTAATTTTTATTTCAAACAAGTAATAATAATCCTTCATGAACTGCTTAGCCTCGAGAAAAAAATAGCAACTTTTCACTTGAAAAAGAATAAATATTTTAAAATTCAAGCCAATGGCAAAGAATACCTCGGAAATAGTTAATGCCACTCAACTTTATTTTTTGTGCAGTTTGATTTTGGCTATCTCTTGTGGTACAGCAATTACACGAAGAGGACTTCATCTCTATTAGCAATATATACATCTTATTTTTCATGCGCATTTCACCAACATATTTATTTAAATAAAAGCTTATTATTTATTTTTGAAAAAAATCAATACTAGCGAAAAATGTCCACAAATGTAGTTTTTCATAAAACTATTCGTGCTGCATACTTAGCAGAAATGAACTTTAAATACAAAGTTTGGTGTCTGACTGACTTTTCGTTTTTGAGTTATGCAGACAGAAACCCTTCTTGTAATGATTTTGGATGTTGAATGTAGTATGGCTGGTGGCATAAAAAAGGCTTCTTTTAAGAAATTGGGCGCTTTAAAGTGCGACCGTTAATTAGCCTCGTCGTAATAAAGACTAATTCTATTAATTATCGAGATGTACACAAGTAAAGAAAGTTAACATTTATTAAATTGTATACATAGGAACCAAGAAGTCACTTGTTGAATTGAAAGCTACACAGAATCCTGACGCCAGACTGGAGAGAAGGGTGAAAAGTTGCCTCTTTTGTGTAAGTCACGTACGATTTGCTTACACTGCGGCAGTCCAGTTTAAAACCCACGAGGGGACTTCTGCTTTATATTCGTAGTATCATGTTATTATGACGTATTCTGGGAGATGATACATGAATGATGATGGAGTACCGGTGGAATGCGATGGCGGGGGAAACCGGAGTACCCGGAGAAAACCCGCCCAGCGCCGCTTTGTCCACCACAAATCTCACATGCGGTCACTTGGGATCAAATCCCGGCCGTCTAGGTGAGAGACGAGTGGTCTAACGCGCGGCCTCCCAGGAGGAAGGGATGAGATGAAAGATCCTAAGGGTTGTTACCAGAACAAACTAGCATTAGATCTGTCTTTCTTTGCTCCGTTTACTAAGTTTAATGTTTAAAGGGTTCTGACTCACCCACAACCTCACTGCAAGTCTCTTCTTCTGTCTGTTACAGATTGGACCTATCGACTTATTCTGGCTTTTTATTACTCATCGGTCTCGAAGGAAACTAAAAACTTAGTATATATTATGTCTTCACATTGCTGGAGTTCCATATTTGGTTGATGCATTATAGACCACATTATTCCTATAATGGAGCGTGATTAATAAATGTTTTCTATAGAAAAATTTAGAAAAGTAAGAGTTTAACGATTACTAATGTTTAACGCCAGTTCATACTGCATGCACATCATAGGTGTTAGACAATGTTGATAGGCATTCTTAAATAGTTGGCTTCAAATTATCGATACTCATAATATTAGCACTAAAAAGAACGCAAACAACAGCTACCAAGAATCATTGATATGTAGAAAAAAAAACAGTTGCAGTATAAATACCAAAACGAATGCACTTTACCTATGAATTAGTAACGTTCAATTTTATTCCTTTCCGTCATGTATTTAATGCTTTGAAATTCCTATACTTGCTGATGGTACATGAAATAAAATGATAATTGGGTTAGAAAATTTAGGAAGGAAAATGTTACGCCACCTCCTAGACCGGTTATGAAGACTGAGGAATATCGGATTAAATATAATCTCTTTTTATTTTTTTAAGGAGATTTAATTCCTACTTTATTTTAAATCGTTAGATGAGAGTATCAATCAGAACGTTTAAAAGCTTGAAATTATTCGCTATTCGCGAGTTTCATCAATTAAATAAAGAAATCGAATAGAAGGTAAAGCGATAAAAACTAAGGACGGAAAGAATCTCTCTGGCTGAATTTACACATGTACCTTTACTACCTCGGCACATACAAGTTAAAGAGGTAGCAGGGCTTCTATTTGAAATATAATATTTTGTATTTATACATTTTAGGGAAATTCATATGCCTAAAATCTGGAATAGGATGTATTCTCAAAAATTTTTTTGAATTTAAAAGAAAGCATATGCTTGGAAAAGGTTTTCACATAACGAATGGTTTCTTGAGGAAATGGAACACGTTGCAACTGGAACATAACTTTGGATCTAATTTTAAACTGCTATAAAATCCATTATATATCTTAAGAAATTGTTATGGGAGAAGAAAACGTTTTGACGGAATGAATTTATTACTTTCTATGGAAATATGTTCGTTATTTTTTATTTTATCAAATTTTGGCCAGAGCACAGATGTTTAAGGAAACTGTATGACACAAAGACCTATCATAAGAGATAAGATGAAAACTACTAAACAAAAAATATAGGGGCAGCTAGTTCAGGTGCACAAAAAAGTAAAAAAAAAGAAAATCTTATAAGTTCCATTCACATGACTTTAACTAGCTAATCCTCAAAACTTTTTCCTTAAAAATCTTTTATCTATATCATGCTAATCAAGATAAACTTTTAATTGTCAGTTTAATTGATTCAGTGTAAGTAGAAGAGAAATAAGGGAACACATTAGGCTAAGGTGATAATTAAATCTTTAAAAGCTATCGGTATGAGAAACCCAATGAAATTTGGTTTTAGAAATATTTCCTAGTAGAGTTTAAGCTTCTACAATTTACCTGTCATATGGTTTCTATAAAACGGCTTTCGCGTTTCATTTTTCTCTCAAATGCATTCAGTAAAAAAAAATAAATAAATAAAAAAAATAAAAATAAATATATAAAATAGCTTGCATATGCGACCAGTTAATTATGTATTCCGCATCGTGGACCCCACCAAGTCCACGTTGCTGGTTGTACTGGGTTGAGGAAGTTATGTGAGTGTCAATTCAGTTTGTTACTTTCTCTACCTGTACTATGTATATAGTGTATGGAGAAGATAAATAAATATTAAATAAAGTTCGATACCGAGATTTCACCGGAAATATATGTTTTGAAGCCCCCTGAATCTACACATATACACACAGACACACACACACACACACACAGGGACATTTCTAAAAATGTTTTTTTTTATTTAGGGAACCCAAAACATGTATTTCCGGTGAAATTTCGGTATCGAATTTGTGGGAGCAATAACATCTTCTCTACATACTATGTACATAGTACGTTTAGAGAAAGTAAAAATGATTCCTTACGGACTCAGGGGATCCAAACATATTTTCGTTGAAATGTCGACATAAAATTTTGGGTGGAGTACAATACCTTCTCTATTCACTAACTACATACGGGCTAGAGAAAGTATAAGCTAACATTTGCAAGTGCATTATACTAGACTGCAATAAGAGCAACATTATCACTACTTTCTCATCTTATTTATTTTAATATGATGCCAGAGAAAGTAAAAGTTAACATTTGGAAGTGCATTATACTAGACTGCAATAAGAGCAAAATTATCACTACTTTCTCATTTTATTTATTTTAATATGATGCTAGAGAAAGTATAAGCTAACATTTGCAAGTGCATTATACTAGACTGCAATAAGACCAACATTATCACTACTTTCTCATCTTATTTATTTTAATATGATGCTAGAGAAAGTAAAAGTTAACATTTGGAAGTGCATTATACTAGACTGCAATAAGAGCAACATTATCACTACTTTCTCATTTTATTTATTTTAATATGATGCTAGAGAAAGTAAAAGTTAACATTTGGAACTGCATTATAACTGCATTATACTAGACTGCAATAAGAGCAACATTGTCACTACATTCTCATCTTATTTATTTTAATATGATGCTAGAGAAAGTAAAAGTTAACATTTGGAAGTGCATTATACTAGACTGCAATAAGAGCAACATTGTCACTACATTCTCATCTTATTTATTTTAATATGATGCTAGAGAAAGTAAAAGTTAACATTTGGAACTGCATTATAACTGCATTATACTAGACTGCAATAAGAGCAACATTATCAATACGTTCTCATCTTATTTATTTTAATATGATGCTAGAGAAAGTAAAAGTTAACATTTGCAAGTACAGTATACTAGACTGCAATAAGAGCAACATTATCACTACTTTCTCATCTTATTTATTTTAATGTGATGCTAGAGAAAGTAAAAGTTAACATTTGGAACTGCAGTATAAGAGCAACATTGTCACTACATTCTCATCTTATTTATTTTAATATGATGCTAGAGAAAGTAAAAGTTAACATTTGGAACTGCATTATAACTGCATTATACTAGACTGCAATAAGAGCAACATTATCACTACGTTCTCATCTTATTTATTTTAATATGATGCTAGAGAAAGTAAAAGTTAACATTTGGAACTGCATTATAACTGCATTATACTAGACTGCAATAAGAGCAACATTATCACTACGTTGTCATCTTATTTATTTTAATATGATGCTAGAGAAAGTAAAAGTTAACATTTGGAACTGCAGTATACTAGACTGCAATAAGAGCAACATTATCACTACTTTCTCATCTTATTTATTTTAATATGATGCTAGAGAAAGTAAAAGTTAACATTTGGAACTGCAGTATACTAGACTGCAATAAGAGCAACATTATCACTACTTTCTCATCTTATTTATTTTAATATGACGCTAGAGAAAGTAAAAGTTAACATTTGGAACTGCAGTATACTAGACTGCAATAAGAGCAACATTGTCACTACATTCTCATCTTATTTATTTTAAAATGATGCTAACACACAAGTAGACGTTAACAACCACAGAGTCTATTATGTTCGAAAGCATAGTTAATTCTTTACATTATCATAAAACTCAAAAGTTAAGAAAATATGTAATATTCATATGTAATATTCTTAAATCTGTATATAGACAAAACATTTGAGAGCATTTTGGTAATATGGGAACATAAGAAATATTGTGATATTAACAAATCAGATTTTAATATTTTCTTTTGATCTATAAAAATAAATATTTAATTTATTATTGGATGGTTTACATACAACAGTCATGAAATAAATATGCAGTTGTATTAAAATTAAGTCTATGTGCCAATGCATTTTATGCAGAATGGAGATAGTAGTGCAAGAAGGCAGGATAACTGTAATTCAGAATTATAGTTTAGTTTACATTTTGTAATACAAATTTTAGCTTGAGTTAATAAGGTTGTAGGTTCTTTGTTACACAAGTAAATGAAATATCACTTACATTGGTATAGAAGCTCTCTAGCTATCAATCTACCGATTGCAGATGGTTTTCCGAACCGCGGGCCAGTGCATCAGGCCACTAGCTATCAATCGGTAGGTATTGCAGATAGTTTTCCAAACCGCGGGCCAGTGCATCAGACCACTAGCTATCAATCGGTAGGTATTGCAGATAGTTTTCCGAACCGCGGGCCAGTGCATCAGGCCACCAGCTATCAATCGGTAGGTATTGCAGATAGTTTTCCGAACCGCGGGCCAGTGCATCAGGCCACTAGCTATCAATCGGTAGGTATTGCAGATGGTTTTCCGAACCGCGGGCCAGTGCATCAGGCCACTAGCTATCAATCGGTAGGTATTGCAGATGGTTTTCCGAACCGCCAGTGCATCAGGCCACTAGCTATCAATCGGTAGGTATTGCAGATGGTTTTCCGAACCGCCAGTGCATCAGGCCACTAGCTATCAATCGGTAGGTATTGCAGATGGTTTTCTGAACCGCGGACCAGTGCATCAGGCCACTAGCTATCAATCGGTAGGTATTGTAGATGGTTTTCCGAACCGCGGGCCAGTGCATCAGGCCACTAGCTATCAATCGGTAGGTATTGCAGATAGTTTTCCGAACCGCGGGCCAGTGCATCAGGCCACTAGCTATCAATCGGTAGGTATTGCAGATGGTTTTCCGAACCGCGGGCCAGTGCATCAGGCCACTAGCTCAACAGAATGCTAATGCATGTTCACTTACACTTAAAATACTCATCTTCATGGAGTGAGACATGGCAAATCCGCAGGAGCTAGCGCCAATCTCGGTTAGTGAAGTGTTTCTTTTATCCTAAAAGCACAAATATTATAAATTAATTTGTTTGGTCCCTGGTTTCAATGAGTAGTCATTTCTAAGGAAAATGTTACCGTTATTAATGCCAGCCCACATGGACACGCTCGCTAGCAGCAGTCCTCAACTGTTTCTGGTATTGTATCTGTATCCGCGTCAGAATGTATCTACAAAAAGACAGGCATAACAAGAAATAGCGGACAAAAAAAAAAAAAAAAAAAAAAAAGAAAGAAGTGTTGCAGCAAGGGATTAAAGCCCAAAATACCCTGTTAAAACTGACGGTTAATGTTCAAATGGAATGGATTTTTCCGTAGTCTTTTAAATAAATAAAATCACATAGTTTCTTCAACAATATTATTATTGTTCCACTGAAAGGTTGTAATGGAGTTTTTAAATAGCTACAATTCCCTGAGATGGGAAATCTGAGGGAAGTTACATTTGTCGTTCTTTTCGCATCTAAGAATATGTATGTCTGTTAGCCTTTACACAAAACGTTTTGCCTGGATTAGCTAATGGCTTCATTACTGATCATAACTATTTCCTAGTGCTTTTTCATGCAAATAAACTAAATGATGGAGGTGTGGTGCTATATGGTCTCACAAAGGGAAGAAATGCTGCTCAGAAACTTACATGGAAAACATAAGCTTAAGCTTCAAGCATTTTAATTATATAGAGTACTACTAATTTAACTTGTGAACATTTTTGTTCTCGGAGCAGGATTTTTATATATGAATATCCAAGTGTGTTGGGTGTGGCTAAGATGATGGGTGAGAGATTCAGGAACTTTATGGAATTTCAGTAGACGTGCACACACAAAACGGTTATTAAAACAAGAGAGGGCTCTCAATGTTTGCAGTGCGGGTACTTTGCTAAATTAAAATTAAACACAGCGCGTTATACGCATGAGACTTGCGAAACACGCTCCTGCCCAAAATATTATTAAACACACATTTTAGTGGTGAGAGTATATGAAGCAATGTTTAAGGTGAAAAGAAAAGGACAATAGGAGACTCTGGGTCATAAGGAAAGTTTTAGAAACGCAGATGGATGCAAATTGTTGTTGTCACAACTGCTACTTGTAATCAGAACTAGAGGTCATTGTTGTATTACCTGTTTGCGTAAATGCTAGTCTATTGCTTTTAAAGACAAAGATTCTGAAACTAAATGATTTTGATAGTGTTTTGCTAATGTGGTAGCATCTAATTACTTTTACTTCCTCCGCTGTTTATAGTAAGTAGAGGAAAAATGTTTTCACCCAAAAGTTTGATATCGAGATTGCAGATATACTACTCACTTTTAGGTCCTCTGAAGCCATAAAAATAGTTTAGAAAAACGTCTGCGCGAGCAGTATTTGCTAGGTGCAGTCATTTATAAAGATATCACAAAGATTATCAAGAAAATATACCCCCCCCCCCAACGCAAACTATCTTTTACATAGAAAATGTTTACTTATTTTTAGTTTCGAGGAAAATTTAGGAATAAAGAGTAGTTTGAAAGAATATGGTGTTTCATTTATATGATTTTCTCTACCGTTTCCACAACAAACTCTTCTTAAATAAGTTTATTATTCTATCTACTTCACGATAATCGCGATAAACACAAATAAAATAATTTTATTGCATACTTTCTTATAGGTGGAAGCGGAATAAGGGAATACACTACGATAAACGATATTTAAAGTTCCTCGCAATGTAATACCAATATAATTCCATTATATTTGCATTCAAACCAAAGACAATGAATAACTTGGAAATAATTCCAAAATATCATAAATTGTGTGTTTTAAAGCTACAGTTTTGTGAGTAAAATTGTGTACTTATATCTCTTGCGGTTTACCAGAAATTATCCAGAATGAAGAGAGCTTCAGAGCGCATTCTCAGAAAATTCAAAATATTCATTTTATTTGAATATGTTTAGTTTTTTTTAAATACTTAATAAATGTAGCATTATAATCCAAATCGTTAGAGCAATTTTTGAGAAAATAAAACACTTCGAAAAATATTCCATGTAAAGGATAGTTTGGAGAGAGGGTATTTCCTGACATCTTCGTGTCGCATATTTGAAAGATTTTGAAGTTATATACCAAGTTTGGTACTTAACTGACTTATTGGTTCTGAATTATGCTGTTCACAGGTAGTTTTTTTTTTTTGATTCATTAATTGATTTTCAAAACATGTATTTCGGGTGAAATTTCGGTATCGAATTTGGTGTGGAATACAATGCCTGCTCTATCTACTATGTGCATTGTACGTGGATCAGATAGTAAAACTAAAGAATATGGAATATTTTATTTAAAAAGAAATATTTGCTCGGCACAAAATGCAAAGCACCTATTTGGAATTTGATGTGCCCTAAACTTAGGTTTACTGCTAGTGTAAGACGTATGAAAAGTTATGTTCAGAAATGGGATTGATTTATCAGGGCGTCTAATAAGCGAAATAAGTTCTCCAAACACTGATTTGGCCGCAGAACTGAAGGAAACGAAATAAAACTATGTACTGTCACTGGAAAATTTGGCATTTAAGTTTGTAATCTCTAAAGAATGCGAGACGAGGAAAATCCCCCTTCTTCAAACCACTCGTTAGCTTTAATAACGTTTTAAATACTCTATTTAATAAAAATGGTCAAATAATATCTTCAAAGTATCATATTGTAGGGCATCCAGAGTGGGGTAGTAGTTACTCGTACCACTGTCCATCACTATGGGGTAATAAGATCAGAGAAAGAGTTAGTGTTCGCGCCTGCGAGAAGGAAGCAGATGTTCTCACAAGGGTACGAGGAGACATTGTTTATTATTAATTTCGGACGTTTTAGGAACATATGATTCAGGAACAAAAGAGGGAGAAAACCCAAGGGACCACCCAAATGCCACTCAACCCAACTAGTATATTGTGATGTTCTTGAAATGAGCACTTTTAAATAAAGCCCTTTCCGTTGACGTCGATCTGGGGTGCGTCCGATGTCAGTAGTTTGTATGTAATATGCCAGCATTGCTTTATGAGTACCCGCCAACAATCACGACATCTTGCTACCAATATCGATTGCTGAAACTAGTGCAACATTTCCGTTTAGTAGTTTTCAAAATGACAATCGGGTAACCTACAACATGCTTAAAATATTTTTATGTCAAATAAAATGTATATCATTTGGCGTTTAAAGAAAACTGTGAACTCCGCTTCATTTTGACCGAATTTTGTATAATTGATAAACTGTAAGAGATAGACAAAATACTTCTGCACTAAAAATGTATCCATTAAAGCAGATCTTCAATAACATTTTTTGTGGTGTTAACTATTTTCGAAATATTCCTTTATATTAATCTGAATTTACAAACACAATTATTTTAAGTGGTAAATCAGTATTCGTATTTTTTCGGTGGCTATGGAAAGAGACCAGAATTCAAAGCCATCATATAGCGATGGATTGGATTACCTGTATTCCCCCTTGTACATACCTACAACTAAATGTTGACATATAAAAGTCAGTGCATGTATTGTATATAGGCAATGTAATGTATGTGTTTATGACATTTACTGACTTATATTTCAAACTTGACACACATAACTTTTGACAGAAGGCAAAAATTACTGTGAAGTTTAGAATTCGAAATTTTATACGCTTTCATAGGATTAATTATTTAATGTTATGTAATGCATACAAAAGCTCGCAAGAACAACTATACGTTTCTAACGATTATCGTAATAGCTAAATATTGCCCTATATAAGAAATAATTACTTGGGCTTTCGCGGCCTCAAAAATACCAAAGAAAGAGTGAATTCATATAATATTATACTTGCACAAATACTAAAAAGCTGATGTGTTGCATTCACATGACTTTCTCTACCTGGTATACAAACAATTTTCCTTACAAAAGGTTTTTCTTTTATCTAAGACATTCTGATCAAGGTAAACATAAGCAGAAATTGTCATATTACTTGCTTCCTTGTATCTAAGCAGAAGCGACACAAGGGAATACATTAGGTCAAATAGATGGCCAAATCCTTTAAAAGCTGGTCCTATGTGAAATAATTTAGGTTTGGTTCGCATTGCATGGTCTGGAGTAAAAACAGATAGATGAAATGAAACGTTACTTTCAGTTTGAGAAAATTTCAAGTAATTGAAAACAATAAATGGAATATCTCTGAAACGGCCAGCTCTACATAAAAATGCATGTGATATAAAGTATGTCTTTTTACGAGATCTGCATTTTTTGTGCAGTATGTTTTTGTGCATCTCTTACGGTTAAATCGTTATGCAAATTTCTACATAAATCATTCAGAATAAAGAGCTATACAAAGGATATTCCTAGAAAATTTAAAATATATCTACATTTTATTTGAGCTGTAAATATCTTAAATATACGGTATTTTAATCAAAACTGTTAGAGTCATTTTATGTGTGGGGGGAGGGGAGATATATCATGAAAACCTTTGTGTGGCATCCATGGAGATATCAAAGATAAACACCAAGTTTTTTGTTTAATGGCCTTTTTGTTTTTGAGTTATGCTGTCTACAGACAAACACACATAGATCTTTTTCTAAAATGATTCCTTACGGACTCAGGGGACCTTAAAACATATATTTCCGGTTAAATATCGATATAAATTCATTTTTCGGTGGAATACAATGCCTTTTCTATTCACTATATACATACGGGCTAAAGAAATTATAAGTTAACATTTGGAAGTGCATTATACTAGACTGCAATAAGAGCAACATTATCACTACTTTCTCATCTTATTTATTTTAATATGATGCCAGAGAAAGTAAAAGTTAACATTTGGAAGTGCAGTATACTAGACTGCAATAAGAGCAACATTATCACTACTTTCTCATCTTATTTATTTTAATATGATGCTAGAGAAAGCAAAAGTTAACATTTGGAAGTGCATTATACTAGACTGCAATAAGAGCAACATTGTCACTACTTTCTCATCTTATTTATTTTAATATGATGCTAGAGAAAGTAAAAGTTAACATTTGGAAGTGCATTATACTAGACCGTAATAAGAGCAACATTGTCACTACATTCTCATCTTATTTATTTTAATATGACGCTAGAGAAGGTAAAAGTTAACATTTGGAAGTGCAGTATACTAGACTGCAATAAGAGCAACATTGTCACTACATTCTCATTTTATTTATTTTAATATGATGCTAGAGAAAGTAAAAGTTAGCATTTGGAAGTGCATTATACTAGACTGCAATAAGAGCAACATTGTCACTACATTCTCATTTTATTTATTTTAATATGACGCTAGAGAAAGTAAAAGTTAGCATTTGGAAGTGCATTATACTAGACTGCAATAAGAGCAATATTATCATTACTTTCTCATCTTATTTATTTTAATGTGATGGCAGAGAAAGTAAAAGTTAACATTTGGAAGTGCATTATACTAGACTGCAATAAGAGCAACATTATCACCACATTCTCATCTTATTTATTTTAAAATGATGCTAGAGAAAGTAAAAGTTAACATTTGGAACTGCATTATACTAGACTGCAATAAGAGCAACATTATCACTACTTTCTCATCTTATTTATTTTAAAATGATGCTTGAGAAAGTAAAAGTTAACATTTGGAACTTCATTATACTAGACTGCAATAAGACCAACATTATCACTACTTTCTCATCTTATTTATTTTAATATGATGCCAGAGAAAGTAAAAGTTAACATTTGGAACTGCATTATACTAGACTGCAATAAGAGCAACATTATCACTACCTTCTCATCTTATTTATTTTAATATAATGCTAGAGAAAGTAAAAGTTAACATTTGGAACTTCATTATACTAGACTGCAATAAGAGCAACATTATCACTACTTTCTCATCTTATTTATTTTAAAATGATGCTAGAGAAAGTAAAAGTTAACATTTGGAACTTCATTATACTAGACTGCAATAAGAGCAACATTATCACTACTTTCTCATCTTATTTATTTTAATATGACGCTAGAGAAAGTAAAAGTTAACATTTGGAACTGCAGTATACTAGACTGCAATAAGAGCAATATTATCACTACTTTCTCATCTTATTTATTTTAATATGATGCTAGAGAAGGTAAAAGTTAACATTTGGAACTGCAGTATACTAGACTGCAATAAGAGCAACATTGTCACTACTTTCTCATCTTATTTATTTTAATATGATGCTAGAGAAAGTAAAAGTTAACATTTGGAAGTGCATTATACTAGGCTGCAATAAGAGCAACATTATCACTACTTTCTCATCTTATTTATTTTAATATGATGCTAGAGAAAGTAAAAGTTAACATTTGGTAGTGCATTATGCTAGACTGCAATAAGAGCAACATTATCACTACTTTCTCATTTTATTTATTTTAATATGATGCTAGAGAAAGTAAAAGTTAACATTTGGAAGTGCATTATACTAGACTGCAATAAGAGCAACATTGTCACTACTTTCTCATCTTATTTATTTTAATATGACGCTAACACACAAGTAGACGTTAACAACCACAGTCTACCACCATACTTTCGGACATTTATTATCTTTTGTACCTTCTCAATTTTTGTATGCAATAGAGTTTCCTTTTTTATTTTCTTGTTTTTGTTCCGTTTAACATCTAAGGTGATGCTGCACTAGAAACAACTGGTTGTCTGCAGGCTCGTTAGGTTTACTCTTACAGACATACTTCCAGACTTTGTGGAGGATAGGGAATGTAATTCTGATTAAAGAAAAATTCCCCGCCCCAGCCGGGAATTCTACCCGGTAGCTCCGTGTGAGAAGCGAGCTCGGTGACCACGGAAGCATGTGATGTTTGTAAATATAAAAGCGTATACAACATTTGATGCCATATAACAATGATTGTGGTAGTAACACAGACCTCATGAACTCGTGAATTAGCTTGAACGAAACTACCATCGTGCAATATGGACACTAATCACTCATGTGCTGCTAAATTGAAATTTATTACAAACTCAAAAGTAAATGCTATACAACATTTACATAATGTTGTAGTGCTTCATTTTCAATTTAACAATATTATTTAGACTTGCATGACTTGAAAGTCTATTAATCCGTATTAAACTAACACAGTTCGTAAATCATTTAAACTTGAAGCGCCTTACTTTGTAGTTACACCGAGTTCACTGTTGAAACTTACAACGTTTTTTGCTTCATTATATCGTCACATTGCACTCGAAATTTGTGCACTAAGTTCTCATAACTTCAACTGCTGTAGTTTTGACATTGTTCGTTCGTCTGAAAATTTGCACACAACAATACGTTGTACCAAATACAGCTACAATACGACTGTCAAAGAGACACAATTTTAAAAACTTCACTTTGGGCAGTATAGAGTGTGGTGCATCGTTAACATTGAATGAAAAACAACCTCCATTCTGTGTCCGTCTTCAGATCGGATTTTACATTGTTCCAAAATTGTTTTGTATTTCTTTAATATTTTAGACGAACCTTTAATAAATACAGATTTAAAATTTAGAAAAGTATATAAATCGGTGCGCTCTATTTAATACATCCAGATTAGTAATTTCTACATGAAAGCTTAGGGGCCATCAATCATCGTAATGATTAAAAGTATCTTTTCCTTGTAGCGTGGTGTTCAGTGTGTTTAAATATAATGTTTGAAAGATGCTAAATCACAAACCCACTCTCTGGTGCTAAGTTCTCTAAACTCTATTTTCTGGTCTTTAAAGAAAATGTCTAACACGAAAATTCGCTCAAGCACAATGCCTCTACTTAGCCATCTAATTTGAGAACGATACGGTAGATATAGATAATGAGAGTTGTTGGAATTGTCTATGACGAAGTGATCTAGTGGTATTCACAATTCACACAACTGACATTACTGATTTCGCACACAATGCCTCGCGATGATGTACATGTAGTATGCCGTTTGGGTTTATATTCCTGTTTCTGCAAAAAAACCTCGAAGTCTTCCTACAAATCCGAACGTAATGGATGGCACTTCATCCAAAAACTAGTTTTTTCAATGGAAGATGAAAGTTTTATATTTTCTTTGACACAGCGTGAAGCACATTCTCACCTTGGTCTAGTCCTTTAACGTTGCAAAATCTAGAAATGAATCAGGGATGTTGAAATCTCCTTCAACTCCCCAACAGCTAACTGTGCAGTGTCTTTCCAGTCACTACACTCATCTAATGTTAATGAGCAGTACACTAGCTTACAGATTTTCATTTTCATCTGTTTCTTCAAATTTCAAGTAATTTCTATAATTAGCTCGGTGGGTCTTCAACGAGATAAGCTAAGAGCTTTAACGGAACACACTAAATCAGGGCAAATTTCTTCAGCAGCAGTTATAAACCGTATGAAGTCTCCTTCAGAGAGAGGTTTAGAGGATTTGGCAATTTTATTTATAATTTAAAACTGACATGAACTATATTTTGCCGGTCAACGGACGTCCTGTTAGTACTCACACATTTGGCTTGTAAATTGTCCTTAAAGGCGATTCAGCACTTTTTCACGAGCCACAACTATCAACTTCTCTTCACCATATTCTTGCGCATGTGTATTTGTAAAATGCCTCCTAATGTTATAATGTGAAGGATATGTTACTATTACACCACAAACCAAACAACGTGATTTTCCACCTTCGGCAATGGCGAAATACTTTTCTTCTCATTCAGGATTAAATGTTGGCGTAACGTCCCACACTCATTGTGAATGGTACATCACTAAACTTGGTTGTTTGTAACGTCTCCACCGCTCCCGAACTTCACACACACAGAGAAACACATACTCCCACATATACACTCACAAACACTCACACACACACTCACACATATTCACACTCACACATACTCACACACACACACAGTCACATACTCTCACATACACACTCACAAACACTCACACACACACTCACACACATATTCACACTCACACACACTCACACACACAGTCACATACTCTCACATACACACTCACAAACACTCACACACACATCACACTCTCACACACACAAACACTCACACACACAAACACTCACACACACACACACACTCACACACACTCACAAACACTCACAAACACACACTTAGACTCACACACACTCACACACACATCACACTCTCACACACATACACTCATACACACACTCACACACACTCACACATCTCATACGCACATTCACAAACACACTCACACACTCACACACACACACTCATACACCCACTCACACACACACACTCAAACACACTCATACACACACACACTCACACACACTCATACACACACTCATACACGCACTCACACACACTCATACACATACTCACACACACACTCATACACACACTCACACACAATCACACACAATCACACACACTCACATGCACTCCACACACTCACACACATTCACGCACATTCATACACACACTCATACATACACACTCACACACACACTCAAACATTCATACACACACTCAAACATTCATACACACACTCACACATACACTTATATACATTCACACACACTCACACACATTCACGCACATTCATACACACACTCATACATACACACTCACACACACACTCAAACATTCATACACACACTCACACATACACTCATACACATTCACACACACTCACACACACACTCATACATACCAGTTACTCAAAGTTATATAGAATTCCTTCCGAATAAAGAGGATTTCATGGGCTATTCACAGACAATTCACGATGTACATTGTTTGTAATATAAAGCTCTTTCATGTACGGCATTTTTATCCAAACGACCATTTTTCAGAAATAAAATGGTTCGAAAATACTTGTTATAAGGGGTTTGGGGAACTTATTGAAAAAAACATGAAGTCAATCGTTAGAAGATACTGAATTTAAACACCAAGTTTTGGTATTTCTACTTTGCGTTGTTGCGTTATACCGTTCACACAGACACATATTGACACATCTTTCTTAAAATGATTTTTTTACTTTCTCTTCCAGTATGCATTGGACATATTAGGTAAAGAAGGTATTGTATTCCAGCAAAAATTCAATTTCAAGATTTCATTGGAAAAAGAAGTTTCTCTGAATTAAAAATAAAACATTTTTAGAAAAATGTATATGTCTGTGTGTGTGTGTGTCAGCACAACAAAAAACGAAAAGTGCTCCTGGGTAGTGTGGTGGTAGCGTGGCCTCCTCATATTCAACAGGTCACCAGTTCGGATCTCATTTAGGCCGAGTTAATTGGTTAAGGGCTTTTTTCGATTTTTTTCCTTATCCTAAGAAGATGAATGTCGAGTAACTTTAAGTTCCATGGAGCCCGAGATTATTTGAGCATCATTTTACCGATGTCATTCATTATCCGATATGAACAACCAGGTTAAAGGAACTTAAGCTATAAGAAAAAAAAAAATTGTATCTTGCAAGGATGCGACAATAAGGTTTTCAGGAAATACCCCTGCCCACCTCAAATTGCTCTTTACATGGAACATTTTTCAAACATTTTGATTTTCTCAAAAATGGCTCTAACGATTATGATTAAAACACCACTCCAAATGAAATGCATATCCTTGGGAATGGTCTCTGAATATCTCTTCATTCAGGATAGCTTTTGCATAACTAGCAAACCGTTAGACATCGACAAAACTCACTACATCTCTTAATAACACACACTTCTGTCACAAAGGTTTGGATTTAACCATTTCTGATTATATTTCTTGTATTGGTTTCCATTTTAAAATACCTACCTATATGTTTCTGAAACGTGGACAATCGTTTTTCCTTTCTTAGTCCCGGCCATGCAAAGAGAACCCAATTTCACTCACATAATTACCAGTTTTAAAGAACTTGGATATTGTTTTGCCTAGTGTGTTCCCATATTTCTCTTCTACTTACAACAACTAGGTAAATACAATTTCTGCTAATATTTATCTCGGTTAGCATGAAGAAGCTAAAATAATGCTCTTTATAATCACAATTCGTTACAGAATACGTAGATAAAGGTCATGTGAATGGAACACATAAGGATTTTTTATTTAGGGGTCCTCAAAATCTGTATTTCTATCGAAATCCCAGTGTAACATTTTTGGGTTGAATGTAATAATACGTTCTCTGACTGCTATGTAAAAAGGGGCTAATTTTCATCTTATCTGAAACTATGTGTAAGTGGGACACTAGGTACGTTAATGTGATTAGATACACAGCAGCTAAAAAGAGAGGAGCTTGGCAGAAAGAGAAGGAAAGAAAATGATATGAGAACGGAGAATAGCAGCTTTTATGATGTTACTACTGCCATGCGCCATTGGGAACGCCTTTGCGGTGAGAGTGGCTCTATTGTTAGCGCTTCGGAACGACATTCGCTCTCAAGACTTGCTTCTTTTAGTGCAAATGAGACAATAACCGAAAAGTGAATATGATTTCCCGACACAGGACGGTATTTGAAATTTGCATGGTTGAAGCATCAATTAAAACGTCGATGGAGAGAAGATTGTCTAAATATGCGTGCTCTCAGATTGGGAATCTTATTCAGGTATCCAGAGATTTCCACAGTAATCCTGTAACACCGTTTTCACTATAAAAAAAAAAAAAAAAAAAAAAACTTAAAGTAGGAATTATAAAGATGCGTGACTTTTCAATAGAATTCGTTCCACGACAGGCAGAAGTCCCTATGTTACATTCTATTTTAATAAGTTTAATTCAAGAACCATCACGCCATTCTGGACCAGAATTTCTAATTCGCGAGTTCGCACTACGGTCACATAGAACAAAATTACAACTTACAGACGTGTAAAATGGCGATTGGAGCCCAGGTATAGAGTTCTATTATGTGCAAATGAACATCACACGACTCCAATGGTTTTACTTTCCCTCCGAAGGAAGCCGCGCTAAAAACTTTTCCGTAAAAAATATCCATCGTCCTCCGCCGGGTTTGAACCCGCAATATTTAGAGCCTAACATGGTAACCCCTGCACCACAAGCATGACATAATATAATATTATAAACATACATTTTGCGCTATATTCTTTACCAAGAATTGAATTCAGAAGAATTTAATTATGAAAAACATTTCGCCTAAGTTAATTTCTTCATTTATTTTATTAATTTATTCTCTGCACATTCTGTTTAAAAACATGCAAAAATGCAGCATAATAAGAAACATTTATGCTGTTCTCTTCTTAATACCGTGTGTTATTTTGGGTAACTGCCTTTTTTTAATTTTAACTATTTCAATAGTACATATAAATGTGGAATTTTGGAAAATAATTGCTGCAACAAAACGTTTCGTGAGGTTTTCAGTGTATAGCTAAATAATTTACAATAATTATAATAATATAAAGGATAAAACAAATTATAATTATTATTATACATAACTACGAAAAGGGGCACTAATAAAGCTAGCAAGTTTGCCTCTATGTTTGAAAAGCTAATCAAGGTCGTGTTTATGAATCAGCATTGGTTGAAAGCGTATGTTTTGAAAATATATAAACACAACTATATACTCTTTTACATTTAAGCATATACAAAGTAAACCTTCATGAACAAAATTCAATAAATTAAGGTCATTCTGCATAATAAAAGATTTAAAATGGCAATAGCACGCCTGTGTAGTGTCTGCCTCACATTTAAGAAGGCCCGAGTTCGAAGCTCGTTAAGGGTGTGGTATTTTTTCCAAGTTTTGCTCCATGGACCCCAGTCTCATTTGAGCATCATTTCACCGATTCTATTCAAAGTCCGATATGCTTACCAGGTTAAACGAGGTTAAACTAAAAAAAAAAAAGAAGAAGAAGAAGAAGAGACAAATTAAAGCCAGCGAAAATGCAGCAGCTCATTTAAACCAAATTTTACATGTTTCTCAAAATGGGGCAGCTGTCGAATAATTAAATTGGTATTTTTAAACTATTAAAGCAAGGAAAAGCACAAACTTTAAGCTGTAAGAAAAACCTGGGCATTACATACGACTTGCCCTACTAAGCATATAAAACTGCTATATAAGATAATTGAGAAATTGGAAACATAAATGAAAGTGATTGTTTATTAAGTTGTTTTTTTTCTCAGCATCACAAAATTCTGTCTTTGTAAAACAAAATATTAGTAATGCTTTCGTGCAAATTTTACAAACATGCGTTAAAATAGGTGCAGAATTGAAATTAAAGCCTGTCAGTGGAGAACTGGGCAAGACGTGCAAAGCGAAGGTCACTCTCGCCAGTACTCCACTTCCTTTTTAATTTAACCTTGGGAAAATAACCAACTATCAGCATACTCATTATAACAAACAGCAGAAAAATCATTTTGTTGGTGTGTGCTAGTGTCACACAATACATCTTTTTGTTATCTGCACTCACCGAATGCCGCTGAACGAGTTTTCCAGGGAGTTGTTTCGCTACCATCCAAAACCTCAACTGATGCTCCGACAATTTCTGACACTGCGCAGAATTAAAACTTTGAAAGCGACTATTAAAAAGTCCTCAACAAACAGATGTACATTTTGGGTTATGGACCTTTGTGTTAATAGATAATAGCTGTCCGTCTTGTTTGCACACTACCAGGGGCGCACCGAGGTGGCAGTAATATTTTACTTGATTGACATAATTATTGATCAGCTGAAATTGCATGTAAAGGGTACTTTGGGGTGGGGCTTTTCTTAAAAATCTTCTTGTCGCCTCCTTGGAAAATAATAAACTTAAATAAAAAGTTTGGGATTTAATAGTCTTTTAGTTTTTGAGCTATACTGTTCACGGACACACAAGGACCTTTTTCTAAATATGTTTTTTTTTTTTACTCAGGAGTCCTCAAAACATATTTCCGGTCAAAATTTCGGTATCGAAATAAAACTTCCTATATACACAATGTATATAGTACGTGTAGAGACCATACACAATGTACATAGTACGTGTAGAGACCATACACAATGTATATAGTACGTGTAGAGACAATACACAATGTATATAGTATGTGTAGAGACCATACACAATGTACATAGTACGTGTAGAGACCATGCACAATGTACATAGTACGTGTAGAGACCATCCACAATGTACATAGTACGTGTAGAGACCACACACCATGTATATAGTACGTGTAGAGACCATACACAATGTATATAGTACGTGTAGAGACCATACACAATGTATATAGTATGTGTAGAGACCATGCACAATGTACATAGTACGTGTAGAGACCATACACAATGTATATAGTACGTGTAGAGACCACACACCATGTACATAGTACGTGTAGAGACCATACACAATGTACATAGTACGTGTAGAGACCATGCACAATGTACATAGTACGTGTAGAGACCATCCACAATGTACATAGTACGTGTAGAGACCATGCACAATGTACATAGTACGTGTAGAGACCATGCACAATGTACATAGTACGTGTAGAGACCATGCACAATGTACATAGTACGTGTAGAGACCATGCACAATGTACATAGTACGTATAGAGACCATCCACAATGTACATAGCACGTGTAGAGACCATACACAATGTACATAGTACGTGTAGAGACCATACACAATGTACATAGTACGTGTAGAGACCATACACAATGTATATAGTACGTGTAGAGACCATACACAATGTATATAGTACGTGTAGAGACCATACACAATGTACATAGTACGTGTAGAGACCATACACAATGTATATAGTACGTGTAGAGACCATACACAATGTACATAGTACGTGTAGAGACTATACACAATGTATATAGTACGTGTAGAGACCATACACAATGTATATACTACGTGTAGAGACCATACACAATGTATATAGTACGTGTAGAGACCATACACAATGTACATAGTACGTGTAGAGACCATACACAATGTACATAGTACGTGTAGAGACCACACACCATGTATATAGTACGTGTAGACACCATACACAATGTACATAGTACGTGTAGAAACCATCCACAATGTACATAGTACGTGTAGAGACCATCCATAATGTACATAGTACGTGTAGAGACCATACACAATGTACATAGTACGTGTAGAGACCATTCACAATGTACATAGTACGTGTAGAGACCATTAACAATGTACATAGTACGTGTAGAGACCATCCACAATGTACATAGTAGGTGTAGAGACCATACACAATGTACATAGTACGTGTAGAGACCATACACAATGTACATAGTACGTGTAGAGACCATACACAATGTATATAGTACGTGTAGAGACCATGCACAATGTATATAGTACGTGTAGAGACCATACACAATGTACATAGTACGTGTAGAGACCATCCACAATGTACATAGTACGTGTAGAGACCATACACAATGTATATAGTACGTGTAGAGACCATACACAATGTATATAGTACGTGTAGAGACCAATAGTACGTGTAGAGACCATACACAATGTACATAGTACGTGTAGAGACCATCCACAATGTACATAGTACGTGTAGAGACCATGCACAATGTACATAGTACGTGTAGAGACCATACACAATGTACATAGTACGTGTATAGACCATACAGAATGTACATAGTACGTGTAGAGACCATGCACAATGTACATAGTACGTGTAGAGACCATGCACAATGTACATAGTACGTGTAGAGACCATGCACAATGTACATAGTGCGTGTAGAGACCATGCACAATGTACATAGTACGTGTAGAGACCATCCACAATGTACATAGTACGTGTAGAGACAATGCACAATGTACATAGTACGTGTAGAGACCATCCACAATGTACATAGTACGTGTAGAGACCATACACAATGTACATAGTACGTGTAGAGACCATGCACAATGTACATAGTACGTGTAGAGACCATCCACAATGTACATAGTACGTGTAGAGACCATACACAATGTACATAGTACGGGTAGAGACCATACACAATGTATATAGTACGTGTAGAGACCATACACAATGTATATAGTACGTGTAGAGACCAACACAATGTACATAGTACGTGTAGAGACCATACACAATGTATATAGTACGTGTAGAGACCATACACAATGTACATAGTACGTGTAGAGACCATACACAATGTATATAGTACGTGTAGAGACCATACACAATGTATATAGTACGTGTAGAGACCATACACAATGTACATAGTACGTGTAGAGACCATACACAATGTACATAGTACGTGTAGAGACCATACACAATGTACATAGTACGTGTAGAGACCATCCACAATGTACATAGTACGTGTAGAGACCATCCATAATGTACATAGTACGTGTAGAGACCATACACAATGTACACAGTACGTGTAGAGACCATTCACAATGTACATAGTACGTGTAGAGACCATTAACAATGTACATAGTACGTGTAGAGACCATCCACAATGTACATAGTAGGTGTAGAGACCATACACAATGTACATAGTACGTGTAGAGACCATACACAATGTACATAGTACGTGTAGAGACCATACACAATGTATATAGTACGTGTAGAGACCATGCACAATGTATATAGTACGTGTAGAGACCATACACAATGTACATGGTACGTGTAGAGACCATCCACAATGTACATAGTACGTGTAGAGACCATACACAATGTATATAGTACGTGTAGAGACCATACACAATGTATATAGTACGTGTAGAGACCAATAGTACGTGTAGAGACCATACACAATGTACATAGTACGTGTAGAGACCATCCACAATGTACATAGTACGTGTAGAGACCATGCACAATGTACATAGTACGTGTAGAGACCATACACAATGTACATAGTACGTGTAGAGACCATGCACAATGTACATAGTACGTGTAGAGACCATGCACAATGTACATAGTACGTGTAGAGACCATGCACAATGTACATAGTACGTGTAGAGACCATGCACAATGTACATAGTACGTGTAGAGACCATGCACAATGTACATAGTACGTGTAGAGACCATCCACAATGTACATAGTACGTGTAGAGACAATGCACAATGTACATAGTACGTGTAGAGACCATCCACAATGTACATAGTACGTGTAGAGACCATACACAATGTACATAGTACGTGTAGAGACCATGCACAATGTACATAGTACGTGTAGAGACCATCCACAATGTACATAGTACGTGTAGAGACCATACACAATGTACATAGTACGTGTAGAGGCCATGCACAAAGTATATAGTACGTGTAGAGACCATACACAATGTACATAGTACGTGTAGAGACCATCCACAATGTACATAGTACGTGTAGAGACCATACACAATGTATATAGTACGTGTAGAGACCATACACAATGTATATAGTACGTGTAGAGACCAATTGTACGTGTAGAGACCATACACAATGTACATAGTACGTGTAGAGACCATCCACAATGTACATAGTACGTGTAGAGACCATGCACAATGTACATAGTACGTGTAGAGACCATACACAATGTACATAGTACGTGTAGAGACCATGCACAATGTACATAGTACGTGTAGAGACCATGCACAATGTACATAGTACGTGTAGAGACCATGCACAATGTACATAGTACGTGTAGAGACCATGTACAATGTACATAGTACGTGTAGAGACCATGCACAATGTACATAGTACGTGTAGAGACCATGCACAATGTACATAGTACGTGTAGAGACCATCCACAATGTACATAGTACGTGTAGAGACCATGCACAATGTACATAGTACGTGTAGAGACCATCCACAATGTACATAGTACGTGTAGAGACCATACACAATGTACATAGTACGTGTAGAGACCATGCACAATGTACATAGTACGTGTAGAGACCATCCACAATGTACATAGTACGTGTAGAGACCATACACAATGTACATAGTACGTGTAGAGACCATACACAATGTATATAGTACGTGTAGAGACCATACACAATGTATATAGTACGTGTAGAGACCATACACAATGTACATAGTACGTGTAGAGACCATACACAATGTATATAGTACGTGTAGAGACCATACACAATGTACATAGTACGTGTAGAGACCATACACAATGTATATAGTACGTGTAGAGACCATACACAATGTATATAGTACGTGTAGAGACCATACACAATGTATATAGTACGTGTAGAGACCATACACAATGTACATAGTACGTGTAGAGACCATACACAATGTACATAGTACGTGTAGAGACCACACACGATGTATATAGTACGTGTAGAGACCATACACAATGTACATAGTACGTGTAGAGACCATCCACAATGTACATAGTACGTGTAGAGACCATCCATAATGTACATAGTACGTGTAGAGACCATACACAATGTACATAGTACGTGTAGAGACCATTCACAATGTACATAGTACGTGTAGAGACCATGCACAATGTACATAGTACGTGTAGAGACCATCCACAATGTACATAGTAGGTGTAGAGACCACACACAATGTACATAGTACGTGTAGAGACCATACACAATGTACATAGTACGTGTAGAGACCATACACAATGTATATAGTGCGTGTAGAGACCATGCACAATGTATATAGTACGTGTAGAGACCATCCACAATGTACATAGTACGTGTAGAGACCATCCACAATGTACATAGTACGTGTAGAGACCATACACAATGTATATAGTACGTGTAGAGACCATACACAATGTATATAGTACTTGTAGAGACTAATAGTACGTGTAGAGACCATACACAATGTACATAGTACGTGTAGAGACCATCCACAATGTACATAGTACGTGTAGAGACCATGCACAATGTACATAGTACGTGTAGAGACCATACACAATGTACATAGTACGTGTAGAGACCATGCACAATGTACATAGTACGTGTAGAGACCATGCACAATGTACATAGTACGTGTAGAGACCATGCACAATGTACATAGTACGTGTAGAGACCATGCACAATGTACATAGTACGTGTAGAGACCATGCACAATGTACATAGTACGTGTAGAGACCATGCACAATGTACATAGTACGTGTAGAGACCATGCACAATGTACATAGTACGTGTAGAGACCATCCACAATGTACATAGTACGTGTAGAGACCATGCACAATGTACATAGTACGTGTAGAGACCATACACAATGTACATAGTACGTGTAGAGACCATACACAATGTACATAGTACGTGTAGAGACCATACACAATGTACATAGTACGTGTAGAGACCATACACAATGTACATAGTACGTGTAGAGACCATACACAATGTACATAGTACGTGTAGAGACCATCTACAATGTATGTAGTACGTGTAGAGACCATCCACAATGTACATAGTACGTGTAGAGACCATACACAATGTACATAGTACGTGTAGAGACCATTCACAATGTACATAGTACGTGTAGAGACCATGCGCAATGTACATAGTACGTGTAGAGACCATCCACAATGTACATAGTACGTGTAGAGACCATACACAATGTACATAGTACGTGTAGAGACCATACACAATGTACATAGTACGTGTAGAGACCATTCACAATGTATATAGTACGTGTAGAGACCATGCACAATGTATATAGTACGTGTAGAGACCATACACAATGTACATAGTACGTGTAGAGACCATCCACAATGTACATAGTACGTGTAGAGACCATACACAATGTATATAGTACGTGTAGAGACCATACACAATGTATATAGTACGTGTAGAGACCAATAGTACGTGTAGAGACCAATAGTACGTGTAGAGACCATCCACAGTGTACATAGTACGTGTAGAAACCATACACAATGTATATAGTACGTGTAGAGACCATACACAATGTATATAGTACGTGTAGAGACCATCCACAATGTACATAGTACGTGTAGAGACCATACACAATTTACATAGTACGTGTAGAGACCATACACAATGTGTATAGTACGTGTGGAGACCATACACAATGTATATAGTACGTGTAGAGACCAATAGTACGTGTAGAGACCATACACAATGTATATAGTACGTGTAGAGACCATACACAATGTATATAGTACGTGTAGAGACCAATAGTACGTGTAGAGACCATACACAATGTATATAGTACGTGTAGAGACCATACACAATGTATATAGTACGTGTAGAGACCAATAGTACGTGTAGAGACCATACACAATGTATATAGTACGTGTAGAGACCATACACAATGTATACAGTACGTGTAGAGACCATACACAATGTATATAGTACGTGTAGAGACCAATAGTACGTGTAGAGACCATACACAATGTATATAGTACGTGTAGAGACCATACACAATGTATATAGTACGTGAAGAGACCATACACAATGTATATAGTACGTGTAGAGACCATACACAATGTATATAGTACGTGTAGAGACCATACACAATGTATATAGTACGTGTAGAGACCAATAGTACGTGTAGAGACTATACACAATGTATATAGTACGAGTAGAGAACATACACAATGTATATAGTACGTGTAGAGACCATACACAATGTACATAGTACGTGTAGAGAAAATATAAAGAAAACTAGTGTATGAAGACGTGACGTGTGGTAGCAGTCGTCTGTTAACATTGACAATGTTGGTGCAACGTTGATCACCTGTAGCAACAATTGTTATACATGCAGATTCGTGTTTGAGGGCAATTTGTCTTGCAACTTGGAGACGTGCTGGCGCCGGAGAACTTGGTGTCAGTCACCGGCGGTTCGTCACATCACGAATCACATCTGGCAGCAGTAGTGTTAAAAACGCAACAAAAAAAAAAAAAAAAAAAAAAAAAAGAAGAAGTAAAACACGAACAAGCAAAAAAAAATAAAACAAGGCTCCCTTACCATTCTTCAACATATTATTCATGCAAAAGCTTATTCTTCTGTATACTTCATGTTCATCGAAATTAACATTTGTACGTTGTATTATATATTTCCTTACAGGTAATACACAGGCTAAAGCTTTCATGAGCTAGTCGCTGTCTATGGCTTTAAAAGTCGTTCTCATTGCACGACAAGCAAAACAGAAAAACGATGAAATTCTTTCTTTTTGAGAGCAGCATAAGTATTTGAAAAGTCAAACCAATGATAAGGAATATGTCGGAAATGGCTAACTCCACAAAAAAGGCTGAAATAAAACGTACGCTTTAAAGAGATCTACATTTTTACTTTCTGCACACGTAGTACATGCATTACATTCCACCCAAAAATTCGATAGAAAAATTTCACAGGTCTATGTTTTGAGGGGCTCTGAAGCAAAAAAGGAGAATTTTTGGAAAAAAAAGGTCCGTGTATATGTGTGTTTCTCAACAGCATAACTCAAAAAAGAAAAGTCGGTTAAATAAGCAAACTTGAATACCAAAGATACGACTGCAAGATTTGCATTAAATTCCTCCGCCCCAAAAGTATCCTTTATAAGGAACATTTTGCAAATTTTGGATTCTCTCAAAAATGACAACGATTTTGATTAAAGGATGTTTACCTCATCATCATAAAATGCATATCTTAAATTCTCTGTGGAGCCCTCTTCATTCTGCATGGCAATTGCATTACTGGTAAGAGACAGACAAAATCTTACTATAAAATACAGAAATGTATGCCGATTTTTGTGCAGTTAATCATTTCCGAGAAATTCTTTGTTATTGGTTTAAATTTTACAGTATTTAAATCTTTCTCAGATGCATTAATCTTTTAACTCTTGACCACATAAAGAGAGGAATTACAGTGTCTTAGCGAACAGATTTTTAAAGGATTTAATTATTTCTTTAGCAAAAGTTCCTTATTTACCTTTTCTGTAAAGGAAAGAGTTAATAAGACCATTTTTGCTACTTTTACCCATAAAAGTGAGCATCAGGAGGAGCACCCAAAACAATAAGCTTTTGTAGCAATAGTTTTTTTGCAGAAAAGAGAAATTCATACGAATGTAACACACAACATTTTTTTGTATTAGTAAGGATGTGTTCTTTACGGGTCATTCAGAATAAAGGCTATTCCCAAAAAATGTATTAAAGATTTGGTATTGTATTCAAAACAGTCATTTTTGGGAAAATCAAACATATCGAAAAACATTCCATATAAAGAGTAGTTTGGGAGAATTTTCCTGAAAATAACAAAGTATTTTAAACTTAAGTATGCGACACAAAGATTTCCAAACAACTCCTCAAACGCCCAAACACTTCCTTTTATTTTTTCATTAATGGCTCTAATGATATTTCAAAATTGCATAGATCCTGTGTTCTAATAGTTTGTGTAAGAATACATGACTACGAGTAACTTTATGTGAATGCAGTACACAAGAATTTTACGCTTTATTCCTTACATTTCTTACGTTTCCTGCTGCTACAGTTTAGCAGATTTAATTAAAATTATGGAGTCAACTATCTAATTAAACTATAAACTACAGGCTTCCAGTAGCTCTATCATTTATATCAACTCATTCTAAATACAGAAAATGTATTTGTACTCACGTTTTAATTTTAAGTACGCCTTATAGTATTCTGTAGCTACGAATACTAAATGAATAAAGTATCCCTTATTTATTTATCTGTGCTAATCCCTCAAATGTTATTGAATAATTCACCCAAATAAGTCTTGAAAACGAATTCGTAACTGTCCATTATTACATTACCATTGCATAACGTAAATTTTGAGGATAGACTAGAAAAAATCTATGCTAGAAAAAGCTCTCCATGAGAAACGAAACAAGACAGAAAATAGCTCCCTCCATTTGCACTTAAATGAAAAAAATCTGATATGTTGCATTCACATGACTTTCTCTATATCACTGCAACAAATTATTCTATTTACTTCACCTAATGGAGCAAAAATTAGCAGAAATAGTCTTATTACTTGCTTCCTTGTTAGTAGAAGCGAAATAAGGGAGTACCATAGGCTAAAGTGATACTCAAAAGCTGGTTGCTCTGCGACTGAAGTTCCTTTGTTTGTATGGGCACGAGTTTACAAAGTCATGTATGAGAAAAGTATGTCTTTATAGCTGAAAAAACAAGGACTATCTCAAGAACAATCAACTCCACGAAAAAAATATATATAACATAAATTGTGTGTTTTAAGGTGCTCTACATTTGTTGTGCAGTAAGTTTTTGTCCATCTCTTACGGTTTAGCAGTTATGAAAAATTCCGTAAAATTGACCGAGAATAAAGTAGTCTTCAGAGGTTATTTACAGAAAATTTAAAATACACATTTTATTTGTCATGTAAATATCTTTAATATACGATATTTTAATCAAAATCGTTAGAGCCATTTTTTAGAAAATCAAAGTTTTAGAAAAAATTTCCATTTAAAGTGTAGTTTGGGGTGGGGATTTTTCTCAAAATCTTCGTGTCGCATCCCAGGAAGATACTAAACTTAAATACCAAGTTTGGTATTTTACCGACTTTTCGTTTTTGAGTTATCGTGTTCACAGACACACGGACACACTGACACACGGACACACACACGGACCTTTTTCTGAAAATACTTTTTTTGGATACAGGGGACACTAAAACATATATTTCCGGTGAAATCTAGGTATCGAATTTTTGGTGGAGTGCAATATCTTCTCTATACACTATATACATAGCACGTATACAGAAAGTAACAAAGCTCGAGAATGATTTGTAATGAATAAAGTATTGATTATTTACATTTAACATTTAGGATGATTTCTTTTCTTCGATATTAGACCATTACATTTACTACGTGATCGGTTTCAGTAAAGTATATTATGGTTAGTGATGTCCTGCAGTTAGAGAACTTGAATCTTTGCACACATGATTATGTATATAATGTGTGATAGCTCCTGGGATATACCTCGAGTATACTCGTAAAATAAATACAGCTACCGCATATAAGCTCTTGTAATTTGAAATTTAGAGGTATATGTACATATATGAATTAAATGTCAGCCGTCAAAATTACGGAAAAATCATTTTGTAGATCGCTTATGCAATTTGGAATGCCTATCTGAAGTAGAGGAAGTAGTCATAGCGTATATTTTAAGCTTCAGCCCAGCTATAGCACAAACTTACCTAGACCAAAACAGACATATAAAGCTACTTAAGAGGTGAAAATATTGGGAGTGTTTCCTACTGATTTTGAAACAAACAAACAGCATTACATACAAATGTTTCTTTTTCAAAATATTATTTGCTTACTGTACTAGTACACTACCTTTCTATAATATTGCAAGTATTGATATGCAAATAAGATGAATATTATAATGTTTTCCTTCCAGTTAGAAAAACGAAACCCGCTGTGAATACATTTCTAAGGTTTTATTACTGCTTGAAGAATTGGTACTAATGATTTGTTAATGCTGATTACTTTTAAGAAACCGATTTTCTAAGGTTTTATTACTGCTTGAAGAATTGGTACTAATGATTTGTTAATGCTGATTATTTTTAAGAAACCGTATTTTTCACTTAGGGTATTAACTTAATTTTAATATTTTTGTTTCATCAATTTCTTTCGGAAATGCTGAGAGACAGCTCCAATTTTCTGCAGAGGTTTGTTTTGATTTTGAGAAACATTTTTCATCACCCCATCATTTTAAAGTGTAGTGCAATTGTGCCGGAGCGCGAGTGTCCTCGTTTAGGAATAATTATTTTAAGAGCAGCATTATTTGGATCGATCCATCCCATCTTTAATTTCCTCTCCGATTTTCTTGCCATCCTAGCTGTCCCTTTTCTTGTAGCTCCATTATCTTTACTCTTTTTCGTACCTCTTTCTTTTCTCTTCCTTATCTTTCTGTGTTGTATTTCAGCTTTCCCCGGCTAACGCGTTTGCGATTCTATCTAAATAATCTGCCGGAGGAAGAGGTCTGCAAATCTACGCCAGATCCAAGAAATGCCGTTGACGTGGAAAAACTAAGCCACAAAAACGAATTTTTATTGCCTAACGGTGCCTACGAATAAAGTGTGTATATTAACACCGAAAGGTGCTAATAACGTTGTAATGTTGGTGCAACCATGATAAAAGTACGCATACCTTTGTGTACCAGAGTTTCTGCAAAGGATAATTTTTAAAAAATTGAAGTAAGCATTATACAAATCTCTGATATTATTGTTACCGTAATTATTACTATACGTAGATATAGTTTCATTTAAACTGGTCTCACAATAATATGTTTCTTTGCTACCCTCTCAGGACTGAATTTTTTTGTTTATTGGTGGAAGGCAGGCTCGGTGATGCTGCACTGTTAACTTTTTAAAGACTGGAGAGCGAGTCAAAGAGACCATGTTTTAAATAAGATTTACAATATTCTGGTTGCACAGATACGGATGGACCTTATGTTCACCTAAGTTAAGGAAAATCAAACGATGATGCTCGAGGTTGTCCTTGGTAATTAATTATGTGTAAAGCAGTGATTCTTTCTTACCTCATGAACGGCTGAAAAATGTACAATAGTGGAAATAAAGTGTAATTTATTATTGTCACTATAAGTATTATAGAGCTAATATTTATAAAACAATTCTATTGTGTTTATTCCGGTACAAGACATTGTACATTTTCATGGCTTTGATGTTTCAGAACTAGATGTTCCGATCTCAACTGCTGCGTTTCTGTCAACATTTGAAATGCTGTCATTCTAACCTCGTTTTCATAAACTTGCTTTGAATATGGACGCAATCATAATTATAGATGCAGTGTGCAGTTTTTACTTTCTCTGCTTGGTTCATATGTGGAGAAGGAATATGGAAGCATTCACAACTATTAGATGCTGTGTAGTTTTACCTTTCTCTGCTTGTTGCATAAGTACAGAAATACACATTTTATGGTCACCTGAATAAAAAAAAAAGCAATTTCAGAAAAAAGTTTCGTAAGTATGTGTATGCGTTTCTGTGAACAACATAACTCAAAAACGAAAGATCGGTTGAATGCCAAATATGAACTTTAGCATATTCCAAGGAAGTAACACATTTCCTTTACACGGAAATACTTTCGAAACATTTAATTTTTTCAAAAATGTCTCTAACGATTGTGATCAAACTACCGTATATTAAAGATATATACATGAAAACTAAAATGTCTATTTGAATTTCTTCGGAATAACCTCTGAAGTCATCTTCATTCTAAGCGAGTTTTCCATAATTGGTGAATCAAAAGAGATTAACAAAACCTTACTACACATAAAATGTAGATTTCGAAACACACAATTTATGTCAAATTCAATTTAGTTGTGTAGGTTAGCCATTTCCGAGATATTCCTTGTTACTCGTTTCAATTTTAAAATACTCATATTTCTCTCAAACAGGAAGTAGCCATGGTCTTCTTTTTATTACTCCTGGCCATGTAAACGGAACCGAATTTCAATGTCAATAGTATAGCGATAATTTTTAAAACAAATTGATTAGCCTAGTATAAGTATATTCCCTATTTTCCTTCTACTTATAAGGAACTAAGGAGTATCGCAATTTTTATCCTGATTAGTATCAAGTAGGTAGAAGAATCTTTTTAACAATAGTTGGAGAAGGTCATGTGAACGGGATTTACATAAAACTTTTTGTTCACCAATTTGGAGTTTTTTTTCTCGTCACACATAAACAAATGTAATGGATTCAAAATCAATCATATACTGCTTTTATTTTAAAGCAGACCACAAAAAATCCTTAAATTATGTTATCAAGCTATTTTACTATCTCATCTTTATATAGCGTATTTTAAACAAAATATTAATATCCTAAACACCGAGAAAGGGAAAAACAAAAACTGAATTCCAATGAATGCTGCAAACGACACCAAACGACTTCTAACTCAAAATTTAAAGCATGAAATGAGGAAGAAGAGAATCAGATTTGAAGCAAGAAGTATGTTTAGTTCACATCTCATCATTAGCATTTTACGCATAATTTAGAGTAAGCATATTGCAACGAAGGGGGAAGCCTCGTGCAGTGCAACTTCAGTTAAAGTCAATTTATCTCTTTTTCATTTTTTTTTTCACTTTTCTGTTTCTTTTTCTCTTTCTTTCTGTCACCTTTAACTTGTGGCTGAAATATGCATATATAGTCGACTCATTGAGTAAGTGTTTTTGTAATAACTTCAATAATTTGAATAAAGATATCTTGTCTGTCTTTCTGTCCGTCTATTTATTGGATCTATTGTGGCATTCTTCCCCCCTCCAAAAAGCATGGTCTGATGGAGTATTGTCGGGAATTGAACCCTCGGGCTACCGAATACAAGCCTCACAAGTTACCAGAGAGCTAATTTGCTGGAGTATAATTACGTATGTTTCAACAAGAACAAGAGAACTTTGCAATATTTAAATACCATATTGAGCCCAATACTGAATGAAAATTTCATGGTATTATTACGAGTGTTTCTATCGAATTATTTATCAGTTTACAACATTAAAGTATAAAGATCTGCGCTTCTTCAGTTTACTATATGATTGCATTATCATCATTTTGTACTTCCCAGTTCACAAGATATTATTGGCGCTACAGTTCATAAATTTAGAAACATAGTAGCCAACATTTTGGTTCAATCACAATAATTATCGTGATACAGAAAATACTTAAAGGCGTAACAATGTCCCTATTCCTATTCCTTTCATACAATTTATTCCTGTCTTTTAACTGAGGGCTGGTATGAATGGTTGGATGCACACTACCTCATAAACCTATCCAATACACACGAAAACCCTAAATCAATATGAGCTGAATTTGACAATTTGAGAAAAGTTCAACTTGGTCTTCACATATAAAATTACTGACAACAGATAGCAAACAAGGACAAATATATTAAGAATTCTCTGCGCTAGTAATTGGGGATCCGACATAAAAGTCCTTCACACGGCATATAAAGCACTAATAAGATCCAAGCTAGATTACGCTTCAATAGTGTATAATTCAGCCAGCCCCTCGCTACTTAAAGATCTCGACCGTGTACAATCCGCAGCCTTAAGGATTGTTCTGGGAGCCTACCATACTAGTCCAATCGATAGTTTACATATGGAATTAGATGAATCTCCCCTTGAAGTACGTCGAGAATACTTAAGTTTAAAGTGTGCAATGAAAATAGCTGGATTACTCTACTCAAATGCTTATAACTATGTATTTTCCAAAACACCCAAAAGAGATAAACTCCAGCGTCCATTTAAAGCATTACCATTCTACGATAGAATTAATTACTACTTAAAGAAACAACAAACCAGCCTTCCGAAGATAACAACAACCGGACTTCACGATGTTCCTCCCTGGAGGCTTAAAAAAACAAAACTTAACCTAGAAGTGGAACCCTACAGAAAAGGACAAACATCTGCAATTATTTATCAACAACTCTTTAAAGAAGTGTCTAGTACACACTCTGATTATGCAAATATTTACAAATGGTTCAAAATCAGCTCATGGAGTAGAATGTGCAATAATCCTACAAATCAAGCTCAAACGGTAAACCTTCCTGACTGTTTCTCTGCATTTTCCGGTGAACTATACGCTATAAAAGAAGCCTTCTCGTATATAATAGAGTCTAAGAATCGATCTTTCATAATTTTTTCAGATTCCAAATCGGCCCTAAAGGCAACTCAAAATATTTATACAGACAGCCAACTTACCCAAAATGTTCAAATTTCCTATAATCGGGCCTTAGAACAAGGAAAAGAAGTGATCCTTTGTTGGGTTCCTTCTCATCAACAAATTCCCGGCAACGACAAAGCAGACGAGGCAGCCAAAACTGCTCTTCGGAAACCTGTATGTAACACTGACATTCCAGTGCACCATTCAGACTACTCCATTTACATCCGTACTAAAATCAACAATGCCTGGAAAACTCAATGGCCTCAATATCAAGGAACTAAACTACACTCAGTTAGAGGATCCTCCACTGCTGTTTGCTGTTTTAAAAACCTAAATAGGAAACATCAAACCTTTCGTCTGAGAATTGGCCACACAACAATGACTCAAGCCTACTTGATCACCAGAGATGCCCAACCTCACTGTACAACTTGCAATACTCCACTGACAGTGTCTCACATACTTTCAGAAACCCGTCAGATCCCCAGATGAAAAAGTACAAAATCACTGGTGATATAAAAGTATTAAATAATGAAACCATGTATAAAAATGTTGTTATGTTCCTAAAAACTACTAATATCTACAGTTTAATCTAAACTTGTAATATACATTAACACAGCTTTTATTTGCCTTCGTTCACAAAAATGTAAAAAATATATTATAGATCATTAAAATTACATATATCTGTAAAATTTAATAATACTCTATATTAAATTCATAAGATCTTATTTTGTATACATTGTTACCTGTTTGCCAACAGAATGTTAATTTTACACAATTATTATTCCAATGTATCTTTATAACCATCCTGTAATAATTATTGTTATCACAATGTATCAGTGTTTCAGTCGCGATAAGACACTTACGAGTCAGAGCGACTAAAAATAAATATTAATAAAAAAAATATATGAGCTGAATAATGTTTTGATAAAAGTAACCCTTTTATAATATGCGACCAGTAGTATTGACCTATCTTAACCTCCGGAAGGCAGGTATACGTCTATCCTAGCAGAGTGTAGCTTTGATCCTTCTGCTTATGTACTTCTTCCCGCAAAGCACATTCTCCGCTTCTGCCACACATTATAACGTGCACTCCTCAAAGATAGAGGTAAGAAAATGAGAAGAATATTCTATATTCGCACAGTGATCATGGAAAAGCACAAAAAGAAAGAAGAAAGAAAAAAAAAAAACTTAATCAGAATCTTAAGTACACCTAAACCATTAATTTCAGGGCAGCAACATCCGAGTACTGCCTTCCTTTCAGGAGAATGTATCTGGAAGAACGCTTCGAGCGTCTTCTGAAAAAGAACTTTCAACACATCAATGAGAGCTAGTTAGCTCTCTAGCTCTGGTGCTAGCAATATTGAACATTGCACGATATATTCAGAAGTGCTATAAACCGTTACCTCTCCAGAGAGAACACTGTTATCTCGTCAGCTTGCTTATTATCACGTAGCTCCAATTACTTCAAGCATGTGAAGCGCTCTTACTTTCTCTATCATGTACAATGCATATAGTAGACAAGAGCAGGGATTGCATTCCATCCAAAAATTCGGTACCAAGATTTCATTGCAAAAATTATTTTAAGAATCATGAATTCACAAAAAATATATAATTTTTTAGAAAAGTACCCTGTGTGTTGTGTCTGCAAGATCATAACTCAAAACCAAAAAGTTGGCGCAGTACTAAACATTGTATTTAAGTTAAGTATGTTGGCTATTACGATTCCGGGCCTGGTTCAACTCCACACATGAGGCTGCGGACTTTAAGCATCAGGTATAGCATACAGCATCATCAAAGTGTCTGGGGGATGCGTGAGGCTGACCACTACACCTCCTGTATCAGTTGAAATACGTTCTATATCGTGCGTAAGTGGGCATGAGGCCGGTAAGTGGTCAATATAATAACCTACTGATACTATATGTAACAAATCAAAGGATTAGAAAGACCAAACGTGAGGTAATTACGCAATTTAATACACCTACTGATACTATATGTAACAAACCAAAGAATTAGAAAGACCAAACGTGAAGTAGTTGGGCAATTTAATACACCTCCTGATACTATATGTAACAAACCAAAGAATTAGAAAGACCAAACGTGAGGTAATTGGGCAATTTAATACACCTATTGATACTATATGCAACAAACCAAACGATTAGAAAGTCCAAACGTGAGGTAATTGGGCAATTTAATACACCTATTGATACTATTTGTAACAAACCAAAGGATTAGAAAGACCAAACGTGAGGTAGGGTGTTATCATCAAGCAAGCCATGCTCCCCACTCCAAAAATGGGACACGGAGAGTTTAAGGAAAACCCCTCCAGCTACATTGGAATGAGCATTGCACACCCTTAGCACTCCTGACGTTACTAGAAGTACGCTGGGCCGAGCATTTCTGAGCCCCTCCCGTCAGAGGCTATTCGGATTGAGTTGGACTCGGCGGGGTAGTGAGACACGGCTACAAACCTGGAGAGCTTGTTAAAGAGCAGCTGGAAACAATTTCGGCATTGGGGTTGACGCGCGTATTCACGCTTGCGACAAGGCATTCCTTATATTAAATAAGCAGCCTTGCGACATAATGGGAAAATGTAGGGGTGTTATGAGACGCACTCGAGTAATCAGGCCACTACTTATTTCATTAGGATTACCCCAAAGTACACTTTATATTGCAGTTTTTTCCAGGAATTTTCGATTTTGTCAAAAATGGGTATTAAAATGTAGATTAAAACATCATATAATAAAATTATATTTTGAATTTCCAATAGAAACGCCACAAAAGCTGATACAGTAACTGTTACTGTTCTTGGAGGAAGCTAGAATTGAACATTCAAATAAGATGTGATTCAAAATTTTCTAACTTCGTGTTGATTAAACTTTAATTGCAACTATAACAGAATATTTGAGGACTCTTACCGTTAGGCTAAGAAACTTAAACTACAAACTACCATCAATTAATTCTCTTGCAATATTCATTGAACTTAGGTTTGTCCGCCATTCTGCATGATGCCATTAGAATAAAATTTAGGAGCAAAGGGCGTGTTATCATAATAACCCATTGTGGGGATGCTCGCATGCAGTGCAGGGCAGGGCGTTGGCTTTGAAATCACTGCCCTTCATCAATACCAACATCAAAGGGAGAAGTTCTGTGCCGGCAATTATGCGGTAAATTTGTATTTTCTCCTTGAAGTCCCTTAAAGTAAATATTTGAAGTTCCTTTACTTTTTCAGAACACTCACACTGGGCATTATTTGGTTTCCAGTCCTCTGAACCCAATCAATACAACTAACGCATAGGAGACCTTAAAAAAACACATACATTCACACTACTTTCTCTTCCCATGACATACTCGTATTATTATCATGACTATGATCATCACCATCTTGTTCTTCTTCAACATCTTTTGAAATTAAACTTCGAAAGACTTGTTCGGTCTCATGAATTAACTGTTTTTCTATTTTTCGTTCGGTCTAAAATTGTTTCTCTAGTTTATGGATTTATAAATTAGTAGCAGTTTTGGAATACAAAAATCTTCCACATTTATTTTCCACCTAGTACAGGCCAAATATACAGCATAGTAGTTTAAATAAAATGTGACTATTTCATAGACAATATTCTCATAATTTTGTTTAGTTAGTTCAAATTAATTAAACAATGCTTAATAACACAACTGACGAGAAAATTCTGTTCAAATACTTTCCTGTGTTAAGCAGGTCTTACGAAGGAAATGAATGAGTATATAATCGCAAACGTTGAAGCTAACGGTGCGAAAAAACTGTAGCGTAGGTGTCATGATAAAGATAGGTAATCATTAACAGAAAGTAAAATATACATGTTACCAGTCATAAAATTATATTAAACATGTATAATTTAAATAACACTTTTTTATAAAACGATAACTAACTGAAATTCTTTCTTCTAAGTGGCATAGTTTGGGGCACTAAGTCTTCTTGAACATATTCGCCGGAGCTACTTAATGTCTCAGTTAAATATGCAGTTTTGGATTTTTTTTCAAACTTTTGAAAAACGAAGGTTTTAGAAAAGCCTCCCCTCTCCTACTGCTTCCCTCCTTCTCTCTCACGCACCCACACGCGTACATATACACACAATCAACGCAGTTTTTTTTAAAATGCTTTGAAGGTTGGTTCAAGGAAAGCTAAAGTGTTTACATCCTGGAAAACTTCGATGAGATACAATATTTTCTCTCTCTCTGTGTTGTAATGGTTACCATGCTGACGTCAAATACCCAAGGTTGTGGGTTCAAATCCGGCGGAGGACAATGGATTTTTTCGGGCGTAAAAATGTTGTCCAACAAAACGGTTCATGTGTCTCCATCAAATACTGCTGCTTATCCCCACAAATTTATCACCTCTCTATCATTTGTTTACCTATTTTCAAATGTTTCAAGAAGCAGGAATACTAAAACGAAACGACAAAAGCTTATGATAACACAATCTAGAATCTAGCGGAATATTTCTAATGATTAAATGGTCCAAATGGTTTATTATTTTAGTACATACGTAGTATAAGTTCAGTCCTGTTTAAGGGGAGGGTAAGACGAAACGTAACATAAATTAATATTTTATGATATACATTTCTTCAATACCAAAATAGTTATTTAAATGTTTAAAAAAAATAAAAACAAAAACACTAGTGAAATGAAGGTTGATAAAATTGTCAGTCGAATGGAATAGCAAGAAAATAAACTTCACCTAAGATACATTTACACTCACGAAATCAGCGCGGAATCACCTAGATAACAAAACAATACAAAAACATTTGTACAAACGTATACGAGGGTGTGCTTATAAGTAATGCCTCCGAATTTTTTTCGGGTAACACCCTCAAAACAAACTATGTTACCATTGTTCATCTTTATTCTTCATGTCTACATATTTGTTCTGAACATAATCACCCTGGCGACGAACACAGAGACCAGTTTGTGTATATCGTCACTGTAGATTGTTTGACGGAGCCATATCCTCACCTCTGCTCGCATCGCTTCATCAGCATCAAAGTGAACACCTCTTTAAGTCTAGGAAACAGATGAAAATAGGGCTGTACGGAGGATGATCGATGACAGTTCGATTCTTGCAGACGTTGCAGCGACGCACATTACTGATGTCGATGCACTCGTCACCGTACATAGCTTTCATTCTTCTATGCATTTCAATTGGAGGCTCATGTTCTGCAGGTAGGAACTCGATTACAGCGCGCTCTTTCTGATGTACCGACATAGGCGTGTTGCAAACCGCCATGTTTCACGCTACAACTCGGTGCCCTCTAGCGCCAGAGGGTTGTGTTAGTGAAGCGGGAAGAATGACCAAGTAAATTGCATGACAAGTGTTACGTCCAACGATATTGCAAACAGAATAAAACATTTGGAGGCTTTATTTTCAGAACGCACTCGTATAATTAATTATATAGTATCCAAAAACAGATACAAAATAATCCTAACAGTAAAATTGTGCAAATAAACGACTTACAAAGTGAGTTATGGACAGTATTAATTTGGTTTTCCATTCTCCAAACGCAAAATTTGACCTATGCTTTATACACAGGTTGCTACTGGATTCAATATTGTGCATTATGACATTTTTGGCAATAAAACAATCTATAACGCGTAAGCCAGGTTGGCTTTGCTTATACACTTTAGATGAACCATCTTATGATACCCGGGGATCCAATTATCCAGGTTGGCGTGGCTTATACACCCAAGATGAATCATCTTATGATACCTGGTGACCCAATTATCCAGGTTGGTGTGGCTTATACACTCAAGATGAACTATCTTATGATACCTGGTGACCCAATTATCCAGGTTGGCGTGATTTGTACACTCAAGATGAATCATCTTATGATACCAGGTGACCCAATTATCCAGATTGGTGTGGCTTATAGACTCAAGATAAATCATCTTATGATACCCGATGACCCAATTATCCAGGTTGGCGTGGCTTATACACCCAAGATGAATCATCTTATGATACCCGTGACCCAATTATCCAGATTGGTGTGGCTTATACACTCAAGATGAACTATCTTATGATACCTGGTGACCCAATTATCCAGGTTGGCGTGATTTGTACACTCAAGATGAATCATCTTATGATACCAGGTGACCCAATTATCCAGATTGGTGTGGCTTATAGACTCAAGATAAATCATCTTATGATACCCGATGACCCAATTATCCAGGTTTGTGTGGCTTACAGACTCAAGATAAATCATCTTATGATACCCGATGACCCAATTATCCAGGTTGGCGTGATTTATACACTCAAGATGAATCATCTTATGATACCCGTGACCCAATTATCCAGGTTGGTGTGGCTTATACACTCAAGATGAATCATCTTATGATACCCGTGACCCAATTATCCAGGTTGGCGTGATTTATACACTCAAGATGAATCATCTTATGATACCCGTGACCCAATTATCCAGGTTGGCGTGATTTATACACTCAAGATGAATCATCTTATGATACCCGGTGACCCAATTATCCAGGTTGGCGTGATTTATACACTCAAGATGAATCATCTTATGATACCCGTGACCCAATTATCCAGGTTGGCGTGATTTATACACTCAAGATGAATCATCTTATGATACCCGGTGACCCAATTATCCAGGTTGGCGTGATTTATACACTCAAGATGAATCATCTTATGATACCCGTGACCCAATTATCCAGGTTGGTGTGGCTTATACACTCAAGATGAACTATCTTATGATACCTGGTGATCCAATTATCCAGGTTGGTGTGGCTTATAGACACAAATAAATCATCTTATGATACCAGGTGACCCAATTATCCAGGTTGGTGTGGCTTATAGACTCAAGATAAATCATCTTATGATGCCCGGTGACCAAATTATCCAGGTTGGTGTGGCTTATAGATACAAGATAAATCATCTTATGATACCCGGTGACCCAATTATCCAGATTGGTGTGGCTTATAGACTCAAGATGAACTATCTTATGATACCTGGTGGCCCAATTATCCAGGTTGGTGTGGCTTTTACACTCAAGATGAACTATCTTATGATACCTGGTGGCCCAAATATCCAAGATGGGGTGGCGTATAGACTCAAGATGAATCATCTTATGATACCCGGTGACCCAATTATCCAAGGTTGGCGTGGCTTATAGACACTAGATGAACTATCCCATGATACTCGGTTACCCAATCGCCCTCATCCTCATCCTCTTTTTAACTACTATTTTTTGTCTTTTGCTTATAGTACACACACACCCTCTCTGCTAGACGGCCCGGGTTCAATCCAAAACGATCGAATGTGAGATTTGAGGTGGACCAAGCGGCGCCGGGGTGAGTTTTTTTCCGGATTCTTCGGTTTCTCCTACCATCGCATTTCACCGGTGCTCCATCTTGATTCCATGTATCACCAGTGACATCGCCTGCGGTGCCGTAAGTAGTTAAAGCGGCCATTTAACACTCCCAAACACACGCATATATTTACACACACATTTATAGGTGCACAAACAAGGCAGGATTCGAACCTACGAGACACAAGCACCAAAGCGAGACACTTTAGCAAGCCCGGCCTTTGGGAGCGGCCTTTCAAACAGATGTTATCCCGTTAACTCGCCCTAAGTGACATTCAAACTAGCAAACTGTTGAATAGGAGGCAGCCCCGCTACCCCTACACTACCCAGGTGTTAAAAGAGTTGCATAATTCAAAGGGGATATTTCAAGTTAAAACTCGCCAGTGAATTGACGATAGCAATCGAAATGAGCGCAACCGGCTCAAAAAACAAGGTCATCCTCCAGTCCTCCACTTCTGGGTTTTAACTTGAGAAAGCCCCGTTCAATTGTGCAACCTCAAATACGGAGACTACCTGGAGTACTTCTCTCTGGGCAACCAAGATGCGAAAACCTCTGCACATTACCTATTATAAGATATGATTGGTGTCATTTGAAAATTGTACAGCATAAAGTTTCCTCAAGATATTAGAATATAATTGAATTATACCGAAATTAAATTTCATATAAAATTAAATGTTGAACAAGTTAATAAAATGATAAGTGGTGTTTGAGTTTACCCTACATACACACCCAATCACAAATTTTCTTTCTTCGTAATATTAATAGATCAATGAAACTCGTACCAAAGTTATGGCACACAATACTAACATCATGTTTGCTTCTGCGTTGTTATTGTTTTGTATATTAGGGTGTATTTGTCAGCACTGGGCAGCCTATCAGCAAAGATAAACGAAAATATTCTCGTAGCATCGTTTGCCGTTAGAACTGTTTGTTCAGCTGCCATTGGTCCCTTTCTCATAACTGCACCATTTGCATCACACAGAAATCTCGAAATTCAGAAATCACCAACACAGCTGTGCAGGCGTTTATAATTATGAAACGTAAAAGCATCAGCTCTGTCTGATTTATGGGAAATGGAAACAACAAACGAGTTTGGTGTGTATTTATTCAGAGTGATGGAACCTACTTGAGAGGAAAACATGTGAATACGACGCGTGTTTATAGTGATACAGCACATGGGAAGTAAAACGTGTGTGGTCGAGATTATGGAAATGCAGTGGTACAATGTGTGTTTGTATGCTCGCAAATATGCTGATTCATTTATAGGAAAGATATTCTTTAATAACTCTCATTTTGCCAACATCTCATAAGTTTGAAAGAGATGTTAATTATGATCAATGTAATCTCCATATCGTTTCAATAAAAGTACGCAAGGCACTTGCCGTGTTTCGCATACTTTATTGCAGTGATTCGCTAAGCAATAACCAATAAGAATTAAAAATACGGAAACTGATAAGACAATGGTTAATGTTAATTATGCTTATTTATTTTTACTGAGGAGAAGGTCAAAATTAAAGATTAATGAAGGCATTCCTACATTCCGATGGCACATTATGCAGTATCATCTAATTTGTATTAATGACCTTATGTTGCACAGTTACATTTTTAAACGCGAATGACGAATTAATTTTTACAGAGAACTTTTATGGTAAATCCTTCCCTTTACCCGTTATAGTTGTACTTTGGTGCAGCCCCGGATAATAACGGATGGAAAAAAAAAACCAATATCGTCACAAAGGCGCATGAAACATCGGCGGCAGATCAGACTAACTTAACTTCCCCCTCCGCCCCTTCCCGTGTTCCAAGTTCCGCATATACTGCATAGCGTATACCAACACTCTGGTGGTAGAAGAAACATCCTTGGGAATGACAGACTAATTTTTAAAAAATTACAGTAGGTGCAATTTAAAACTTGTTTCTCTTGGTCCCTAAGTTAATTAAAATATAAAACGAAATAAATTTCACATTATGCAGAAACCCGTATCTTCGTCTTCTGTTTGTTTCTTATCTTTCTTGTGGGTTATATTTTTCTTCATGCTTTATCCTGGGGAATTACTAGGTTCTCATCTGCAGATTTTATTTTCATATATTCTGCGGCTTTCTAATCCGTGTCTATTTTAATAGTATATCATCTTTCATTCTTATAATATGATTATACCATTCCTTATTTCTCCTTTTCACAAACTTGTTATTTTGCACTAATCCTTATATCCTGATCTTTTATCCTCTCACTTATTGTCTTCCCTATTATCACCATTAAAATTCATTTCCACTGTTTGACATAACTGATTCATTTTCTTCGTTACAGATCGGGTTTTGAGTTTATAAGTCAGAAATCGTCTCATCATTGTTAACAATTTCTTCTAAGGTTAGACCTCTGAGTAGCCTGATGGGCTTTCCCTTCTCCTTTCTAGCTTCTTTATACGTTTGACGATAACTTTATATATGGACTCCGAGCTGTTGCAACTCCATTACTTCTTAATGACTTTCTAGCTTCTTTATACGTTTGACGATAACTTTATATATGGACTCCGAGCTGTTGCAACTCCATTACTTCTTAATGACTTTCTAGCTTCTTTATACGTTTGACGATAACTTTATATATGGACTCCGAGCTGTTGAAACTCCATTACTTCTTAATGAATTTCTAGCTTCTTTATACTTTGACGATAACTTTATATATGGACTCCGAGCTGTTGAAACTCCATTACTTCTTAATGAATTTCTAGCTTCTTTATACGTTTGACGATAACTTTATATATGGACTCCGAGCTGTTGAAACTCCATTACTTCTTAATGAATTTCTAGCTTCTTTATACGTTTGACGATAACTTTATATATGGACTCCGAGCTGTTGAAACTCCATTACTTCTTTATACGTTTGACGATAACTTTATATATGGACTCCGAGCTGTTGAAACTCCATTACTTGTTTATACGTTTGACGATAACTTTATATATGGACTCCGAGCTGTTGAAATTCCATTACTTCTTTATACGTTTGACGATAACTTTATATATGGACTCCGAGCTTTTGAAACTCCATTACTTCTTTATACGTTTAAGGATAACTTTATATATGGACTCCGAGCTGTTGAAACTCCATTACTTCTTAATGACTTTCTATTCTATTTATAATTCTCATCATGGTTATAACCACCCTTTCCCTAATCCCATAATCTTTAATACAAGTACGTCAAGGAAATTAGAGGAAACTGGTGTATATGAAGATTGCTCGCTCTCAGATCACCAAGTTAACAACCCTTGGAAAAGACACATAGGCTTATGACCTTCGAGAAAAGTAATCGCAGTTGTTAAAATATGATTGATTATTAAAGTTGGCAATTTTTTCTCTCTTTACAATTATTTAGCAGGTTCTGCTGATAAAGTACAAGTACAAAGCAAATAAAACAAAACTTTCTCACATGAGAGTTATCAGCTTTACTGTACACATCTACACTGTTCCTTTACATGTGCATCTACGTTATTTAACATGGCGATTAAAGAAATAAATATAACAGATTGTCGCTTTTTAAGCTCTGTCGTGTTTGCATCAAGTGTCTGTATGCTTGGAATAAAATGTAACGGCATTCTCTGTGGAAAATAACCCAACGAATGCTTTCTGTGAACTGAAATTAGAAAGTGCTTTAAAGCCCATTTCAATCTGAGTTGAACAATTATCAAAATCAAAATTTTGTAGTACCCTATATGCAGATATACATTTTCTTCCTCATAATATTAGTAAAACCGAGGAAAATGCTTCAAAGTTAAAATAGAAAGGTAGCCTAAATCTCTTTTTCATATTTGTAACCTAAATAAATAAATGGCATTATATTTATCAGCTACTTCCTAATCTGTTGCAAGTTGATTTCCATGTAGTTCGTTCGATTTACTCTAATAGATTATTAATTATAGACATTTAAAGCATATGTGTTCAGCCACAATGAAGTGGACTAATGAACATTTCAGGCCTACGACTTTAAATCGTCATTAATGCCTAAACGATGTCATGATTGGTTTAGAAATGTAATTGGCGGAAAAGCCTCTTAAGATCAACAGATGAATATCTACGCAAGCAACACTGGGCAGACGTGAGAAATTTTTGTCTGTTCCTGGTAAAAAAAAAAAAAAAAAACAACAACAACAACAACACATTGATTGGTGGAGAAAAACACTGGAAAAATTCTAAGGCGGCACTTCAAATTTAGTTTGGAATATCCTTATTGGTATTTAATCTTGGACTTATTGTTATCTTGAAAGGAAAAGTGAATCGTTTTGATGTGCCTTCAAACAGAACCTAACCCTGCAAATGTCTGACAAATTCTTTTGTCATAGTAAAAAAAAAAAAAAATTGCTGCTCTTTTTTTGTTTTTGTTTTTTTTATAACGGGCCATATTCCTACTATAGCATTAGAAGATAAACGTACCGTACTGCCAATTGGTACACTAATGTCTGTTTACTGCAAATTTCATGAAAAACTCCCAAAGAAAAAATCATATGTATTACTATCACATATTACATTTCTGTAAGAAATTATTTTTAAAAGTTTATTCTTCTATCTACATCATGCTAACGGAGATAAGCATTAACAGAAATTGCCTTTTTACTTGGTCCCTTGTAAATAACAGGGCAAACATCTACTGTGTTTCATTATCATGATGTCCTCTAACTGTTCGGTAAACAAACCTTTTATTCAAAACATTAGTCTGTGACAATCAATAAACATAATAGACTTAGTACTAGCTCCCTTGTAAATAAAAGGGAAATAACAAAATGCACAGGCTATCGTCTAAAAGCGGTCACTATGTGAAACAATTGAGATTCCAATTCTTTCCTTTACAGAAGTAAACAAGCAAGAAACGAGAGAAAAGTTGAGGTGGCTAAAACTGAAACTAATAACCAGGAATATCTCGAAAATGGTTAACTCTAATAAAAAAGTTACGTAATAAAAATTGTGTATCTTAATGAGCTCTACATTTGTGTGTAGTAAGTTTTTGTATATGTTATGGTTTGTCAGTTATACAAAAGCAATTCAGAATTAAGAGGTCTTCACAGGCTATTCCCAGAAAATACAAGATATACATTTCGTTAGTCGTAAAAATATGTTAAACATGTGGTATTTTAGTCAAAATCGTTAAAGCCACTTTTGAGAAAATCAAAATTTTCGAAAAATCTTCCATAAAGCATAGTATAAGGTGGGGGATTTTTTTGAAAATCTTCGTGTTGCATCCTTGAATGTTTAAGTACCAAAAATGAAATGGCATTTTATTTAAGGACGTTCTTTAACTGCTGTGGTTCTCAGCGTCCAATTCTATACTGGATGTGAAAGACCGCTTAATTTTGCTCAGAGGCCTCTCTATCAACTTTAGGTTCTTTTACGTGCCGTAAATCTACGACACGGGGCCCACGGCTTTTCTTCCCTTCCAAAGGAAGCCATGTTAAGGACTTTTACGCCCGAAAAAAACCATCGTCCTCCGCCGGGTTTGAACCCGCGACCACGGAGGGTGACTTAAATACCCAAGTTTGGTATTTAATGGTCTTTTCGTTTCTGAACTATGCTACTCCCCCCCCCCCCACACACAGGGTCATTTTTCTAAAAATGTTTTTTTTTTTTTTTTATTTTTTATTTTTTGATTCAGGGCACTATATACATAATTTTTACTTTTAATAAAGTAAAAAGTGTAGTGAAATGAATTATGTATTAAAGAGCTCCACATTCTTTGTGTTTATCACTTAGTTATTCAGTAATATATGCAATTTTTACCGCATTAAGAGGACCTTACAGGTTATTGAAATAACATTCAAGACACACACTTTAATCTTATGGCATTTTAAATAATTAGTGCAATATTTCAGAAAATCAAACACTTTTAAAATTGGATTAATTGTTTTTCACATAAGCCGTGTGCAGGACAGGAGTTGGATAGATAGAGTCAGACTGAAAAAATTCAATGCCTTAGCCGGATACGAACCATGGATCTCCCGATCTGTAACCGGTTGCTCTGCCACTCAGAAATTCAATGCTTGTCATGGTAGCTCAGTGGCAGAGCAACCGTCTAGAGATCGGAAGATCCGTGGTTCAAATCCCGTCTGTGGCATTGAATTTTTCAGACTGACTTTAAAAATGTTGCGTGTAAAGGGCAGCTTGGAGTGAAGGGAAACTCTTTGTGTCGCAGCAAATTTAAACACTGAGTACCGTACGTATCGGATATTTAGCTTTAAAGTTGTGCTGTTCAGACTTCTATTTCCGGCCAACTCTAGACATACTTCACGTAGTAGAGAACCTTCGCTACCTCTGTCGTTTTACACACGGGCTATAACGTTATTATTACGAAAGTTTAGTTTTACTTTTTCTACACTTGCTTAGTGCAGATAAGGTATTGTAATGCACCCAAAAATGCCATACCAAGATTTCACCGGAAATACATGATTTAGGAGCCCCTGATTCCCAAAAAAAAACAATAACATTTTTAGAAAAATTCCCGTATATGTATGTCTGTGAGCAGCATAGCTAAAAGGCGAAAAGTCCGTTAAATACCAATCTTACTATTTAATTTCATTATGTTCCAGGATGCTACCCGAAGACTTTTCAAGTAAATCTCTTGGAAAAATGTTCTAAAATTTAGATTTTCTCAAAAACAGCTCTCACGATTTGATTAAAAGATTGAAAATGTTTACATGAGAAATAAAATGCATGTCTTCAATTTAGTTGGGAATAGTCTCTGAAGACATGTTTATTCTGGAAGAATTTTGCGGAAATTTACATAACTGGTAAACCGTTAAAGACAGACAAAACTTTACTTCAAAAACTGTTGAACCCGTTAAAACGCATAATCTATGTTATATACCTTTTTCGCGGAGTTGACTGATTTTGATACATTCCTTGTTATTGGTTTCAGCTTTTAAATTATTTAATACTTTTCTCATACGGGAATTTGTCAATTCATGTGAATACAAATAAAAGAACTTCAATTACATGGTAACCAGATTTTAAAAGATTTACCCTATCACTATGTTACTCCCTTATTTCCCGTCTACTTACAAGAAATCAAGTAATAAGACTATTTCTAATAATTTTTCTCGATTAGCATTAAGTAAATAGAGGAATAAGCTTTTTAATATTAATTAATTGCAGAGATGTAGAAACAGTCATGTGAATGGTACACATCAGATTTTTCGAGATACACCGTTGGAGAATAAGCTAAATTACGCATTTTCTTTCATTGCGATAGTCAAATATTAAAGAACTGGACGTCAAAAAACGAAAAAAGTCTTGAGAGCCGATTGGCCGGTTGGTTGGGGTTTCTTTTCTTGAAGATCTTTGTGGCCCATTTCTTTTACATATTGCACCTAATTGCACATATTGACTTATTTTAAGTTTTATTCTTCACGTATAAACGCACACACATACACTGAGAATATTTTCTATAAATTCTTTATTTGGGTTTATAGGACCTTGTATTTCCGGTAAAATCCCAGAATCCAGTATTTAGTGGAATGTAATAGATTCTCTATCTACTATGTATAGTAGGGAAAATAAAAAAGTTACGTGTCAGAATTTCCTTTCTCGACCCTCTATCGTTTATTAGTGGGGCATGTGAAAGTTTTTTTATTTCTATCTGTCTACTTCACTTTAGTTGAGGTGTACCTTTACAGAGATCGTTGTATTACCCATTTCATTATAGATACAAGGAAAATTGCGGTAGTCCAATGTTTAAGAAACGGGCGCTATATGCTGCCCTTAAAAATGCATGTCTTACTTTCTCTACAAGTATTATGAAACAGTGTATAGAAGAAGTGTTATATTCCACACAAATATTCGATACCGAGATTTCACCGGAAAATCATGTTTTAGGACCCTCTGAATCAAAAAAGAGCATTTTTATAAAAATGTCCATGTGTGTGCGTGTGACTGTGGAAACCATAGCTTAAAACAAAAAGACTGTTAATTATGAAACTTGGTATTTAAGTTTGGTAAAAACTCGAACATTTTGTTTTTCTCAAAAATGGCTGTAACGATTTTGATTAAAATATCTTATACTACGATAAATAAAATGTATATTTTGAATTTTCTGGCAGTGGCCTCTGAAGACCTCTTTATCCTGGATGAATTTTGCATAACTGGTAACCCGTAAGAGATAAACAAAAAATGCAGATATCGATAAAACACAGTCTTTACGTCCTATAAATGCTTTTGGTGGAGTTGGTCATTTCCGAGATATTCCTTGTTTTTGATTTCAGTTTTAAAATACTTAAATTTTTCTCATACGGGAACTTGGCCACGCAAATAAACGGATTTCAAACCCATAGCAACCACATTTTAAAACATTTGGCTATCGGTTTAGCCTAGTGTATTCAATTTTTCCCTTCTATTTATAAGAAACTAGGTAATAAGACCGTTTCTGCTAGTTTTTATCTCGATTATCATGAAGTGGATAGAAGAATAAATTTATAAAGTCAAGTGATCGGACTACATCAGATGTTTTAATTCAATCGCAGGAAAAGAATAATATAATAATAATAATAATAATAATAATAATAATAATAATAATAATAATAATAATAATAATATAATAACGTGTGTGTTTTTAGTAATGCTGTTCCCTCACATGGATCATTTCGAAAAAACCTTTTATTGGATTCAGGAGGTCCCAAAATGTGTCTTTTCGGTGAAATCAAGGTATCAACGTTTTGTGAGGAATGCAAAGAGAAAGTAAAAGGGCCTGTGTATGTGCATGAACCGCTTAACGCAAAAACGAAATTCCGATGCGTACCAAACTTGATTCACTTTTTCCAAAGATATGACATGAAGACTTCAAACACATTCTCTACCCGGAACTGCTAATATGCATCCCGAAATTTATTGAAATCTTTTATATTCTCAAAAATGTCTATAAGAACCTTAATAAAAATGCCATATATTAAAGATATTTACACAAAATATAAATTTATGTTTTAAATTGTGAAGCCCCCTTCACTCCAAAAGAAATGTGTATAATTAGTGAGGCAAAAGAGATAGACAAATTCGTAGTAGATTTAAAAACAAGCAATTTATTTAAAATGTCATTTTTGAGTATCAGCCATTTCCAAAATATACCTAAGTAATATTAAAAATGTTGATTTGTGTAAGGAATTATTTAGAATGCATGGGGTATACAGCAATAAAGCATTCTTAAGAAAGTTTGCTGAATTTAGTCAAAATAGGCAATACTTGATGGAGAAAATCGTGTGAATGCAAACCATTAAAATTTCTTCGCTTTGTCTTGACAAATGTGTAAGGTAGAAAATGACTACTAAAGTTTAAGTTACATTTTTCATACTATTTCAGGATAAAATTTCGACATAGGTAGCATGAAAAAAAAAAAAAATCCCGGAGAGATTAACCCACAAAAATTATTAAATGTTTAGCTATTCCCTTTGGTTGGAATTTTCATATGTTGAAAATATGTTCATATGTTCAATAGAGTGACTGTTATACATTTTATAATATTGAATTGAATTGGATACCCTATTTCTTCTATTGTAAAATTATAAGCTGTTTATTTTGCACATTACTGAGTTTAATGACAGCTGAGCTAAATTCTATTCGTGTTTTGCGATTAGATATATTAATTTTGGCCGATATTATAATATATTGAATTCCGTTTAAACAGAGCTATAACATATCGTGCTTTTGTTGCTTTGATTGTCAGATCAATGAAATTATCTCACCTCTTCTTTAATTATTCATAGTAGAGAAACCAACTTGAATAAAATCTGTTCACAGGTTTGAATTAAGGGTACCTACTGAACTTGATAAGAATATCTCTGCGTGCGGAGCAAGCTTTAATGTAAGCTATTATTCGACAAATCTAATGATATTTTTACGCTTGGCTGAGAAAGTAAACTGGAAAACTAGACTCAGTAAAAATCGATCCATAGTTTTCTGCCGTAGATGTTGCCTAAAATCGAGAACAGATTATTTAATAGCTTACAGCACTCGATTGTCAATCAGCAGGAAAATAGTTGCTATAGCTTTATCACTGGTGGACGAGACTCTCTGAGAGGAGATTATGTTTGTTCCAAACTTTCTTCTGTCATCTTAGGCGAGAAGCATACTTTTAATAGTCTGCACATTTCCCTATATCATCAGATTATGGTACTCATTCAATGGCGTAAATCATATTAAAATTCTCTTCTTAAAGATAATTTAATTGAAGCTTAATTGCTTGTTCATTACATAGTCAGGGGAAATGCGGCGCTTATCTCTGTTTCATGCCGTGCTTACGTCATTAGATGGAATAACCGCTTATACGACTATCGTTAATTGCATTTTAGTGAAAATGATTGGTCCATTCCTAAACACACCACCTATAAACAAACATAGCTAAGGAGCGAATATGAAGTTTTTGGGCTATCTCTGAGCTTTACAGCGGAAATTGAAACACCCAATCACATTACTGTTGAGCTAAATTAGAGAGTGGAGAATCATTTATACAAACTTTACCAAAATAATTATAACTTTATATAAAGAAAACAGAATACAAATAGAAAATTGCGAATACAATTCAAACTGATAAACTGGAAGCGGTGTAACAAACACATTCTTTAACTAGACTGAAGCATGCTATAGACACAAGTCAGGATTATGAACAGGGGAAAACTGCTGTTACGATTTTAGGGCAATTATTTGAGTCATTATCCACAAAAGCGATTTGATAATACGTTCTGCAAACATGGTATTCCTTGATGTCTTGGACTTTAATCATACCTTGCCTAGCGCAGGTAGGAGTCACATCAACATCTTACTTCTATTATAAGGTTGCGGAACCGAATGTGAAGCGATATTCAAGTATGTCTACCCAAAAATGTGGCAGTGAAGGAATGCCTCGCAACCGATAGTGTAGTCGTGAGCCTAATAGTGTAATGGGCTCTGTAAATTACAGCTAGAACATCGATTCAAACCTTATACTGAAATTCCACTGGTTCTTACATCTAAATAAAAATGCAAAGCAATGGCGGAAGGTGACCAGATACTCTTACAGCCCGCAGTATTAACTGAATTGTAAATGAAACTGGATAAGTGTTTTTACAGGGTCCAAATTCGACATATTCGGCTGGCTTCAACAGTATAATTTTATAGCAAAATAGAAGTTCAAACAATAATTCTCAGCAAGTACATTACCTTTAAAAGAAATGTTCCACCCATTAAAGAGCTGGATAATAACACAGACACAAATAAAGACAGGCCCATGCGCGAGCCAGAACTTTCTATAAACCTAAAGCATTTGCTTATATTTTAATACAAACTTGTATGCTCTACTTTTGGGGGAATTATTGCGTCCTCCATCTTGGTAATAACTTCCTATTTTTTATGGATTTCATTCCAATACAGGGACATATTTCTGTCAAAGTTAACTGTTACAACGTGAAGTAGTTAGCTTCTCCTATATCACGAATTTTTCTTTGCTTCTCGAAGACAGTTTGTAATCAACGATATCTTCCAAGACAAAAATGTGAATGACATAAATTGTGTGTATTAAGAACATCTAAATTTTCTGTGTAGTAAGTGTCTGTCTATCTCTTACGGCTTAGTAGTTATGCAAAATTCATCCAGAATAAAGAGGTATTTTCAGGCTATTCCCAGAAAATTCAAGATATACATTGTATTTGTTATGTAAATATCTTTAATATACCGCATTTTAATTAAAATCGTTAGAGCCACTTTTGAGAAAATCAAAATTTTACAGACACATGGACACACACATGGATATTTTTCCAAAATCGCTTTTTCTGGATGCAGGACCATAAAACGTAAATTTCCAGTAAAATTTCGATATCGAATTTTTGAGTGGAATGCAATACTTTCTATATACAGTATTTTACAGAGTACGAGCAGAGAAAATAATAATAAAAAAAAAAACTAAACAAAAAACATCAATTTATACAGAAATTTTACGATATCAATTTATTAATTCGTATTTTAATGGAACTCTATGTTTTAAATGTAAAACAATAATAAAAGACTGCCTTCTTGATCGACAGGTCTCACCCGGAGGTCCAGGGTTCAATTCCGGCTGGGGCGGGGAATTATTCCTCATCCCCCACAGAGTCTGGAAATATGAATGTGAGAGTGAATATGCATAGTTTAGAAATATAAAATTGATGAAGGAAACGCTCCAAACCTGCAGTTATACGAGTTGTTTCACAAGTCAAAGTACCCGATAAGGGGGCTATACAATAAAACAATTAAAAATAAGTTTAAAACGATAGCTTCTGGTGAGAGTAGCTTTGTGCAAGTATTTCAGAAATGGTGTACCCCGATATTTATCAAGTTACGCTGTTCCCAAACATAGTGCAAAAAACGTCGAGTGTTTTAGGGGAATCATTATATAGCTGTATCCAGCTAACTTCCTTAGTTTGATGTGGAGTGCATACATCAGGGCTTTAGGTTTCTTTACTTCTTGCTTTCTCTAGCACGTATGCACTTATAATATACAGAAAAGGTATCATATTCCAACCAAACACTCAATGTCGTAATTTCACCGAAAATGTAGGTTTTGAGGTCCACCAAGTCGAAAAATTGCTTTATCTACGCGTACTATGTATATAGAGTATAGAGAAGGTATTGTATCGCACTCACAAATTCCATACCGAAATTTCACCGGAAATACATGATTTGGGATCCCCTGAATCCAAAGCATTTTTAGAAAAATATCAGTGTGGGCAACATAGCTCAAAAACGAAAAGTCCGTTAAATACCAAACTTGATATTCAAGTTCAGTATCTTCCCGCTCCAACTACCCTTTACATAGAAAATAATCGAAAATTTTGATTTTCTCAAACAAGGCTATAGCGATTTTGATTAAAATCTCTTATGTTTATCATGTTTCTATGAGAAATAAAATTTATATTTTGAATTTTATGGGAAAAGCATCTGAAGAGTTCTTAAGCCTAGGTGAATTCTTGAATTTTGATTAACTAGTAAACCGTAAGAGATAGACAAAAGACACCTCAACAAAAATGTAGATCTCCTTAAAACAATTTATTTCATATATATTTTATGTGGAGTTGGCCGTTTACAAGATATTTCTTGTTATTGATTTCAGTTTTGAAATATTTACTTTTTTCATTTGGGAACTTGTCAGCTCCTGGCCACGCAAAGAAACGGATTTCAATTTAGTAGTAACCACATCATAAAACATTCGACTGTCTGTTTAGTCTAGTATGTTACCCAATTTTCCTTCTAATTAAAAGGAACTAACAAAAATGGATTATAGAAAATGATTGACAGAAAGCTGATAGATTCATATATAATATATATAAAATAAAAAAAGAACAGAAAACACCTTTTATTCACAACAACAACAAAATAACAAATTCAAATGAAATAGCCAACAGATTTAACAAATACTATGCTTTTATATACACACACACTGCCTTTGGAGACCAAAAGAGAACAAAAATCAATGAAAGAGAATCTTAAAAACTACATAAAGTCAACAAACAACACAAAGGATAATATTTTAATAACAACTTCACAATCAAGGAACTAACTATAGTTACTAATAATCAAAAATCAAAAAAATCACCAGGGACAGATAATATGCATACAGAGTTCCTCAAACACGTTGGTAATAAAGCAAAAATTCAATTAGGTAGTTCCTTTTATAATCCTTCCTGGAACACAAAAGTCCCTGATAACTGGAAGAAGGCCATCATAGTACCTATTTAAAAACTCTGATGTGTACCATTCACATGACTTTCTCTATATCCCTGCAACAAATTATTCTTAAAGAGCTGATACTTCTATTTACTTTATGCTAATCAGAAAAAATTAGCAGAAATAGTCTTATTACTTGCTTCATTGTAAGTAGAAGCGAAATAAGTGACTACCATAGGTTAAAGTGATAGTCAAAAGCTGGTTGCTATGTCAATGTAGTTCCTTTGTTTATATGGATAGAAGTTGACAAGTTCCTGTATGAGAAAATTATACGTTTTTCATAGCAGAAACCAAAAATAAGGAATGTCTCAAAAACGACGAACTCCACGAAAAAAATGTAAATTGTATGTTTTAATGTGCTCTACATTTTTTGTGGAGTAAGTTTTTGTCCATCTCTTACGGTTTAGCAGTTATTCAAAATTCAGTAAAATTCAACTAGAATAAACTACTCTTCAGAGGCTATTCCCAGAAAATTCAAGATATACATTTTATTTGTTAGGTAAATATCTTAAATATACGAAATTTTAAACAAAATCGTTAGAACCATTTTTCAGAAAATCAAAATTTTCGAAAAAAGTTCCATGTAAAGGGTAGTTGGGGGTGGGCGGATTTTTCTCAAAATCTTCGTGTCGCATTCCTGGAAGATACTAAACCTAAATACCAAGTTTGGTATCTTACGGACTTTTCGTTTTTGAGTTATCGTGTTCACAGACACACGGACACACACAAACATGGACCTTTTTCTGGAAATGCTTTTTTTGGATTCAGGGGGTCCTAAAACATATATTTCCGGTGAAATCTCGAATTTTTGGGTGGAATGCAATACTTCTCTATCCCTATGTACATTGTACATACGGGGCAAAAGAAAGAGAAAAAAAAAAAAAAAAAAAAAAAAAAAAAAAAACAGCTAATAAATTTTCAAATTATCGTCCAATATCATTAACTAGTTTAATTGCTAAAACTATGGCAAAAATGATTTCAAATTGTCTAAATTGATATCTGGTAACAAATAGTTTACTCTCCCCCAATCAAGCTGGATTAAGATTACGTTCAACAAATCAACAACTATAAATCTAAGCCAAGATATTAAACACAATTTCAATAAGAGATAAGACAGCTTAGCAATGTTTGTTGATCTACTAGGAGCATATGAGTCTATTTAGAGATATAAATTATTAGAAAAAATGCAAATGTTAGATATTCAAGGATCATAAATGTTATTATCCAAAGTTTCAAAGCTACAAATTGTGATAACTATCTTTATAAGTATCAACAAAACCACCGAGGATTACCAAAATGTTCTATTCTTAGTACACAGTATTCAATATCTATATTAATGATCTAGCTAAAAACAGAAAATCCCCAAACAAAAATTCTAATTTTTGCTAACGATATTTTAATATGGACTTCAAAACCAAAAAACCAAATCCAACAGTTAATCAACATAATTCAACAATCGCTTATACATTTAGACATCCCAAAATATAATGAAGATAAATATCAATGATTTTCGATAAGAAAGAAGCCGTTACTTATTTCATTAAAATTAGAAGGGAAACACTAACTGAAACACATGAAGCAAAGTATTTATGAATAACCTTTGATACAAAATTAACTTGCGATTAGCAGGGAAAAAGTGGGGCTGCAATAAACACCCTCCACCAAATGAACATAAAACCTATTATTCACTACTGCCAAGAAATTCAAATAGCTACAAATACCATAAAAATCAAACCTTCGCTTGATAACAGGAGCTGTTAAAACAACACCAATCGCTGCCATGCACATTTTGACAAACAATCCAAACATAAAAACTGAAATTAAAACAAAATCAATCATACAATACCTTATAAGGTTACAGCAAAATAATTGCATTCAGCAAAAACCAGAAATTCATTTTAAAACTCAAAAAAGCTTCTTAAGCATAGTACATAATATCAAACAGAAATTACAAATCCTAAATCTAAAAGAAAATTTACAAATAAGAAACAATCCTCCAGAACTCTTTGAAATTCAATATAACCCCCATCTAACAGAAATCGGAAACTTTTCCAGACATCTTAAAAAAAATGTCACTGGATTTATAATAAATTTACAATATCCTTCCCCTGAATGGTTACATGTTTTACAGATGGTTCCAGTCTACCATATGATGCTATAGCAACATGTCCACTCTTCTCATTTTATCGAAAATTAGATACGTATTCAAAACATTTTGGTGGCAAAATCATGGCAATTCTCTTATGTCTATAAAATCTGTTTTATCCTATAAAAACATCTGAAAAAGCTGCAATCCTATCTGACTCAAAAGCAGCCATTATCACTATAGCACAAGATACAATATCCAAAAGCATTAAGATTCCAGAATGTCGTAAAATAATACAACAATTAACCCATTTACATAAAAAAGTGGTAATTCAATGACTTCCAGCCCATTGTGGAATATAAGGTAGGTAATGTAATGGCTGATTTTTGGCCCAAAAAATTATCACCAAATCATCGCCTAATTAAATCCTATTAAAAGAAGAATATCAAATAAGTACAAAAACAAAATCAGTGAATAATACACAAGCAAAACATCGGAAAAACAATGGAAAAACTTACAATTCCTGCATCACCAAGAAAATGTGCGACCTTCAGATTACTAACAGCACAAGAATGTTAACAAACATACTTATACAGATTTGACATAGCACATAGCTGTCGTGATCACCTCTACAGTGTCCGACTTTTACACAAGATTACACAGCCTCCCAGCTAAATATTAGAGTGCAAGAAAACATTACTAAGCGTTTAGCATTAGATACCACAATAAGGTCACTTCTGCTAATGTTTATCTATGAAGTAGATAGAAGAATAAGCTTACTAACAATAATTTGTTACAGAGATGTAGAGAAAGTCATGAAAATGGAACACATCAGATTCTGTGAATGTGTGTATGTCTATGACCAGCATGTCTCAAAACCTAAAAGATCGTTAAATACAAAACTTAGTATTTAATTTTATTATCTTCCAAGGATAAGACACAACGCTTTTTAGTAAATCCCCCCACCCCAAACTACCCTTTAGAGGTAAACGTTATTCAATTTTTGTTTTTCTCAAACATTTTTAATTAATATACGGTATATTAAAATTGTTTACATAACAAATAAAATATGTCAATTTTCTGAAAATACGCTCTGAATACTGCATACCTTATAAACCGTAAGAGATAGACAAAAAGGTATTTCAGTTTTAAACGACATCAACTCTTCTAAAACATGACGCCTGCTTTCGTTTTGTCTCTAGTTTTACTGCTGATCATGCAAAGCAAACCCAACTTCTAATGTTTTACAGCGATCAGCATTTGACTGCCTTTAGACTAGTATTTCCCCTTATTTCCCTTCTACTCACAAAGAATCAAGTAATAAGACCAATTCTGCTAATGTTTATCTCGATTATTATGATGTAGATAAAAGAATAGTTTGTGTGAAACTACAGAAAGTCATGTGAATTAAGGAAATGAGATGTTTTTGAGTGCTCTGCCATATGTTAAGGAAGTTAGGAATTTTAAGTTACTAGCAATGGCGACATTTATCAATCTGTTTACAGACACAGCTAGGCCAGCGTCTGATTGGCCGTAGTAGTACTGCCAAGTATTCCAGCAATGCCGTTGGAAATCGATAAAACAACACCAGAATTCCCTGCTGGGATTCCTCCGGGGGTAAATGCATCCCTCTGGCCCTATCTGCACTAAACTTGTCCACCCACCCCTGCCAAACTCGCGCCTTCACCCTCCGGTACTGTCAATAACACGTTTGATCAGCCAAAATGAATAACTAATATTTTCAGAAAATTCACTGATTGTAGTTTCCAATGGTCAAATAACTTTGCAATAGTTGTTTATTAGCTGTTACAATCATCAGATACAGCGTTAAATGCCAAATGCGAAGTTTTTTCATTATATGTTCCACACCATTCTAATTAAAATATGCAAGCTATACCAAAGTTAGTCTCAGTTCCCGGTTTATTTCTATGCCAAAAGTGAGCATCGTTTATGTTTTACTCATTAGTATAACTCAGTTACCTGTTTATTTCTATGCCAAAAGTGAGTATCGTTATGTTTTACTCATTAGTATAACTCAATTACCTGTTTATTTCTATGCCAAAAGTGAGTACCGTTATGTTTTACTCATTAGTATAACTCAGTTACCTGTTTATTTCTATGCCAAAGGTGAGTATCGTTATGTTTTACTCATTAGTATAACTCAGTTACCTGTTTATTTCTATGCCAAAAGTGAGTATCGTTATGTTTTACTCATTAGTTCAATTAGTTACCAGCTTATTTCTATACCAAAAGTGAGTATCGTTATGTTTTACTCATTAGTATAACTAGTTACCAGCTTATTTCTATACCAAAAGTGAGTATCCTTATGTTTTTCTCATTAGTATAACTAGTTACCAGCTTATTTCTATACCAAAAGTGAGAATCGTTATGTTTTACTCATTAGTTCTGTTAGTTACCAGCTTATTTCTAGTATCGTTTATGTTTTTCTCATTAGTATGACTAGTAACCAGCTTATTTCTATACCAAAAGTGAGTATCGTTATGTTTTACTCATTAGTTCAATTAGTTACCAGCTTATTTCTATACCAAAAGTGAGTATCGTTATGTTTTACTCATTAGTTCAGTTAGTTACCAGCTTATTTCTATACCAAAAGTGAGTATCGTTTATGTTTTTCTCATTAGTTCAGTTAGTTATCAGCTTATTTCTATACCAAAAGTGAGAATCGTTATGTTTTACTCATTAGTTCAGTTAGTTACCAGCTTATTTCTAGTATCGTTTATGTTTTTCTCATTAGTATAACTCAGTTACCTGTTTATTTCTATGCCAAAAGTGAGTATCGTTATGTTTTACTCATTAGTTCAATTAGTTACCAGCTTATTTCTATACCAAAAGTGAGTATCGTTATGTTTTACTCATTAGTTCAGTTAGTTACCAGCTTATTTCTATACCAAAAGTGAGTATCGTTTATGTTTTTCTCATTAGTATGACTAGTTACCAGCTTATTTCTATGCCAAAAGTGAGTATCGTTTATGTTTTTCTCATTAGTATGACTAGTTATCAGCTTATTTCTATGCCAAAAGTGAGTATCGTTTATGTTTTACTCATTAGTATGACTAGTTACCAGCTTATTTCTATACCAAAAGTGAGTATCGTTATGTTTTACTCATTAGTTCAATTAGTTACCAGCTTATTTCTATACCAAAAGTGAGTATCGTTATGTTTTACTCATTAGTTCAATTAGTTACCAGCTTATTTCTATACCAAAAGTGAGTATCGTTGTTTTACTCATTAGTTCAATTAGTTACCAGCTTATTTCTATACCAAAGGTGAGTATCGTTATGTTTTACTCATTAGTTCAATTAGTTACCAGCTTATTTCTATACCAAAAGTGAGTATCGTTATGTTTTACTCATTAGTTCAATTAGTTACCAGCTTATTTCTATACCAAAAGTGAGTATCGTTATGTTTTACTCATTAGTATGACTAGTTATCAGCTTATTTCTATGCCAAAAGTGAGTATCGTTTATGTTTTTCTCATTATTTCAACTAGTTACCAGTTTATTTCCATGCCTAAAGGAGTATTGATATGTTTTACACATTAGTTGAACTAGTTATCATTTTATTTCCATTCCAAAAGTGAGTATCGTTTATGTTTTACTCATTTGTCCAACTAGTTACCAGTTTATTTGCATGCCAAAAGTGAGTATTGTTATGGTTTACTCATTAGTTCTGGAAAGTTGAAATAGCTGAAATGTTGTCTACACACAGAGTGATAAGGGCTGTAGAAGGGCATTAGAGAGATACGAGTAGTTTGCTGGAGTCAATATTTAGAGCTAAGTGAAAAGCAACTCGAACAATGGGCAGGTTTGTCCGATTGTTTCCTTCTCCATGTATTTTCGGAATTGGAAATTGGCTCTTATGACTGTGGAACTGCACATTAGCTGTTTACCCATTCGTTTATCTGTGTGATTAGTACAAAAACGCTCACCTCTTTCGTGATGAAACATGTTAGAGATGATGATAAGAATATTAATAGTTTTCTTCCCATCATATAAATTCGACCGCTATTCATTCCTAAAAATGGATGTTTTTGCAATTCTTATTGAAGCAACAGTGTTTATTACTTACGCACTTTTCAATTTAATCTATATTTAAATATACCTCTTCCCAATCACAGTCCTAAAATTCGTCTTGAATTAAAAAATATTTTAATGATGCTTCGGTGAAGCATATATTTATGTTGCAAGCTAGATAGTTTAAAATAAAATGTTAGTTTTGGGAATTAATCATAAGAAATTCTTTCCTTTGAAGTTTTAAAAGTAAAACTTAATTTTGATTTATAAGACCAATGTTTTATCATTAAAATATTAAAATATGTATGTTAATAATATTTTCTTTTATATTTTTTGTGGTTTGTGTTAATTTTCATACTCGAAAATTTTCTACAGCGCTCAAATAAAAGTCAAAATGCTATATGTAACTTAAACCAGCTTCATGCAAGAAAATAATACTTCCCTTGGCCTTCAAAGCTTTCAAAACATCAATTTTTGCATAACAATTCTGAATACTAGTATAATAATACAACATTAAATAAAAACGCAATTTACAGCAAGTATATTTTTATATTTTAGTATAATTAAGAAAATGCAGAAATATGTTTCACGTTATTTAACATTATTTAAAAGGAGCCAAAGCTGAAACGAAGAATAGTAAAATCCTTCTTATTTTGTAGGCTACATTGTTATCTAAGTACGAATACTTCGGAATTTTGTGTTATGCCTTCCATACTTGTTGGCATGGTACGATGATAATTTGACTTTAAAGAAATTAGAAGATTTTAATTGCTGACTGTACATTTAGAAAAAAATCTGATGTGTTCCATTCACATGACTTTCTCTATATCTCTGCAACAAATTATTGTTAAGAAGCCTCTATTTACTTCATGCTAATCGAGAAAATATCAGCCGAAATAGCTTCCTAGTAAGTAGAAGCGAAATAAGGGAGTACTGTTGATTAAAGTAATGGTCAAAAGTTGGTTGCTATGTGACTGAAGTTCCTTTGTTTGTATGGACCTGAAATGTTAAATTCCTGTATGAGAAAGTATGTTTTTAAAGCTGAAACGAAAAAACAAGGAGTAACTCAAAAATGATCAACTCCTCGAAAAAAATGTATATAACATAAATTGTGTGTTTTAGGGGGTTGCGATACGATGCAAAATACATGGTGGCTTCACAATTCCATTATGGGTAGTATCTGTATCGTGTTGGGGCAGGATATGAAGGGGCGGTCTAGATGTGCTGTGACAGCTTGACGATACACAGAACGATGTGTAGTACACGGTAATGCTCTATAATAATAATAATAATAATAATAATAATAATATTAATAATAATAATAGTAATAGTAATTTGATTCTCTTTGTGAGGTAGTGATACCCTGATGGAATTGTTGGATTTGCACAGCACAATCATCCTGTCCACACATCTCGAAACGTTTCAAATTAGTTTTCAGAGAGCTGGACTGGCCTTCCCATTCAGCAGATATGACACCTATTGAGAATGTGTGGCCTGAGGTTAAAAATTACCTGCAGATGGGCGAAGGACAAAAAAACGGCTTCTGGGCAAAAATTCAAGAAGCTTGGGATCTTGTAGTTTCTCCTCTATATTACTGCAGGCATTTCATTTTGTGTATGTCTTGAATGTTGAGGACCTTTGTACAGGCTAAGGGTTCACACACCCGATATTAATTACGTTTACTTTTTGAGTTTTGTTTTTAAAATATAATAGTTTATTTACACATTGTTTTAGTTATTTAGCACGAGTGTTAGTAGAATTATGCTTTTGTCTGTATAGGTAGGCCCATAACTACAAATTCTAAGATTATATTAATGCAATATTATGTTTTATAGTATACATTCATAAAACTAATAAACATAAAGGAATAATAAGCAGCGAAGATGTTACACTTATGAGTGAAGCAAGGCCTTTCTAACCTCTCGGTCACCGTAACGCTGTTCTGTGATCTGATTTGAGTACTCATAAGTTAACCATTGCGCTGTAGTCACAGATCGTATCGCAACCATTATACAGTTCTTCCATGTGCGTTGTAAACCCAGCTTTTACGAAGATGCACAAAGCTCTTCGATCGACACATGGAATCTGGGGATGACTCATTCTTTGTGTCCACGGGTATGCATAGTGGATAGTGAAGGTGTTGTATTCCATAAAAATTCGATCACGAAATTTCACCTAAATATATGATTTGAGGTCCCCTTAGCGCAAAAAAGAATTTTAGAAAAGATGTGTGTGTGAAAAGTAAGAACTAGGTTAAATACCAAACTTGATATTTAAGGTCATGCCACACGAAGATTTTAAAATAAATGCGTTGAAAAACTTTCGAAAATTTGCTTGTTCTTTTTTTTTTTTTTTTCAAAAATGGCTCAAACGATTTGTATTAAAATGGCATATATTAAAGTTAATTATATATAGCAAATGAGATGTATTACTGTAATTTGTTGGGAATAGCATTGAAGTGCTGCGCACAAACAGTAAGAGAGAGACGGACATTATGTACATTTTACATTAGGGCTGGAGCAAGTACATATAAACAAAAACACCCAACGAAAGAGATGGAAACCGTACGGCGGAAGACAGTTTTGAAGTATCTCAGCTCGTATGTGACTTATTGCCAGTGTTTTTGCTAAATACAAAATATAAATATTGCTTCCTTCATTATTAAGGGACGTTAATACAAAAGTATCACTCCAATGAGCGATGGGATTTTAATGGGAGTGCTTTTAAAATGGTCAGTATGAATGGGAAAGTAGACAAGAGTAGAGTAGAAGTAGAGTGAAGAAGAAGGCGTTCTGCGGGAGACAATCCTAAGTTTTTGTAGTAAAATATTTTGTGTCTTTAAAATAAAAATATGAATCATATTCTGGTAATTATTTTAAAGGCAATTATTTTTTTCAATAATAAAAGGGACATTCTTTTATGGAAAAAAACAGCCCTAATGGGGACGAAAAATGTTGAATATGATGCAAACTGGACGTACGTTCCTGTCTGTGAACACCATTACTAAAAACAGGGTTGAATGATTACCAAACTGAGTACTTTCTAAACATGAGACAAAAGTATTTTAAAGAAAACACCCTATTTCCAAACCATCTTTTACATGAAAAGATTTTCAATTTTTTTCTCTAAAATGGCGCTAACAATATTGATTAAAATACGATATATCTGGGAGGTGGCTGGTTGGTTAGCTCAAGCCGGAGGACGTTCCACAGCTTAGGCGTATTGTGCATCAGAGTCCAGCAGGGTAGGAGAAAGAGCCTAACTTTCTAAGCGGCTCTTCATTCCAACGCGGGGTGCACTAGGCCTCACTGAACTCCCAACTCTTGCGCCGAGAGCTTCACCACGGAGATGCGCCACCAACACAGAATCACCGACACTTACAACCCTGAAAGAGCAATGGAAATGAGGGGACAAGATGTTAGAGGGAATGATATTCCAACACTGATAAAAAAGCATCGGCAAGAGAACCCAACACCTCCTGAATGCTTGAGCCACCTGGCTCGATTAATGTGTCTAGTCTGCCTCACATTCAAGAGGGACTGAGTTCAAACCTCGGTTAGGGCAAGAAACCCGCATGAGAAGACGAATATTAAGTAATTCTAAGCTCTATGGACCACTGGCTCATTTGAGCATCATTTTATCCAATATGATCTACCAAGCCAAAGAACATATATTTATATTATAAAATGCATATCTTGAATTTTCTTATGAAGACCTCTTACTTGGGAAGGAAATGTAGTTTGCATACTTGGGAAACATTAAGCAATACAAAAAAATATTTCACAAAAATGTACATTTCTTTAAAACAGTTACTTATTTCAAATACATTTTTGTGGCTTCAGGCATTTCCGAAATATCCGGTATTAATTGTTCCAATTATACAGTAATTTGTCATTATTTAAAGTTCTGTAGATATTCATTTATTCCTCGTGGTGTCATGAAATGAATATGAAATTTTAAGGCGTGTAGAACAAAAACTTAAATAGCGATAGTTATTCCCCTGGTATCTATAACGAAATGTATAATGTAAGCTCTTCTTGAAATATTTATCTCTATTTAAATGAAGTAGATAGGAATTTAAGCGTTCGTAGCAATAATTTGTATACGCGATAATAAGCGATACATCGAGGAGAAAGTAGTGTGAACGTAACATATTAGAAATGTTAAAAATTAGACTCTCTAGCGGTTTAAAGATATAAAAGCTAGTTCTCGCTTACTGCACATTAAGCACATTATATTTTTGTATTGTATTGAAAAGTTGACGTAACGAAAATGTTGAGCTATTCGCAAACTCAAGCTTGTTATTAAATTATACGAATATGGTGATGACCATTTATTGCTATCATTTTTTGACAATAAATGCCACTCCAATAATAAATTTAATGTTAGAATATAGGAATGCTATAACAGGCACTTCCACCACATGGCAGCAAGTAACAACTTATTTGCACTCACGCATTCTCCAGTAAATAGCTCTACAATGATTCTTTAGTGTCTCAGTCTAAAACTGTTGCAACTCTACCTTCTTGACCTCATACTACCGCCAATCAGCAGAGAATTGCTACAACTTAAAGAGCGGGAGAGTAATATTTTATTGTTCCGTGCACGCGACACTACAAAGTCTGCAGAAAATACTTTCTTTGAAAAAAATTGAAATTCAAGTATACATCTTTACAGCTATACATTCACAACAGTTTTGTGCAGACTAAGTCCTATATGCCGTTTCATTGCTATATAAATTTCTGCTAGGGTCTATGAGAGAAATATTAAAGGTTACATTCATAAGACTTTCTCCACCAATTCTTCAAACAAATAAAAATATCTTAGACTTCCAACTGCTTAATTTAATTGAGATAATCGTTTGTGGAAATGATTTCATTACATATTTCTCTGCTTTCACAGTACGAATCGTCTTAGGCGATAAATAAATATTTTAAAAGCTGGTCTCTATGTAATGACTGAAATTACGCAATCTTTGATTGGCTAGAAAGAGCTTAAATAACGACTTGGAATTTAAGAAAAGTATAAGTATTAACTCAACAATAAGTAATGTTTATCTCCACAAAAATGTGTATTTGATATAAGTTGTGTACTTTAACATCTACATTTTTGTGTACTAAGATTTTTTCTATATATTTCGGTATATGCAAAAATGATTGTGAATGAGAATATTCCCAAAATTCAAGGTATAAATATACAACAGTAAAAAACAAAAACAAAAAAACAAAAAAAAAACTGTAGGACCAATTTGATCTGGAGTATTTCCTTGAACATCTTTTTGATGTATACTTGGAAGATAGAGAATTTAAACAACAAGTGTGGTACTTTGTTTTTGAGCTGCACTATTCAGACACACATTTGCGCGATCATATATTTTTCTAAAACGGATTTTTGGGGGTTCAGAGGGCTTCAAAACACTTTCTGACCACCCCCTGCGCCCGAAATCGCAGAGCCTATGTGAACGCTTGCTTTTAAGTCATAACTGATATAAGCATCCATTGTTACACCCGTGCGAGTGGACACGTGTGCTGTTGGAAGGTTCTTTGATATCAAAGTCCGGTATTGTTACATCTGAATGAGTTTGCGATACTTGCATTGTTTTGCATGTGCGACGGTTCTGGAAATTTCCCGCAATGTGACCGACAGATATAGAAACGTGCGAGTTCTGTTTTTCATACGTGCAACAGTTGACGGCGCAGCGAACTTGGAAAGGAAACTAAGCAGTATGTGATAGAGTCGTTACGTGAGCAGCTTCTGATTGTAATTAGTTTGTGGAAGAAATAACGAATTATGAGTTGGAGTAAAAAGAGATCTTTTGGTGTAATACATTTCCTTTCAATTCTACATCGAATTTTTGGGCGACATACAATACTTTTCCTATTTGCTGCAAGTAATAGAGAAAGTAATAAGTAATTACACCCCCCTCCAAAAACATAGAAAGCCTCTTACTCTTCGATTCAAGTTTTAGAACATGTACTAATGCACGTATTTATGTTTCACTGCAAACCCATCATAATATATTACCCTTATTTTTAGTATACCATCTTAATGTTTCCTTCGTTTTTCTACAACATTTAAGTATAACATTGGATAATTTAATTACAAAGGATTACTTTGTATCAATATCATTAGTATAAATTTTATTTACGCTTTTGCGGACAAGACGCAATAAGGAATAGAGAGAGACAGAAAACGAAGAAGGAATAATTGAAGTTAATTCATAAATGCTGCTAGTTTTACTATAATGAAGCTGTTGTTTTCCGAAGCGTCTGTACAAGCGATATATGGGATCCTGATAAAATCACTTTCCCTGCTCCTCTGTTTTCTCTATTCAGGTGCTGAAGAGGAGGAGAGAGCGCAGCAATGGAGGGATCCTTGCTTTATTAATTATAATCATAACAGATCCGCCGAGAGAAGAATTTCATATCACCACCGAGCTCGACAACAGCAGACTTTTCATTTACCTGCGTAAATCTTCATTGGATAGCTGATGACATTATATAGCCGTCCGCTGGTGTTTTGTACCTCGACGTCATTAAAAGATAAATAGCTATAGGACATTTTCATAAACAGCAGCAAAATACAGAATTTAAATCCCTTTTAATGCGCAACACGGGGAGGTAAATAAATCACATATCGTACCTCTTGTATTGCTCACGTTTACCATACCGGCTGAAAGATAATAAATAACTCTGCAATGGTTTTGTTGCTCTGATATTCATGCTGCTGCACGAGTATTTTTAATTGCTTGTTGTGCAAATATTGCTACTGCTTTATTAGGCTGTATGTGCCTTCTGTGTTATGTTATTTATAACACAATCAAATGGATGTCACAGTACACATGCAGCAACATTATCAAGTTTGCAACACTGGATGGACACAGAATTCGTCCGCAATGTGATACTATCACTCTGTACTTGAGATATTGGAAGTCCATGGACCGCTCTTCCCCTAGTTATTTTATTCAGGAGCTCAAGAAACGGCCGCGGAGAACGATGTGTTGTTTTTTCGGCCGTAAAAATCCATAACTTCGCTTTCTTTAGCAGAGAAGTAAAGCGTTGGTCCCGTGTCGTGAATTTACGGCACACTAAGCAGCAGCCGAACTGAACTAATATGGTATTTCTGATGTTCCTAGAAGCAGATCGGGTCAAACATCTGAGCCCCCCCCCCATGAAAACAAGCTGTTCAGATTGTGTTGGACTCGGCGGGGAAACCCATGAGATATTGGGTGCATCTGGGCGGTGATGCCTAGCGAGGTTGTAAAACGCCTTAATGTCCTGGAGAGTTAAGCAGACAGAAGTCATCCCCCTATGAGGTTGATGCGCGTGTCCACTTCCGTCCTTGCATCAGCTAGGGGCGAGTATCTATCCTCGGATTTGTTGCCTTGTGAAACCTGCTGTATCCTCAAGTATCCCAAATATGTCCCCCTCGGGAACATATCTATGAGCAAAAAAGAAAGCGGTGGCAGCTATTTACTTTCTGACCTTGAACAGGGACTCAAGGTACGAAAATGGGGATGGTGGGGGCTTTGCACTTATTTTTTCTCAATGGATGTGTAGCTGTAAGTTTATATCCGACTGCCACGACAACGACAAAAGAAGCTTAAGGTTTCGTGAATTACCAAACAAAGTTACGGTACCGCTAACAATACAGGTATTTAGCGAACAACAGACAGACGATAATCCATCGATTTGCTGGTCTCGTGACAGAAAGTCGCCTTGGAAAGTCATCTCGTTTCTTAGTGATATCCTTGCAAGTCAAATAGTCTAAAATACTGTTCACCTAAATGGTTGTGTATTTGAATACACAACTTCTTATTTCCATCTGCTGTTTTCTTTAGTTAATATTAGTAGAAATGAATCAGCAATAATGTAAACTATGAAATATATTACACACACAATTTTCGCGGTGAACTGATTGCAGTAATAGCGCTGATGCCAACACGAAACTCTTTATTCTTAACTTGTTGGCACAAACAGTCCAACAAATTCTACAATTTTTTACAAAAATAAGTGTAAATGTTCGTGGTATAGTTAATACGAGTGGATCCGTGGTAGTGTTGTTGACCTTGCAGCCAATGGCAGAGAATTCGCCACCAGAAAGAAAAGAATACTTAATCTAATGCGTAAGAAATAAATATGTTGGGTATGATTTTCATGTGATATAGTTTAGGTCACGAGCTGCTACTGAATTTAATGGGCGCATATGTCACTTTTTTACTTATTTACCATATGTGTTTGACGCAGTTAAAAAAAGCGTTCCAGATTGTCAATTAACACCTTAAGTTTAATCGAGCGTAACTCTGTAGACAATTGTGTTTTTCTTTTTGCACTTCTACTGACTCTTAGTATAATATTTCATCTAAAGTAAATGTCCTCAGCTGACTCCAGGAAATAGTTATTCAATGAGGTTTTGAGTTTACATAACAGCGGCCAGGGAGGACACATTTTCCTCCGCCAGCATTACAACAGAGTGCTATTTTAAGGAAGTACAAGCTTGTAAGTTTATTTCGGAAGGGTAAATATATATAACAACATTTAAGAAATAGTTTTCATAACATAAATTTACTATCTTTTCACAGCAGGCCAACGAGACCAGGTTATGATAGCCTAATCTCGAAGAAAAAACAGGAAGAAGATTTTTAAACAGATAAATACAGGCAGTAGTAATTTCACATACGGTATTAGCAAGATGCATTAACGATAATCCTGCCACCAGTGGGGATTAAGCGCTAGTGTCCCGTTAATCCGCCGGATTAAGAAAAAGGCGGGAAATTAAAAAAAAATGTTAATGATGGCTCAAAATTGCGCAATCACACTGCATACATAAAAAGCATGATAAAAATCAAGATGGTGGAAATGCGCCTTTCTTAAAAAAAATTAGGAAAAAAAAAGAGAATAAATTTCAAAAAAATTATATGGTTGTGGTAGAAGGATTATCGTTAATCCATCTTGCTAATCCGTATGAGAAACTTAATAAACAACAATAAATACATATTACATGTATATTTATTTTATGATAAAATGCATATTGTGAAGCAATACTATATACAATATATGCAAAAAAAAACAAAAAAAAAACTGATATATATATACATATATATATATATATATATATATATATATATTTGAAGAAAAAGTTATATGAATGTTAATGATTATACTTTTGTAGCTTTTGAGGTCTTTACATAATACTATATACAATACATGCAAAAAATAACTTATATATGTTTATTTTTTTGTGTCTTTTGAAGACTTTACATTTCACTCGCACACTGTGGCACAGGATAAAAATATGTTGATGAAAGTTCTTGATGTAGGGGAAATAGTCACAAGGAGGACAGGTACCACAGAATAGATGAAGGTGACGGAAATTGGGGTTGACTGATGGCTGAAACATATACAGGTACAATTATGGAATTGCGAACAATATCACCAGCAGGAAAAAGGCCTGAAGAGGTGACGATATTATCAATGGCTGGAACTTTGCTGAGACCCATGAAGACGGTGCATCGAACATCAGGGTCTGATGGCGAAGACTTCCATGCCGAGAATCTTACGTTGACGATGTGGACATCGGTTGAGGATACTTTAATGGTAACAATGTTATGACCACCAAATGCGGAGATTTCTTGTGATACAATTCGGCACTCGCTGGGGTATATACCGGCAGCATTAACGGTACCATCGACGTCAAATATAATCCTGGCCATTAGGCTGGGATGAATATCGACAGGGTCAGATTTGCAGGACATGGGTACTGGATAATGAAAGAGGAAGAGATAGGAATATTATTCAAAATCTGAGTACTGGTTGGAACGATGCTGTTGGTCACGAGAAGAAGAGAATTTGACGATGCGTCTCTCGAATCCGGATTGTTGCAGCTGCTCCCCGACGTAAGTCACGCACAGTGGGACGGTGTTCATTTCGCCAATGAAGGCTTGCGACATGGAGCCGAGGTTTGAAGGTAGAGAGACTTCTTGGTTGTTGATGGTAACGGTAATCTTGCGACCATACTTGGTTGAGAGCGCTCTAGCCCCCGGATTCTGTAAGGGTGACCTTTCTGTAGCTCTCCAATGGACATGAACGGCAGGGTTTCTGCCATTTGATTCAGATCACGAAGATGGCTACTGTTGGTTGCCATGATGAGATGTAGACTGTGGTGAAATCGCCCCATGTTGGGATATAAGAGCTGAATCGGCGGAAGTGTAATATCCGCCGGACGAAGCTATCGGTCCACATCCTGCGATAGCGCTCAAACGGCAGAAATGGTAATTTCTTATCATCGGAGAAGGCCCACCTATGTAAACTCTGTTTCAAGGCTGGTTCCAATGCAGGTTATATCTTCTAAAATAAGCAAATTGGTTTTGCTGATTCATGGTTAGACTCTCCCAAACCAAATCCATATCACGAGGAGGGTACTTGGCGAAGATCGAATCTCCGTAAAACAGAATAATGCTAAGCTCATCGTTGGAGGCATTGTAGATGCGTGAGGTACTTCATCAATGCAGGGATCTCTGCCATGGTGCCGGGCATACCTCACTAGGAATGCGTCAATGCGGAGCTGAAGTTTCCTGAGATCTGTGAAGACTCATCCGCTGCACTTTTCGCACCAGTACGATCGAATGCTGCAGCGACACTGACGTCGAAAGCAGGATGAACAGTGAAGCGGGGAGCACTGAGAACCAGGTCAGCAGAGCAGGAACTGACGCGACGTCGATACGGGGTAGGAGGGGATAGGGTAACGGACGGGATAAACAGGACTACCACCAGACGTTGCTTTTTTTATAGGAGATACTTTTGAAAATGGCGACTTTTTCTTGCAGAATTGTGTTTTCCTCTACGCTGTACATCCAATCCCCGTCTACGAGATCCGGAATAATGTGCTGTTAGGCATCTTCCAAAACAAAGGTGCCCATTACTTTTAAGATAAAGCATTTCTTTTGGCGAAATATATTGCTGCTCAAGGAAAACGATGTAAATACATTTTTAAAGAACACATTGAAAAAGTTGATCGGGGAAATCCGGGTCCTGCACTTCCACAGGACGTCAAAAGTCTGCTTTAAACTGCATTTCGATGAGGTGCATGTTGGATAAGACGAAGTGGATGCCGACCTCGCAACTATGGCATTTTATGGATATAGATTTGCTATCGAAAGGGCTGTCGATGAATCTTAGATCATACGGGGCAATCTTCTTTGGATGATCCTCTAGCTCATAATTCTTGAACACCTTTGTACCATCGCTGTACACTGACACGTAATTTCTATATCCCATACTTGCTGAGGATTCGATGGAAGAAACAGACTGATAGGGGTAAATGCGGGGAAAGGAAAAATAGTTTAAGGATGATGACGTAGACTGGAATGGCCGAGGGAATTTTTGAGATAATGATCCACGTCTAGGAAAGTTCTATAGTTTGCGGATCGGATGTACTATAAGAAGATCGTAAACTCCATGGAGTCATAGGGAACCCAGGAATTAAGACACGATGCATGTACTTTTGGAAAGCCGAGATTTGGTTATGAATGTCGGCCTCCTCTTTCTTTTTGTGAAACAAGATGTCTGAAATAAATTTATGGAGACTGTCCAATACGTCCCATTTCTCCCGGTCTTTGAGATCGACAATGACTTTGCCGAAGTCGGACTTGAATCGGGCGGAGATAGGATCCGTGATTTGAATCTCTTGCAGGTTCTCTTGTGAAGGCGGTTGAGAATAGTTGCTTTGACATCGACGAGCTGCTGCCAGTCTTCCACTTCTAGAACCATGGCGGAGCGGGCTCCACATCTTGCAATGGCCACCTGCAGATGGAAAGCAGCCAAAGGCGAGAACCCGCAAATTTGGATTGCGCAACACTGAGAAAGTAGACGTCAGAAAATGGTCCAATAACAGATGAAGGCTTGAAAGAACTATCTCCGATGCCGGCTTCATTTCCTCGCCACTGCAACAGATACCAAAATCACACAATTGATTAAATAGCAGATATGGAGAATGACTTCGACAATTTTTTAAAAAACCGTAGAAGTGGAGCTTACCCAATGGAGGAGCTGACGGTCTCTCGGCCCATGATGCACTGGCTCTTTGGTCAGTGACCTCGATAGCGCAGGACTTATATGAGCCGAAGCGATTTCTGAAAACGCAATAGCCCGGGGTGATTAGAGACAGCGAGAGAGAGGACGATTCAATTTGAAACTGTACTTACCCGTAACGGTTGGCAGGACTGGCGCGGATTTGAGCATGATGCGAGACATACATGATTGTAGGAACGAAGAATGACTCGATCGTTATAATGGAAATTTTGAAGAAAAAAAACTTCTTTTGATACACCCGAGGAAGGGTTGAAAGGAAATCAATGACGAAATGACCGCAGGTAGAACTGTCATCTCCCTGTAGCCTGTTGGAGTTGTGAGACCAATTGGTGCCGCAGGAATGCTTTAACCAGTGTGGAACAAATGGGCTTAGACCGTAACTCTCGAAATACTCCCCTCTTCCCCCGGGACCGACATAGATGTAGACCCAATGCTTTCCCGGTTTTGTGCTGGGGTCGGTATTAATGACAATGGCAAAAGGAGGGGTTAGGCGAGAAGGAACATAAGGCAACTGATTGCTCGCAAAAACTCCTAAAAAGAACGGGCGCCTAGCGGGGCAGGCAGAAAGAAAACGCTGCAAATGAAACGTGTTCATGACACTAGAATGGATCTGTTAGCGTCTATTTCAATGGTACCGTGGATCTCTGCTAGCAAAAGAAGCACAACGGGATCTGTTAAGGGTTTAGAAAATCCTACGCTTAAAGATTTAGTACTATGGCACTGTCCAAAGATGTAGGAGGCGCCGGCCCTCATGTCGGCAGTGAGATCGAACACAAAAATGGTATAACTGGTGGGTATTGCTCAATAGAAATGGAATGACCCTCGTCCCTAAAGTGAATGCCAAGCCCATCCTGAAGGGTTTGAAAGCAATGAATGAGGTGACCGGCATCAAAATCAGGTTGTAGAGGTTGCGACGGGATCGGTTGACCGTTAACGTTCATTTGAAACCAATTCATGCCAAAGTGTTGAAGGTTACATGGGTTGCAGGAATAGCTCCCGTTATAGGCCTTGTCGGTGACAATGGCGACGACAACCCTTCGAGGAACTTGCCCGATGAACACGTCATTGAAGGACATTCCACTAGACCCCTTTGGAATGCTGAGAGAGTGGAAGTTGACATCCTTGAGATGGCACTTTGGGTTGCTCTTTGCAAGTGCAGCCTGATGGGCAATTTTAATAGTGGGAGAAGGCCTCACCGTTTTTAAATACAGCGTTGCTGATTGAATATCGGTGTATTCTTAGAAATCTTTAACGGTCGAGAAAAGGTGAAACTGAGGAGAGGATGGAGTGAGTTTGACGGTCACAACGACATTATTTAAGAGCAGATTATCTTGTCGAAAAAGTCGTTGGAAAGACAGCCCATGATTTGCACCACCTTCCCTCTCTTTCCCCACTGAAACCCTGCATCGGCCTCCCACGTATCCATGATACCTGCGGTGTCCTTTCGCCATAAACCCGCCTGAAGTCTAGTATTCATAGCATCCTCGGCGTAATTTAAGAGAGCTTCAAGGTATGTTCTGTAGGGGTATTCAGGTTGCGGGACAGAAACAATGACATTGTTGAGGAAAACCTCTACCTGCTGAAACAATGCATTGAGGGAATTGTTAACCAGGATGGCTTTCACATCGGCTTTGAGCGGTTCGCCATCGGCATCTACAATGCGTACTTTTAGCTCGAGCACCACATAAGTGAGATCCAGGTAATCGTCAGCATTGCCCGAGTAGTGGAACGTGATTGGAGCATTTTTCATGAGCGTGTTTTGAGGACTCAGCGCAATGAATCGAGACTCTTCTACGTTCATTTGAACGGAAAGATCCTTAAAAAGATCTAATTCGGAGCTCATGTTCACGGCTGTTTCGGCCATTATGAAAAAAATGTCCTGAACCTTGCACCTCTTGCGAACGGGCTTAGACTGTTTTCTGCTCGAGATTTTTGCACGTTTTATTCCTTTTAGAGGGCGCAATCTGGAGTCGAGTATGGAATGAATCTTTACGTCGGCTTTTCTCTTAAGATTAGATCCTGCCTCTTTGAGCCTAGACCTGAACGATTCCTTTGGAGATTTGCCGGAGGTGGCAACGTCAGACAGCACGTTTGCGCCCACCTTCACGCCTCCTTTCCAATCGCCTTATCACAACCTTTTATAAAGGGCAGAACGGTTCTAAGGAGACCTCCAACAGCGAAGAATAGCCCACTGCTCTTTTGATATCGTTTCCATCTGAAGAGAATAAAATCGCGATCGTCTAGCACTCCACCGGCCTGATTGAGATAATACCGAGTAATCGTGTTGACATCCATAATTATTAGCGAGGTTTCGGTCTAAACGTGAGCACCACAGTGGAAGAAAATCCGCCTACAAATGGCAAAGATCGCCGAAACCGTTTCTTAAATCTATGTCCACAGTCTTGAAATCGTGCTGGACCAGGGGAACCCAATTGAGCGGAAAGAAAGACTTTTCATCGGTTATGTATGTGTAGTTGCTTTTTTCGTATTTCACGGCCACGCTTTCGATAACCTATGCAAAGATGTCGCCTACTACATGAGGGACGACCAGATTGCAATAGATGAACATTTCGTATGGAAATCCCATGCACGGGTCTATAGGATGCTTTCCCTGCTTCTGGAGAACGATATTGGAGAAGGGTTCGAATCCGAGCATGCTTGCCAGCGAAGGAGACAGCATTAAACTGTGAGTGCGGTGCTCACGCCCTTCACGAATTTTCGGAACAGGTACCGACGATCCAGATCCTTCCGCAGTGGTGATTTCGGCGGGCGCTGCGGGGTCGGGCCCCCAGCGGGTGCTGTGGTCTGGCCCTCGGCGGGTGCTACGGTCGGGACCCCTGCGGGTGCTGCGGCCGCTGCGGCCGCCCGCCCTGTCCGGCGCGGCGCGGTCGCCGTCGGGCGCTGCGGTGCCCGCCCCGCCCGGAACCACAACTAATGTTGAACTGTTCGGCGCAGAAGACTGCACACTCGTTTTTGAGGGCTTTTTAGGCCGGGAGATCGAAGAGGTGGTGCCCGGCTTAGGCTTAGGCTTTTGCGGTGCCCTTGCATAGAATCGAAAAGGGCAAGGCGTTTTGCACGTAACCGTCAAATGGGAGAGATGGCAACTGTTTCTGGTGAATGACACCAGCATTTAGTTTAACCGGTCTGGCAGCACCGAGGCAGCGCCGTGACCGAATGGTTAGACCACTCGCCTCTCACCTACACGGCCTAGGTTCGATCCCAACCGACCGCATGTGAGATTTGTGGTGGACAACGTGGCGCTTGGGCGGGTTTCCTCCGGGTACCCCGGTTTCCCCCGCCATCGTATTCCACTGGTGCTCCATCATCATTCATGTATCATCAGTGTCACCGCCTGCGGTGCCATAAGTAGTTCAAGCGGGCGTTAAACACTACCCAAAAACCCTGGTAGCAAATGCTCGTGAATGACGGAATTCTTACTGGCCACCAGTTCGTTTGGATTGTAAACAATGGCTGGCGACAATTGCAAGCTGAATTTTGATTGAGTCGGGTTGAGGAACAAGGTGTACTTTATGCCTACGATTTGCGCATCTTGGTTAGAAACGTTATAGAATTTAACGGCGTACCGGACCTTTTGCAATGCCACCTCCCATTCGCCCTGCAATACGATTCTCTCGGGCAGAATGTTGGAGAACTTGGATGTCGTATTATCGGTAAAGTGCTCCATGGATGCATTGCTAGCGAGGGTTATCGAAAATAGTCTTGTTCTGATCATGGCGAAAGAATGGAGGAGGCCTTGACCCACGAGTTAAATTTTGCAGGATACCCCCTCCACTTAACGAAATACTGTTTAATGCGACCTTTGTCTTTGACCTGCAAAATTGCGTCAATCTTAAGCGTCTCTGGAAGCGCAACCCTCTGCTGCTCTTCGGCGTAGAAACTTCCGTCTATGGCATCCCCGGCAAGATATTTTAGCTTATATACCACAGGATTACCGAGCACCACGTCAAAAATTTCGAATTTCTCGTCGGTCCAGCTCTGTTCGTAGCTCTTGTGGAACCTTAACTTGTGTTTGGATATTCGCACATGATCCCCCTTTTTAAATGTTGTGTCACCTTTTTTAATATGAGGTCGCTTTGAGGCGTACAAATTGTGATACACCTGCAAGATGTTAAATTCAGTTACAGCCTTTGGTGCCATTTTTATGGACTTATGATAGGAGCTATTATAACTCTTTACTAGAGCTGGAAGAACCTCTACAAATCAGTAACTGTTTTTGTGCGTGAAATACTTCCACATTTTGGTTTTTAGAATGCGGTTAAAGTGTTCAACCACACTGGCTTTGACGTTGCAGTTGTTAGTGTAGTGGCTCACACCGTGCTTCTTTAGAAACGTGCGAAACGTTTGATTGGTAAACTCGGTCCCTTGGTCCGTTTGCAGGACCCTGGGAGAACGCTTTTAAAAAATGGTCTTAAACGCGGACACCAGCTCTGTCCCATGCTTTGTCTTTAGCGGAACGGCCCGGGCAAACTTAGAAAAAACATCGATTATCGTTAGGATATACACGAGCGGTTTGTTATGCTCCTTAATACTGGGCAACACGTTAAGATCTGCCTCCCAAACATCGTCAATGTTGGTCACGTGATAGTATCTCGTGGAACATCGCTTTCTCACCGGTTTGTGATAGGTGTAGCTGTCCTGTGTTTCAAGAAAGGTTTTAATATTAGCTTTAGACATCCGTGGCCTTATTCAGCTTTCCCGGAGTAGTAAATACTGCGGAATGTTCGGGATCGTAATAATACTGCTTAAGAGTTGTCCATTTCTTCATGCTTTAATCCTTGAACAGGGATTCTCACTGGCGCCTCCTAAAAAAATATGGATAGAGCGTTTTGTTTGGCGACATAAAGCGAATCACCGATTTTTTCCTGGACCTTCTTTTGAATGCCTTTGCCGAATCTATGCGCTTTTGCTTATGCTTGCGTAGGACCCTCCTGTCTTTGGCTCTCGTTTAATTTTTACTTTTTTAAATAAGGGTGTCATCTCTACCTCTCCGATCGCCTCTTCACTGTGGGCCTTTGACTTCCGTGACTTCCTCATAGGCATCGCCATCTTCGTCAACCGATTGCATGTACGATTTCCTCACTTGAGCCATGAGCCCTAAGTAGTTTCCTAATTTATATTTTAGCAATCGCCACTTTTCGGGAGCGGCCACATTTACCCGTTTAACCATATTGATTTCCTTGGCCAAACTCGTTAAACTCTTGTCTATGACTTGAAGGTCACCAACTGCCTTGGGCTGGGGCACTACAAGAACCTGACGCCCGTACTTCATTTCACAAGCTTTGTCACAAGGGCACTTCCCAGGGAGGCAAGAACTGGCAACAGAAATGCGGGAAGAAACCCTCCTTTTCGAACGAGAATGCATTTCTTTTTCTTAAGAGAAAGCTTATTGTCGACTAACTTTCTCCAACAGGTCTTGTGCCTTTTTAAGCGATTAAGACATCTTGGGGGTAAGCTTACATTACCCTTGCTAACTTTAGCATGCATTCCGAAGCAGCTTAACCAACTCGGGGCTGTCATTCTGAATCAGCGTTTTTCGCAATGCAGGGTTTGCCCTTGCTATCACCGCCAAGTTAACGTGCTGCCTCGCTATAAGCGGGTTGCTCACTTTCGCGATGGTTGTCCTTTTCTTAACCATACTTCACCCACAATGGAACCTGTAGCTTAAATCACCCTATGTTTAATACCCTCTTCCCATGAGCGCCATTTTCCAATTCTAAAGACCCACGTTAGCAACGGAATAACACAGCCGTTCTCCTGGAAGAACTCCGGTACGATATCTAAAATCGTTTGAGATTTACAGTGTGCAATCAAGCAGTAGGTATCCATGTGGATGCTCCGTTGCCTTTTCGAATGCCTCCAATAGAAACCTCGACCACCGGGGTTCGAGCTACTGGCACAATCTTTCTATTTGCATCTTGTCCCTATTGTTGTTAAACACGACAAAATAGTTTGCATTAAGTGATATCGTACGAAATTTTCCTCCCTGAGACAGAACATTTTGCAAAATAAATATATAACCCCAAAGTGCTTGTGATGGGAATCTCTAGTGAAAAAGTTGGAAACGTTAAGGCAGTCTCCGTCAAACATTAGGTCGTCTAAAATTACAAGGTAGTTTTCCCTCATCATGCTTAAATCGGGAATGCCTGGATGAGTTTTGCAAATCGAAGGGAAATCTTTTAGGTTTGGTGTGTATTCCTCCGGGTGTCACCAAAGAACCTTTTGCAACGGTTTATCGAACACTGCTGTAGCATTGCTAATTAGCTTCTTAACAAAGGTGGACTTGCTATACCTCGAAGGTCCTGCAACGAGCATTGTGCATGGAAATGAAAGCCTGTTTGGACATTTTGCGGAGAAGGATGACTTTGGGATTGTTTGCTTAGGGGTCCGGGTTCAAATGTTTGGAGGTTGTAGATTTTTATTTATTGTCACCATGACCTCTATCGCCATCTCTTATACCCGTAGGGCAGAGTATCGTACCCATCTACCATAGCTTTGTGACAACTATTTTAAAGGTTTTTACCTTCGGTCACAACATTCCAAAGCGGCTTCCCAGAGATCTGCGTTCACCACAACATGATTACTCTATCGGATTCGCGGTGGCCAACCTCTTGCAATACCTCGGAATTCACAAGCCTCAGGTTCCCTGAGTTAAGCGTAATGCCTTTGATTTTGCTCACAGAAAAGGTTTTTCTGGAGGTAGGGCAGTACACTTCGAGGCAGTAGCTCTTTGGATATGTGGAAGCAAATCGCGATATGAACGCATCCTTTCCGTACTTCTCAAACTCATCTGGCATGTCGCCCAAAAAGCTTCCTACAGCCGGCATACAAACTCCAGGTTTTCCCGAGGTAATTACAGAGTCGGTATCGAAATAGCATACCCGTTCCCCGAGTCACTTTAGGTACGAATACAGTACCAGACGCGGGTGTGCCATGGTGTATGCAGCAAAGACAACGTTGGTTGTGGCGCTTAGCTTAGGGCTCTGTTCACAGTACCTCCAAACGACATATATGTCATCTGTTGCCCGTATGTAGGTCTGCACCTCCGCACCCGGATCGTTCAATAGTTCGATGAGCCTGGCATACTGGTCCAGTAGTTCACACGTTGGCAGGTTATCCCGTTGACCTAGTTTCTCCCAGACACTATTTAACATTAGCTTGGACAGTACCAGCCGGCCCGGATTTTGAGAAATAGCTGCGGGGTCCAGGGTGACGCCTTCACACTCGAAAAAATGTCTAACATATTGTTCTTTCGCCTCTGGGGAAGCGCATTCTGAGGGCCTTCCCGAGGTTTCGGTTCAGAAATTTATTGACACAGTCCTGAAACAGGTCCTTGGGTCCTGTTGAGGGAATATTCTGTACCATGTCATACTCCCATATCTTATAAATCTCTAAAACACGGTACCCATCCTCAATGGAGACCATCATCTCGTCCAAGACCCATGTCCCCGTTAAGACCATGTCCTCGTCGTCATGAAGACAATCTTGATTTTGTGCCTCTGCACATGTGCGACACAGTGGGGCCATAAGTTTCCCATTTATACGCACCGGCAGAACGGGGTAATATAGATTTTGGGGTGGAAGCACCCTACACTTTATGATTCCATCCTGTAAAGTTTCCAATCGTGGAAAGTTTTCTATGTGGATCTTAGGATGGCCCATCGGGTATGGCTTGTCTTGTTCACAAACGGATACAAGCTGCACACGTCATAGTAATATAGTTTTGAGGTCTCTGTTGCCCCGCAGTACGTTTTCGTGCAGTTTGTTCGACCCCCATAAAATGCATCTCTCGGGTTTAGTTGCTCCAATGTGGAAAAGTGTTTGGCATAGAGTGCGAACTCCTCGTTTCCGTTCATCATGGCATTGAAAGTGCACTCCCACGTTTCGACTACAGTGTACCCGGCGTTCCGGTGCACCACTGCGTGTCTATTAGGAAAACACTTTGGGCACCCGTGGTAAAAACAACTATGAAAGAATTAAACAGTCTTGTCGTGTCTCAAAAGCATAGTTCGATTCCCTCTTATGGTCATGCCACTGGTCAAGGTCTCTCCGTCCGTCTTCGGTCATTCCATCGGTACAGTTTGTCTGGAATAGGCCCAACATATTGTTTATTGTCTTTAGTGTTAAAAAGGTAGGGAAAATACCCCTTGGACTCACTCAGCTGAAAGGTTCTTGGAAACCTAGAAAGAAACATGGGAAGAAAGTTTAACGAGTCCAAAAATGTGACATCATTATGCATCATCGGAAATATTTTTGTTCCGCTCATAATGATCTCTGGTTTCCATTTCCAATCCCCCAGCATATACTTTAGCAAAAACTGTCCGACATAGGCCTTTAGATTATGCGCAATGACAATTATGTTCCATTTATCATATCTAGTGACGAGCTCAGGCAGCTGTTTTACTGGATTCTGCGCAAACACCCACTACTTTATGCCGCACTGTGTATAATATCTCATTTAGCGTTCATCGTCTATACAGAGCGGACATACCTTCTGCAGCACACACAGATTTGGAACGGGTTCAAACACGTTTGCTCTACCTTGAAAAGGTGAATTCTGCGTACATTCAAAATCAATAAACACCATAATAAAGTCATTTTTCAGCTTCCTAGACTCAAAGGGTTGCATATAGCACATGTGATTGCCATCAACGTGCCTTTTGCAATTTGTTTAAACCTTTTCCACTTTACACACTGTTTGTCCTTTAGCATTAAACCCTCCCTTCTTTAGCTGGATCTCAAAACAATGAAGTCCGTTAAAGTCGCGGTTGCACATGTTACACCGTACATACTATGTACATGGAAGTTTGCACTCCATGTGACATTTTGCAAGTACTCAGAATTAGTTAGTTTTATAATTCTTATCTTTGTCTGCCTTGGCTTTATGTACTATTAAGGCTCTAGGCAAACACATATCATCCCTACTTTTTATTTCTATGATGCCTTTATTGCTATAGCATAATTGGCACGGTGTATAACAAAGTCCTGAAATGGCCTTTGCCCATACACAATTTAATTTAAGAGGTCCTCCCATTATAAATTCCCTGTTGCATTGCATAACCTTTTCGATGCTTTGAAAGAATACATTTAAATTCACCTGGTCAATCCTACGCACACTCACACTAAATGGTGTAAATGCATTATGCATCTCGTGTATTGTCAATCCTACATACCCAGGTTCGGTTTGCAATAGCTCAGTTTTCACAAATTCTATCAAGCCAAACATGTTTTGAATCCATAGCTGTGGGTCTGCATCGTGTGGTATTTGCGTAACATTGCTTTCTGTCTCAGCAAAACCTGTATAGTACTTTGCAAGAAGTCTCTGCCTATGCTCTGTAATTTCAAATCTAGCCTCTGTCTGTTCTATCTACTGCCTATCCTCCTGCGACACACTTGTGCTAGTGCTGGGCATTTTATCCATATTTAAATGATATTTTTAATATCCCACTAATGTGAATAGTGTATATGTGTTTGTGTATATTAATTTATCAATCTCTAATACTATTAGGAAAGAATGCGTGCTCTTCTCTCAGAATGTTATATTATATTCGCTTTACAAGCAATATATTTTTCACATTCTCTAAAGAATGCAAAATATACTTATACTGTGCAAGTTTTTCTCACTCATATAGATTTATTCTTGTTATTACAGCCGCAACTTCCACATGTGTAAATTCGCAGCCGGGTGCCATTAGCTCAACTTGTTATCGCACCACAACCTACCAAGTGGTTCACATCCGGTGGAGTTTCCTCGCTGGCGCAATCTACCATCATTTGCGGTGAAGTTTGCAATTTAGTTTTCCGGTCGGTCATTATTATTTTATATGTATGTTCATATCGCTTTCTGTCCCGTATGACCAGCTTGCCTTTCTCTGCTACATATGATTGCAGCATTCAGTATTCATCATGTCTGGCGAACAACAACAACGTTATTCAAGCGAAGCCTCGTCTCCAGCTTCTTCTTTCGGCGACGGCGAAAGCGACGCGGGTACTTTGTCTCCGCCAACGTCGTGGCATTCATTCATCAACAATGAGCATGTGCGGCAGGGTCTTCAAGAGCTCTTTGAAAATTCATGGTATTCTTCGTTTGCAATAAGTTCATCAGAGGTCCAGGCTTCCACTGAATCAGTGGACAACGAGGAGGGCGAACCTCATACACCTCCTCCAGATTCACCAGCTTCGTTGCACATAACCAACTCTACATCTCTTTCATCATACTCCGACATTACTTATTCTTTTTCGACGTCTGTCATCAGCCAGGATTCCTCTGATGAAACAAACTTTGAAGGTCCTTTTCCGGACAACATATCAGAGGCCTCCACCGTCTTCGTTCCAATTGGCAATTGGAATAACATCTTTGACGGAGTACAGGATCTTCCAGATTACTTGCAGCAAGATTGAGCGACAGCGCCATCTCCTCGAACTTTCTTTGCGACTACATATTCAGAGCTCCGTCTCCAAGGCCTCCTTTAGTTCCCCGGAGGCCCAGGAATTCAATATTGCCGAGGCCATACCCTCCACAACGAAAGGTCAACAGAATTTGTCAGGGGCGGCAGCGTAGCCAGCATCAAAGGAACGTGGTTACTCCCACCGTAGACCTGGATTTTGAGTTTCCACCTTCTTTTAATTTGTGGTAAGCTTTTCAATTTCTTCTTCTTTTCTTAGAGGACTATATATAAATATTTATTTTATTTTTGTTTCTCAATTATTTTAATATGCCTGAAAGGTGGTGTCCGTTTTGTAAAGTCATCCTAAACACCAAATATTGCATTTTTGGTCATTTCTGTAAAGATTTTCAATGCAGAAATTGTCTTCGGCAACTTGACAGCTTTTTTCATGCAAAAAATCTGTCAATGGAATGCCTGTAGCAGTGATTGCAACCATTTAGGCCGTCGTTGCATTCCTGTTAAGTTCAACCCGGCGTGTCTTGCGTGTCAGGCTCGTCGGGCTTGTGTTCTCTATAATTCCCAAAACTCATATTCCCATATTTCTTATTTTAAAGAAAAGTGTTGTCATTGTAATCACTGCTCTATTCGGGGATCTTGGTGTTGCCCATATTGTGGATGTTTCCATGAAACTGTGTGCAAATGTTTTCATTGCACAAAGTGTGAGTGCTTTCAAATGTTTGAATTTAACTGTTTTATTTTTCTGCTATATGAATATATTTCTTTCTATATATGTATATCCTCAATTGGTTCTATTTTAATTTCTTTAATTCTTTGTTTCTTTTCGTCCTTCATGTATAGTCTTTTTGTTTATTTATCTCATTGTTTATATATATATATATATATATATATATATCTTCTGTGATATTATTATTATTCTTTTACTTCGTGTATATATGCCTTTATGATTATTATTATTACTATTATTGTTGTTGTTTTTCTCTTTTTCGCTGTTTTAAATATTAATAAACTGAATACTTTATATATGTGTGTGTTTTATTTCATTTATTTATATATTCTGTTATTCCTGTTTAGCTAGTTAGCTTTTATTTATCGAATTTGATTGCTAGATAGCATAGGATTATTCCCATAACCCACTCATCCTAGTGTTTTTCTCAATCATGTGTGCGAGTGAATGTCTGTATGTGTGTGTGTCTTCATTCTTCTACCAGTCAACGTTCCGCGCCGTTGAGGTTCACATTGCTCCTCCAGGTTCGTATATTGGCAAATTAATTTCCTTGTATTCGAATGTTCCTTTTCTATATATTCTCTAATTTGTTATTTAATATTACCATTTCTTTTTTGTTTGTTTCACAATTCATATAACCTTATTATTATTATTACTATTATTATTATTTTTTTTATTATATCTCGTTTTAGCTCTCCTTTGAAGTTAAATATAATTTTTGTTTGCTCATTTTTTTTCTCGAAATATTCAATTTAGTATTTTCCCATATTTCATATGGAGTACGCGTGCACATGTGCGTATGTGTCCGTGATTTCCTGTTTGGCCCTCGTTTAGCAACATCTGTAATGTTCACTGCGCTCCTCTAGGTCCGTATTTCTTTATGTGTCATACTAAGTTCATCACCTTCGTTTTCATTGCATCCGTTAACTGTTTCACCTTATAGTTCATCTTCAATTTTTTTATCTATTTCTTCAAGGTCGTCTTCATAGTTTACTGCTTCGTCTGCATCCCCGCTTGTACATAATTTTCCTAATCTTTTCACAAGATATTTCAGTCCCTGGAATTCTGTATTTATTGGATTTACGTTTTGCTTTATTTTCGTTACTAAATCTAGGAGTCTAATCATATCAATGTATCGCAAATTCAGCTTCCTCTTCAATTCTATCAGTTCAGCATTTGCATAGCGCAATAATTTTTCAATTTCCTCTTTCTCTCTTTTGGCGTCTTTTATGTGTTTCCCTATTTCAAGGATCCTGCTTTCACATTTTTTTTTCATTTTCTGCTTTTGTGCTGCATTTATGCTCTTTTTACACCTCTCGTTTGCAGCCTTTCTTATGCTGTTTACCGAAACTCTCCCTCCTTGCCGCTCTTCCCCTCCGCCTATTCCGCCTTCACCACCATTGCACTCAGATTGTATTTTTAAATTTCCTGAAGCTAGCCATCTTGAACTTCGCTTTGCTCTTCCTAATACCTTTTGCCCTCCTCCAATTCTCAACTCCCACTCACCGTTACCACATTCTCCAAATACGTACTCAAAATTATCGGAGAAAAACGTAATCATTTCATTTACAACACTATAGGCTACGACTTGTTCACGTTCATCCGGTGTTTCCAGTCTAAATCTAGTCCTTCTGGTAGATCTAATATGTCCATTATTAAGCTGTAATCTGCCATTTCTACCCGTAATATTTTATTGTCTTCAGCATACATGTTAACTGGTGTTTTATAAAAGTCACACTTTTTTCTCTTTGACCTTTGTTCCCGGTATACACCCACACCTACTACTTAGTACAAGCCCAACAGGATATTGAACTTGCCCAAACTTTAGGTTGCCATAGTTTAAAAATGCACATTGTTCACCTCTTTGTCATCTGGTTACAGGTTTTAAACAACTATAAATATTTCTTAATTTTCGCATGTTTAAAAAGTCTGAATTAAATCTGCATGAGGTGTCTTTATATGCGCACGTACAGTTTGGCATTAACTCGTAATTCTTTAAACATTTAGTAGCATTTTCCAAATGTCCTGTCTCGTCATTCAAAACAAACCCACATCTACCAACGCTGACACAGCTGTCCTCTGCGCAGGATACACCTGCGATAAGTATCACTATGGCGATTGAAATCATTTTGTTTGTGATATTTTTCTTTTCCTCTTCCCCTTTTTATTCCCTCCGTTACTTGATATTTATTTGGTTTTGTCCATCATTCGACCAATCAGGGCTCATTTTGTTTCAACCAATGTTATTCATTTTAACCATGCTGCTATTCGTCTATTTGTCATTTTTTCAATGGTTGGTATTCAGCTCTTCTTCAGTTCATTTCTTGTTGGTCCTCCTGTATATCACCTTCCCCGATTTTCCCCATCTTTCTCGTATTTGTTATCTATCCTCAGGTCCATCATTCCACCTATCACAGCTCATGTTTTTTCGTCCACTCATATTTGATGTAGCTGTGTCGATAATATCCTATATGCCTTTTTTCATTCCTTTGCACTAGGCTATTCTGCAGTTCCCATCCTGTTGGTCCTCCTGGATATAACTATTCCCGATTTTCCCTATTCCTCCAATCATATTTTATATTAGCTGTGTCAATATATACGAGGTACGTCCGGAAAGTAAGTTCCGTTTTGTACTAAAATTAAATTGTGTACAGATACAGATAAATTATTTATCGCAGAAAATTCTACAACTCTTAAACTACTTTTCCACATAACTGCCGAAATTTTGCAGGCATTTGTCATAGCGTGGCACAATTTTTTGTATACCTTCTTCATAGAAGTCTGCCGGCTATACCCAACGTGAGCAAAGTTTACGAAATTTCAGTTTTTCGGTAACAATTTCATGAATTAGTGATCGTGAGCTTTGGGGAAATTCCATAGCGAGAGCACTAATTGTAAACTTGCGGTTTTCCTGGATATTGTCATCAATCGCGTGAACCAGTTCTTCTGTAACCAAAGATGGACGCCCACTTCGTTCTTCATCGTGCACTTCACTACGTCCTTCATTGAACTGTGGGACCCATCTTCTCACCATTGAATCACTCATCGCATTTTGTCCGTAGACTTCGCAAATTTGCCGATAAATTTCAATTGGTTTCACTTTCCTAGCATTCAGAAAACGAATCACAGATATGATTTCACAAGCGGCTGGATTTTCAATCAACACCGACATTGTAAACAAACACAACAAAGCGTATGTGGCTGACAGCGATCTCAAAATGGCGCACGTTTCTTCTCCTTGATACAGAGCGGCTACCGCGCATGTGCGGACCTGCGATCGCAGCGCTGCAGCGGAGACAAATTGAAACGGAACTTACTTTCTGGACGTACCTCGTATATACCATTTTTTCATTCCTTAGCTTTCGCCTGTCTCAACAGTTCGCTTCCTCTAGGGTATCACCTTCCCCGATTTCGCCATCTCATTCTGGCATTCATTCCTAACATCGCCCTTTAAGGCTTCTTATCATTGTTATTATTATTATTATTATTATTATTATTTTGGTATTCTGTTTTCCTTCATTCGGATTAGCCGGTTTGGATTTTCAATTTCCTGCCTTAAAGATAATCTCATGGTTAGATATTTGGCATAGCGCGACACTAGCGCCATTTCAAATTTCCGGCCATGTCTTAATCCGATGGATTAATGCGACACTGGCGCTTAATCCCCCTGGTGGCAGGATTATCGTTAATCCATCTTGCTAATCCGTATGTCATACTACTGGCAGTCCTTTCCATTTTATTCGCAGACTCGTAATATTTAGAAAAGAGAGTTTTCTCATCTGCCCATTTGTGTGTGTCTCGGTCCTTTACAGAGCAGCGCGGCCACGTGTGCTGTTTTCACCAGCTCTAGTTAGAGTCTTTGCTTAAAACATAAGTGTTTATGAATATTATATATTTAATTCTAAAATAATAGCAAATCATGTTCAGGAGATTTCGCACTGTAAAACTATGATACATTTAGAACACTCTTGCAATGACACAAGTAACTATTGCTGATGTTCAGTAGAGATTCTGTAACATCGCATCAAGTTTAGGCAGAGAATAGGAGCGTCAGATATTACATTCATTTTGTTTTTTGTTTGTTTGTTTTGAGTACCTACCCTTTTTTCAAGAAGTAATAATTCTTACAGACGGCTTCACAAGCTAGCAACTGAGTTAAATTGGAATCGGAGAAATTCAAGCTTTCGACTGTCTTGACTCTCTGGTCTTCGTCACGGAATTGCAAAAAACTTGCGTAAAATCGAATGGTTATAGCTTGGATGTGTACCCGCAGTTGTGTTCAGCCCCAACCATAAACGTTATTAAATTAACACAATTAAAATTAATTAAATAACATTTAAATTATTAATTTGAAGACATGGCTTCTTGGCACGAGATCTGCGAAAGGTCAACGCGCCCGAGATTCGCTCTTGGTGTCGTGTAACGGTATTCCATACAAAAAAAAAAAAAAAAAAAAACCCGCAATTTTTGTGTTGGGGAAAAAGCGCAGACCACGCCCAATGCACTTAACTTTCTTGATCTGTTAATAAGTCTTATGTGCAGCTTCCAGCGTGATTTCCTCTACAGTCCGTTTGCAGTAAAACATAAATACGTGCATTAGTATATGTTCCAAAACTTGAATGGAAGAGAAAGAGGCTTTCTATTTTTTGGGGAGGGGGTAATTACGTATTATTTTCTCTATTATATGAAGCAAATAGGGAAAGTATTGTGTTTTACCCAAAAATTCGATGTAGAATTGGAAGGTAATATATTGCAACAAAAGGTCTTGTTAGTAAAATGACTGCCAATGTTCTTAAATTGATGAAGCTGATGAAAACTTAGACTCTTTTGGTGTAGTATTGTGGTCATCCATCGACGTAGTGTCCACGCCCAATGCTGTTTAACTTCTCTTAGTGCATATCTATTGATAGGTGTTCGCGCAGTCTTGTTCTCGCGGTGTGTCCATCCATCACATCTAATGCTGCGAGAATCTTCAGATGGAGATGGGGAGGACAGGCTTCACTTAGCTGCCTTCTCTGGTCCCTGTTAAACAAATTATCACGGATCCTCATTTCAATGCTCTCCTTGATGACGCGGTCCCAGTAATAACTATCGCTGTTTGATCCAAGAGGATCCTATGGCCATTTTCGGATTTTACCGCAATAAGCAGTCTCATTGATATTCTTGACATCTCTCTGCGATAGTTCGGCCCGACTGACCTACATATAAGAGGCCACCTTGACAAGGAATCCCATACACCCCTGAGTCCTAGATTATCCTTAACGGAGCGCATCTTACTGGGCGGTATATGTATGATACAGATGTAACTATGTAGATAATAACCACGTAATAATTTTGAGAAAGGGAAAAAAATAATAGATTAAGCCTTAGTGATTTGTATTTTATTATCACACTTTTAAAATGTGTACTAAGGATTAAGCAGGAATGTAACAAATGCATTTCTTGTTAGCAAAATTTGTGCCACTGTTCTTAAATACTATGCAGAAGTTCATGTCAACTTAGAAACCCTTTTGACAACATTGTGCGATGGAATCTTGTCCTTGGAGCATTTTGGGCACGTAGTTTAAAACAGAGAAATGTTTGCTTTAAAATATGATGGAGAATCTCATGACTTTTTCTACATCACCATTATAAACTAGTCTTAAAAAGGTTAGTCTTCTATCTACTTTACACTAATGGAGATAAGCATTTCAGAAATGGTTATTACCGCTCTTTACAAGTAAAGCGGAAATAAGAGCATACGCTAGGCTAAAGCGACAGTAAAATCAATTAAAGACTGGTTGATATGTGACTGAGACTTGTTATCTAACAGGAGTTGACAAATTCCCGTATGAAAAAACATTTACGTATTATAAAATTGAAACCAATAACAATGAATATCTCGGAAATGGTTATCTCCACAAAGATCGTATAAGATATAGATTGTGTGTTTTAACGAGGTATTCATTTTTGAGTAGTAAACTTTTTCTATCTCTTACGGTTTACCAATTGTGCAAAAGAATGAAGAGGACTTCAGATACCATTTCTAGAAAATTGGAGATATACATTCTATTTGTCATATGACTCTTAAATGAAAGGTATTTTAATTAGAATCGTTAGAGCCATTTGAGAAAATCTACATTAAAAAAAAGGTCCATGTAAACTGTAGTTTTGAATTGCGGGATTTTCTTGAAAATCTTAGTCTCGTATCCTTGGAAGATGCTGAATTTAAATATGAACTGTTGTATTTAACCGGCTTTTGGTTTGAGTTATCGTGTTCACGGACACATAAACAAACACACAGACCTTTTTCTAATTTTTTGTGTTTTTTGCTGTTTAGGGAGGACTCTAAAACGCATACTTGCGGTGAAATCTCGAGATAGAATTTGTGGGTGGAGTGCAATACCTTCTCTACCTATGTATAAGTAGAGAAAGTAAAAACGCACTGGTGATGCAATTGTTTGTGCTTAAATCGAGTATAAAATGTCGCATCAAAGCTGATGGCGATTGAATTACCTTTTACTTATTTTATAATGAACAAAGATATGAAATACATCTTACACTCAGGTCTAAACTGATGACATTTGAGTTGCTTCTTACTTTATAATAAATGAGGATATTAAGTTTTGTGTCTGTGATATCTTATTCTCTGGTGGAAAATGATTACAATCGATTTGCTTTTGCATACTTAAGGAAGATTGATAATTCAGTGCTTTTAGAGTGGAAATCAAATACTAAGTGATTCAGATGCCTCATAGTGTCCTGATTAAATTCACTGTAACATATCGCCAGCATTTAGAGTAGCACAGCCATTATACTGATTTACATTAAAACATTAAATACAGAAGTTCATGTGTTTCCCAATGATCGCCATGCAACAAAACCATCAACATTTCTTGTTAATTTAAGTAAATTACCTATTGTACATTTGCTCCATGGCTAATTTAAAACGTCCTGCATATAGCGGCAGTCTCCCTTTGTGCAAAACAAGCACCATTGTTTCGATCTACGTACTTTTTACGTTGTTTTTACTGCATTATCTCTTGGCAATTATAAACCACTGTTTACAGAACACAAAAGGTACCAAAATGGAGTTTCAATGAATGCGACGGTCCTAATCTATCACCATCCTGCATTAAAGGGGAGACACAAGCAAAAACGTTGATAAAATGAAACCTAGTGGCTGCTTTGCTAACGCTCTGTTTGTTGATTTTAAAGTGCGTGCTTTTCAACATAGCGATTTTGTAGGCATTTGTAAAATTGCAATATATATATTTTCAACTATATTATTTTATGTATACTTTCTCTAACCTTCATATAAATTAGAAGAGTAGTGCATTGGAAACCGAGCGGGATGCTTCTTGCGGTTTCGACAGTGGTCCACATTTAGGAGGACGCAGGTTCGATCCCCGTAGCCGGCCTATCTAACCCGTGGATTTTTTCAGGGCTTCCTCGGGCTGCCAACCGAACTCTATGTACATTTATTACTTCCTTCGAATTTTCCGGGCACTATTTCTTGATCCTATCATTTCCTAATCATCTCTTTGAGGGTTGAGGGACCATGCTTTGTGTCGTTATTGGGAACATTCGGTCGCGACTCACCTCCGGATTTCAGGTTCCCCTCTAGGAGCTCGCCGGGATTCTCGGGGTCCGTGAATCCGGATCTGGTCGCCCTTTGGATGTCTCTCCTCATCCCTCCCTAAGGTCACGACGTCCTATGTCCGGTGTTCTGTCCTTGTCTAATCCTAAAGCATTGGATACAATTTAATTTGGAAATCTCACCGGAAGTGCATGTTGGGGTGTTCTTCCGCTTGAAAAAAAAAACGGGGTGTTTTGAAAGCTCTAACTATCCGCTCTCACGCCTTTCTTCATTCGTATGCACGCGTGTATTCATGAGAGCAAGTTTATGGACTTGCGTTAAAGAACCTCAGGGTTGCAATTTATATTAATATGAAACTTGTTAATCTCGTCATATTTTGATTAAATATCTGCAATTTTCAAGGCATTCTACCCCAATTTAGTTTCCCCTTTGTTTGAAAGAAATTGATTAACTTTGATTTTGGTCTGATTGTTTTAATCAAAATATTGTAATATAATACATATTTTGAAAAATATTATTTTTTATATGTTCTGCAAAACAATTATTAACTCCATTTCATCCTCTCGTGGAATCTCATACAACCTACAAATGCTAGTCAGCAAATTTTGAATTAAGAGTCGCCAGAAAGCCGCTAAATCAAATTAAACATCTTGGATATTTATAGGGAAAAGAATTACTATTTCAAGATATTCAGTTATTCAAAGGTATTTGATATGGGATTAACTTTATAGCAATAAGTTTACTGCACTCTCGTGTAAGAAAATATTCGCCTCATTTCCATTGTATCCAAATTTAATAGCAGAACATGCTAAAAAGTATTGAGAGAAAATCACCAACATTTGCAATCAGTAACCGTGTACTTAATATCAACTGAGAAGCGTCTTTTTTTTTTCGCACACTCCTGTCTTATTCAAAGAGTTTAAAGTGCGGAATCTTATTTTAATTTCTATCTTAATGGCTTCTACATTGAGTAAAGATGTACAGCTTTCATGTTACTAAATAAATGTACAATATTTTAATAATAATAATAATAATAATAATAATAATAATAATAATAATAATAGCCGGTGTTGTTATAAGAAGGGAAAAGCCGGTTATCTCGGTTCTTAAACGCAATAAGCCATTCCTTTCTAATATTGTATATATTTTATTGTACAACGCGTTCGTTATGAGCTGCTTCTGTTTCACATTAATTTTTTTGTGGTAGTGTTTAACGCCCGCTTTACTACTTGTGGCACCGCAGGCGATGACAAGAAGATGGAGCACCGTTGCAATGCGATGGTGGGGAAAACTGGAAAACCCGCTCCTGCGCCGTTTTGTCCACCACAAATCTCACATGCTTGGGATCGAACCCGGGCCGAGAGGCCACGGCGCGGCTCCTTCACATTAATGCATGACTTATCTTAAACTTCATACTCTACAGTACACATTACATTACCTTATAGTACAATATTTTGTTTTTGTGTTTTCCTGCTTTGCAGATAATACACACTCGTTGACTTGTGCCTTCCTGTGGCTCTATTTCTCCACTTCACGGCATGGATTGTAACTGACATGCAACCATAGGCAATCTAGAATCTGACATTCTTAGAACTTGTTGCATTCATTGGCTTTAATATGTTTTTTAATTTTACAGTTTATTGAATCTATGTATATTTAGTTGTACTCTTATATCTTCGAATATGGTCTAATTTTGTAAATCCTTTTGTTTTCCTCAAAAGGTTCATCTCTGTGCTTTGTAATTGGCTTTTAATTCTCTTTGTAATCAGCTATATTTCACCGGCATTTATTAGCGTAGGGACCGCCACTATTTACAGCTCTTCAAACTAGTTTCCTTTCTTGTTTTATTTCACAATGCTCTATATATACATCCACAAAACATTTGGAATCTTCAAATAATTTTATTTTCCTTTTAATTCCTGCTGTGTAAATAACGTTACATCTTAAATAATTAAATTACTTATATTCTCCTACCGTTTTATTTTCTAAAATAATGTTTGATCTTATGTGTTCTTTACCCCAAAAAGGCCTTATTTTGGATTGATATTTTGAGATCATATGGTTGACAGAACTTATTAAAGCAATGAAGTGTGTATTGTCACTCATCCTCAGTTTTCTGAATTTGAACCACATCATCTGCATATAGATAATAAAACATTTAAAACGGTATTCTGGTGTAATTTTATTCGTGCTTTGATATAAATTGGCAGTGCATTTACTTTGAAGTCTAGTTCGATTTCTCTGTATGTTCCTCTGACCTTTGCTTCTCTGGACCACTCCTGAACTGTATGTAATGTAAAGAAGTCTCTGGTTGTGGGTGCCATATGATGGCCATCGTACATCCATCTTACGTCCTTCATCCGTGCGATGTGTCCTCCCCATTCCCACTTTCAATTAGCTTTTAAAATTTAATCTAATATAATTCTGTAAATATCTATTCCACTAATTCGTCCTAGGATTCTTCCAACGTCAAAGGGTACTCATAACTACAGCATTCCCAGAATTCGGGCGACGTCGGGGGGAAGATAAAGAAATCAGACGTTCCATCAAAGTATCTCTCCTCTGTTATTAAAATAGTCGGGACTCTACAATTATAAGGGTCAACGAAGAGGATTGACTATAAGAACCCTCTAAATAGTTATGCAATACTTTCATAAAAAATGGAAAATTGTTAATTTGTCACTAGTGTGTAAAGTGGCCAAGTAAGCTAGTGGCGCTTAATATCGTCAGAAAAGTTTCTAGCCACTAATTCTGAACTTCTGTCACCAAATGACTTAAACAATATCAGATCTAGTGATTTGTCGCTAGATTAGCAGTACTGCAATCGAAAACGTTGTTAGGTCAACAAATATGGGTTGCTATAGAAATAGCATACAGCGCACTTGCACTGATAAGTGCACCGTAAGTGCAAGAGGAAAGAAGACGGCAATGGATAGGAGCAATTGAAATGTCACATCACACGGGACTGAGTTAGTGGTCTTTCTCTACACGTACTATGTATATAATGTATAAAGACCCAAAAATTCGATGGAGACTTTACCGCAAATTCATGTTTTGGGACTCCCTGAATCCTGTTGGAAAAATGTCCGCGCGCGCGTGTGTGTGGTGTGCGTGCATGTGTCTTTGGGCAGCATAGCTCAAATACGAAGAGATTATTAAATACCAAACTTGACATTTAAGTTCAGTGTCATCTAAGGCTGCTAAACGAAGATTTTGAAGAAAATTCCCACAACCCAAATACCCTTTACATGGAAAAAATTTCAAAAATTTTGGTTTTCTCAAAAATAGCAAAAAAAATTCTCAACGATTTTGATTGAAATACCACATATTTAGGTATTTACATAACAATATATATATGTAAATCTTGAATTTTCTAGGAATGGCCTTGGAAGACCAAAATCCCATATTTAAGGTATTTACATGACAAAATAAATATTTTGAATTATCTAGGAATGACCTTGTAAGACCTCTTTATTCTGGATGGATTTTGCATAACTGGTAAACCGTAAAAGGTATACTAAAACTTGCAACACAAAATACGTAGATTAAACACGTTAAAATATGTAATTTGTGTTATATTCGTCTTTCTTGTAGAGTTGAAGGTTTTTGAGATATTCCTTGTTATTGGTTTCAATTTTAAACAGTTTTAACTTTTCAAACCTCAATTGTTTCACTGACGACCAAAAGATTTGACCATTGCTTTAGCCTCATGTATTCCCTTGTTTCCCGTTTACTTACAAGAAAGCAAGAAATAAGTCCATTGCTAATGTTTATTGCGCTGATAAAAGAATAATCTTTTGTAAGAATAGTTTGAAACGGCTAGAGAAAATGATGTAAATGGAACACGCGAATTTGTTATACGTGCTTTAACTCTAAACTTATCGCTTCGGCTTAAAAACCAATTCTTCATTAGCAATACAGTGTACTTATCTAAATTTCGTTTTGCATTCGGTTTTATAACCTTCTCTAGTCCATATGCACAATATACATAACAGATAAAGTATTGAATTCCACCAAAAAATTCCATGTCGAGATTTCACCGCAAATTTATGTTTTGAGGTCTTCTAAGTCCGAAAAAAGCATTCTTAAAAAAGTACGTGAGTGTGTGTGTGCCTCCACCACCACCTCCACCATCACCATCACCACCACCACCACCATCACCACCACCATCACCACCACCACCACCTCCATCACCACCACCACCACCATCACCATCTCCTCCACCACCACCACCACCATCACCTCCACCGCCAACACCACCGTCACCTTCACTACCCCCACCATCACCTCCACCCCCACCACCATCACCTCCAGCACCATCACCACCACTACCCCCACCAGCACCACCATCGCCTCCACCACCACCATCATTACCTCCACCACCACCTCCACTACAACCACCTCCAGCACCACCATCATCTCCACCACTACCAACACCTCCACCACCACCAACATCTCCACCACCACCACCATCACCACCACCATTATCTCCACCACCATCACCACCACCATCACCTCCACCACCACCATTACCTCCACCACCACCACCATCACCATCAACACCGCCACCACCATCACCTCCACCACCATCACCACCACCATCTCCACCACCACCATCACCTCCACCACCACCATCAACTCCCCCACCACCACCATCACCACCACCATCATCTCCACCACCACCATCTCCACCACCACCATCAACTCCACCACCATCACTTCCACCACCATCACCACCACCATCACCTCCACCACCACAATTACCTCCATCACCACCACCATCACCTCCACCACCACCACCATCACCTCCACCACCACCATCAACTCCACCACCATCACTTCCACCACCATCACTTCCACCACCATCACCACCACCATTATCTCCACCACCATCACCACCACCATCACCTCCACCACCACCATTACCTCCACCACCACCATTACCTCCACCACCACCACCATCACCATCAACACCGCCACCACCATCACCTCCACCACCATCACCTCCACCACCATCACCACCACCATCTCCACCACCACCATCACCTCCACCACCACCATCACCTCCCCCACCACCACCATCACCACCGCCATCACCACCACCATCATCTCCACCACCACCATCTCCACCACCACCATCAACTCCACCACCATCACTTCCACCACCATCACCACCACCATCTCCACCACCACTCCCATCACCTCCACCACCGCTACCATCATCACCTCCACCACCATCATCTCCAACACCACCACCACCACCATCATCTCCACCACCATCACCACCACCATCATCTCCACCACCACCACCATCACCTCCACCACCTTCACCACCACCATCACCTCCACCAACACTGCCATCACCTTTACCACTACCACCACCATCACCTCCACCACCACCACCATCCCCTTCACCACCACCATCCCCTTCACCACCACCACCAGACCCTCCACCACCATCCCTCCACCACCACCATCAACACCACCACCATCACCTCCACCACCACCATCACCTCCATCATCACCGCCACCACCTCAACCACCACCTCCAACCCCACCACCACCAGCATCATAACCTCCACCACCACCTCCACTACCACCACCTCCACCACCACCATCACCTACACCACTACCAACACCTCCACCACCACCAACACCTCCACCACCACCACCATCACCACCACCATCACCTCCACCACCATCACCACCACCATCACCCCACCACCACCATTACCTCCACCACCACCACCATCACCACCACCGCCAACACCACCATCACCTCCACCACCATCAGGGCGCTTATGACCTCGGCAGTTGAGCGCCCTTAAACACCATCATCATCATCATCACCTCCACCACCATCACCACCATCTCCACCACCACCACCACCATCACCTCCACCACCATCACCAACACGGCCACATCACTTCCACCATCACCTCCACCACCATCACCTCCACCATCACCACCATCATCTTCACCACTACTACCACCATCACCTCCACCACCACCATCAACACCACCATCCCCTTCACCACCACCACCATCCCCTCCACCACCATCACCTCCACCACCACCACCACCATCACCACCACCATCACCTCCACCATCACCGCCACCACCACCACCATCACCACCACCACGACCACATCACTTCCACCACCACCACCATCATCTCCACCACCATCACCACCACCATCACCATCACCACCATCACCATGGCCACCATCATCATCACCAGCATCACCATCACCACCACCATCACCCCACCACCACCACCAACATCACCTCCACCACCGCCACCACCATCACCTCCACCACCATCACCACCACCATCTGCACCACCACCACCATCACCTCCACCACCATCACCACCACCATCATCTCCACCACCACCACCACCATCACCTCCACCACCATCACCACCACCATCACCACCATCACCTTCACCACTACTACCACCATCACCTCCACCATCACCAACACCACCATCCCCTTCACCACCACCAACACCACCATCCCCTTCACCACCACCACCATCCCCTCCACCACCATCACCTCCACCACCACCACCATCAACACCACCACCACCATCACCCCCACCACTACCTCCACCACCACCATCACCACCACCACCATCAACCATCGCCACTACCAACATCACCAGCATCACCATTACCACCACCATCACCACCACCACAATCACCTTCACCACCACAATCACCATCACCACCACAATCACCACCACCATCACCATCACCGTCACCACCACAATCACCGTCACCACCACAATCACCATCACCACCATAATCACCATCACCATCACCACCATAATCACCATCACCATCACCACCAGCATCACCATCACCACCACAATCACCATCACCACCACCATCACCACCACAATCACCATCACCACCACAATCACCATCACCACCACAATCACCATAACCACCACCACAATCACCATCACCACCACAATCACCACCACAATCACCATCACCACCAGAATCACCATCACCACCACAATCACCACCACCATCACCACCACCATCACCATCACCACCACAATCACCACCACAATCAACATCACCACCACAATCACCATCACCATCTCCACAATCACCGCCACCACCACAATCACCACCACCACAATCACCACCACCAATATCACCACCACCATCATCACCACCACCATCATCACCATCACCACCACAATCACCATCATCACCACAATCACCTTCACTACCACAATCACCATTACCGCCACAATCACCATCACCACCACAATCACCATCACCACCATACTCACCATCACCACAACCATCACCACCACAATCACCATCACCACAATCACAATCACCACCACCATCAACACCACCATCAACACCACCATCACCACCACAATCACCATCACCACTAAAATCACCACCACAATCACCATCACCACCACAATTACCATCACCACCACCATCACTACCACAATCACCATCACCACCCCCATCACCACCACCAACAAAACCACTACCACCACCATCACCAGCATCTTTACCACCACCACTACTATCCATAGCGCTTGGCAACGATTGCCTGTAGAACATGGATGTTTCGTTAACTAAAAGTGTGCACGGACATGAGAGAACATACAAACAACACCAATCACCATCACCACCACAATCACCATCACCACAATCACCATCACCACCACAATCATCATCACCACCACAATCACCATCACCACCACAATCACCATCACCACCACAATCACCATCATCACCATAATCATCATCATCACCACCACCATCACCACCACAATCACCATCACCACCACCATCACCACCACAATCACCATCACCACTACAATCACCATCACCACCACAATTACCATCACCACCACCACCATCACTACCACAATCACCATCACCACCCCCATCACCACCACCACCAACAAAACCACTACCACCACCATCACCAGCATCTTTACCACCACCACTACTATTCATAGCGCTTGGCAACTATTGCCTGTAGAACATGGATGTTTCGTTAACTAAAAGTGTGCACGGACATGAGAGAACATACAAACAAAGCATGTGTAAAACATTAAGGATGTTGTCTTTGTTTTTTCCTTACTATATAGTACTTATAACTAGTAGAGCAATTACCATCGCATTCCACCTAAACATTCGATACCGAGATTTCAGTTTATGAACTTTATTGAGACTTTATGAATTAAAACAAAAAAAAGTCTTTACTTTTGTCTTGTACGCAACAATTAGTAAAGGAAGTATTGCATTCCACCCAAATATTCAATAGTTACAAAAATTACACTGAAAATACACGTTTAGGGACAGCCGTATGGACAAAAAAAAAAAGTCCAGGAGCATATGCCTATGTGTGTGTCTGTGAATACCGTTATTCAAAAACGAAATTTCAATTAAATATCAAGTGATACGATGATACTTAACAAAATCACACATATCAAATTGAGCTTTACATGGAAATGATTTCCAAATTTTGAAGTTTTATTTTTAAAATACTATTTATTAATTAGAGATATTTACAAGTAAAACAAATGTGTATCTTAAATTTTCTGCAAACAATCTAAGAAGTCCAATTCTTACAGAAGATAAATAATTATTTTGATAAATGCCAAGCGTTTGACGAAAACGCACTTCGTAAAACACGTAAAGCTCTTTAAAACATATAATTTTAATTAACATTAGGAATCATTTCCAAGATATCCGTTACTAATTCCTTTCGATGGTCAGTTGTTCCTTGTGGTTGCAAGAAAAGAGTATGGAATGTAATGGCCAGAACGCCCCATGTCCCTTAACACGTTAACAATGTTGCATGGGGCTATTTAAAGTTAACAGCCGCCACCGAAGAAGCCGCTCATTGCAAGCTCGGTTTCGCCAAGTTTTCACTGCCGGGTTAAACTAGAAAACATCTTGTCCAGTTGTGAAACTCTTTTACTGCACCAAGGCATTTTTTGAAACAGGTCCACTCTGTGTGTGTGTCTGTGTGTGTCCGTGTGTGTCTGTGTGTGTCTGCGTTTGTGACTGTGTGTCCGTGTGTGTGTCTGTGTGTCTATGTGTGTGTCTGCGTTTGTGTCTGTGTGTGTCCGTGTGTGTCCGTGTGTGTCTGTGTGTCCATCTATGTGTGTGTCTGCGTTTGAGTCTGTGTGTGTCCGTGTGTATGTCTGTGTGTCTATGTGTGTGTCTGCGTTTATGTCTGTGTGTGTCCGTGTGTGTCTGTGTGTCTATCTATGTGTGTGTCTGTGTGTCTATGTGTGTGTCTGCGTTTATGTCTGTGTGTGTCCGTGTGTGTCTGTGTGTCTATCTATGTGTGTGTCTCCGTTTGTTTCTGTGTGTGACCGTGGTGTGTCTGTGTGTCTATCTGTGTGTGTGTGTCTGTGTGTGTCTATCTGTGTGTCTGCGTTTGTGTCTGTGTGTGTCCGTGTGTGTCTGTGTGTGAGTCTGCATTTGTGACCGTGTATGTCTATCTGTGTGTGTCTGCGTTTGTGTCCGTGTGTCTCCGTGTGTGTCAGTGAGTGTCTATCTGTGTGTGTGTGTCTGCGTTTGTGTCTGTGTGTGTCCGTGTGTGTGCCTGTGTGTCTATCTATGTGTGTGTCTGCGTTTGTGTCCGTGTATGTCTATCTGTGTGTGTGTCTGCGTTTGTGTCTGTGTGTGTCCGTGTGTGTGCCTGTGTGTCTATCTATGTGTGTGTCTGCGTTTGTGTCCGTGTATGTCTATCTGTGTGTGTGACCGTGTGTGTGTCTGTGTGTGTCTATCTGTGTGTGTCTGCGTTTGTGTCTGTGTGTGTCCGTGTGTGTCTGTGTGTGTCTGCATTTGTGACCGTGTATGTCTATCTGTGTGTGTCTGTGTTTGTGTCCGTGTGTCTCCGTGTGTGTCAGTGAGTGTCTATCTGTGTGTGTGTGTCTGCGTGTGTCTATCTGTGTGTGTCTGCGTTTGTGTCTGTGTGTGTCCGTGTGTGTGTCTGTGTGTCTATCTATGTGTGTGTCTGAGTTTGTGTCTGTGTGTGTCTGCGTGTGTGTGTATCTGCGTGTGTGTGTGTCTGCGTGTGTGTGTGTCTGCGTATGTGTGTCTGTGTGTGTGTGTGCGTGCATAGTATTAACTCAAAAAATAAGTGCCTATTAAATACAAAAATTGAGTTAAATCTTCCAAAAATCCGACACGGAGATTTTTAACAAACTCTTTCCACCCGGAACTACCTTTTACATGGAACATTTTCCGAAGTTTTTATCATTTTCTCAAAAATGGCTGTACCTTTTGATTAAAATTCCAAGCATTTTAAATATATATATGTGAAATAATATTTGGATCTTAATTTTTTGAGCCTTCAAATCTTCTTCATTCGAAAGAATTTTGTATAATTTGTCATGACTTTTAAATCTTAAGAGATAGATAAGGACGTAATAAGGACAAAATACACGAAGTGACATTCTCCTTTAAACACAATTTTTTTTTTTTCTCACTGAGATGTCCTAACTCTTGGGTTTAGCGTTGATAGCTTCGTAAAATATTTAAGGTTCTATCCCTATGTACTTGTTTCTCGTAATAATGTGGAAATATACCTGAGCTTCAAATTAGTTGAGGTGATGTCGCCATCATGAGAATGGTTACATGTTCGTCACCAGAGAAGATTCAGGTCTTATATTATTTAAAGGCCACAATGAGTCATGTTTACGTGTCTGAATATGAACGGTTTCCTTTATTCTTTTTTTTTTAACCTGTGTAATGAAATTGTATCTGCAAACCGGATAGAAAAATAATCTTGTGGAAGAATGGTTTGTAGAAGCCATATGAATATGATAGTTCAATGCCTTCATTTTATGCTAAGGCCGCGATAATTCTGCCCTCCCGGGCGATACGCGCGACCCGCAGCCTTGACACACAAAAAAAAGAGAAACATCCCGAGAATGTAACAGATCACATTATTTTGGTTTCTCCAGGCAGTGGAGCATGGCCTGGGGTTAGAGCACATTATCTTGCAAAGCCCGGACGCCCGGGTCCTCAGGTCATTATGTTAGCACGTTTTATTTCCTTCTATCGAAAACCTCGCATATCTGAAAGCGACTGTGTGTAACGAATAGGTCTGAAGGAAACGATACTCGCACAAAACATAGAGTGGGCCGTTTATCAACGAAACAATACAAGAGCGGCAGCTAGAGAGAGAGAGAGAGAGAGAGAGAGAGAGAGAGAGAGAGAGACAGACAGACAGACAGACAGACAGACAGACAGACAGAGAGGGAGAGAGAGATTTATCGCTTAAATCAACTCGGGTCGATAGATGTGAGCGAGAACTCCACATCAAAGAGTTCTGCTGAGTGGAGTGTGTGCAACAAAAGACTGCTGCCGACGCAAAAGCTCCATCTTCCATTGTTAACGCAACTCCACGGAGCTATGTTGTTGCCTCGGCTCATATCGGCCTTCTGGAAAATTAATCCTCGAGCATAATTGATAGCAGAACGTTCTAGACGGCATTTTGTATTGTTTGGAAATACATTTACACGTTCGGCAATGCGAGGCATTATTACCTGATCTGTGTGCCAAATGAAAGCACCTTGATAAAAAGGTTTGAACACATCAACTAAAACTCTACGTTTTTCAAAACTTAGAAAAGCATTGTTTAAGGTGTAAGTAAAGATTGTGTTAATAACAATTAGTACATGAACAAATACATATAACATGAAAAGGTTTTACGCTTTAGCGAAACTGAGTGTGCTTTTGAGCAAGTTAGCATATTAGAATGAGAATAACCATACTTATGTTTGCGGACGATAAAAGCTACCCTTCGTGTTAGTGAACAATGTTATAACCAAGTTAAACAAAAATTTATTCCAAATTTTCTCAAATAGCTGTTAGCAAACATGTTATGCTCGAGTTAAAGAAAATTGTTTTTTTTTTTCAAATAGTATTCATGCTAGTGAACATGGTTAAGGAAAACTATGAGTGATATTTGAGTGGAATCTGAAACTCAGTCACAAAAAGTCAAACTACTACCGGTTGGAAACAAAAGTGTTAAGTTATTACTCATGTCCAAATGAATTGGATTTGTAAGAATTTTAAATCATGGATCATTAGAAAATATTAACAGTCAAGCTATTCAAGGGTTATTGTTTACTACTTCACTTGGTATTTATTTTACAATAAAAAAACATAATTTAATATTTAAAGAAAAAGCCCTTCTTGAAAAATAATACGTTTAAAAATGATATTACATAGAAACAATATTGAACAGTTTAGAGGCTTAATATTTAGTATCTAAGAAGAATTAATTATACATTCCAAAATATGTGCAGAACCATTAAAAAACAACGGAATAAAAACACAAAAGAAACGATGATGTAATTCCATAAAGTAATGGTAGTTCCATGGTAATGTATGGATAAAAAAAAAAATCGGACCAAATAGAATGGTAATAGAAGGGATAGAAATATTTTAGTTTGTGCTCTACAAGATCGCATCAAAGTAACACTATTAGACAGGATCTTAAATAGTTAATTTAAATATAAAGTACATACTTGGTTCAGGCGATTTTCAGCTATTCGAGAAGTAGTGGGTTCGATTCCCATGGATGACCTTCCTAATCCATAGGTTTCCCCGGGTCACCAGGCGAATGTATTAAAGCTCCCTTCATCCCCCGAACTTTCCAATCCACTATTTTCTTGCTATCTCTTTCAGGGTTGAAGGGTCAGGCGACGGTGTTCGGCGGGTTGCCGCTGGCAGAAAGCGTCGTCGTCGAACAGAGCAATTTTCATCACAGAATGACCCGTGAAAGCATAGAGATTTTCAAAGAAAAGAACAACATCAATAGGGACGGCGGAAAACATCTCCATAACATCTGGAAAACTCTGCTCACAAGGAGAGCCATAGACTGGCCTCCAGCCAAAGAGAGGCAAGGGGCGGAGACATGCGGCACTCTAGAAACTGACAGCAAACTACGTCAGCATTTACTAAAAGAAGATCCAAACCACAATCTAGAACAAGAAATAAGACAAAAAGGAAACAAAAACCTGGAAAAAGAAAGCGTAAAGCAACTCCAACACCACTAGGAAAGAGCGGTGCCAGCACCCACACCAATTAGCAGGCAACTAGCCAACCAGAAGCGAGAGGGCGGGGCAACCTCCACCTCACTGCCACTATATAAGTGAGAACAAATAAAAGTTCTCTCTGAGAACAGGGACACGTCTAACACACCTCGGGCTGCCCTCAGCCTGCCAATCACACTGGACTGGAACCACCGCACAAGAGCCCAGAAGAAGCTCACGGCAAGATGAGCGAAACGTCGGCATTCCCATGCAAGATAACCGGCCTTCTCCGGAAGCTAAGAAGACTTACCTTTATATTGTCAACAACATGCTACAGAAGTTTAAAACGCTAGGATGCAACACTTTGTGTTTTCACATTTGGACGTATTTCCTGGCAAACTGGGGGATGCCAGTGAGGAACAAGGGGAGAGGTTCCATCAGGATATTTGAGAGATGGAGGGGAAATACCACGGACAATGCAATTCTACAATGATTGCAGATTACTGCTGGATGCTGTGTTGGGATTGCATGAGAGAATTCCACAAGTGAAATCCAAGAGACAAAAATTAGATACCAAACGAACAAGATTTTATTGACCTGCTGTTTATAAAATTAATTTAAATGTGATGTAATTTTTCAAAGAAAAAATGCCAATATTTTATTTTTGATTTGCAAAGAAAAACCTGATGTGATGGAGAAAAACGGAAGTCATTTTTTAAATCAGCGGTACTGAAATATTAAGAATTACCTTTCATAGGTAAAACAGCTCACAAAAAATTGTTATTTGTAGACCTAAGTAATTAGAGTGCAGATAACCAATATGTTTACAAGTAATATTTTCTGCTACTAAAACCCCACATTCGCGAAGCGTCCTGCACATTATCTAGTTATCTTAACGATCCGCTTTACTGCGCATAGTACATGCCTTATGTACGAAAATTCTTATTCTCCTTATCTCTGGTGGTTTTCATTAATGTATACATTTTGTTGGTATTTACCTACTTTTCATTTCCATTCCTCCAATGTATTATTAAAATAAGATGTTTGGATTTTTATGTACTTTTCACATGAATAAGGCGGCATTAACTGATAGAAAAGATGGAAATAAAACTGTAGGCTGTAATGTGATTGGAAAGATTCCTCCACAATCATTCAAACATGATGTTGGGTGTGTCCTCTATATGACCTTATTTAGCTGTAGTGGTTTGATTTATTTGTTTAACAAAAGGAGTGCTTGAAGCAACTGCCTCAATTAAAACTTCTATATCTTTGAGTTTATATATTGATATTATATCATTTATAAACCCATTTTCTTCATGGCTCAAATGAATATCATCCATAACTGAAAAATATTCATACAACTGCTCCAATTAAAACTTCTATATCTTTGAGTTTATATATTGATATTATATCATTTATAAACCAGTTTTCCTCATGGCTCAAATGAATATCACCCATAACTGAAAAATATTCATACAACTGCTCCAATTAAAACTTCTTTGAGTTTATATATTGATATTATATCATTTATAAACCAGTTTTCCTCATGGCTCAAATGAATATCACCCATAACTGAAAAATATTCATACAACTGCTCCAATTAAAACTTCTATATCTCTGAGTTCATATATTGATATTATATCATTTATAAACCAGTTTTCCTCATGGCTCAAATGAATATCACCCATAACTGAAAAATATTCATACAACTGCTCCAATTAAAACTTCTATATCTTTGAGTTATTATATTGATATTATATCATTTATAAACCCATTTTCCTCATGGCTCAAATGAATATCACCCATAACTGAAAAATATTCATACAACTGCTCCAATTAAAACTTCTATATCTTTGAGTTATTATATTGATATTATATCATTTATAAACCAGTTTTCCTCATGGCTCAAATGAATATCACCCATAACTGAAAAATATTCATACAACTGCTTCAATTAAAACGTCTATATCTTTGAGTTTATATATTGATATTATATCATTTATAAACCAGTTTTCCTCATGGCTCAAATGAATATCACCCATAACTGAAAAATATTCATACCACAAGCATCAGTAGTATTAGGATTTCTATCAAGAATCCGGAAGTTGTCCTCTGAGAAAACACATAACGTGAGCCATTACCAAGTATAATTTTTATGACCTAAAAATGCTGGAAAAATAAATTATAAAGTTACCAATATTTAAGAAATAACAACATATTTACAAATATTATATAATCTGATATTTTTTTTTTAAAATTAGTACATGAATTTATAAATTATTACACATAATTGTTGTATAAACAGAACAAGCAGGGACAATATTGAGTAATTTAGAAAATTAATTTAAATATAGTATTTGTTCCATACTTGTTTGATATTCCGAAAAAAACACATTAAATTGCTTTTAATGGAGCAACTCTAAAATAGACATATTTATTTGGATAGATAGAGTCAGACTGAAAACTTCAAAACCATAGCCGGGATTTGCACAACGGATCTCTTGGTCTCTAGCCGGTTGCTCTGGTCATTGAGCTACCATGCCAACATACCAGTAAAGGATTAAATTCTCCAACTGGCTTGCATGTTTGCCGGTGAAGCACAAGATGTTCTTAAATTATTTTGAGATGATATACCCCAATGGCCACTTAAAATAAAGTGACATTTTGAGTCCTTAGGTCCTTAATGAAGAGAGCACAAGACCTAAATGCACGCAGTGTTAACACGAAAATTCAGCTGTATCATCCCCAATTTGGGATGTAAATTCAAACCTATAATTAAAGGTTTCATTCATATCCGAATATTGCCCTGACAATAGTCTTATGCAGGCTATTAAATTGGATTTTCTAGTCTTATTTCTTAGGGAATAGCGAAGTTTCTGACATTTTAAAAGTTATCTTTGTGGAAAATATAAAAAAGTCAAAATAATTTTGTAAAATCGGGAAAAGATTTCCTGAAAATAAAAAATTACAAAAAATGACCTAATTAATATGCTTTTTTTCTCATAATTTTGGACTTACGATAGGATTTATATACCTGTTAAAAATGTCCATGATGCAACAATTAAAATACGACATGTAATAAGAACATCGCGTTTATACTGTGTTGTAGATTTGTGGCGCTGTATTCGTGAATAATAATGGTTATTTATGGTACAATGATGTTTTATATTGTGAGAAGCTTGCGAGTACAGTAATTCTACGAACAATGTTAAACAATTTTAACACGTGTGTCATGCACTATTTTTAGACAATTCTCAATATTTATACTCATATTATAATTATAAATAGTTGTTTTACGTATTTCACGCAGTTCATGCTTAATGGTCTGCGATATTCAGTTGTTGCCTTACTTAGCATCAGTACTGACAACATGATAACTTACTCGTAAAAAAAGAACGCATTCTTCACAACGGAGGCAGTGTGGCAGTTGTAATTTTTTCTCTCTCCGCTACTTGCATAATTTCGTCTAGTTCAACAGATTCCATGTTGTTGACACTGACATCATCCGCCATTTTATGCATTGATTTGAGCTTTCAGAGTCATAGCCTACTTGAACGAGACTGTGGACGCATTAACCAAAGTTTGCTACATTGGAGTGTTATAATTTTATAACACTGAGTGACAGAATTTTCTACTTTTAACACTACTGCTACCTGTAAAATGAAAATGTCTAAAAAAAATAAGTGTAATGTGTGCTAACTTATAGGGGAGGGAAGGAATAAAGACTCATAAGTAAATTAAAATACATGTAGGCTTTGAGCTAGACCAACGTGTTTTGGGTGTTGGCATACTACAGAGAGGCGCTTTGAAATATGTGCCTCTTTTTTAAATGATGTGCTTTAGTTAAAGGTAAGCGACCTGTGGTTACAAGTGAGTGCTATCTGCCATCCCTTTCTTAGCTTCACTTTTTGGTTCTCTGTCCCCCATTCAATTAGTAGACGAGGAAGGTCCTGCGCCGTGGCAATGTGGATTAGACGGAGAACTCTGTGGAATGCACCTGAGTTCAATCGTGTTTCCATCATGAAGAAACTGAGGAACTGCGATAGGCAATATTCCGTCTGTGGGATACATCACCTACCATATAGGTTGGTCTCTCACCGTAAATAGGCGTGAGGCCGGAAACTGGATTGGTCGGTGCAGTCCCCATTACAGGTAGAGACTGGTTTGGACTATATCACAGAAGTCACGTGAATATCAGCTAATGAGAAACCGCAATTGTAAATCAATTTAACTGATTATTTGACAGTTTGCAACAGTCGAAATGTGTGCTGCTGTTTAGTATTAATGTAATGAGTGAGTCATGCTACAATTTACGACACAACCAAACATTTTTATTTGAAGTATTTTTTGTAATACTTTTTAAAACATGATTCACTTACTTTGTTTCGTAGAGAATTTGCGAAAGGTTTCTCTGAAATTGATTTATCTAAAATAAGTAGGAGTCAATAAAATAGCGAAGGAATTGAAAACTATAAGATATGAGCGAAATAAAAAAGAAAGAAATCGAGGAAGGCATCAAGATAGAAAAAAGAAAAGAATCAAATAGACACGTCTTATTTTAATAGGGATATTGGGATTCGATTAGAACGTTGTTCAAGGGACAACTTCAACCACAATAAGCATTACAAATTCAATATTTTAACTTCAATATAATCGCTACTATGTAAATATTTTGTAAGGAGCTTATTTGCCTTTTCATTTTATTTATTCTTATGCATATGCTTTTATTTTTACTTTTTCTATTTAGTATATAGCATCCGACCCAAAATTTTGATTTCACTGGAAATACACGGCTTAGGGTCTCCTGTATAAATAAAATAATTTTTAGAAAACAATCTGTATGTTTGTGTGTGTGTGTGTGTTTGTGTCCTTATTCGAGTGTGAATAACTCAAAAGTTAAAAAAGCCGTTAAAAACTTCATAATTTAGGTCAACTGGAAGTGCATGAGAATCTTCAGGAAAGTACAATCTTTTAAAAAGGGAAACATAACTTCTAAGGATGCAAAACGAAGATATTCAAGAAAAACTACACACCCCGAACTTTTTTTTCGGAGTCGGTTCTGACGACTTTGATTAAGATATCGTATATTAATAAGATATACATAGGAAATAAAATGAATATTTTCAATTTCTGGTTTTAGTTAGCAAACCGTAAGAGGTAGACAAAAACTTATTTACAAAAATGTAGATATCGTCAAAACATACAATTTGTCATATAATTTTTATGTTGTTAGACACTTCTGCTTATTGATTTCAATTTTGAAATATTAAATTTTTTGCATACGGGAATTTTTAATTCCTTTGTTTTAGTTTCTTTCTTTCTTCCTTTCTGGCCATGCATAGCGAAGCACATAACAACATACCTTTAAAAGATTTGACTATCGTCTTAGCCTAAACCCCTTCCTTCTACTTATAAGGAACTAAGTATTAAAACGATGTCTCCTAATGTTTATCTTGATTAGCATGAAGTAGATAGAAGAAAAACTTTTGTGAGAATAGTTTGTTACAGAATTGGTAGAGAAGATCATGTGAATGGAAAACATCAGCATTTTTTCTTCTCTTTTTGTTGCTTCTTGGACGTCTTTGTTGTTGTTGTGTTTTTTTTTCTTTCCTTATTTTCACACACACGCGCACATGTAATTTACGAAGAGGAATTATGATCCGCAATCCCCCGTGTCAAAAACCGAGCGCACGTTGGTACGTGTGGGAAATGAAGTGGCAGGACGTGGTATTGTCTTTCTCATGCTATATAGGCTATCACAACACCTTCAACTCTGCTCCAACTTTTGTGGTTGAGTACGCGCGTGTATTCTGACTCACACACCAGTTTCAATAACGAGGCTTCTAAATTCCTCACCTCTAGATGGTATTCTTTTACTCTAAACAAAGTATTCTCTGGAAACTAAATGAATATATATAATAAATAGAATTTAAACCAATTATTAAAGGCCTTTGCCTAACTCCTTTAGAAAAATTAAATGTATACATTATATTAAACCTGAAAAACAATTGTTTCATAATATTTAGATAAAATAAAATAATGACTGAATCCGTAATAGCTTGCGAATAAAAGTAACAACTAAAGTCAGCCATTTTTATTCGTTCATTTCCTTCTGCAATTGTATCCTACTCACACAAAGCGATATAGATAGCGCTTCTCTTTTATCTTTCAGGAGGATGAGATGAAAAATGGAGAAAACAGCCAGCCTGAGATTTGGTTCTAATTACAACAAACGTATAACACGTTTTTGCTAAACAAGGGAAACTTAGACATAACTAGAATGTGAGGAAAATAGATGATTTGTTAAAGTACATAGGTATTTCCTATTACTGTCAAACATTGTCAAAACAAATTTGGTACTGGGTTAGTTTGGATTTGGTGGATGTTTCAGATAATGGTCCAACTGTATTCGTTAAAATGAAAAAAGTAAGTTTTCAATAATTCGCTTTTTAGTTTTGGTTGGGAAAGCTTGCGAGGAGATAAAAGCCAAATTATATGTGCGTGTTGTTTATGGGGACATTTATGGCTACAGTTAGATATTAGTTCAACGGCATTAAACGTGCTCAAATATCCTTTTAATAAAATGCGTCCAGAATGTCCGACATATATCGCTACAGATAAAATAATTGGAATAGTCCACGTTATGATACTCGTTGATCGTTGAAGTTCGTGAAGTGGCAGAGGCCATAGGTGTGTCGACGGGAACTCTAGTTCATATTTTACATGACAAGTTGGAGATGATCATGTTGTCGGCCAGATGGATGCTCACACTTAAGAACAAACTTTTAACTTCAAAGGAAATGATGGTGCAGATTCTTACGAATGGTGTCACATTATCTTCTTAGAAAAAGGTAAAAGTATTAATAATAATGCTGAAGTGATTTATAGGGTCAATTGAGTTAAAAGAAGAATCAAATACGGCCATATTTGACTCAGAAGAAAGTACTGTTTCAGCAGTAGTTTCATCCGGAGTTGTCGCCACCATGAATGCGTACTGCAGACACCCCCACCCACATTCGCCTGAATTTGCTCTTTGCGAGTTTTTCTGATATGAGGAAATGAGGCGCCAGAACAGACTTTAGATCAAATCGTCATCATGGACAAAGACGCGCATTTGGTGCAACTACGAAACGTTTGCATGAACTTTGGGAGAGGTGTATATCCCTAAAAGGGGACTAAATAAATAATTTGTATTTGAAAAAAATGGAATCTTCATTCCTAGATCGGTTATCTCTCAACCGCTATAACTTATTACTAAAAATGTTGAAACTGAAATTTTTAAAATAATTTTTACTCTCTGTGTATTTGTGAATTTGTTTATATATCCTATCTCCCTGGCTCATAAATTAGAACCAAAAATAAAAGAAAATCATTTAGATACACAAGTTGTATAAACCGGTGGGTACGGTCAGAAAGAGAACATTTGCCAGCATGTGAAAAATATTTATTTATCTCCCTGGGGAATGATCGTTCTCTTAAGAAGCTTTCATGAGCAGAAGAAGAAAGAATAAATGAGCTCAAGAAGGAAACACGAGATGCGACTCCTCAGTAGCTGAAGACGTTTACTCTGGACTTAGGTTAATGCGCCGAACAGATGGCTCTTCTGCCTAAATATTTTGGAATACGTTAAGCTGAATTCATTTTTGTCTCAAGATCTTTCCAAAACGAGGAAACAATGTAACATCTGCTCTCAGCAACCTTCCCTGTAGAAAGATTTACACAAGAGCACCGCAATGTTGGTCCTACTGCAACCTTCAACCGCGAAGCCATTGTGTAAATTCAAGCTGGAGAAAGCATTTCACGCTTAATATCACCCAAATTTATTGCCCAAAATCTGTCTGCATACATTTGTGGTTTATGAATCTCCTTTACAGAAAATCAACACTGTACATAGGTTGTTACAATAAGACATCCCTTCTAAAATTTCTGGTCTCAGCTTAAATTGACAAACTTTTGAACTCAGGTTTCATAAAAATCCAAACAAAGCAGTTTCGATCTATGACATGTCGTGTTATTTTATAAACACAACCAAAACATATACAAAGTTACGGCATTATCACTGTTATTTATATTAAACTATTTTTTTCTATTTTGCAGTTAGGTTGTAATGAAGACGAGCCTAAGGATTTCGCAGACCTTTCAAAAAAAAAAAAAAAAAAATAAGACGAAGCTTAGAGAATGTATATGTAACTTTCAATAGAGCTAAATTTATGAGAGAAAAACTATATATGTTAATTAATAATAATTACTGAAAATATCTCAATAAGAACACTTTTTGCCCAATTTGAATTAGCACCGATACAGAGCGAAATGTATCAAAAGTGTCCTGTTCTTTAAACAAAGTTTGTTCAGTGATTAGCATTAGTATGTGACTTGATATTTATTGTTATATTCTGTTGTGATTCCTTTCTAAACGTTTATGTAAGCCTTGTATCCGCCACAAAAAGACGTTTTCTTTTGATACTCTTTATTTCTGGGTTAATGCTCCATGCCTTCGATGCTTTCGTTCTCATATCCCTTGGAAAATTCTATGCGGTTTTCTTTTATCTTGTCAGTCAACTTTTTGAGGAGAGATAGTCGTTTGTTCATGGAGTAAACAGTTTGTTTTAACAGCACAAAAGTACATATATAGGATGTTTCAAAACAACACCAATAAGATATGGAGCTTTTTTGGCCATTCCGTACGTGAATATAATTTTCAGCTCTAAATTCGGCACATACAAAAACTGCCATAAAATCACCATGGATTAGGCAGCCGTACATAACCAAGTGGCCTGGCCCACTCCAAGAGAGATGCCGGTTGTTAGCGAAGGTCCCAGTCGCGTGGTGTAGGGGTTGTTTGATAGACACGCCGGCGCGGCTCAGGTCACCTTAGTAATGGAAAAGGTAGCAAGTGGGTTTCGTTATGTGTTTCGTATATCACGTTCTGAGGTTATTTACGTTGTTCCTTCGCTGCCTAATCCAAAATGTGTGCTATTTGTAAACACACATAAAACTTTATATATATATATATATATATATATATATATATATATATATAGAGAGAGAGAGAGAGAGAGAAGGTATTGTATTGCATTCCAAAATTCGTTACCGAGATTTCAACGAAAATATGTTTTGATACCCCCTGAATCCTAAAAAATCTGATATGTTCCATTCACATGACTTTCTCTACATCCCTGCAAGAAATTATTGTTAACAAGCATATGCTTCTATTTACTTCATGCTAATTAGCAGAAATTGTCTTACTACTTACTTCCTTGTAAGTAGAAGTGAAATAAGGGAATAGCATAGGTTAAAGTGATAGTCAAAAGCTGGTTGCTATGTGACTGAAGTTCCTTTGCTTGTATGGAAAGGAGTTGACAAATTCCTGTAAGAGAAAAGTATAAGTTTTTAAAACCTGAAACCAAAAACAAGGAATATCTCAAAAACGATCAACTCCACGAAAAAAAGTTTGTAACATAAGTTGTGTGTTTTATAGTGCTCTATATTTTTCGTGTGGTAAGTATTTGTCCATTTCTTACAGTTTAGCAGTTATACAAAATTCGTCCTATATGGACAGATCTTTAGGGACTATTTCCTGAAAATTCAAGACATACATTTTATTGGTCATCTAATATGTTAAATATAACAGATTTTATTCAAAATTGTTGAGAGCCATTTTTGAGAAAACCAAAATTTTCGATTTTTTTTACCATGGAAAGAGTTGGGAGTTAGGAGATTTATTCAGGAGCTCCCAAAACATATATTTCCGGTGAAATCTCGGTATTGAATTACTGGGTGAAACACAATACCTCCTCTTACACCATGCTCATAGTACAAGTAGAGAAAGTAAAAATGCATTTAGTGCTTGACAGAGAAGCATAATTAATACAACTCCTCTGAAGATGTCTCTCATGGACAGGGACGAGGTGCCAAACGAAAATATTCAACCTGAGAGCACAGCCCTGAAATGTTGAGATTCTAGACACCGGGCGCTGACGGCAGTGGACATGCAACAAAACACAGAGAAGTGACAGTAAATGTAACAAATCAGCCAAAGGATTGCAACAAAATGCAGTTTTAGTTATGCACACCCTTTAACTGTATCTCATTCTATACTGGGTGTGAAAGAGCGCCTAATTTTGCTCTATCAGGCTTGAGGTTCTTTTACGTACCAGAAATCTAAGACACGGGACCAACGAAAAAAAATCTGATGTGTACCATTCACATGACTTTCTCTACATCTCTGCAACAAATTATTGTTAAAAGCTTATACTTCTATTTATTTCATGCTAATCAGAAACAATTAGCGGAAATATTCTTATTACTTGCTTCCTTGTAAGTAGAAGCGAAATAAGGGAGTACCATAGGTTAAAGCTGGTTGCTATGTGACTGTAGTTCCTTTGTTTGCATGGACAACAGTTGACAAATTCCTGTATGAGAAAAGCATAATTTTTTCAAAGCAGAAACTAAAAACAAGGAATGTCTCAAAAACGATGAACTTCCCGAAAAAAATGTATATAACATAAATTGAGTGTTTTAATGTGCTCTACATTTTTCATGTAGTAAGTTTTTGTTCATCTCTTACGATTTAGCATTTATTCAAAATCCGTAAGATACATCCAAAATAAAGTTCTCTTCGGAGGCTATTCTCAGAAAATTCAAGATACACATTTTATTTGTCAAGTAAATAGCTATAATATACGATATATTAATCAAAATCGTTAGAACCATTTTTTGACAAAATAAAAAATTCCGAAAAAAGTTCCATGTAAAGGGTAGTTGGGGTGGGGGGATTTTTCTCAAGATCTTCGTGTCGCATCCCTGGAAGATATTAAACTTGAATACCAAGTTTGGTGTTGTACCGACTTTTCGTTTTTGAGCTATCGAGTTCACAGACACGAAAATGCTTTTATTAGATACAGGGACCCTAAAACTTATATTTCCTATGAAATCTCAGTATCGAATTTTGGGTGAAGTGCAGTACCTTCTATATACACTATGTACATAGTAAAAATAGAGAAAGTAAAAAAAAAAACATTTTTAGAAAAATACCCGTGTGTGTGTGTGTATTTGAACTGCATAGCACAAAAACGATAAGTTGGTTATATACCAAACCTGGTATTTAAGTTTAGTATCTTTCAAAGATGCGACACGAAGATTTTCAAGAAAATCTCACCACCCTCAACTACCCTTTACATGGAAACATTTTCGAACATTTTAATTTTCTCAAAACTGACCCTAACGATTTTAATTAAAATATCGAAAAATAAGGGTATTTGTCTGAGAAATAAAATATATATCTTAAATTTTTCGGGAATACACTCAGAAACATCTTTATTCTGGATGAATTTTGATAAGGATATTTACCTGAGAAATGAAATATATATATAATATCCTTTATTTTCCGGGAATAGCTTCTGAAAACGTCTTTATTCTGGATGGATTTATGTTATATACATTTTTTCCTGGAGCTGCCCGTTTCTTAGATATTTCTTGTTATTGATTTAAGTTTTAAAATTCTTATCTATACCTATCTCATACGGGAGTTTGTCAACTCCTGGCCATACGAACAAAGGAACCTTAATCACAAGGCAACCAGCATTTTAACGATTTGACTGTCATTTTAGCATAATGTGTTCCCTTATTTCCCTTCTACTTACAAGGAAGCAAATAATAAGACCATTTCTGCTAAATTCTTTTCTGGATCACCATTAAGCAAGTAGAAGAATAAGTTTTTTTAATAATAATTCCTCAAGCCCGAATGGGTAGTGTAGTGGTAGCGTGTCTGTCTCACATTCTAAAAGGTCGTGAGTTCAAATCTTGCTTAGAGTGAATTACCCGCATAAGGTTTTTTTCGTGGTTTCCCTTATCGTGAGAAGATGAATGTCGAGTAGCTTTAAACTCCACGGACCCCGAGATCATTTGAGCATCATTTCACCAAGTGCGATATGACTAATCAGGTTAAATTACTTTAAACTAATACATATATATGTTGCAGAGATGTAGAGAAAGTCATGTGAATGGAACACATAAGATATTTTGTATTTAAAACTTGAAGTTTTCATAGCGAAGGGTCATGAATGAGGAAATTCTAACGCGAACATTCATATTAAAATAAATATTGAGGATTTGTATTTATTAATCAAGGGAAATAAAGTTACAGATTGATATACCATTAACGGAAAATAACTATTTGAGCAATATTTTTTTAAATAGAGAATACTTCATCCATAAAACATGTATAATAAATTATAATACTAAAACTTCTATGCAGGGCTAGAAGATAGTAACTTTTCATTGCTTTGCCGTTTTGAGTAAATAAATACATTTAAATTAACGAAGTCTACTTCTTTCACAATATCCGCACTTAAACACGATCTGAGAACTGCTCTACCAACTGAGGTTACTGAAAAAACGTTGTGCTGCATCCTCGGTATTTCGGGATTAATAACTTCAACTTGTCATTAGCTCAGATCTTTCTTATTATCAAAGGAGGAGAAAGTAATAATTTGATGGCCTGTTTGATCTTGCTACTCTTACAATTCAAATTCCTAGTAGGAGGGTGAGCCAAGATTATTCCATATGCATCTGTACACGACGTCTGTATCAAAGGCTTAATAACTATCAGAAACGGACATCATTTTCAATGAGAAATTTTATTATTTAGAAGTCAGAGCAACTTTATTACCTTACATGTTAAAAGCGTATAGACATAAAGCAATTAAATATTTACATATATAAGGTAAGATAATACACATTTTAATATATTAATATATTAATTATACCATAATACTTTAATTTCGTGGGTTTTATATATTTAGTTTAATGTTGACAGCCGAAAAGGCTATACGTGTTTTCAAGTGCTCGACGAATTTGCATTACATTTTGCTTGAAAAATGGAGTGATGTGATCGAAACATTGACTGCAAATCTACCATGAGTGAGACAAGTGGTATAAACGTTTCAAAGAGCGTCGAGAAAACGATGCTGACGACAATGTGGAAGAAGTAAAGAAATGGTTCTGCCTTTAGCCGTAAAATCAATAAGGAATGCTATCTGGAGTGGTCAGCGAGCTGACTTCTCACCCGGAGGTCTTGGGTTCGATTCTCGGCAGGGACGGGGAATTTTTATTTAACAAGAATTATTCGCTATTTCCCACAGAGTCTGCAAGTATGTATGTGAAAGTGAATGTGCGTGAGTTTGAGGAAAATGAAACGATTTAAACCCAATGTAAAAAACCTTAAGACAACAATTTGTTTCTAGCGAAAGTCCCCGATGTGACCTTACATGATAAAGGAAGTTATATAAATGAAACAAGTTTTTTTATATAAATAGCTATCGTGAAGCAATCTGAAGAGAACGACCACAATTGTTCCAAAACCATCGTGAATAATGCTCCAGCACATACCTCAATGCTTCATCGTTTTCTGGCAAAAAACAAAGCAGTTATGTTGCCTCAGCCACCTTAATCGCCTGACATGGCCCCACAGCTTTCTATTCCATGAGATAAGAAGAAAGTCCTGAAGGAGCTGAACACCATTACGAAAAATGAATTCTAGAAGTGCTTCCAATGTTGGAAAAAGTGCTGGCACAACTATATTATATCTGAGAGGGTTTAGTTTGAAGGGCGTAAAGTCGATGCAAATAAACACCATTTAAGAAAAACAACAATTTCTTTATTTTTTATCACAGAAGAGAGAATATTGACAACTCTTTCACCATTGAAAACACTTGCATAACGATTGTATGTAACAATATTTTCTTACCAGCATATAGTAAATAAGTACATAAAGAGAAATTAAATTTGCCAAGCGTAATATAAGATATTAGTCCGAGGATATTTTATAATAAACAATATTAATGTTAATAATTCTCTTACCATTTACTACTTACGATTATTTGTCATATTTACTGATTCTAAATCTGTTACACTTAGAATATTATTTTTCTCAATGATTGTGAATCATGTCCCACTTTCAAAGTGTTAACTTGGTTTAACTTCACCAGTTTGGCCCCTACTTCGTTGTAAACATTGGCGTTACATTTTCTAAAAACTGATTAGTCTTATCGTTATTAAATAACCACAGAACAAGCTGTAGGTATAAAGCAAATGGGAGAATACACATAGAAAGGTTTAAAATTTCATCTACTCTAACGATTGAAAAACTGGTCAATTATTCCGAAAATTATTTCTTTACTAAAAAAGCTAGCATAAATAATTTTTAGAATTAGGACTATTCGCAACAAATAGAAGGAAATTGAAGTGCTGCATTCATTAAATTTTATATCCATTTCAATGAGTATTAAAAGATTTTTATTAGGAATATCATGAGTATCTTTACGAAATGACTATTATAAGAGGTAAAAGGGGATATTTCGCAAAAAAAAAAACAAACAAACAAAAAAACAAGTCTTCTGAAACGTTGAGCAATAATTTTACAAAGAAGTGAAAATAAATTAAATTAAGACATATTCCAACTTTGCCAAAGGTATCATGCAACGTCGTGTAAATCAGATATTAAGTAATATTTTAAGACAGAATTTTAAAAATAGTCGTACATCGATAGTAAACTCAAAAGTGACTCACTATAATGATATGAATGCGTTTCCTAGCTATGATCAATGGTTTTCCAATATGTGAAATAAAAATAAGTTCTTTAACCATTGTTCCATTTAAATAATAAGTCATCAAACACTTCCTATTGTTTTCTCACCCTTAAAACACCTCGGATTCTTGGATTTTCCTATGAGAAGTGGAGGTGTTTGATCCGTCTGCGTTGGTGGCAAGAAGAACTGTTACGCGAATTTTACTTTACTTTCCTCCATGGCTTGAGTCACGTTTTTCAGCTAATGTCTTGCTGGAAGGAGATTGTAGAAGTTGTAGACATTTTGAGCGTGATAATTCCTTATGATTTCTGGTAGAACGTCTTTCTTCCAGCGTTGAACCGTGATGTCATCCAACTCGCCGCGAATTGTTTTTCCTGTGATTCCATGACGATCTTTAAATCCTTGCAACCATCCTGATGAAGCCTTGAAATCATTATTTTAGCTAAATCTATCGCTTTTGCTTCCTGCATGTCGCCACTGATTGGTAGAGTGTTTCTGCTGAAACCATGTGAAAAGTGCCATTTCCAAATCAGCATATCTCCCTTCCTGCTGTCGGCTGCGTTTTATTGATTTGGCACCCAATTTTAAAAACTCATCCAAAATAACATTCTTGTTACTGATGACTTGTACATAGCGTGGAGTAAGCAATTCCTAAGTCTGAAGCAATTTCAGTTTTGGATTTGTGTTGATTAAGCTTCACCTTGTGTATGAATTTCACTTTCTGATCTAGCTAATAGCATTTCCTTTTTCTGTACTCCCGCTGAATAAAAGCAACTGAGAACTGAAAAACAAACCGCTGTTTAACAATAAGCACCAGATACCGAACAATTTTCGCTCTATTCTCGTTTGTTGCTGCATTGTCGTGTTCTACCAGCAAACGTCTTTTGTTTCCGAGGCCGAAAGCCGCCTGCTCAGCTTGCGACTTTGTCAACAATAAGGAAATACCCTCGAGTTTCTTATAAGATAGTATACTCATTATAATAAGGTAAAACTCAGTTGTATTTCACTGAAATTTAATTCGGAAATTACGTATAAATGCATTACGTATAATGTTAACAGATTTCTAAATTACATTTTCCCGGGATCTACGAAAATTTACGTATAAATGCGAATTACTTGCAACTGGGTTACGTATAAAACAGGTTCAACTGTACATGCTTTGTGCGCATTCTTGTTTAATAGTAAGTGTGGAAGGATTACTCGTGGGGGGGGGAGCAGTTATGAAGTAATTTCTAAAACTAGGGTGAGTTTGTTACATACGTCAGACAGTGTTCTAGACAAGCAAGGCCTCTTCATCAGCTAAGAATTTGTATAATTTGATATCGGAGTTGATTATATCTCAACAAATATGTAAATAAATATAAATATAAATTTAAGCGCATTGTTATCATATAAATGGTAAACAAACAAAGTAATAAGTTTTAAAAAAGCACTCTATTTAATATAATTCCGGTAGTTCGTTCAGACAAGAACGAGGAACAAATACAATTTTAAATCAATCATGATTATTAAAACTACTTTTTCTGTTTGCATAGCTGCTAACTCATATAATAAATACTTTGGTATACGTTTTTCCTCGCCAATTTTAGTAAATTCAATTAACTTTCAGTTTAGACCCCATTTTACCTATTATGCAATTTTTTAAACGGTTTTAGAGTCACGTTATCAATCAATTTTAGGTGATCAAAATCCGGACTTTGCTGATAAACATTATTTAAAATGTAGCAGAAAATGTAGAGAATATATAGAGATGGAATCCATCTTATCGACAGAAATCAGAAACTAAAGAGAAAAGGTGAATAATTGAACAAAGTCAGCTCTTTCTGCAAACACAAACAGAAATTTTTCATAACAGTCATGGAAGGCAGAATCGCTTTGCGAGTTCATACGAATGCAAATTCAATTAGATTATGAACAATGTTTTGTCTGCGAGCGGAGGGACGAAAGAGAGGAAGGAGATGGGATAAAGATGGAAAGGAAAGGGAAACACCTGTTAACGTAATTAGCACAACCGTATTACAATTCAAAGCAGCCAAGCTACTGGCGCGGTGGGAGAATTCTTTCCTACGAGTGCGAGTGAGATGGAGAGAACAGCCTGCCAAGAGGAGCGACAGAGACAGCTAATGGAATGGGATTATGTTTCTAGTGGATTGGAATTGGTAATAAGGTCATTAATAGGGGAACAGTGGGGCAAGCAATTAGCTCTGTATACCAAACAAGTCAAGTTCGGAAACATCGTTTATCTTTTACGATGTACTCATCTACACTGTCGTAATGCAGGACATCAAAACCACCACAAAATAAGATCAAAGGTAGCAATATTAGAACAGCTACATAATATATTCTTTTATTTTGGACGGCATTTAACATTTAAGCTACAAAATGAATGGTTTTAAATTGTGTTAAAACATATTTAAATGTTTTTATACGCAAACATGGTATAAATTTAATTTCTAAACATTATTATAACGAAATAACAGACTAAAATATGAAGTAAATATTTTTATGAAGTAAATATATTACCTCGAGTCTGGAGCTTCTCAGTTTCGCAGAACTCTGTGTTTCTGAAATGTCCATGTTTGTTAATTAATATCATTATCAGTATTAAAAATTGGAAAAAAATGCTGTTTAAAAATTGGCCTGGAGAAAGTTAAAACACCAACGCATTTCGATTTTTAATGAAGGAAAAAAAAAAAAAAGAATCTCTCCAACTATGTGCAATATCCGTCTTCGATGAAAATATTAAGGCTGTTAATTTGTGGACAGAATATTTGCCTGTTTAAGAATATCACTAATGCTTTCCTGGTACAGAAACCGAACGGTATGGCTCCGGCATAACGTGTGAGGAAGTCCTGGTTACGATTCCTGGGGTTATCAGGTCTGTAAGGGTAGTTCCCATTTCTACAGACTTCCTGTTCCCATCACTTCCTTTCTCTGCTGCAGTGTTACCACGTGTTGTCTGTGGCGCTTGGATAGCCGTCTGTAGGGTAGTTCCCATTTCTACAGACTTCCTGTTCCCATCACTTCCTTTCTCTGCTGCAGTGTTACCACGTGTTGTCTGTGGCGCTTGGATAGCCGGCTGTAGAGGTAGTTCCCATTTCTACAGACTTCCTGTTCCCATCACTTCCTTTCTCTGCTGCAGTGTTGCCACGTGTTGTCTGTGGCGCTTGGATAGCCGTTTGTACGGGGGGGGGGGGGGTAGTTCCCATTTCTACAGACTTCCTGTTCCCACCACTTCCTTTCTCTGCTGCAGTGTTGCCACGTGTTTTCTGTGGAGCTTGGATAGCCGTCTGTAGGGGAGGGGGTAGTTCCTATTTCACCAGACGTTTTTAATCTGAGACGTTTTTTTTTTTTCTCTTTTCGCTTTCATTCAGTTTCCTTTTCAAATTGCAGATGTGGTTCTAGAGTTCTGGGTTGGTGATGTCTGGCAGATGGCGTGAATGCTTGCTCACCCCTGGACACTCCCCGGTCTTGGTTTATCGCCAACTCTAGGCTGTTACAACAATGAGACAGGCCTTCGATCCTGAAACTGTTAGGGACTTCCGCACATCTCTGTGGCTTGGGAGGCTCCCGTAGTTCCTTTAGTTCATCCTTAACTCCTGTAGGAGGTAGCCACTCTAGATACATATAGGTCGCATTACCTATATAACTTATATGCAGTCACTGGCTCATTCTAATGCTAATCCCAGCAGAGTAAGTAATTATGATGGTAACGGAGAATGTTTGACTTTCAATGTCACCGATTGCAAAGTATGGTTGACAAATGGAGTCAAAATATTTCATCGTATTACTTAAGTTTTCCCGAAGTTTTGAAATGCTGTAATTTTTTTTCGTAATAAAATTATGTGAGCTCAAAACTTAAGGAAAAGATATCGTTTTCCCACTTGGCGCACTGTAACTATCAATTAACTGACTACAAATGCTTAGGCACATGCTTGTTAATAGGCACTCCCAATTTTAAACCTTGTATACTGCCTCTCAAAAGTACATTAAAGAGAATGGTCATATACTTCATCGAAATAATTTTGAAAAATAAATTATTACATTTTAAAAAATAAAGAGTTTTGGAGAGTGTGGCGGTAACTAGGGGTTAGCGGGGTAACGGTTGGTATCCCGCGTACAGGTTTTGACTATTAAGGAACGGTGTGGAGATGTGGGCGCCCTAGCACAGGATTTTGTTGGCATGGAATCTTCCTCAGGTGTGGTAAGAGTCAAGTAATTTTATTCTAGTTCCAGATTATTATTGAACACATTTGTTCACTTTTTTCGGACTTTTTTGCCGTCGAACAGACACGCATTCTCCTAAATTTTCTATTCTTAATTTACGCTTTACTCGATCACGTCTACTGTTACTTACTTCTTTTAACCGTCTTTTGGTGCAGTGATGTCGTCCGTATTCTAGCGTATTAAATTAACACTATTTCCGTCACAACCAAAGTAGCCCGTTCGGCTTCAGGACGAACCAAAATATCACATCTTAGCTCCGCGGACGTTCCATTCAAGTGCCAAAATTGTCGCTTGACCAGCGAGAGAATTGTTTCTGTGTTCCCGGTTATATTCACCTTCGGGCAGTGGAATCTCACACCCTTCAGTTCAATGTCCTGCCCTCAATGGTACTAGTCTACCTGGGTCGCTTCTCCGTGCCTTCTTAGACGTGTTTTACAAGATATCTTCCCTGGCCATTTTCAATGTGCATTTGTTCCCTCTTGGTATAACTTATATTATATTGACTATAATTTATAACTCCGTGTTAGATAACTTTTGACCTCGTGACACGTTATGTACTGTCTCAAGAGTTTGAAAAGTAATAAATTTTCTACAACACTAAGGGATCATATAAACAAAATATAATACAGCAGAACTATCTGTGTACTGACTTACTCTAAAACTCGTTGTGCATTGGTGGCTCAGTTTTATTAGAACAATTATTTAGAAAATAAAACATTATTATGTAAATAGCCATGAAAACTAGCATTTTGATATATTGCAAAAGTATCACTATTATTGTGTATAATAACTAGTATAAAGTTGAATAAGATATCTTGAATACTGTGGATTTTCAAATTATGCATCAGCTTCATCTAATTAAGTAGTTAACAACTTTAATCTAGAGATCCTTTGCCCTGTGTGAAACACGCGGACTGTATATGGATGGTAACGCCCTTATTATTATTATTATTATTATTATTATTATTATTGTTACGTAGCTATAGCAGGTAATAGCTGTTCACATTTGGACATGATATAATCAAACACTTTCGTTATACACACAACACATCGTAATTATTTCTAGCCGGTAGGTTAATAATACTTGCATACTGAACATTTGCGTAAGTGAAACTATGCCATTGACCTGCAGATTTGTATTTTATTGCGCGTCAACATCTGAAATAATCATTGGTAGTTATAGTACTTCCTGCAGACATGCAATTGTTGATAAGATTGAGAATTCGTGCATCGGTTCGTCGTAACCAATACATTGAATGAGCTAACATGGCCAGCATTTCTTTCTCATAAAAGTATCCAAGGTTTTCCTCGAATAAATAATTATTATTCTGGTAGAACCAATGTAGACGATAATTCAGAATATCACAGGTACAACAATATTATAACTATAGCTGACGTGAAGCCCATATATCGTAATGAAGTATATTTATGAAAAAAAACATCAACAACATAAAGTTTAATCATTGCAATGAGTTTTTGTTTTGTTTTTTTAATTTGTTGGACTTATGCGCTGCATGTGTGAAATTTGACTAAAAATTGTGAAACATTAAAAAATAAATTGTGCTTCATAAAAAACAACACGAATTCTAAAATAATTGATGAAAACATATTGTATTTTCCATTTGGCACATTTAAAGAACTAAGGAAACTTCAACATTAAATGGACTGACTTTTTATATATATACCGACTATGCTTTTTAATAAGCTTACTTGACTTTAATCTTTGTTTTTCCAAAAAAAAAAAAATTATAGCATTTATTCATACTCAAAACGGTCTGCAGGTGCTATTATTTTCCTCTTTTGTTATACATCTTCTCAAATATCAAAAGTAAATAAAAAGACCATCATTTTTTTAAAAAATAATCCTAAAATTTTGAGAACTAAATTATTAACTTTTTGAATAAATCGAAAATACTTTTCTACAATAATTAAGTGATAATATAAAAACTAATTTTATAACTTTTTTGCACATTTATACTGTAAAATGTAACTGATGTGAAAAGTTCTAAACATGCCTATATTGTGTTGAGAACTTGCATATGACTTTCTTGGATTCCCAGTGGCATTACCGTAAAATTCAAAGGCTTTGGTTTTGTTGACCGATAATAATTGTAGCATAAAATGCAACAATGGGAAGCATTATCTAAAATAACGGATACGAATAGAGATTTCGGGGAGATGGAACCTTTCACATCAATTTCTTGACCCCTGAAACTCTTTTTTTCAGTGTATTCTTTCAAAATCTAGGGCAGATTTCCAGAATAATACGAGTAATGTTAATCCCTTTATTATTATTATTATTATTATTATTATTATTATTATTAGTAGTAGTAGTAGTAGTAGTAGTAGTAGTAGTAATAATAATGAATATACACAATCAGTAACATAGTTACTGTATTAACCAAGAGCCTAAGCCAGACTTGGCACCATTATTTTTCACTAATCAAATATTGACGTACGTTCGACCCCTTTTTATGTAATGGATTTAGTGAGAACAAATATTTTATGAACTCTATTTGTCACTTGTGTCATATGTTTATTATGGCCTGCCGAGTTCACTTAGAATAGGACACTAATTTGCCACTAGTACGATATGCACTACAACACACTGGTACTAAATAATTAAATTAATTGTGTAAAATTACGAACAAGGTGTAGTCTCTTTACGTAATATTCGAGGAACTGTCTTATAATACTGTTATTATACTGAATATTTAGCATTTTAGTTCTAAGAGGACATTAAAACGTTAATATTAAAGTATGTTACGTTTCATTTAACCAATTCACTGGTAGTTGCAGGGTAACACATCCGCGCAACATATCAAATAATGGAGTTGTACTTGGTCGAGAGGATAAAGTTGGAAGATGACTGATATTCCATACAAGACCACGGTATGAGGGTAGGCACTTGCTTTTGTCAGGTACATAGAGAAGGTACTGTATTCCACCCAAATATTGGATGTCAAGATTTAACCGCAAATATATTTTTTGAGATTCCGCGAGTTCAAAAAAATCATTTTTAGGAAAAGGTCCGTGTGTGTATCTGTGAACGGCATAGCTCAAAATCAAAATAAACTTGGTATTTAAGTCTCGAATCTTCCAAGAAGATTTTCAAGAAAACTTCCTACCCCAAACTACCCTTTAAATGAAATTTTTTTTGAAAATTCTGTTTTTCTCAAAAATGGCTATACTGAATTTGATTAAAATAGCGTAAAGTAAAGATATTTGCATTACAAATAAAATGTATATCTTAAATTTTCTCGGAATAGCTTCTGAAGAACTGTTCATTCTAGATGAACTTTGCATAAATACTAAACCATAAGAAATAGACAAAAATATACTGAAAAAAATGTAGATCTCGTTAAAACACATTTATATCATTTACATTTTTGTTTTAGAGTTGACTGTTTCCGAGATATTCCTTGTTATTGGTTTCAATTTGTTTACATAACACCAGCTTTTAATGGATTTGACTTTAGCCTTATTTTCCATCTACTTAGAAGTAAGTAAGTAAGTAATAACATCAATTCTGCTAAAGCTCATCTCGATTGGTGTGAAGTAGATAAAGAATAATGTTTTGTATGAATAATTTGTTTGCAGAGCAAGTAGAGAAAGTCATGCGAATGGAACACATCAGATGTTTTTTTACACATGTTGGTCTTCAGGCGTAACCTACTTGGTCATCAGGAGGATATAATAACTTAGGATAACAACCGAAACATCCATGCCCATAGCGGGATTCGAAGCCGCGACCCGCAGAACGTCAACGGCAACAACTACTGAGACCAGTCATTGTGTTGTTGATATCGCCATGACTTGAGGGGAGTGAGGGAATGAAAACATTACTAACCTAGAATAGTTCTCGAAAGCAGCATCTCTACTTCCGGAGACCCACTGACTCCTTTAGGTGCTGTTTTTATTGAACGCCTGTTGCCTCGTATCTCTGCTGTGGTGAAACAGGCGACTATGCAGTTCATATATGCTTATTTCACATAAACATTTACGTTAATATATCCGAAGAGAACTGTGAAATTTACTTTTCCATAGCTGTATGAATCAAATATATTATGTAACAATAGTTGAGACATCTGAAATACGTAAATTTAATCATCAACTTGGTTTTAAACCAGCCTCTCGGATGACGAAAGCTCATACATCTGCTATAACGGACTGTTTATGTCGCTTTTATCGCCTGACCTTGCTCTGCATATTACAGAATTTAGTCAATCTAGTTAAAGGGAAAGGGAATTGTGTGCGGAAGGTTACATATCCGCGGGACAAGCTTTCAAGAAACAAGGTTTAGTAATGCCTGGCTGAAAAATGAATGCAGACGGCCGCGAGTGGAAACTTCCGTAAACACAAATAGATAAGCGGTATTACGTCATCACTCCCGGTGCATGTTCTGTTCAGTACGATAATACTGGAATGCAGCAGTGGACGGGTTCGAATCCATCAAAATGTAAACACTGCCACGTGTAGTCATACGCTCACGAAGTAGAAAATTCATATTCATTAGTGGTAAAGAAAACAGCTAGTTTAAGCTGTTGTGGATAGTTTAGTTCATTCCTGTTTACGTACGCTGTGCTGATGTTTTGACCATCAGATGTACCGCACTATATTCCGGCCTTGACCGCTCTAAACCGTGCCATGCTTCACCAGCGACCTCCCCTAACAGCTGCATTCTTTCGTCAGACACGTAGTACACACATTCACAGAAATTACCTAGCAATGTAAATGTGCCTCTCCAGTAACGAAGGGCTTATCGCAGGAGGCCATTTACTCGCAGCGGCAGTAATTCGACATTCTTGTTGCAAAACCACGCCTGCAGGCGGCAGACAAAGGAACCTTATCATTCCATATACAATCTACGGCAACGTAATACAGCAGTTGAATCGTCACAAATTTTAGTCTTTTTATTCTACATTGGCCCCTTAGACTATGACACTGATGGTTCATGGAATGCGAGGGCTGTGGAAACCGAGATCCCGGAGAAAAACCCTGCACCGCTTTGGCCACCACAAATCCAACATGCGGTCGCCTTGAGGTACTTATGGATTAAACACTGTTTTTTACTAGGCGTGAAACTTTAGTTTATTCTTATTCACGTGCGTTATGTTAGGGCGACATCTCCATCGTCAATGTGTATGTTTTGTGTTCTTCAAATTTGCATTACACAGGCTTACAAAATACATTTTTCTCAATTGGAATATATTCTCCCTATACTAAGAATGTGCTATCGTTAGTGTTTCTAATATTATTGCAAATACGCCTTCTATCGCTAGATATGTTTCAGCAATTATTCTTAAACATATCACTGTATTCTGAATTCCTGTTTTACCTGCTATTTTTTTCAGATAATTGTTAACACAGTATTATTAGGCGGCCTAACAGCCCCGTATTTTGTGTGTGCAAATATTCCTTCGTGACTTCAAATTAAACTGGCCTGAGGTGAACTAGGGAGAAGAACCTTCGCTTTACCCCTCTCAATGAGCGCGACCCGCTTTCGTCTCCGCGATAAGCAAGACGGATAAAACAAAGGTAGCTCTGCCATTTCGACACTAGATTTTAACTTGAAATAGACCCATTGCAATTCTTTTAAGAATATCTGCTCAGTGGGCATTGGGACACCTGATATCTCCTTTATTCACATGAAGTTTTTGTACACTTGTTACACAGGCATTTGGTAAATGGCTGTCTAATCCGTGTTTTCCAGCAGCATACAAGCCTTTTACTTGCACCAATACAGGAATTGGTGCACACTGCTCAACGTTCTAACAATTATAGGCCCATAAAAGTCTTCCATTTGTGATTTATATCCCAGAAGGAATCGACGATTTCCAAAACGGCTCCCGATACGCTCACATTTCTGATTGCTTTCTCGTTTACAACCGCAGCGATTTTCATCATGGGGACCTCCATTACTATGCTCGTCATGCTCTCGTTTTCTCTGTAGGAAAAGTTTTCAGAATTCGTCGGGAGAGGGGAAGGGACGAAAAGAGATGACATATGCGACTCTCAGCACTCCTCATTTCGAATTAGACTGACACATTGACTTCTACAATCTCTAATGTCTTAGTTCTTCAAAGCAAGTGTTGCCAACTATGCTGAATATTTTGTTATACATATGGATTGTACATAACTATATATTTATGTCACCTATTTTCCACTGGTTACTTACTACTCTATGGAATATATCATTTACTTAACATTAACTTATGTACATCTTAAAGTAAATCCAGATATAAAGTAGTTCTGATTATCAAATAAAGAAAATAAGTTAACATCCCAATTATAAAAATAAAAACTATTTTATTTAAAAATATAACAAAATGTAATAAAAGAGATATTATTTGAACTTAAAATCATCATTATTAAGAAAGAGTCTGTGCTAGTTATATTCGAATATACACAACAAAATAATAAGGAAGTATAAGATTGGTAATACTATTCATAGTGCGCAAATACGTGCAAATTATGGAAGGTTTGGCACCACAGGCTTTCAAACGTTGTTATAAACTTTATTTTGTCCCTACAAAACAAAGATGTCACCAAACACGCTGGTAAAAAGGAAGTGACAACCATTAAGTGGGACCAGAAAAATACGTAATACTTCCTATTGCAATAAGGGTTCGAAGACTAAAATAGTATATTTTCTACTTGCCTCTTATACAGAGTTACTCAAAACGGGCGACACTGTTTGCTCTCTTCTTGTATAAGTTTTACAATATTCTTTCTAAAAAAAAAAAAAAAAAAATCCATATTCAAACTATAAAATCTAGAAAAAATAATAGGAGTTGTGGGGAAATATTGCTGTGTCTTCTAGAATATTTTAAAATGTACGAATTATAATTTTAGGTGGCCGATCCCAAGCACTCGCATGTGGAAGTTGTGGTGGAAGAAAGGGAGTCTGGGAGGGTTTTCTCTGGGTCCTCCGGTTTCCCCCACCACTCATTCCATCAATTGCTCCATCGACATCCCATCGTCTATTTCGCCTGCATTTCATATCATCCACTTCCTCACACCTATGCCTGGCTGGCTACAGGTTCTCCATTCTGTGATTTCCCGTTGACTCCCCGACAGGCTGCTGACCCTTAGCCATCTGTTTGTAAGTCCTAGGGGTGTCAGTCCTAACTATGAGGAAGGTAAGCCGACTACGGAATAATAATTTAAACAATGTTGTTTTTTATTTATTTTTTAAAAAAGTTATTTTATGAATTTTTATTTATATCTTAGAGTAATTTCAGTCTTTTACTTAAAATACCAATGTATTTAGAATTGCACCAGTAAGGGAGGGATGAATTGTGACAGACTTAACGGGATGGTTCAGATGGTAGCACCTCGTTCGGGAGGTCAATGGTTGACAAGGGAATACAAGCAGGAACGACTTAACGGGATGGTTCAGATGGTTGCACCTCGTTCGGGAGGTCAATGGTTGACAAGGGGATACAAGCAGGAGTGACTTAACGGAATGATTCAGTTGATTACATACCCCACATTTTCCGTTTCACCATTTCCTGTTCCATAACTTCCTAATCTCTCTTTCAGGGTGGAAGGAGTAGGCGGTGATGTTTGGCGGGTTGCATCTTGATACACATAGGTTTAGATTGCGTATTGTATGTAAAAGGTTATCCTGGCGCCGTCGTCGGTAACACTCGTTTGGGACTTACCTTCGGGTTTGTGGCTCTCTCTGGGGCTCTTGAGGAGGGCCTTGGTCGGCGACGGAGGCGTTCTAACCGCTAGTAAACCTGTCCACGTCATCCGGATATGGTTCCAAGTGTAACCGCTAGTGAAGCTGTCCACGTCATCCCGTCCATATGGTTCCAAGAGTAACCACTAGCAAACCCATCCACGTCATCCGGATATGGTTCCAAGTGTAACCGCTAGTGAACCCGTCCACATCATCCGGATATGGTTGCACATCTAGGGTCACGTAAGACGCAAAGGACAGCAAACACCTCTGCCCGGTGTCCTGGGGGCCTGGTCCGTCTCTATTCGGGAGCGCACATGCAGGAAGCCATTGCACCTCAGTCCGATGCTCTGCCCGGTGTCCTGGAGGCCCCGTCCGTCTCTATTTGGGAACGCACAAGCAGGAAGCCATTGAACCTCAGTCGGATGCTCTGCCAGATGTCCTGGGGACCCCGTCCGTCTCTTTTTGGGAGCGCAGATGAAGAAAGCCATTGCACCTCAGTCCGGTGCTCTACCCGGTGTCCTTGGGGCCCCGTCCGTCTCTATTTGGCAGCGCAGATGAAGGAAGCCATTGCACCTCAGTCCGATGTTCTGTCCGGCGTCCTGGGGGCCCCGTCCGTCTCTATTTGGGAGCGCAGATGAAGGAAGCCGTTGCACCTCAGTCCAATGCTCTGTCCGGTGTCGGGGCCCCGTCCGTCTCTAATCCTAATCCTACTATTCGGGAGCTCACACGAAGGAAGCCATTGCGCAGAGACATGAAGAGGGAGACAGAGATTTTCTTTCTTTCTCGTTTCTTATACAGTGTAGGTTTTCGAGGCTCGGAGAAATGTCACTTTGCACTCTGAACTCGGCCGACTCCAGCAATTGCGTTACATTCCAGAGCAGGTTTATGTCACCAGCAACTGTCTATGCGATCTGTGTGCTAGCGTACAGAAGAAAAAAAAAAACTATATGTGTTCCAATCACACCACTCTTATCTGTTCTGTAAAATTATTCTTACAAAATATTATCTCATATCTATTTTCTATTCATTCTTAGTTTGATCTGCGCCAAAACGGATCCACGTGGCCATTGCACTGCGGTACAACACAGTAGTAGTGCGCGCATTAATGTAATCCCATGCTAACAATCTAAATTACAGAATGAGTTTATTTTTAAATTGTAGAATATTGTATACCGATACCTAGGAGTTAAAATGACGCCGATTTGTACCGTCAACAGAGCTGCAAGCCCCAACTTGCTGTTCGTATGAGTCAGCTGATTTCCGTTTATATTGTTATATTGTTTCCGTTATTGTTGTTGGTTGTTGCTCTTTAGAATCATGGAGGATGGTAGTGTCAGTTTGCTCTTGCATATTCGTCGAGCTACATAAAGCATAAGTTTGGTGAAATACTCAGTGTTGAACGTTTATTGTAAGTTTTGTGTGAAATAGCCAACACTTCCCGTGAAAGATTAACATCTCAGTTCACATAAACAGTGCTCAAAAAGAAAAATCTTAAAAAAGTGGTTAAACCCGGGAAAACAAGAAAGTGTGTGAAACATGCGATGCAAAAATGTGACGATTTTTTAAAAATGCAATTCGCGTAATAGGGCACCACTTCTTTTCTAAAACTGGGTCGCCAACAGTTGATAAAGTGCTACATGTATCGAAAGAAGAAGCGCTGTTTTAGACACTATTATTGATAACCTGCTTATCATCTTAGAACGGAAAGCAGCAGCACAAACAGCTCAGACGACGTTTCTCATCTGCAGATAATAGAGCCGCTTCCAGAGAGAGAATAAATGTAAGTTATCGCATACATGTTATTTATCTTTTCTCTCCTGTTTTTTTTAGAGTTAATTATTACACGTGTGCCCATTAATTTTGTTATGACCATCAATATTATCACCAATATACCTAACAGAATATTTTAGTCGCCGTTTAAGTTATCGGCGTGTATGCGCTACGTGGTCGTGATAATATGACAGTATTTTTGACGCGAATGGCGGAAGACTTCATTATAACGGTGCACGGTTCACATGGGTTTTAATTTTGGCGAGGATCAACTTAAAGCTGAATAGGCTTTAGGTATAATGGTAATCGAGATAAACATTACCAAAAACCATCTTATTACTTAGTTCCTTACAAGTAAAAGGAAAATTAGGGAATATACCAGGCTAAAGAGATAAACAACTCTAAAACCAATAACAGGAAATATCTCTGAAATGGTTAACTCTTCAAAAAATATATGTGTGTGTATATATACCTACATGACACAAATTGTGAGTTTTAACGAGATGTACATTTAATGTGTGGTAAGTTTTTATCTATTTCTTACGGTTTACCAGTTATACAAATGTCATTCAAGAGCTACTCCCAACAAATTCAGGATATACATTGTAAACATCTTTAATATACGGCATTTCATTCACAACCGTACTTTACAAAGTAGACAGTTTAAAAAAATGTCCCTTGTAAAGGGTAGTTTGGGTAGAGGGATTTTACTGAAAGTCTTCGTGTCGCATCCTTTTAAGATGTTGAACTTAAATACCAAGTTTGTTATTTAACAAACTTTTCGTTTTTGAATAATTCTGTCCATACTTGAACCTTTTTCTATTTTTTATACAGGGGCTCTGAGAACATGTATTTCCGATGAAATTTTGGTATTTAATTTTTGGGAGGAATACAGTACATTGTATTTCTACTAGTACATTGTACATACATACTAGAGAAAGTAATAAAACACATATTCTTTAGATGATTAGAATGGAGAATTGGAGATTACCTCTGCAGCTAATTGTGTCCAGATACGCGCTTGCATAAGAATGCTGTTGGGAACTGAAGCACTGTGCGCGGCGATAGAGCAGCCTGAATAATTATTCCGGCATCCGTAGTGAGCCAACAAAATCGAACTGCGCCTACAGGACTAATTAATGCAATGAAAACATGTCATTCTAAAATGTTAGCAAATCCCCGCGACGGCTTGAATCCCTCTAGGAGATATAGTGAAGTTGTGCTGCCACACTTTTATATGTTCAGGAACAGATTCAGCCAGCGGTAAACGAAAACTCTATTAAGAATTTACTTAAAGTTAATGTCAAATTGAGAAGTTCCCCTGCTACCGTGTGGCTCGCAACAACAGCTTTTTGGAGCTTTTTCTATCGAAAGTAGGAGGAGGATAATCTTGTACTCAAAAATTGCAAGCAGTTTTCTAGAATCTGTGTGTTAAAATAAAATTAAAACAGACAAAAATAGACATGATAATTAAATAGAACATTACGAGTACTTCTTCTATTTGCAGTAAGATTTATTGTGATCTCAGTAAAAATGATCGTGTATTGGTAAACACTATAAGTAACACAAACATTACAAAACTTAGTATGTTCCAAAAGTTTTGCGATGAGCTTATGCGCCACGGCTGAATAACACGAAGAGTATCAGATTTTACAAGGATATTATTTACTTACTATTCTTATCTACATAAAGGATTTAACATTTTAATTAAAATGCTACACATGCAAGAAATTTACATGACAAATAAAATGGACATCATTCATTTTTTGGGGAGTAGCTTAAGAAATCGAAAGGATGTTGAATATCATAGGAGAGACCTAAACATACTACCAAAATATGTAGTCCTCTTTAAAACATACAATTTATTTTGTATAACTTTCTTGTGGCATTATGTGTTTCCGAGATATCTGCTATCATTAGTTTGAATTATTCAATACTTAATCATTCTTGCTGCCTCTATTCTGTTATTACTGCAACCGCATGGAAAGGGTATGGAATTTCAAAGGAAATATATTTGCACCATGTCGAAATATCTGTTTATCGATTACTTATCCTGGCAGCGCTGTGGCCGAGTGGTTACACCATTTGTCTCTCACCAAGGAGTTCCGAGTTTGATCCCTTTGTGGTGGACAAAGCGGCGCAGGGTTTTCTCCGGGTTCTTCGGTTTCCCCCGCCATCGCATTCCACCGGTGTTCCATCTTCATTCCATGTATCATCAGTGTCGTGCCTGTTTGCGTATGCAGTAAAGCGAACGTTAAACGCTATAAAAAATTACATATCCTTTACTACACATTTCGTTGTAAGTACAAACATGTTATATAGATTAAGATGAAGTATATATAAAAATAAAGGGTTGTAAGGACAGATTTTAAAGACTATATAACATAAACCATAGACGACAGAGAAAGGCATGTGACTGTAACATGTACTTTAAGATAATGTTCCCATGTGTCTGTCTGAATAGTATAATTCATAAACTAAATCCCCAAACTTCGTATTGAAGGATGGGATATCTTAAGATAAATGAAATTGTTTTCAAAATTAGATCAATAGACATTTTAATTATAGCTTGTCCTGTAATAATTATTATTGTAACTACTTTTGAGTAAAATCCGAAAACTATAATATAAATATAATAATAATAAGGATAATAAGGATAATATTAATAAGGATAATAATATTAATAAAGATAATAATAATTATAATAATAATTTATAATAATGTGTAAAATATACAATCTTACCAAAAATGGTCTCAAGTCTTATAAAAATACATGATTTGTTTTGATAATTAAGTATGATGAACTTCTTTATAGGGGTTATTTAAACTTCATTTGTTTAATTATATCATGGGATTGGCATCATTTCGTGTGCCAGGGTCCTGGTGATATACTCATTCATTCATCTGCCCAACCAATAATTAATTATGTTAAACTTGATATAAGTAAAATGAAGCGCGTTAGTGTTAGTTATAGTTGAGAATATATAGGTTTCTGTCGCAAGGAATATTATCTAGAGGTCTTGGGGTGTTGGTTGTTGATTGGTAGCGTTTTCCAGATTAGAAACAGTTGAAAATACTAACTTGCGTAATGAATACCCCTAAAAAGTACACTTTGCAATATACAAGGTAGTTCACCTGTCCCTTATTCTCTGGTTTTATGCAACCCGCAGATTACATTACAACCTGAAAACATCATTCCTGGGATGCATATAACATTATAGACTTTGGCACAACAAGGTAGCGTATTTGATTAGGGCACGGTGTTGTTACAATCTCACCAAAACGTTGACAATTTGTTCCCCTTTCTTTCTTCCTGATTTGGCAGAAAGCTAGATGGGATACAGGATCATTATTTAAGTTGCTTATTTTTTTTATTGTTGTTCTCTTTATTTGTTTACTCTAACTTAATCAGTCGATACAGGAAATGAAAAGGAATATTCTGAACCATATTCATTCAGTTTCTTCTAAATATGCAGGTATTATTACAATGTTTTAAAACTAACATAGGTATTTCAGATAATATTACAGAACCAGACCCATTTTCATGGTATTTCGAAATCTAAAAATATACAAGATACCGAGGCTGACAATCACAAACTGTGCCAAATCGGTATTCACCAATACCTTCAGTTGAACAGAAAATTAGGTTTAGTTCCCATAACTTAACTTCAATATCCTCTAGTGTTTTCGACATGACTGTTGGTTGATTCTGAGTTGCACGCGATGTTGCATGACAACCTGGGATGTGACGGACCTGCAGGTCTCCCTCGTTACTTGCTAAACATCATTAAGGTTATGCGGCTGTTGGCTGTACACTGTTTTAAATTACCCAATGGGAAGTAATCAAGTGACGTAAAATCAGGAGATCTTACCTTTTTGTTTATACCTAAAATTATTAGAGTGACAAACACTCAACTAATTTTACATACCAGGGGATAATAAAGAAGAAAATAAGATACACGCTGACTCTAACCGGCCACACCGTGGCCGAGTGGTTAGACCACCGCATTCCACCGGTGCTCCATCTTCATTCATGTATCATCAGTGTCACCGCCTGCAGTGCCATAAGTAGTTAAAGCGGGCGTTAAATACTACCAAAAAAATAACAGACTCGAACCGCTCACACTCTGTGAGTGATGAGAGAACATGAAATTAACCAGTTGAGCTACAATCACTGCGCCCGCTTGTTCCGTTAAAACTTGTGGGTATAGTGTCACACATGTCTCCCTCTCCGCTTCTCATCTCTTTATAACTGTTATGTGACTCCTTTTTGTAGCTAAAGCCGTTCATTTAGCCTCACATTCATTATAATTTACGTTGTAGACATATGACAGCGGTTCTATTGATATAACATGTACTGTGCAGGAGTTATTAGCGCATATCTTTGGAATGGACGTAACTATTGCTGCTAAGGCCTATTTTCCGATGAACAGTAGGCTAGATTTGCATGGTTACCAAATGGCCGACTAGTACGATAATTTCGACTTTATTACTTCAGTGTATGAAGTGTTGCCTATCTCCAAATTAATAAGGAACAGGTGAACCACCTTGTATATTATTATTTTGAGATGCTGTGGACAACCGACTGTCCAGCTCAAAACAATTTCATTTAGAAAATTCTTCTCAAAATGTCAACGAGATCCTTCATTTCTACGCACGTGCAAACGTCTGCCAATCCATATTTTCTAAAGAAATCCGTGAGAACGGTGATTCGTATCTTTTGTGTTCTCCATACTTTTAAAACATAAACTTTATGAGATGAATAAATAACTTAAAAACAATGATTATATGCTGAATATAACATCATCAATATATCTCGGTTCTGAAAAGCAAGTTAGAAGACAAGAGCTTTAAATAAGCAAACTTAACAGAGAAGTTAATTAGATAACTAAAACTTTACGTCCCTAATAAATAAGAAAGGTTTCTGAAAGCACTTGAGACAAGGATAAAATCTACAAGAAACATCCTCTAATTTTTGTTAGCATCCTGGCGCCTAAACCGATTTTCTGAAAAGCTTTTTACTAATATTTTTTTTTTGCCGCGATCCTCCCTAATGTGTGGACTTAAACTATAAAAAAAAAATGGTTATCTAAAACCCAATGGCTTGGTTTTGGTTATACTCGTATTCCTGAGAATGTTGCGCAGAGCTTAAGAGATTTAGCTTTTAGGAAAATGTGTTGGCGAAAAATAAACCTATTTGGAGCACACGAAGTCGGCGGCCGCCAGGCGTCTGAATACACAAATAATCTGCATGGGGTGAAAAATCCCAATCAGAGTCAGTGGTGCCAACTACAAATACGTCGACATTTTCTCTTAATGCGTTATGAAAAGCATCAAGACCAACTGCACTTAAGGGAACATTAGGTTTAGGCCAGTATATATAAAGCAGTAGTTTTACTTTTCGGTGGCATCATGGTTAGACTGTTTGCCTCTCAGCAAGAGTTGATCGGGCGCCATTTGGTGGGATAAACCAGTGTCTGGTCAGATTTTCCATGGGTTCTCCGGTTTCCCCCGCCACTCAATCCACCAGTTACTCCATCATCACCTTCCCTCTAATTATTCATTTTATAGAATCTACATCCTCATTCTCATGCCAATCCGTCGTTTCAGGTTCTTCATTCATTCGTCTGCTCTTCTAAATCAAACTTTTGGAACACTTTTCCATGTAAAGGTTAGTTTGGTGAGGGAAAGTTTTCTTGAACATTTTCGTGTTGCATCCTTGGGAGATACTAAACTTAAAATACCAAGTTTGGAATTTAACGGTATTTTTGTTGTGGTGTTCACAGACACACACACACACACACACACATACACACACACACACACACATACAGACAAACAGAGAAACACAATGACCTATTTTTAGAAAAACGCTATTTTGTTTCAGGGTGTTTCAAAACATATTTCCGGTGAAATCTCGAAATCGGAATCTATCTTGTCTATCTAGTACATGTAGGCTTGAGGAACTGAAAACATAAAACAAATGAAATAGAGACACTGCCTTCCATTTCTGACAGAGCTCTGATAGTAGGAAAAAAAACTTGAGAACGTGTTTGAGAAAAAAAACAAACAAAAAAAAACAAAAAAAAAACAGGATGTTCAAGACTGCGTGATATCTCTTATAAGTTAATGTCCTAAGTTTTATGTTTTTAGCCAATAGTTTTCTGACATGGAGAGAACAATTTCTTTCACCCCAAACCAAAGAAGTTTTATTTTTGAGACAGTGCCAATGGATATGGTCATATATTTCAACAGCTTCGTAAATAATGCTTTGTACAAAATTATGAATGCTAAAAATAATAATAATAATAATAATAATAATAATAATAATAATAATAATAATAATGCAACGTGTCATATAGCTTTTGCCCCTTTCAATGTACAATTTAATAACTGCCCTGCAGATCATTTGAAATCAGCTGCATATGTGCGTTTACTTTGTAGGTACACGACTGTAGGACGTTGAGTGCGCACAACGGGCAGCTTTGCTTACGTTGATTGGCCCAATGGTAGTGGAGAATAACAACATGAAATGTAGTGAGCAATCAGAAGGATGATAGGAAAAATCGTGGAACGGATTATCGAATCCAGTATTCACCAACGATCGAGGAAAACCGCGGCCTGATAGGTACTTGCCGGGTTTTGATCACAGGATCTACCGAAGAAGAACTATATACGTTGCCACATGATCCATCCCGCTTGATGGTTTGGATTGTCACATATAATTATTTCATATGATACATTCGCCATTTCATTTTATTTTGGTTGTACAAAGAGCATTGAATTTCAAACCCAATTCATAGAGACCTATTTTACAAAAATCTGACCTATCAATCTAGCCTTCAGTGTGCTTCTTATGTCTATAAAATCTATAAATATCTAATGCAAGTTTATACAGATTAATAAGAAACACACCTAAGATAAACATTAGTAAGAATAGTTTTAAGTCATTGAGTAGAAGAAAATCATACACAATAATGGCAGAACCAGTTGTTACAAACATTAAAATAACACAACTTTAGATTTCACTATTTGATCGAATGTGGCTCTTAATACCGCTCCAGAAGAGGGCCCTAATGAGAAAAGAAAACAAAGAAATGCAAATATATTGTTTATTTGAATCTTGCAAATATGCAAAGAAGCTTGTGATAGTGATATGATTAATTAAAACAAACAAAAATTGAGTCGGTTTTTCTAAAACAAACATCATTATTCAGTTCACCATAGACACAGAACGGAAAGGATGCCTACCATTCCTGGACATTAAAATAATAAGAACAGGATTAGTTCACATTCCCATGGAGAATAGTGAACACAAACACATATTCAAATAGGTACCAACAACGGCCTCCAAAAAGTGCAATAAACAAGACAGTACACAAATACAAAAAATCTGATGTGTTCCATTCACATGAATTTCTCTACATCTCTGCAAGAAATTATTATTAAAAACCTTAGGCTTCTATTTACTCCCTGCTAATTGAGAAAACATTAGCAGAAATAATCTTATTACTTGCTTCCTTGTAAGTAGAAGCGAAATAAGGGAGTACCATAGGTTAAAGTGATAGTCAAATGCTGGTTGCTATGTGACTGAAGTTCCTTTGTTTGTATGGACAGGAGTTGACTAATTCCAGTATGAGAAAAGTATAAGCTTTTCAAAGCTGAATCTAAAAACAAGGTATAGCTTAAAAACGGTCAACTCCAGGAAAAAATGTATATAACATAGATTGTGTGTTTTAATGTCCTCTATATTTTCTGTGTGGTAAGTTTGTGTCCATCTCTTACGGTTTAGCAGTTATGCAAAAATCCGTAAAATTCATCCAGAATTAAGTAGTCTCCAGAGGCTATTCCCAGAAAATTCAAGATATATATGTTATTTGTCAGGTAAATATCTTAAACATACAAGTTTTTAATCAAAACTGTTAGAGCCATTTTTAAGAAAATCAAAATTTTCGAAAAAAGTTCCATGTAAAGGGTAGTTGGGGATGCAGAGATTTTCTTGAAAATCTTCGTGTCGCATCCTTGAAAGATACCAAACTTAAATACCAAGTTTGGTATTCAACGGTCTTTTCGTTTTCGAGCTATGATGTCCACAGACACACAGACACACTCACACACGCACACAAGGACCTTTTTCCAAAAATGCTTTTTTCGTATTCAGGGGGACTCAAAACATATATTTCCGGTGAAATCTCGGTATCGAATTTTTGGGTGCAAAACAGTACCTTCTCTATACACTGTGCACATAGTACTTGTAGAGAAAGTAAAAATTGAAGCGCATAACACAAACAACTATCCTACAGAATCTCCGAGACCCATCTCTGTTCGGAAAATGTACACAACAAAGTTCAGGATATCTTCAGCACCAACAACAACAGCATTCAGAAACTGCTGTGCAAAAATTTAAATGCTCAGACTGTAATCTAGTATATATAGAAAACACGAAAAGAAGTTTGGAAACCAGATTGAAGAAACACGCGAGAAACCTAAAATACAAGCAAACAGAAAAATCAGCAGTTATCTATCATTTTTGGACATCAGGACATGAAATAACAGCAAATATAAAACCAGCGTAAAAACCCTCAGAATTAGATGTCTGGGAGAAGATGTACATCATGAAGAAAAAGCGCCATATAATGAAGTTTGATTTATCGCCATACAGTAACCTTTGGAAGTTGATAGATCCATCACATTACCACTCTCGTCGTTGACCCCAGTAAAACAAGGCTTAGTCGGAAGTTTGGGAACAAGTGTCCCCAAAACTGGTCCCAATAACTGACGTTTCTCTTACAAAAACTGACACAAATTCTTTTGTTTTAATCATGTTTCTTGTTAAATTTTAAAATATTAGACGTGTTCCATTCATATGATTTTCTCTATGTGTTCCATAAACAAACTTTCGTTGCAAAGGACTGTTCTTTTATCTTCATCATGCTAATTGAGATAAATATTGGCAGAATTGGCTTTATTACTTGCTTCCTTGTAAGTAGAAGGGAAATAAAGGAAGGTCAAATCTTTTAAAAGCTATCGTTATGCTAAGCAATTCAAATTCGGCTCCCTTTTCTGGAAGTAAAACAAGACGTAAAAGTAAATTCGATTCCCGGGATGGAACAAATTTAAGAAGTTTAAAATTAAAACCAATAACAATATTTTGGGAACTGTTAATTTTACAAAGCTGCAACGTAACTCCATGGCACGACAGTCCACAAGGGACCTTGGCCTACCACCCGGCCACTGCATCTCAAATCTCGGCCCTAAGGAGTCATAAATTGGGTGCTGTACTGGAGGGTGAGACGTGATCAGCGTCCTAGAGCCGCTAATTCTCAATCAAGTAGTTCCTCAGTTGACCCCTCAGGAACCTCACGAGGCTGAGTGCACCTTGGTTGAGGTCTTCCAGTACAGGAAAATTCCTCACAAGGAGGCGACCCAATAAAAATGTATATAATATAAAGTGTGTGTTTTAATGAGATCTGCATTTCCTGTGTAGTAAGTTTTTGTCTATCTCTTACGGTTTAACTGTTATACACAAGTCATCCAGAACGAAGAGGTCTTCAGAGATTATTCCCAGTAAACTCAAGATATACATTCCGTTTGTCATGAAAATATCTTCAACATCAAAATTGTTGAGCCATCTTTGGAACGATCAAAATTTTCAGAAAACAAGTGGTCAGTGCTATTCCGCATCTAGAGCGGGGAAGTGTCACGACGAATAATACAAGCTGAATATTAAAGTGTAGACTTTCATAGAACTAAGCTATAGACTTTTATTAGCAACAAACGAGATGACATTGCCATATTTCTAACTAAGACTGTAGTTGGACAGTACTAAGCGTGTGAAAATTATGAAGGAAAATGAAGTTAGGTGTTACATCAAGAATTTACATGTAGGTGAGTCACGCGGTGTTACCGAGTATTGCATAAATAAGCTCTTGAAAGTAGTAAAACCATGCTGCAAAGAGGTTACGTTTGTTGAAAACCATCACAAATTGTTTCTCCGGTTTATACATAGATTTTCATATTTATTGTTTCTTAAAGTTGTCTGAAGTTATCATTCTGTAAACGAACCTTCATAGGAAGCTAAGCTTTTTACATTAAATATTGCTGTGTTTTGTTGTGAGCCTGATGCCCGTTTTCATCCAGGAACGTGCTTCAATAGAATTTGAGCCGAGGTGGTGTTGTGAGCCTATTTTCAGGGTGCACTAACAAACTCGCTCTCTAGCCTTGTATGTTAACACGTTTAGTTGTTCCCAGACCGTGTTTTGCTTACATCAGACCCACATTATGCGCCCCAACAACATTGGCTCCGAGCGGTAAACTAAGTATGTGTTACCAACTCAACTACGGCAACATTGCTACTTTCAAAGAGGCATGCGTCAGTTCTGATGATTTAGAAAAACATTAATTAGTATTTTCTGTAAATTAGAATCAATATTTTCAAAAGTGACAAATATACAGGTTTGTAAATGAATTGTACGTATATTAATTATAATATATTAATATTAATTTTACATGCCAATACATTTTACTTAGCGTTTGGACACTTAAAATTAAATGAAATCGAAAAATCTTTATTTTCTCTAACACCTATCTATAGCAATTAGACAATCTAATATATCCTACTGAAAACTGAAAATACGCATCTTGAGAAGTCTTGAATAAAAAGCTAGTCTTCGCTTTTGATCATGAATCTTTGCATTAGTTTGCAGCCTATTTAATTCTGCATACCTTCTGCAGTTCAAAATTTGTTCCACGTGTTGTAATCTTGCTCTTCCTTGGCTATTCTTGCCTTCAATTGTACCTTCAATTACACTTTATAAAGAAAGTTGGTGTCTTCATAAATAGTCTATGAATGTAATTCTTATATTTCTTATTTACTTATTTCTAAATGTCTCTTTCTTTTTTTATTTTTCTCTTCTCTAATTAATTTCTTTGCTGATATATTAGTCCAACTAATTTTCAGCATTTTCCTGCAGCACCATGTTTCAAATGTTTTTATTCTTCTTTTTCTTCCTAAATATCTGTTGGTGTGAGTGGGTATTCTGAAGACTGAGCAGTGTACAGTCTTGGTCGTTTCATCTCGTTGTACCAAGACGTCTACTGTCCAGTCCAGTGAGGGCAGCCCGAGGTGTGTTAGACGTGTCCCTGTTCTCAGAGAGAACTTAACCACGTTCTGACGGGATTGTGGGTTTTGTAGGATGGCGGGTGTGTTTTGGGGTTGTGGAGTGACAGGAGGAGGCGAATATTGCTCCTCGACGGTTGCCTTGATGGTGCAACGGCCCTTGTGCACCGCTGGTGTGTTTTTATCAAAATGTTTCTTGAGATTATAATTTTGAATCCAAGCAGCTCTTGAAGGATAATAAGGAACTTAGCCGTAGCAGCTGTTGGTGGTGCTCCTTCGTTACCGGGGATGCCCGCAAGCCATGCGGGGAAGCCGGTATCGCCTGAAGCGGCGGTTTGTGGGATCGTAATCCCCAAGAGACCTAACGAGGGCGCTCCGATGGAATGGTAACCCTTCTACTGTCCATCCAACACAAGAAGGCAAGCGGGGCCTAAGAGGCGAGCGAGCGAGGGGGGGGGCTTGAACTGTTATCTGGTCACGTACTAGTGGATCTGTTTACATTTACTACGTATGTATATGAACCAACCTACTGCTGCCAGATCTAATGCTCGTTTCAGTAATTGCAGTGATGTACTATGCATTATGTAACTATCGCTTATAACACGCGCTACGGCATAGTACTACAGTTATATGATATTTTGTTACTTTTATTCTTGGTTTAATATTTAAATATTTAAATGCAGAGAGCGGCAGCGACAGCAGCGAAGAAGATAACTTCTCCGACTCGGATCTTGCACGACAACTGGACTTTTAGCTAAGTGTGAGTTATGTGACAACACTGTGTATTTTAGATGAACCTAACGTCCTTGTCATATCCAGATTTCGAGCATAAACATCATGCGGACAGCAAAAATGTTTACGTAAGTGCTTACGTTACGCATTCTTCTACCTTGCCTTCTTATGTTGGGTCATCAGTAGAAATGGTAGTGCCCCGGCCTCTTCTATTTCCATTGTACATTGTATGCTGGGATGGAGGCTGTTAAGATGGAGAAAACCGGCTCTGGTGTCTTTGCCGTGTGGCCATACTACAAAAGTATCGTCCACGTATCTTAGCCAGAGTGCTGGTTTGAGATTGTATGTGTCTATTGCCGTATTTTCAAAGTCTTCCAAGAATAGATTTGCGACAATGGGTGAGAGAGGACAGCCCATCGTTGCTCCCTACTTCTGTTCGAAGAGCTCTCCTCTGTAACTGAAGTAGGTGGATGTTAAGCAGTGCTCCACTAGATCTAGTCTGCGATGATTCTTAGAGAGTCCTAGATTGGGGTCTTGGTGAACAGCGATTGCACATCGAAGCTGGTGAGAATATGGTTATGTTCAAAGGGGAATTTTCGCATTATTTGTACAAAGTGTGCGGAGTCTCGAACGAAGCTGTTTGTTTTCCCCACCGTAGTCTGTAGTCTTTCAGCTAGGAGTCTGGCTAGAGAATATGTTGGCGCTCACTTTTGGTCTCAGAGGCGTGTCTTCTTTGTGTATTTTTGGCAGCCCATAGATGGACGGTGTTCGGGTGTGGCCAAACAGAACGATCTATAATAACGCGCAGAAAAGAACACATACGCGGTCTAAAGCTCAACCAACCCGAAAAATCCGCACTAGCTGAACACATAATCGCAACCGGCCACCACATCGACTTTGACAACACAGAGTTTATAGCCACCTGCAGCAATTTTCACCACAGAATGACTCTTGACAGCATAGAAATGTTCAAAGAAAAGGACAACATCAACAGGGACAGTGGAAAGCTACTCCATAACATCTGGAAGACTCTGCTCACAAGGAGAGTCATTGGTTGGCCTTCAGCCAATGAGAGGCAAGGGGCGGAGGCATGCGGCATTCCAAAACTGACGGCAAACCACAGCAGCATTTACTAAAAGAAGAATCAAACAACAATCTCGGAAAATAAACAGGACAAAAAGGAAACAAAAACATGGAAAAAGAAAGCAAAAACCAACTCCAGCATATCCATGAAAGAGCAGCGCCAGCAGCCACGCCAATTGGTGGGCAACTAGCCAACCAGAAGCGAGGGGGTGAAGCAACCTCCACCGCACTGCCACTAAATAAGCGAGAGCAAATAAGCAACCACCGCACAAGGGCCCAGAAGAAGCTCACGGCAAGATGAGCGAAACCATGCAAGATAACGCGGCCTTCTCCGGAAGCTAAGAAGACACATCAAGGCGCAGGTCATGGAAGCCATTTGTCTTTTTTATTTGGAGGAAGTGGTTAAAGTGATAACTCTAAGCCGACGATTATAAGTCATGTTTGTTTTGCAACAGTTATTCACTTGAAAAGTTATTTAAATATTTTTGTAGCAGGGATTTATTCTATCAATAAAGGGAGGGTAACAATAAGACGGCTTATTTTCGAGCAAAAATTGCATTTGTTGTCTTAAATTAAACAATTCACTTGAATTCACTTTACATTTTACACAAGGTTAACGAGTAGCGTAAAGATAACTGGAAAGTTAATAGTTCATCGTGGTATTAATTGCTGATTATATTACAATAATTATTAATTAGATAGTTAATAATTTTCATTATCTTAGACCTGTATTTATATTAAGAGAGCTCGTATATATCACTATATATTATATGCTACCTGGAATATAGCTAGGGACAATTCTATCGAGTATGTAGTTTATCGAATCTGTAAACGTGAATTAATAAAAAAGAAGCATATACCTAAAATTGCCAACAACTGCCTACAATCCATAAATTAGTCCGTACTCAGAATAAATTTACTATGTAATTTTAATGGCGTTGATGAAACTCGAAATTAAAGAACTAGCTTTTAGGGCACATAAAAATGTAAGCTCGCGACAGTTATAATGCTGTACTCACCACCCATGTTCTTGGTAATTCAGCAACTTACCTGGAACAAAGAAGACATGTATGAGCCTATGATGACCGCTATAAACATAGCTAGAAATATTCACAGTTTGTAATTTGATCAAAATTAAAGAGAAAACATTATTTTTTAATTGTTATGGCAATATATTGTGAAACATATTTTTCAGTTACCCGCTTTAAGTTTGTACTCAGAATTGTGACACGAATCTAAATATGTCTACGGGAACAATCTAATACATTTAATTACATTTTAAAAGACTACTGTAAACTTAGAGTTTCTTAAGCTTTCGAATATTCAAATGTTTTGTATAATACCATTTGTAACTTAAAGTTTTCAGTAAAAGGAAGATAAAAAATTATTAAAAGTGTTGGCATATGACTTTTATCACAATTTTCTGCTACCAAGGACTACTTATATGTCTGACAATAAAGTTTATTTAAAATGAAGGAATTTTTAAAGAATAATGTAAAACATAAAGATAACCCAATTGGTGTTCTTAATTAAACTAAGTAGAACAGAAATGTGAATCAAACTAGAAAAAGTAAACGCAGTTTCCAGCTTTGTGCTTACGCATAGCATGTATGATTATTAGTGTCTTTTTAATTTTTCTAGGACGAATTTGTTCGATACTGTATCTTCGACGAAAATTAATGTTTTGAGGGTGCCTGAAAAAAGGCATGTTAGATAAAGGCCTATGTGTGTGTGGGAAACTGTTTCGAAATTTTATCAAAAATGTCTTTACCAGTTGTGATTAAAATACTTATATACCATGTGTTAAAGTTATTTAGATGACAAATAAAATGTCTATGTTGAATTTTCTTCATTCTTGGGAAACCATATGAGATACATAAACTTATTATACAAATTGTGAATGTCGTTAAAAGATACAAATTATGTCAAATAAACTTTTTGTGGAGCTAACATTTACGAGACATACCTTATTATTGGTTTCAATGTGAAAATACTTATAAGTTTTTCTAATGGGCTGTTGTTATTCGTTTTTCTTATTCATGGCCAGCGTAAAATCTAAAACATAGCGCTCAGATATTATAAGATTTGACAATCGCATTAGCCTTATGCATTCCCTAATGCAACACTTGCTTGTATGTACAAGGAAATATGCAATAAGAACATCTATGCAAAGGTTTATCCCAATTAACTTGAAATAGTAAAATACGCATTTTTTAAGAATAGTTTTTTGAAGACTAGGTGGATGAAATCGTGAGGGTGTAACACATATGATTTGTTTCAAAATAATTTCTACATTTTAATTAACATAAGTAAGAAATGGTCTGATGTAAAATTATTAAAATATTTCCATGATGTACATATAAACCAGATTTTTTAAATGTGATAAAGACGACTTATGACAAAGCATGGAAAACTTACGCTTTAAAGCTGCAACATTTCGAAATTTCACCTTTAAGTACTATAAATATTATCACTGAACATAATACAAACTAAATCATATTGAATTGCTACAAAGTAAAATATTCCATCTATTATTTTGAAATTAATATCCAAATGTCTTTTTTGATGCACCGGCTACACTCACCGATATTAGAATATCTACTTGAAGTAGAATTGTAAAATGTACACGTTATAATTTACTATTCATAATTGTAGAGACCGGTATTTATTGACTAGAAGAGTCAATTCCACGTCTGCTCTGGATAACAAAAACATTTGGTTCCATATCAGATATACAACAAAATTTCAGCAGTGATTACAAAAACTTTGTGAGGTTCAAAAAATGATTTTGATACAATTTAATACTTCAGAAACATCCAAAATGTTGCTGCTCTAAATACATAATACTAACACCAGATACAATGTAATACTTCAGAAAAATGCAACATGTTGCTGCTCCCAGTATATAATACTAACACCAGATACAATATAATACTTCAGAAAGATGCAACATGTTGCTGCTCACAGCATATAATAGTAACACCAGATACAATGCAGTACTTCAGAAAGATGCAACATCTTGCTGCTCACAGAATATAATACTAACACCAAATACAAATTAATAGTTCACAAAGATGCAACATGTCGCTTCTCACAGTATATAATACTAAAACCAGATACAATGTAATACTTCAGAAATATGCAACATGTAGCTTCTCACAGTATATAATACTAAAACCAGATACAATGTAATACTTCAGAAAGATGCAACATGTAGCTGCTCACAGTATATAATACTAACACCAGATACAATGTAGTACTTCAGAAAGATGCAACATCTTGCTGCTCACAGTATATAATACTAACACCAGATACAATATAATATTTCAGAAAGATGCAACATCTTGCTGGTCTGAGTATATAATACTGAAAAAAAAAAACAAAAATACAATGTAATACTTCAGAAAAATGCATCATGTTGCCACTCTGAGTATATACTGCTGAAATCAAATACAGTGTAATACTTCAGAAGGATGCATCATGTTGCTGCTCTGAGTATATAATAATGAAACCAGATAGCATGTATTACTTCAGAAAGATGCAACATGTTGCTTCTCTCAGTATACAATACTAACACCAGATACAATGTAATATTTCAGAAAGATGCAACATGTTGCTGCTCACAGTATATAATACTAACACCAGGTACAATGTAATACTTCAGAACGATGCAACATGCTATGCTCTGTGTATATAATACTGAAACCAGATACAATGTAATACTTCAGAGGGATGCAACATGTTGCTGCTCTGAGTATATAATATTGAAACCAGATAGAATGTAATACTTCACAAAGATGCAACATGTTGCTACTCACAGTACAGAATACTAAAATCAGATGCAATGTAATACTTTAGAACGATGCAATATGTTGCTGCTCACAGTACATACTACTGAAACCAAATACAGTGTAATATTTCAGAAAGATGCAACATGTTGTTGCTCAGAGTATATAATACTAACACCAGATACAATGTAATACTTCAGAAAGATGCAACATGTTGCTGCTCACAGTATATAATAATACTGACACCAGATATTTCAGAAAGATGTAACACGTTGCTGCTCACAGTATATAATACTAACACCAGATACAACATAATACTTCAGAAAGATGCAACATGTTGCTGCTCGAAGTATATACTACTAAAACCAAATAGAATGTAATACTACAGACGGATGAAAAATGTTGTGCTCTGAGTATATAGTACAGAAACCAGTAGTACTTCAGAAGGATGCAACATGTTGCTGCTCATGGTATATAATACTAACACCAGATAAAATATAGTACTTCAGAAAGATGCAACATCTTGCTGCTCACAGTATATAATATTAACACCAGATACAATGCAATACTTCAGAAAGATGCAACATGTTGCTGCTCACAGTATATAATACTAACAAAGGATACAATGTAATAACTCAGAAAGATGACCATGTTGCTGCTCACAGTATATAATGCTAACACCAGATACAATGTAATACTTCAGAAAGATGCAACATGTTGCTGCTCACAGCATATAATACTAACACCAGATACAACGTAATACTTCAGAAAGATGCAACATGTTGCTGTTCACAGTATATAATACTAACACCAGATACAACGTAATACTTCAGAAAGATGCAACATGTTGCTGCTCACAGTATATAATACTAACACCAAATACAAATGAATAGTTCACAAAGATGCAACATGTTGCTTCTCACTTAATATAATACTAACACCAGATACAATGTAATACCTCAGAAAGATGCAACTTTTTGCACTTCTGAGTATATAATACTGGAACCAGATACAATGTAATACTTTACAAAGATGCAACATGTAGCTGCTCTGAGTGTATACTACTGAAAACAGAAACACTGTAATACTTCAGAAGGATGCAACATGTTGCTAGTCTGAGTATATAATACTGAAACCGAATACAATGTAATACTTCAGAAATATGCATCATGTTGCTGCTCTGAGTATATACTACTGAAACCAAATACAATGTAATACTTCAGAAGGATGCATCATGTTGCTGCTCTGAGTTTATAATAATGAAACCAGATAGCATGTAATACTTTAGAAAGATGCAACATGTTGCTGCTCACAGTATATACTACTGAAACCAGATACAATGAAATACTTCAGAAGGATGCAGCATGTTACTGGTCTGAGTATATAATACTGAAACCAGATACAATGTAATACTTCAGAAGGATGCTACATGTTGCTTCTCACAGTATATAATACTGAAACCAGATACAGACCTGTGCTAATTGAGAAGTAGTGAAGTGAATTGAAGTGAAGGTGATGGCTAGGACATGTTGAGACTGGTGGTATTAGTGAAGTAGTAAAGTGAAATGAAGCTGATATCTAAGACAATTTGAGACTTGTGCTAGTAGTGAGGTAGTGACCTGAAGTGAAGCTGATGACAAGGATATGTTGAGACTTTTGCTAATAGCGAAGTAGTGACGTGAAGTGAAGCTGATGGCTAGGACATGTTGAGACTTGTGCTAATAGTGAAGTAGTGGCGTGAATGAAGCTGATCTCAAGGACGTGTTGAGACTTGTGCTAATATTGAAGTAGTGAAGTGAAGTGAATAGGATAGCTAGGACATGTTGAGACATGTGCTAATAGTGAAATAGTGAGGTGAGGCAGATAACTAGGACGTGTTGAGACTTTTGCATATAGAGAAGTAGTGAAGCGAAACTGATGGCTAGGACATGTTGAAACTTATGCTGATACTGAAGTACTGAACTGAAGTGAAGACTAGCACATGTTGAGACTTGTACTAATAGTGAAGTAGTGAAGTGCTAATAGAGAAGTAGTAAAGTGAAGTTGATGATTAGGACATGTTGAAACTTGGGCTAATAATGAAGTAGTGAACTGAAGCTGATGGCTAGGACCTTTTGAGGCTTGTGCTAATAGTGATGTAGTGAAGGGAATCTAAGCTGATGGTTAGGACATGTTGAGACTTGTTCTAATAGTGAAGTAGAGAAGTGAAGCTCATGGCTAGGACATGTTGAGACTTGGTGTAAGAGTGATGTAGTGAAGTGAAGTGAAGAGAACTGAAGATGATGGCTAGGACATGTTGAGACTTAAGCTAATAGTGAAGTTGTGAAGTGATGTGAAGCTGATGGTTAGGACATGTTGAGACTTGGTGTAATAGTGATGTAGTGAAGTGAAGTGAAGAGAACTGAAGCTGATGGCTAGGACATGTTGAGACTTAAGCTAATAGTGAAATAGTGAAGAGATGTGAAGCTGGTGGTTAGGAAATGTTGAGACTTGTGCTAATAGTGAAGTAGTGAAGTGAAGATCTTGGTCAGGACATGTTGAAATTTGTGCTAATAGTGAAGAAGTAAGTGAAACTGCTGACTAGGACATGTTGAGATTTGTTTTTCTTGTTTAGTGAAGTGAACTGAAGCTGATGGCCAGGACATGTTGAGACTTGTGCTAATAGTGAAGTGTGGCTTTTGGCTATCAAATGTTGAGACTTGTGCTAATAGTTAAGTAGTAAAGTGAAGTGAGGCTGATAACTGCTGCAAGTTGATTCTTGTGCTAATAAAGAAGTAGTGAAATGAAACGAAGCTGTATGGCTAGGACAGTTTGAGACTTAGCTAATAGTGAAGTAGCGAACTGTAGTGAAGCTGATGGCTAGGACATTTTTAGACTTGTGCTAATAGTGAAGTAGTGAAGTGAAGTGAAGCTGATGGCCAGGGCATGTTGTGACTTGTACTAATAGTGAAATAGTGAAGTGATGTAAAGCTGATGACTAGGACATGTTGGCACTTGTACTAATAGTTTAGTGAAGTAATGTGACGTGAAGCTGATGACTTAAGCATGTAGGGACTTGTGCTAAAAGTGAAGTAGTGAAGGGAAGCTGATAGCTAGGACATGTTGAGATTTTTTACTAATAGTGAAGTTGAGTGAAGCTGATGGGTAGGAAAAGTTGAGACTTGTGATAATAGTGAAGTAGTTAAGTGAGGTGATGAGTAGGACATATTGAGACTTGTGCAAATACTGAAGTAATGAAGTGAAATGAAATGAAGTTGATGGCTATGACATATTGATACTTGTGCTAATAGTGAAGTAGTGAAGTGAAGTGATGAGTAGGACAAGTTGAGACTTGTGATAATAGCGAAATAGTGAATTGTAGTGAAGCTGATGACCAGGATATGTTGAGACTTGTACTAGTAGTTTCATGAAGTATAGTGAAGTGAAGCTGATGGCTAGGACATTTTGAGACTTGTGCTATTAGTAAAGTAGAGACGTGATGAGAAATAAAGGTGATTGCTATGACATGTTGAGACTTGTGCAATTAGTGAAATAGTGAAGTGAAATGAGGCTGATGACTAGGACATGTTGAGACTTGTGCTAATAGTGAAGTAGTGAAGTGAAGTGAAGCTGATGGCAAACATATATTGAGACTTGTACCAATAGAGAAGTAGAGAAGTAATGTGAAGCTGAGGACTAGTACATGTTGAGACATGTACTAATAGTGAAATAATGAAGTAAAATGTAGCAGATGGCTAGAACAAGTTGAAACTTGTACTAATAGTTTAATGAAGTGAAGTGATGCTGATGACTTCGGCATGTAGAGACTTGAGCTAATAGTGAAGTAGTGAAGTGAAGTGAAGCTGATGCCTAGGGCATGTTGAGATTTGTGCTAATATTGAAGTTGTGAAGTAAAGTGAAGTGAAGCTGATGGCTAAGAAAAGTTGAGACTTGTGATAATAGTCAAGTAGTGAAGTGAAGTGATGAGTAGGACATGTTGAGACTTGTGCTAATAGTGAAGTAATGAAGTGAAGAGAAATGAAGGTGATCGCTATGACATGTTGAGACTTGTGCTAATAGTGAAGTAATGAAGTGAACTGAAGCTGATGACTAGGACATGTTGAGATTTGTACTAATAGTTTAGTGAAGTGAAGTGATGGTGATGGCTAGGACATGTTGACACGTGTGCTGATAGTGAATTAGTGAAGTGAAGCTCATAACTAGGTCATCTTGAGACCTGTGCTAATAGTGAAGTAGTAAATTGAAGCCGATGGCTAGGACTTTTTGAGACTTGTGCTAATAGTGAAGTAGTGAAGTGAAGCTAATGTCTAGAAAATGTTGAGATTTGTGCTAATATTGAAATAGAGAAGTGAAGCTCATGGCTAGGACATGTTGAGACTTAGTCTAATAGTGAAGTAGTGAAGTGAAGTGAAGACAGCTGAAGCTGATGGCTAGGACATGGTGAGACTTGTGCTAATAGTGAAGTAGTGAAGTGAAGCTTATGGCTAGGACATGTTAATATTTATGCTAATAGTAAAGTAGTGAAGTGAGGTGGAGCTGATGTATAGGACATGCTGAGACCTGTATTTCTTGGTTAGTGAAGTGAAGTGAAGCTGATGTCAAGGGTATGTTGAGACTTGTGCTAATAGTGAAATAGTGAAGATAAGCTGAAAGCTAACACTTGTTGAGACTTGTGCTAATAGTTAAGTAGTAAAGTGAAGGGAGGCTGATAACTAGTACAAGTTGATTTTTTTGCAAATAGTGAAGTAGTGAGGTGAAGTGAAGCCGATGGCTAATACATGACGAGACTTGAACTAATACTGAAATAGTGAAGTGTAGTGAAGCTGATGGCAAGAACATGTTGAGACTGGTGCTATTTGTGAAGTAATAAAGTGAAGTGATGTTTAGGGCATGTGGAGACTTAAGCTAATAGTGAAGTAGTGAAGAGAAGTAATGGCTAGGGCATGTTGAGATTTGTGCTAATAGTGAAGTAGAGAAGTGAAATGAAGCTGATGATTAGAATATGTTGAGACTTAAACTAATAGTGAAATAGTGAAGTGAAGTGAAGCTGATGGCTGAGACATATATAGACTTGTACTAATAGTGAAGTAATGAATTGAAGTGAAGCTGATGGCTAAGACATGTTGAGACTTGTGCTAATAGTGAAGTAGTGAAGCGAAATGAAGCTGATGGCTCTGACATGTTGAGATTTGCACTAATCATGAAGTAATGATGTGAAGTCTTCGTCCTGAATCAATCTGTCTACATTCACTTGTGAAGCTCAGTGGTTGCTGTCACAAGACGCCCAACTCTTTGTTTGTCACGCAGGCCAGATGTTTCCACCTCAATGTATTTAAACTTACTTACTCAACGAGGCAGAGTACTCACTTCAACACAATCACCATAAATTGCTTTCATTCTCTGATGAATTTCCTTTGGGGTGACATCCTCTGATGTTAAGCATTCAATGACTTCACGTTGCTTAAATCGCTTTGACCGACCATACGCAGGGTTCCGTACTTTACACTGTAACAACACAACCGTTGAATGCTAAGGCTTCCCGCCAACTGGAGTTGTAGAGAGGAGGCTACCAAACAGGGCAGTACTTACCGCTTACTAATGCTGTCATCTGTTAAATAGTTATGAAGGTGGAAGCATTAATGTTTATTCATCCCTTGTAAGAATGTTTTGCATTGTTTAAAATTATAATTATGGTTATATTTTATAATAAAACTCACTCAATTCCTTGTAGCAATAGATGTGTAGCGAGCGACCTGTTCACAAGATAACTTTGAAACACGTAAACGAAAATACTCAATCGCGTTTTAGGAGTTGTTAACAATTTGACTCCTGTAAATTAAATTTTCCAAGTTGCTTTAATGTCTTACAAGCAGAGATCGGATTTGCATTCAATAACAAATGCCAAAATATGCAAGGAAATATGCACTAAAACTCTTAAGATGTGCATAAACGATATGCAAAATAAAAATCTACGCTTTATAACTATTCTCATTAAGTTCACCGTTTAATTATTATTTAATGTATTAATTAATTATTATTAATTAATTCTTAAGTTATTTAGAATTAGCATTAGTTAATAATAAGTGTTAGTTATTACATTTTATTATTATTATTATTATTATTATTATTATTATTTGTATTTTGCTGCTTTAATTTGAAGAAAGAATGTGTTATATTAGCGACTCAACCTATTGTCCAATACTACTGTTGCAACAGACGAGGAATGTCATCCTAAGATTTTCTGCAGTGAAGCTTCTTCGTTTGTCACTAAAGAAGGTTTTGTAGAGTGAAAAAGATCTCTCTACATCACAACATCACGTCACCGGTGCATGAAAGAAACTCCAAATCTATTCGTTATCGAGTTTTTCTTGTACTTCACACGTTTCTCCCGCCAGCTGTTTTGCAAATTCACAAATTATTTTATAGCCTATATTTTTACCAAGAACTGCGTTCAACTTATCAAAATCAATTTTTGCAACCCCGTGTTTCGAAGAACAGTGTTTCTAATACCTGATTCACTAGGGACAATGAGTGTTGTAATGAATTATTCTTAGCCTGCGGCTACATATGTGCTTCAATTTTTTTTCTATCTCTTGAGCTATCTTTATAGAAGCTGCATCTTCCGGATCTAAAGTATCTAGTATTCTTTTCACATCATTGAACATTAAACATGCAGCCTCCAACCACGAACCCCACCGTGTTAAAACAGGCTGAGGAAATAATGCTAACTTTGGAGCCAATTCCCTGAAAATTGAAACTCTAGCAGGTGCTTTAATGAACATTTTCTTAACATTGGAAACAAGACGAAACTCTGCATACTCGTAGCTACTGTCTCTGCTACGCGGTGTAGCCCATGGGCTAAACATGCCTATATACTAGTTTGGGATAGAGAACTTTTAATGCACTTGCTGCTTTTACAATGTATGGAGCGGTATCTGTAAAACATAAAAGGACACTGCCGTATTTTATAATATCTGGCCAGAAAAAGACTAGGGACTCGTTGAAGGATTTTGCAGTCATAGAATGGTTTACCCTTTCTAATAGTAATATGTGAAAATTGTTTCATTGCACTCACTACTGCACTACACATAGCTCCGTTACATATTTGCGTAATACAGACGAACGTGGCAATTTTACCGGTGGCATAACGAAGCAAAGTGTTTTTCTCCCCTTACTGTTACTTCTGAACTGTGATTGCAACTGCAAGTGAACGTAACCAAATATATCTGGCAGGTATGATGTTACAGCATATCTCTCATGCTATGAACGCTAGCTTCTGTTGCAACACGAGTAAACAGTCACTAGTCGTCAATTCAAGAAAATAAAAAAAAATATTGCACGTGTAAACCACCAAGAGTTTTTATTTAGCCTAGAAATAGAAAAAATATGTCCTTAACTGTTAAATTGTAAGAAATATTCATGCAAAATCAGTTTTTTCCAAAATATGCAATTATGTGCCTTTTAAAACTGCACTAGTGATGCCTTAAAGGTGAGAATGGTAAAGAATACAGCTACTGTATACATTTAGACTATTCAAAAATGTTATGCATTTTGCATACAAATCCGGGCTCTGCTTATAAGCAAGAGATAGTAATCTATCTATAAGAAAAGAAATATATGCATATTTTTAGTTTTAAATTAAATACAAGTTTTTCTCAAAATAAGAAATGCAATATTACTTCCTTAATAGAAGTTAATATAACAAAACTTATAAATAATAAAGACATTCAATATAACAATCAAGTTATAACAATTAGTGAAGAATAAGCGTCAAATAATACTTTAACTCTTTTAATTTAGTTTTGAAAACTAGGCGGTCTAAAAGTAATTACTGAATAGAGAATATATTATAATAGATTTAAGTTTATAATTTGTGTATTTCTCACAAATATATAGTTGAGCTTCGTAGCTTTATAGACAACCTCTCACACTTGTTCTAGAAATATAAGCCGTAAAGATAAATTAATGCTCCAATACTAGAATCTTCATAATAATTGAGCATTTTGAATTGAATAATTACAATTAAGTTATAGAACAACTCAAGGAATGCGGTCGTTATAGCAAATTGCTATGGGCAGATAGGAGCACAGTACAATGGCAACGTTTAATTGTTCTGTAGGAAACGTGTACAGCGAGCGAACAGCAAATGAGCAAAGGTAGTTAGAGCCCTTATCGTGGGCCCGCGCTAGTCATTTGTTAATTGGAGAAGTTCGGGAGGATGTGGAGTGGAGCACAATTTAAGGGACTCCAGGGTATGTACAGTTTAGCTTTTTTGCTCGTTACCACGTGATTCATAGCTCTACAGCTCCTTCGCTACTCTTTACTAATCATTGTTTCACAATAAAATAAGAATTGCACCAAACGTTTGGTCCACACATGTTTAGAAACTGGTGTCACTTTTCTAACAAATTACAGTTGAACTCTTGTTTCAAGGATTACTTTTATATTCAACTGTTGCTCTCTCTTATCATCTACACCAGATATCTCTTCAATTGAGGACATATATTTTCCTTCATTCTGTCAACATGGTATTTCCATTTTTCATTTATTCTCTTATATCTTTTGATTAACTGAGTCTTTTTAAAGCTGATCTTATTTTTCATCCCTTAATTTATTCATTTTAATGTATATCTTTATATGCTGCCAGCTTGCCCCATATTTATTTTTTGTTATTGTCATGATTCGGAACAACATACAAGGGTAGGTACAGCCGCAGCTCAACAGAATTTAATTTCTGTGTTCTTCCTGATCTTCGCAAAGTTATTCCAATTGTTCCACAGGTAGCTCGAAATCTGTTAGCCTCCTTCTCAAGGCGTCTGTCATATTTTAAACTAATATCACATCCTAGATATCAGAACTGGCATATTTACCAGGCTAACACAAATATGAAGAAAGTGTTCTCCATAAGAATAAGATTGTCACCACAGATATAAAGTATGGTTGGTTATAAGTTATACAGCAAAGATAATAATACAACTTAAGGTATGCAAGGGCGGATTATAAGTATTAAAAATCTGTTGTGTTATATTCATATGCCTTTCTCTATTCACTTATCCGCAAATTATTCTTAAAATGCCTGTTCTTCTATTTTAAATCTATTTTATTTTGCATCAATTTATTTTCTTGGTTATATCGCGAAGGAACTGTTCCGTTGAGGATGTATGGTGAGTAGTAGTCTTTTAGAATTACCACTTTCGCTTTGCACCAAACAAATGGCGTTAGAGTGCCACAGCCTGCTAGCTTTCAGCCAGCCCTTCAAGGACAAATTCACGTATATTTGCTCCGTGAAAAGCAGGTGGCTACTATTTAAGTCTAGCTACTTTGAATATCTTTGGAGGGATAGCAGTGCAATCGCTATTAGCATCTATTTTCAGTTCAATTGTTTTAGACTGAATGTGGAAATTTGTGTCGTAGTATTAATTAGCCAATCTGGTATTTACCTTCGTGAATTGAGGCAAACCACGAAAATATCCCTGCCCTATTTCTCGGCCAATGGGATTTGAACCCGGTACCTCCCGAATGTAGGCCACATACGTTACCGCTTGCGACATTCCTCAGTATATACTCTTGATAAATAAATAAATATAATTACATTTACACATAAGGATGTTTAGGTATAACGATGTAGTAAACAAGGCGATAGTCAGGTTCTTAAACATCGGATCGCTGTGTGATGACGTTAAAATTCCGTGTACTTCGCAAAGCACAAGTAAAGCATAAAACCAAACCAACAAGGAATATCTATAATAATTATCAAATAAATTGTTAAGGAGATTAGAGATAAACTGTTATTTAACGAGATCCAAAGAGTTTGTGCAGTAATATTTAGTCAATCTCACTGTTTACTCAGTGTGAACAGGATCTTGCAGGCCAGCTGCAAAAAACTTCAAGATATATATTTTATTCTAATATAAATGTCTTAAATTAAGCTAATAAAAATATTACAAAATTTGGATGATCTTAAGGACAGTTTGAGTGTTTTCGTTTGGCATCTTTGGTGGACGCTGACTGGTATTTTATTGACTTCTATTATGAGTTATGCAAATGAAAATGCACTGTACAAACCATACAAATGTGTCTCTCTGTGTTTATATGTTTAGTCTGACGCGTGCATATATAAACGGTCTCGTATATGCATACAGAAATTGATCATAGGAAAACCTTTCTAAGAGTCTGTTATATAGATGGTGTCTAACTGCCAGTGCTGTATCTGTGAGCAGAATAGGTCTTACTACGAGTCTGTCATATAGATGGCTGTCTAACTTCCACTGCTGTGCTGTATCTTTGGGCAGACTAGGACTTTCTAAGAGTCTGTCATATAGATGGTGTCTAACTGCCAGTGCTGTATCTGTGAGCAGACTAGGACTTTCTAAGAGTCTGTCATATAGATGGTGTCTAACTTCCAGTGCTGTATCTGTGAGCAGACTAGGACTTTCTAAGAGTCTGTCATATAGATGGCTGTCTAACTTCCACTGCTGTGCTGTATCTTTGGGCAGACTAGGACTTTCTAAGAGTCTGTCATATAGATGGCTGTCTAACTGCCAGTGCTGTGCTGTATCTGTGAGCAGACTAGGTCTTTCTACGAGACTGTCATATAGATGGCTGTCTAACTGCCAGTGCTGTGCTGTATCTGTGGGCAGACTAGGACTTTCTAAGAGTCTGTCATATAGATGGCTGTCTGCCAGTGCTGTGCTGTATATGTGGGCAGACTAGGACTTTCTAAGAGTCTGTCATACAGATGGCTGTCTGCCAGTGCTGTGCTGTATCTTTGGGCAGACTAGGACTTTCTAAGAGTCTGTCATATAGATGGCTGTCTGATAGTGCTGTGCTGTATATGTGAGCAGACTAGGTCTTTCTACGAGTCTGTCATATAGATGGCTGTCTAACTGCCAGTGCTGTGCTGTATCTGTGAGCAGACTAGGACTTTCTAAGAGTCTGTCATATAGATGGCTGTCTAACTGCCAGTGCTGTGCTGTATCTGTGGGCAGACTAGGACTTTCTAAGAGTCTGTCATATAGATGGCTGTCTAACTGCCAGTGCTGTGCTGTATCTGTGAGCAGACTAGGACTTTCTAAGAGTCTGTCATATAGATGGCTGTCTAACTGCCAGTGCTGTGCTGTATCTGTGAGCAGACTAGGACTTTCTAAGAGTCTGTCATATAGATGGCTGTCTAACTGCCAGTGCTGTGTTGTATCTGTGAGCAGAGTAGGACTTTCTACGCGTCTGTCATATACATGGCTGTCTGCCAGTGCTGTGCTGTATCTGTGAGCAAACTAGCACTTTCTACGAGTCTGTCATATAGATGGCTGTCTGATAGTGCTGTGCTGTATATGTGAGCAGACTAGGTCTTTCTACGAGTCTGTCATATAGATGGCTATCTGCCAGTGCTGTGCTGTATCTGTGGGCAGACTAGGACTTTCTACGAGTCTGTCATATAGATGGCTGTCTGCCAGTGCTGTGCAGTATCTGTGAGCAGACTAGGTCTTTCTACGAGTCTGTCATATAGATGGCTATCTGCCAGTGCTGTGCTGTATATGTGAGCAGACTAGGTCTTTCTACGAGTCTGTCATATAGATGGCTGTCTGCCAGTGCTGTGCTGTATATGTGAGCAGACTAGGTCTTTCTACGAGTCTGTCATATAGATGGCTATCTGCCAGTGCTGTGCAGTATCTGTGAGCAGACTAGGTCTTTCTACGAGTCTGTCATATAGATGGCTGTCTGCCAGTGCTGTGCTGTATCTGTGGGCAGACTAGGACTTTCTACGAGTTTGTCATATAGATAGCTGTGAAACTGCCACTGCTGTATCAGCGGGCAGATTAGGACTTTCTATGAGTTTGTCATATAAATAGCTGTCAAACTGCCAGTGCTGTATCAGCGGTCAGATGAGGACTTTCTATGAGTTTGTCATATAAATAGCTGTCAAACTGCCAGTGCTGTATCAGCGGTCAGATTAGGACTTTCTATGAGTTTGTCATATAAATAGCTGTCAAACTGCCAGTGCTGTATCTGTGGGCAGACTAGGACTTTCTTCGAATTTGTCTTACAGATAGCTATCAAACTGCCAGTGCTGTATCTGTGGGCAGACTAGGAGTTTCTATGAGTTTGTCATATAGATAGCTGTCAAACTGCCAGTGCTGTATCAACGGGCAAACTAGGACTTTCTACAAATTTGTCATATAGATAGCTATGAAACTGCCAGTGCTGTATCTGAGGGCAAACTAGGACTTTCTATGAGTTTGTCATATAGATAGCTGTCAAACTGCCAGTGCTGTATCAGCGGGCAGAGTTGGAGTTTGTAATTAGTATTTAAATAAATTGACTATTAAATGACATATGGATGCATTTTATCACATTTATTTTTATTTTGCTAAGAACAATTCTAGCCTTTGGAGTAAATTGCTATATGATATTGTGTATATGGTGTATAACATAAATACTGAAGTAACGTTTGTTCTTAAACGTCTAAAACAAAAATGAACAGCTACCGAATTAAAAACACGTTTACGTAATATACATGTTGGGGTCTTGAATTACTTGTGAAATAATTATTATAATATTTTATAATTATTATAATCGGCATTATTCATTTGATATATCCATTTTGGCCCGTATGATTTGTAATCTGATACACGAAAGAAAGAATATTCATAATGATTAATAGGAATATAAACCTTTCTATGAGTAATTGCAGAATTGCTTTAAATAGTAGAGAAAGTCGCAGGTTGTCACACGTGGAGATTTTAGATAAAAACAACAACAAAGGATTAGGAATTGGTGTGTTATAAATAAAGGCCGAAAATTGCAATTCACATAACCAGACCAGCGGCATTAAAATATTCTTCATATAAAAAAAAATATATTCTACATAATATAGTTTATTGCAGGAAAGGCTGTATCAGATGCTCCTGATATTAAAGGTATAAACCCTAGCCGTTTTCTTAAAACATGTTTTGGTGCATTTAAATTCGAAAAGTCGGTATATTCACTCACAGAACCACCAAGCAGGTGTAGATACCAGAAGAGCGAACATATTACAATAGCATGGGTATAATTCTGTCCGCAAACAACCACGCCTAAACCTTACTCACGTTAATTATTAAAGTAAATATTTTTCCAGGAGTGCTTGGTAATCTCGGATCTCCCGATATGCGTGGGAAAAGTAATAGCCACAGAAACGTTCAATGGCATGATAATGACATTCATCCATTCATTACAGTTCTTTGAAAGTCTCCCTGAAGGCCAAACAAATAATATTGTTATTCCCAGGGTGCTTAATGTTAATTATCGTTAGTTTGGTTATCTATTTAGTTTTACTTAGGGCTTAAAACGATACTGAATTTTGTTTCATGTATGAAAAGTACTGTTGAGAAAGTAAACATTTGCTTTTTATTCATAATTTCTCCTAAATATTAGATAAGAATTTAATATCACTTTCAGTGAAATCCATAAATATTATATTTTGGTTCAGCTAGTTTTATTGCGATGTTCACGAGTGTAAGTGCTGTATTAAACCGTATGCTCTTTAAACTTCACCCCCCCCCCGGGGGCCTACTACGGTGGTACTACGGTTTGGCGCGCCCGGGGCTTCCCGAGCCGCTCACCGCAACTTCACCCTGAGCATCGCCATCCACTTTTGCCACGTCTTTTGTTCTGTATTTGTTTCTTTCGCTTTTTTTTTTTTTTTTTTTACCTTATCACCCTCTTCCTCTTCTTTCACTATCCCCGTGGTTCCTGTCCCACGGTTCCAGCGCGGTTCACAATTTGTGTGCTGGCAGGATGTCCCAGACCTGAAGCTCGGGAGCACCCTCCCCACTACCCCTGTAGCCTTAGGTGCGGAGCCCGTACACTCACAAGTCAACTGAATCCGTCCTTTCGCTGCACGGCCTAGAGTGGGGAGCCACAGGAGTCATTCCTGTGGTAGGGGCTTAAAACCGGGGTGTGCATGGTGAACGGTATACGCATAAGGTATTTGGAGGGTAATCCTGGTGACGTAGGCCTTGGGTACCGGTCACGGGATGGTTTCCGTGACGGCACAGACCATAGAGATTTAGTGTCTTTTCTTCTTTAACCCCCGGATAGCAGGCTGACCCCGACAGTTCCGGAAGGGGGCCCTTTCAATATGTCAGACCGCGCACAACATTCTTATTTTGACCAGTATTAAGTTATGGCTGTGTTGAATGAGACGAAGAAATGTTCTGATATCAGTCCATTTTACGTACAAAGGGAAGTTGACAGAATCTGCGGAAAGATTAAAAACGCGATGAGGCTGCGAGACTGGTGGAGGTCCACAATAAAGAACAGTCAGGCAAGCTGCTACATGCTACTCTGTTGGGTTCTTACAGCGTCAAAGTTTACCACCACATTTGAGGGACACCTGTAGAGGAGTTGTGACCACTTCTAGCTTAGACGACCTCTCCAATGAAGATATTGCCACCCACCTCTCCGAACAATGAGTTTGTCAGACGTACCGTTTACATGGTAAACGTGACGGCAAGGATTTGCGTACGATTTTTCTCACGTTCAAGGGTACTGGTGATCCGGAGTTTATATACTGTGGTTTCGAACGTGCTGCCGTCCGCCCGTATGTGCCGAACCCTATGCTTCGGGCATACCCAAGCCGTCTGTGCCCGACCTGCGATCGTTGTGGTCTAGCGGCCCACGTTGACACCGCCTGTACGAGTGCACCATGCTGTCTAAACTGTGAAGGCAGTCATCCGCCTAGCTCTCGACAGTGCCCCAGGTACTTGGATGAGAAATGCATACAAGAATTACGTGTGAAGGAATATTTCACCTTTCCTGAGACGCGGCGCCGCTTTGAGCAGCTGAAGCCTGCCAAAACCACAGAATACTCCTCAGCTGTTCGCCGTAATCTTGTCCATTCCGTCGGTTTACAGACTGTGCCTGTCGTCAACGCAAGCTGACTTGTGCGAAGCCGCTCTTCCTCTACTTACTCGGTCATCTACATCTGAGTGTACACGCCTGATGCACAGCAGCAAGCTCAGCCATTTCCTAATCAGTGTGTTTCTAGTTCGTCCTTCGCAGGAGATCTTTCCCGTCAACCTAGTAGACCGATGAGCCGAACTTTGGGCAGCGTCGCGCTCTCGCTCTGCGAGCCGGAACCCTTCTATGGACTCCGATCACCAGTGGAGTCTGAGGACGACGAATTTTAGGTTAGTTGGTGCTAAATACGCTAAGGCGAGAAAGAAAGAAATTACACCACCTTAATTTCTATCTCACCATGGATATAATCCAGTGGAATGTCAATGGGATCAGGGCCCGGCTCCCGGAGCTTCAACATATACTCAACAAGCGTTTACCCTCAATCCTCTGTCTCCAGGAAACCAACTTACATGCCCACCCTTGGTCATTTTCAATCATTCAGACACCACTTTGTTGGTGGCCTGCGTGCTTGCAACGGTGTTGTTACTCTCGTGGCGCCTACCATCCTTGCCGCAAATATTACACTCAACACCCCGTTACAAGCGCTAGCTGTGCGTGTGCCATTGCCTTTCATCTCCTTTTCTGTTTGCAATGGCTATTTGCTACCGTACGATGTGATCACAGAAAATGAGCTTCGGGCATTGTTAGCACAAATCTCACCACCGTTCTTTGAGATTCTTCTGCAGACGATGCTCGAGGTACCATAGTAGCAGACGTTTGCGATAGGTCTGGCTTATTTCTCTTAAACTGCGGTGCACCCACATTTTTATCTTCTGCCTATGGTCCACAATCCGCCCTAGATGTAACTTCTTGCAGCCCAGTTTTACTACCGTTCCAGGATTAGTTGACATTTTCCAATCTCCACGGCAGTGATCATTAACCCATTATATTCGTTTTTCGGGACAACATCCATTGCCCACGCGGCATCCCCGCTGGATTATTACCAAGGCCGATTGGGAAAAGCTTTTCTCTCTGTTCCATCTCCATTACGATGGCTGTGCCTCTATAGAAGACTGGTGGAGTATTTTACTTGCTCGGTGTTGCTCGTAGCAGAATCCAGTATTCTTCGGAGCTCTTCTACCCCTAGGCGAATTCCTGTGCCCTGGTGGACCGAGGACTGCAACTTGGCGTTAAAGACCTGGAAACGAGATCTTTGTCTTTTCCACCTGCACACGACGGCGGAGAACTTTGTTGCGTTTAAACGTGCCTTGGCTAAGGCGCGCTACATCGTTCATAATGCCAAACGGAAATCGTGGGAAGTTTACGTCTCCTCCCTTTCTCGCAGGAGCTCTTCCCAGCACGTGTGGACTTCGGTGCGCCACATGTCTGCAAATGTCCCAGGACGGTCATCCCTGGTCTTACGCTTCACGGCTCCACATTCACCAACGAACGCCCTAGCCACCTCCTTCGCTGCAACAAGTGCAACGGACAGTTACGACAGCGCTTTTCTTCCCATTAAGGAAGCTGCTGAGAGCTTTCGCCTTGATTTTACTAGTGGTTGTAGTGAGCCGTACAATGCGCCCTTCACCCTTGAGGAACTCACTCATGCTTTACATATTCCGAGGGAATCTTCTCCTGGTCCCGACTATATTGTCCGACAAATGCTACTTCACCGCCTGCAGCCGTTACATTACTGCTGGATCTGTATAACAGAATTTGGCATGAACAGCTGTTCTGGCCTATGTAGCGAGAGGGTATTGTCATTCCTATTCCTAGTCTTGGCAAAGACCTGACCGTCCGATTTGCTTCGCGAGCGTTGTTTGCAAGATCTTAAGAGTGCATGATCAGCATTCGGTTTACCTGGTGGCTGGAGACGAACGACGTGCTGTGTTCCGCACGGTGCGGATTTCGTCGCAATCGTTCCAGCGTCGATAACTTGGCTTATGTGCAGAATGCTTTCCTTCTGAAGCAACGTGTCGCGGGTGTCTTTTTTGACCTCGAGAAGGCTTACTTCACTACTTGGTGATACGGCATTCTTTGTAGTGTGCACAGTTACTGGTTACGTGGCCATCTGGCCCTGTTTCTGTGCAACTTTCACCAGCTCCGCCGCTTTCGTGTCCGTATTTCGCAGGAGAGGATTCAGGAGTACGGTATGCCCTAAGTTTTGATTCCTAGTGTTATGCTTTTTGCCGTGATCCTCAACGGCATTACTAGCGTGGTTCGTAATGGAATTTCATCGTAACTGTATGTGGACGACTTTGCGCTGTACTATCGCACTAATCATCTCGAACGACAACTCCAGCTCACCTGGCTGGTTGGGCGCTTCGCAGTTGTTTTCGTTTTTCCCCTACGAAAACGCGGTGAATACATTTTCACCATACCTCCGTTGAATACTGGTGAAAAGAGAACATCTATTGACAGCAGTACTAGATAATTTTGGTGTGCAGCGCTCGAAATGTACCTTTGGAACCAAATGTTTCGGAGCTTCGACTCGGCATGGAAGTCGTTAAGCAAGTCGCCTGCCCACAGTTAAGAAACAAGAGTTTGGCAGAACGCTGTTTCCACTATGAGCCCAAACCAGTGACAAAGGTTCCCACACACTATTCGTTATGATATTGTTGGGCGACCAAAACTATCACCATACCTGTTTTAATATGCATGTAGAACGTCTATTACAAAATAACAGAGTGAAAAGAGGGGCGTTTGAATAGCATAGCGATGAAAGAGGTGGTGATGTGGGGGGTAAAGTGAGGCACCTGTTTCGGATCCCATGTGTTGAAAGTGCCTAGTCCCCCCCCCCCACATTTCTCTGTTCTCCTCAGCGTTTACGATGAATATCGTATAGCTTTAGTAGAGCTCGTTTACTATATTACGTGTTCATTAAATTTTCGGTTCCTTACAACCGAAAATATCTTATATGAGCTTTATTTTAGATTTCGTTTTTATATATATATATATATATATATAATATTGGACTATAGATTTCTACATTTGTTCCGATAGATAAATTAGAAAATAATATTATATTATTATTGCTATTACTGTTGTTATTGCTATTGATATTATTATTATTATTATTATTATTATGCTTATTTCATTGGTGCTTTTGGCTGATCTTAGGATACATAAGTATTTATATTGAAGATTAATTGGATTACAATTGAGAATTGCTGTATTAAATGTTACTATAGAAAGGCTTCAATAAAAATCCTAACATGGCTGGATTCAAGACGGTGTATTCTAAACAAAAACTCACATGTCGTTTGAAGACAGTGACAAATGGCAGTTACTGGTTTACAATATAAACCAGCTCAACGTAAATACTGTGTTGTATAGTTAAAGGTTTATATAATATGACATTTGTATCGAATACGTTACATAAGGCTGCTAATGAGTTAATCATACCTTAGATAAAATAGCTTAATCTGTTATTTATTATTGCATTAAATGCGAGATCACAGCTCGATTTACACAAGACTCTGTTGCAAACAGAGATTTATGAAGTACTAGTTGCTAATTGCTAATAAACTCAAACCTCCTGTCCCTTACTATATTTATTTGAAATCCTATCATGCAGTATGTTTCAATAAAATATTAAATATCGAGGATACATTTGAATTGCATATTATTTTGAGTTCTTTTTTCCTCCCCACTAAAAACACCAAAGTTGGTACTTAAGTTCAATACTTTTAAAATATATTCAAGTAAATGTCCCTACTCCTATTTCGAGGAAGATTTTTGGAACCTTACTTTTCTTAAACGATTTGATTAACAAAAGGTATATTTAATTATAAATAAAATGTATATACTGAATTACGTGGAAATAGCCTATGAAGTTCTCTTCATACTGAAGAAATGTTGTATAAGTTTTACAAGTGAGAAACCATAATAGACAATAGCCTAACTACAACAACAAAAAACTAAGGATATGTTTCTAAAGATATATTTCTACGCAAAATTTCTTTTAAACATTTTAAGGCACTAGCCTTTTCAGATATACGTTGATATTGGTTTGAATTTTTCAGTGCTTAAGTAATTTTTCTAATTGGTTTTCTACACCAAGATATAGCGATTTGTTTTAAACATCTAAGTATCGATTTTGTTTCCTTGTTGCCTTTTTACTTGAAGGATAATGTGTAACGAACCTATTTAACCGTAGGATTATCTCAACTAATAAGAAATAACTAGAAGTAGGCTTTTAGAATAATAGTTTTTGGAAATTATATAAATATAAACTATATTAGTAAGAGAAATTATTTTAGTGTAAAAATCATGACTTGTACAATGTTTGTGCAACATGTATTTGTATATATTTATTTCAATCTATTGACGGCTTTGGATTGCGATATGCAGATGCCCTACCGGCGTTAGCCAATCAGCAGCGGAACAAACGGTGGAGGATCTTCAGACCGGTCGTTATGTAAACTTTAGCTTGAGAAAATTACTGCAATTAGTTGGCATTAGTAGTTTTAGCATAGTAAATCGGCGTTTTTGTAAAAGCAGGTGAAATGTTTCCCATCCAACAAACATTTACTGCTTGTACACGTTTCATTGGAAGTTTTTACGAGATGAAGTTTCTATGGTACAAACAAGAAAAGAGAGGATGTATTTTTATTGTAATTACGGCAGAAGGGAGACGGAACTTGAGTGTGTTCGTGTTGTCATAACGAGCAGGAATAAGCGAGAAACTTCGTGTGAATTAAAAATGCACAACCGTATTCCTTTGTGATAAGAAAACTTTTGAATGCTGCAAAAAACTGGGAAGAGACACTTGGTCGTTGGCGAGGTTTTAATCCAAAAACAAGCGCTTAGTTTGGAAACGGGACATTGAGAAACTTTTGCTGCTTCACACTTCGTTTTCTTCTGTATTTCTTGCACGAGACCTTGAGAAGCCAATTAAAAGGGACTGGTACTCCCACACGCCGTAAAACACGCTGGAGCAGTACACATAAACAGAGGCTACTCCGAAATAATAATAAAATAAATAATCGCTTTCATACTTTTTGTGCTTAAACCCGATACTTAGAAATAATTATTCTCGTTGATCGGTCTCAAAATTTCTTAGGGACTCAACTGAAGATCAGCGCCTAACTCCCAAAATCCGATATCTCTGTGGTATCCTGGCTACTTCTAGAAAACATTGTTCATGCTGGACGTGTACTACAGGTCCATCTCACTCGCATATACATGTTAGCAAGTAAATACAAAAATACAGCCATAAACGTTGTTTACATTTCATATTTACTTTATAAATAATCCCATAATTCTAGGATATCCGACAGGCTGGCCAATGCACAATCTTAATGAATTGTTTCAAATAAAGTTTTAATATTTTATTCAATGCTATTCATGAAAATAGCACGTGTTTTATGAGATAAACGGACAATAAATACAAAGTATTAAATATTTATTTTAAAAGCAAATATACTTCAATTTTATATAAGGCTACTAGTTATACAAGTTTTAGTCCTGGGTCAAATTTCAAAACTCTTACGTGTAAGGAGAGTTTCATAAAGCCATAAAATTTTGATGTACTATATTATGCTGATCACTTCTGTTCATTATCGTTTATTTATTTAAGTTTCTATGTACTGTTCTTATAAAAGTTTAGTTTGCAAGTGACCATGTACTACAAAATAGAATCAAATATTAGAAAGTTGAAGCATATCTGATGACCAATACAAATTTTAAAGCATACGATATTTTGATTAAAACCATAAAAATAGTTTCGAGTAAAGTAAAAAGTAGTTTATACTGGTAGGATTTTCTTTAAATCTTCGGTCGCATCGTGATGTACACATTATTAAATTTTTCGTGTCAAATACAAGTATACTCGAAATATACATGCAATAACTATTCCTAAACTTTAGACATTCCTCGCCTTTTTCAAATCAGCTTCAACCGGAAAAGAAAAGGAGGCGGGTAAGAAGACCCAATAAAAATCCTAAAGCGCTAATTATTGCATTCACATTTAGTAAGTAGCGAATACAAATCTGTTGATTGAAACAGGAAACGGTGTGAGGGGAGATTCCAGTGCTGAGAGTTCTGTACACTACACCCGGGTGCTTCCATCTATCTTTAGTGTAGCTGTAGCTCTGCTCTACAGTAACTTTCAGCGCCTTCACTCAACGCTGAACCATTGAGCGATCGTCCCGTCGGAGGACGAAGGTCGCATCACCAACAGCAATCAGATGAAGAGTAAAGTGAAGAAGTGAGTCAGGCTACCCGGCTGGGGGAATCGAATACACGACCTTCTATATTCGAGTTAGACGTCTACCGCTTGTCCCACCTCGCTGTTTAAAATTTATTTTAACTTTCTCTACCACGTATATGAAAACTCATGCACAGATGAAATGGAAACAGGGAGTAAGATAGAAGGAAACGTAAATTGCAAAATTAAAGTAAAAATGAATGAGATAGTAGAGAGAGAGAGAGAGAGAGAGAGAGAGAGAGAGAGAGAGAGAGAATGTGTGTGTGTGTGTGTGTGTGTGTGTGTGTGTGTGTGTGTGTTTAGTGATGAGAGTAACATGGACGCGTTGAAGTTGCCTTGTTCAAAAAGAGAACTTGAGGATAGAAAGGATAAAGGAAAAGGAAAAGGTATAAGCAGGAAGAAGATGACAACATTACTCGTGAGGGACGTCTAAGTAACATATCCCTAGCACTCCGCGGAGAATCAAAAAACGTGGGAGTCGCCAGCTGCAGGGCTCTCCTTGCTGACATGCAGCAGGTCTCAAATATTTGCAAACAGCTGTCAATAAATCACTGGTTACACCTTGCCATATGTCAAATGCTGATGACGAATGGCTCGTATCGTGAATCGCAACTTTCCTTTCTGCTCTCGGTTTGATTTTCTGCTTTGTTTATCTCTCATGCGAAAAGACAAATAACTGGCGACAAAACATAATGCAGTGTCACACATTGATGCCTTCTTTTATCCAGGATAATATAGCGATCAAGAGACGCGTTATCTCCATTGAAACAATGAAGGGAAATTATTAGAGGCCGTGAAACATGGCCAGTTTTATTATTTTCCTTTAAACCATTGAATTGCTTGATTCCAATTGCTTGATTCCCAAGTGCCGAGAAGCAAAATTTAAAAACTGGCCGGTGAATAAATACGAATCCCTTTTTGTGAATTGAAAGTTTATTTCGATTAATAAGAAATGACTAGAATATTAATCTTTTATAAGAATAGTTGTGGAAGAGAGGGGTGAGAAATTCATACGATTGAATCACAACAGTTGTACACATAACCATTTTCTTGCACATAATGTTTCTTTGTAATCATTGTCATTTGTTTATATTATTCTGTTATTTTTATCTCTGAATTATAAGTTTTTATGTTTCTGATGGCATATACAGAAAACTATTAGAGCTTTTAATTCTTTTGGAACCACACTTTGCTACAGTTTTAGACACGTCGTGACCCAGATATATCACGACCCTTTTATTATAGCTATTATTACGGTTAGCCTTTATCTCAGTTAGTTTTCTTTCGCAGCTATTCATTTCGTTTATCAAACCTTCCCCACACTGCGAAGTCTCACAAAGTCGTTCCACTGGCCTTCATTTATGTATAGACGTGAAAATCTCTTGTAAATAGACGGTGTCCATGTAACATGCAGCGCTTTTGAAATTACTAGTTTTGTAGAAGCTAAAACAACATGTAACCACTGAAAAGTTTCAAACACTGGTAACGTTCGCTAAGGTTTTTCACGAGGGCTGCAGGTTCAAGTCTCGCCTCGTGTTTCTCAAGAACATAATTGACACCAGCAGTTGTTGCTAATGATTTCGAGCATGTTGCTAAGACCCAGCCAATTCATGAAGAACCGCTGTGTACACACAAAGATAACACGTTATGGTATTATTCTTCTTCATGAAATGACGAAGCGTGTAACTAACTTTTAACCCAAATATTACTAACCCAACTAAATTATCTTTTGCTATATTGCGGCAAGTTACACAACCTGTCTTTTTCTCATAATCTGTCTAGAATCTTCACAAAAGTACGGACTACAAATAAGACATACATGAATCCGCACCTTATAATCTTAATCTTGTATAATACTATCAAGAATGAGCCTCTTGTACCAGATAATTATATTTACTGTGTAATCAGCAATCAGATACACAGTTAGTTCCTTGTTGAATGAGTTTATCCTATTGTTAGAGAGCATAATCATATAAAAAATTGCAATAATCGCAAAGATGAATCTGGAATCCGATCTGGAGAACTAAAATGATCAACCTTTTTGGGTATTTTGCCAAACCCTAAGATGAAAAAATAACATGAGGTATCCTCAATTCATTTATTTTCTCTAAAGATTATATGACCGAGAATCCGAAAGAATGTACATAACCAAAGCACGTTGAAGCTTAAATAAATATAGCAACTTATAACAACAGAATACAGGCCTTAAATTCTTTTTTGTTAACCTGTATCATTAATCGAATGATTTACAATTTGTAATAAGTACTAAAGCGTAGTTTTGAATCTTTGTATTCTAAAGGAAACGATATATTTAGTATAAAATAATTCCACATAAGTTAGTTCCCTATAGCTCATAAATTATGCTTAAATGTCATCACTTCACTTCCTCCCACCGAAAAGAGACTAATTCATATTAGCTCGCGTAAATTTGAATGTTACAATGGTTGATTTGGTGATATGTAACACATTTAGTATAAGCATAACCACTGAAATATGTAAAAGTGAAGAGGAAGGATACTCTAAATGAACTATACCATTTTCCCGATACGAAATATATATATATATATATATATATATATATATATATATATATATGCCATTCACATATCCTTCTCTACATCTCTGCAACAAATTATTGCTAAAAAGTTTATTCTTATATCTACTTCATTTCAACTGAGAAAAAAAAATAGGTAAATGGTCCTTATTTCCTGGCCCCTTGTAAGTAGAAGGATAAAAGTCTGTGTTCCATTCACATGATGTTCTCTAGCTATTCGGTAAACACACAAAAGATTAACCTGTTATCTGCATAATACTAATTAAGGTAACCATAAGCCGAATTATTCTTACTATCACCTCCTTGTAAGTAGAAAGAAAAAAAAGAAAATGCACAGGCTAAAGCGATAGCAGCGTCCTATAAAAGACGGTTGCAATGTGAACCACTTGAAATTCTTATCTCTTTGATTGCACGGAGTAAACAAACGAGAAGCGAGAAGAAAGATTTTCCCCGCTAAAATTTAAACCAATAATTCGGTAGTGTGGTGGTAGCGTGGGTGTCTTGCATTCAAAAGGTCGTGAGTTCGAATCTCGCTTGGGCTGAGTTACACGGATGAGGTTTTTTTCGGGGTTTTCCTTGATCCAGAGAAGACGAATGTCGAGTAACTTTAATCTCCATGGACCCCGAGATTATTTCACCAATTTCATTCATCGTCCGATTTCACCAACCAGGTTAAAGGACGTTAAGGTCAAAAAAAGAAAAAAAAAATCCGAAATATCTCGAATACTGTCTGTTAACTGTACAATAAAGTATATAACATAAATGTTGTGTTTTAATGAGATCTACATTTTTTTGTGTAGAAGGTTTCTGTATATCTTACAGTTTGCCAGTTATACAATGTTCATCAGAATGAAGAGGTCTTCACAGATTATTACCAGAATATCCAAGATATACATTTCGTTTGTCTTAAAAGTAACTTAAACATGAGGTATTTTAATCAAAATCGTTAGAGTTGTTTTTGAGAGAATAAAACTTTCAAAAACTGTTCCAGGTAAATGGTAGTTGGGGTGGGGGCATTTTCTTCAAAATATTCCTGACGCATTCTTGGAAGACAACGCGCTTAAATACCAAGTTTAAGATTTAATGGTCTATTCGTTTTTGAGCTCTGCTGCACACACAAACTTTTTTTCTAAAAATGTTTTTTTTTTAATTCAGGTGCTCTCTAAACATATATTTCATATTTTTACTTTCCCTAGATGTATTATGTACATAGTGTATAGAGAAGGTGTTCCACCCAAAACATCGATACCGAGATTTCAACGGAAACACGTGTTTTGGGCCCCTGAATCAAAAAAGAAGCTCCGTGTGTCTGGGTGTGTATGTAGGGGTCTGAGATCAGCATAACTTAAAAATCAAAAAGTCCCGTTAAATACAAAATTTAATATTTAAGTTCAGTATCTTCCAAGGATGAGACGCAAAGATTTTCAAGAAAATTCCCCACACAAAACTACCCTTTAAATGGAAAACATTTCGTAAATTTTAATTAAAACCTCTTGTATTTCAGTTATTCTTGTGACAAATACTTTGTTTTCAATTTTCTGGGAATAGCCTTTGAAGGCATATTTATTTATTCTGGATGAATTTGAGGAAGTTGGCATAACTGGTAAACCGTAAGATATAGACAAAGACAAAAACGTGCCATACAAAAAATGTAGAGATCGTTAAAATACACCATTTATATTATATACATTTTTTCGTGGAGTTGATCGTTTTTTAGATATTCCTTTCAGCTTTAAAACACTTATACTTTTCTTATACGGTAATTTGCAAATTCCTGTCCATACAAACAAAGGTAATTCAATCACTTGCAACCAACTTTTAAAACATTTGACTATCGATCTACCCTATGGTCCTCTCTTATTTCCCTTCTACTTACAAGGAAGCAGGTACTAATACCCTTTATGGCATTTTTTTTCTCGGTTACCATTAATTAAGTAAGTAGAAGAATAAGCTTTTTAACAACAATTTATTATAGAGATGTAGAGAAATTCATGTGAATGGAACGGTTTTTTTACTTTCTATACACGTAGGGGAAAAGTAGTGCGGTGCTTAATTTGGGGTAGCTGAATATTTCAACTACCTAAGGCTGACACCTACGGGAAACCTAATGAACCAAGAGCGGTTTGTCGACAAAGCATTCTGGGAGCGCGTCACCACATTGTTGTATCGGATCGCATCACAATCACATAGAGAAAGAAGTTTGCTCCTTCAAATTATATGCTGGTGTTGACATGTTCGTAAACGAATACAACAGTGTAATTATTTATTAAACACATTTATGCTTATGTTGTAGTTTTAAGACCATTCTATCATGTTGTAATTTGCCTTAATTCAATTACAAAAATAGTACACTAAAATGGTGAGTTCCCTATTACGAGGTAGAACGGACAGCCTAATTTGGGGTATCCCATATTAGGATTTCCTTTACCACTTTAAAAATGCTCATGCTAGAAGTATCAAGACGGCTCCAATATCAGCACATTTGTGTTTGTTTCTGCTAAATCGATGTACAAAGCTCGCCTCTGTTCTATAATAATAATAATAGTAAAAATATGCAATATAAATATATTATTTGTGAAATAATTATGATTTGTTTTCTTTTATTTTACAGGTATCTTATAAATAAACTTTACCAGAGAGAACAAGTCTCGTTAATCAACCTCCCTCCTCTCTTCAGCCCTTCAAATGGCTTTCACGGGACCTATTACTGCCAGCAAATCGAAACATAGCTGAAACATTATATTGGTCGAAAGGTTACGGTTTCTATATAGGGCACACTTTAGAAAGGGATAAAAAAAAAAAAAAAAAAAAAAAAAAAAAAAAAAAAAAAAAAGCCATTTGTAGTTTCAACAAAACGATATATCCATTAAACCCCCACATTTTCGGGCCCCAGGGTTTGTAACCCATGAAAAAGAAACTGAGCATCTTCTTCAGGAAAAAGAACAATTAGGAATCTCCTGAATCTAAAAATGTGTCACAAGTGACCAATAAGCCCGCCTGGGTAGTTTGGTGGTAGCGTATCTGCTTCACATTCAAAAGGTCATGAGTTCGAATGAAGCTTAGGAAGAGTTACCCGGGTAAGGTCTTTTTCGGAGTTTTACCTTATCCTGAGAAGACGAATGTCGAGTAACTTTAAGCTCCATGGACCCCGAGATCATTTGAGCTTCATTTCACCAATTTTATTCATTGTCCGATATGATCAACCAGGTTAAAGGAATTAAAGCTAAGAAAAAAAAAAAAAAAAGAAAAATAAAGGTACCAAATTCACAAATGTCGCAGTGGATGTTTATCCTAGCAGCGGGCATCAGGCCAAGCAGAGGGCAAGCAACTTCATCTAGAGCTGAGACTTCTTGTGTAACTACGTCACGCAGAGCTCAGCTCATTGAACACACTTCTTGTGTAAGTATGCCACACAGAGCTCAGCTCTTTGAACAGACTACTTGTGTAACTACGTCACGCAGGGCTCAGCACATTGAACAGACTACTTGTGTAACTACTTCTCGCAGAACTCAGCTCATTGAACAGACTTCTTGTGTAAGTATGCCACACAGAGCTCAGCTCTTTGAACAGACTACTTGTGTAACTACGCCACACAGAGCTCAGCTCATTGAATACTCTTCTTGTGTAACTTCGACACACAGAGCTCAGTTCGTTGAACAGATTGCTTGTGTAACTACACCATACATTACTCAGCTCCTTGAACAGACTTCATGCGTAACAGCACCACACAGAGCTCAGCTCATTGAACAGACTACTTGTTCATCTACGTCACGTAGAACTCACTTCATTGAACAGGCTACTTGTGTAACTACGACACGCAGAGCTTAGCTCATTGAACACGCTTCCTGTGTAACTATGTCACACAGAGCTCAGCTCATTGAACACAAATCTCAGCTCATTGACAGACTTCTTGTGTAACTACGTCACGCAGAGCTCAGCTCATTGAACACAAATCTCAGCTCATTGACAGACTTCTTGTGTAACTACGTCACGCAGAGCTCAGCTCATTGAACACAAATCTCAGCTCATTGACAGACTTCTTGTGTAACTACGTCACGCAGAGCTCAGCTCATTGAACACACTTCTTGTGTAACTATGACACACCGAGTTCAACTCATTAAACACACCTCTTGTGTAACTTCGCCACACAAATCTCAGCTCATTGAACGCACTTCTTGTGTAACAACGACACACAGAGCTCAGCTTTTTGAACACTCTTCTTGTGTAACTACGTCACGCAGAGCTCAGCTCTTTGAACAGACTACTTGTGTAACTACGCCACACCGAGTTCAGCTCATTAAACACACTTCTTGTGTAACTTCGCCACACAAAACTCAGCTCATTGAACGCACTTCTTGTGTAACTTCGCCACACAAATCTCAGCTCATTGACAGACTTCTTGTGTAACTACGTCACGCTTAGCTCAGCTCATTGAACACACTTCTTGTGTAATTATGACACACCGAGTTCAGCTCATTAAACACACTTCTTGTGTAACTTCGCCACACAAATCTCAGCTCATTGAACGCACTTCTTGTGTAACAACGACACGCAGAGCTCAGCTTTTAGAACACTCTTCTTGTGTAACTACGTCACGCAGAGGTCAGCTCATTGAATAGACTACTTGTGTAACTACGCCACATAGAGCCCAGCTCATTGAACATGCTACTTATGAAACTACGCCACACAGAGCTCAGCTCGCTCATTGAACACACTTCTTGTGTATCTACGCCACGCAGAGCTCAGCTTATTGAACAGACTTCTTGTGTAACTACGTCATGGAGAATTCTGCTCATTGATCAGACTTCATATGTAACTACGCCACACAGGGGTCAGCTCATTGAACATACTTCTTGTGTAACTACGCCACACAGAGTTCAGCTTTTTGACCGGACTTTTTGTTTAACTACGCCACACATAACTCAGCTCCTTGATCAGAATTCTTGTGTAGGTGCGCCACACAGCGCTCAGCTCATTGGACAGACTTCTTGTGTAACTGCGCCACACAGAGCTCAGCTCATTTAACGGACTTCTTGTTTAACTACGCCACACAGAGCTCAGCTCATTGAACAGACTTCTTGTGTAACTGCGCCACACAGAGCTCAGCTCATTTAACGGACTTCTTGTTTAACTACGCCACACATAGCTCAGCTCCTTGAACAGACTTCTTATGTAACTGCGCCACACAGAGCTCAGCTCCTTGAACAGACTGCTTGTTTAACTACGCCACACATAGCTCAGCTCCTTGAACAGACTTCTTGTGTAACTGCGCCACACAGAGCGCAGCTCCTTGAACAGACTGCTTGTTTATCTACGCCACACATAGCTCAGCTCCTTGAACAGACTGCTTGTGTAACTGCGCCACACAGAGCTCAGCTCATTTAACGGACTTCTTGTGTAACTGCGCCACACAGAGCTCAGCTTATTTAACGGACTTCTTGTTTAACTACGCCACACAGAGTTCAGCTCCTTGAACAGACTGCATGTGTAACTACTCCACACAGAGCTCAGCTCCTTGAACAGACTTCTTGTGTAACTACTCCACACGGAGCTCAGCTCCTTGAACAGACTGCTTGTGTAACTGCGCCACATAGAGCTCAGCTCATTTAACGGACTTCTTGTTTAACTACGCCACACAGAGCTCAGCTCCTTGAACAGACTGCATGTGTAACTACTCCACACAGAGCTCAGCTCCTTGAACAGACTGCATGTGTAACTGCGCCACACAGAGCTCAGCTCATTTGACGGATTTCTTGTTTAACTACGCCACACATAGCTCAGCTCCTTGAACAGACTGCATGTGTAACTGCGCCACACGGAGCTCAGCTCATCTAACGGACTTCTTGTTTAACTACGCTACACAGAGCTCAGCTCATTTAACGGACTTCTTGTGTAACTGCGCCACACAGAGCTCAGCTCATTTAACGGACTTCTTGTTTAACTACGCCACACATAGCTCAGCTCCTTGAACAGACTGCATGTGTAACTGCGCCACACAGAGCTCAGCTCCTTGAACAGACTGCATGTGTAACTACTCCACACAGAGCTCAGCTCCTTGAACAGACTGCATGTGTAACTGCGCCACACAGAGCTCAGCTCATTTGACGGATTTCTTGTTTAACTACGCCACACATAGCTCAGCTCCTTGAACAGACTGCATGTGTAACTGCGCCACACGGAGCTCAGCTCATCTAACGGACTTCTTGTTTAACTACGCTACACAGAGCTCAGCTCATTTAACGGACTTCTTGTGTAACTGCGCCACACAGAGCTCAGCTCATTTAACGGACTTCTTGTTTAACTACGCCACACATAGCTCAGCTCCTTGAACAGACTGCATGTGTAACTGCGCCACACAGAGCTCAGCTCATTTAACGGACTTCTTGTTTAACTACGCCACACATAGCTCAGCTCCTTGAACAGACTGCATGTGTAACTGCGCCACACAGAGCTCAGCTCATTTAACGGACTTCTTGTTTAACTACGCCACACATAGCTCAGCTCCTTGAACAGACTGCTTGTGTAACTACTCCACACAGAGCTCAGCTCCTTGAACAGACTGCATGTGTAACTGCACCACACAGAGCTCAGCTTATTTAACGGACTTCTTGTTTAACTACGCCACACATAGCTCAGCTTCTTGAACAGACTGCATGTGTAACTACTCCACACAGAGCTCAGCTCCTTGAACAGATTGCATGTGTAACTGCGCCACACAGAGCTCAGCTCATTTAACGGACTTCTTGTTTAACTACGCCACACATAGCTCAGCTCCTTGAACAGACTGCATGTGTAACTACGCCACACAGAGCTCAGCTCATTGAACTGACTTCTTGTGTAATTACGCCACACAGAGCTCAGCTCTTTGAACAGACTTCTTGTGTAACTACGCCACACAGAGCTCAGCTCATTGAACAGACTTTTTTTGTAACTATGCCACACAGTTCAGCTCATTGAACAGAAGTTAAAGAAGATAAACAAGACCCTACCAAAAGCCCAGCGGGCGTTAGCATTACGAACCAAAGCAGCAAAGAAAACTAGAAAAGAAAGAAAGCGCGTTGTTGAATCTTCATCCTCTGAAGGCGAGGATTACGTGGTGTCTCTGGAATCGGATGAGAATTGTGGAAACGATAGGTAGTGTTTAATGCCCACTTTTACTAGTTGTGGCACCACAGGCGAGGAAACGAGAGTGACGACGATGACCGCAGGCCTGTTCTCGGAGGACCAAGAGGGAGATCATATGCTGCAAATGTTTCAAGTGGACATATACTGTGCAGGCGGCAATTCCAATAAAGTGTGTGGAAATAAATAAAACAATGAACGGTCTGGTTATTAGAGACACTGGATAGATACCACGTCAGTATTGTAGCATTGGTCATCATATTTAGTAGAGACATTAGGTAGTGTAAAAATTTTGTACCTGTAATGCTCTAAATTAACACTAGAAAAGCCACCCCATACTAGGAATCCAATGTTGCTATTTTAGAAAATTACAATGTATTTGCACAACAGAATATTTAAGTTCGTGTATTACATTCAGCAAGGTAAATAAATAGTTGGAGTATATAATCATATTATTCATGGGCACAAATCTGTGTTAATTTAGAAACAATTATAAAAATAAAAAAGTAGCCCATATTAGGTTACTTTCTTCTACTATGTACATAGTGTATAGAGAAGCTATTGTGCTGCACCCAAACGTTCGATTTTGAGATTTCACTGGAAATACATGTTTTCGGCCTCCCTGAAATAAAAAAAAAAACATTTTAGAAAAAGGTCCAGTGTGTGTCTGTGGACAGCATAGCCAATAACGAATAGGCCATTACATATAAAACTTGGTGTTTAAGTTAGGTATTTAACAAGCATGCAAACACGAAAATTTTCAAGAAAATTCCCCCACCCCTAACTAAACTTTGCACGGAGCATTTTCCGAGAAATGTGATTCTCTTAAAAATGGCTCTAATGACTGATTAAATTCCTTATTTTTAAGATACTTTTATGACAAACGAAACGTATGTCCTGAATTTTCTGGGAAAATGCCTCTGAGGACCTCTTCATTCTGGATGACTTTTGTATAATTGGCAAACCGTAAGAGATATACAAAAATGTAGCACTCAAAAAGCAAGGATGTTATTAAAACACACAATTTATGTAATATACAGATGTTTTTGTTTTGTTTTAGTTTTGTTAGAGTTAACCGTTTTCAAGATATTCCGGACTTCAGCTTTAGCCACATCATTTTTTCTCAAACGAGAAGACATCTTTCTTCTCGTTTCTCGTTTATTTATTCCTGGCAAGGGAAGAGTTTGGAATTTCAATTGTTTCTCTTTGTGACTGGCTTTAAAGCACGTGACTATCGCTTTAGAGAGAGTCATTATATTCTAAAAATATCTCTGGCTACTTTTATTACAATAGCCATGTTTAAGAGATACGTGTAGATCTTGAAGTTTCTGGATATAATTTGTGAGAGCCCCCTCAATTGGGTAGCTGATAAACAATATCTTAGTGCACAGTAAAGTACATATAATTGCAGCACATGAAATAAGATGTTTTGTGAAGTTACTATTTTCGAGACATTCCTTGTTATTTATTTAAATTTTCAAGTACATACTTATACTTTTCTTAAATATTAACTCGCGATTTGTTTTTTCTCGTGGGAATACAAAGAGGCTGTTACTTCAAAGCCATCTTATAACTACAAGTTTTTTTTTCAAAATCTGATTTCCGCTTCAGCGACTGTGACTTATAACAAAATGAGCAAATGTGTAGTTTATCTGGATTAACAAGAAGCAGATAGAATAACAAGCTTTGTAAGCATATCTTATATCATATGAGTACAACACTCGGAATGCTTAAATATAATTTAAAGAAAGAGAGAATCAATGAAACACTTGTGAGCACGATGGCGATGATGTAGCAGCTACATGCCCTTTTCTCTGACTGCTTTATTGACCAGGTGCATCCAAAGCTTTGGAGGTCGTAAACCGTTGATAGAGGCACTTTCCATCAATCTTTATTATCATCCCGTTTACAGCACGATAACGGCCAAATAATATGACGCGAGCAGGGAGAAGAAGTGTGAAGATCGGAAGAGGAGAAGAAATAAAGGGTGAAAGGAATGTTTCCCACTTCTTGTGATAGCCATAAAACTCGTAAATGCTCATAGAGGCGGGCGGCCTGGCAAAGGAGCCACTTTGTAGCATATGGTGGCCTACTGGAGGACGTGGGGGTAAAAATATGATCTTCTCGGTGAAAAAGGTGAGGTGGCAACTATGGGTGGCCTTGCTGCTAAATTAAATGCTTTTCTGGTGTTAAATCTCGCTTGATTTCAGGAGGCAATGAGTTAGAAGCGTGTAATTTTAACGCCCTTAATAGGGCCCGGATGAAGATTAAGTGAAGTGTACCTATGGCGAAACTTCAGTCTGAAATTGCTGTGTAATATTTTCTGAGAAGGAGCAAGAACGTTCTCATTTATCCCCAGCACACAAAAAATTAAAAACGGAACATTTGAGCCCCTCAAGTTTCTTCACATCTGCTCTGGTTCTCTTGATGAAGCTAAGAGCATCATCATTGGTCCAAGAGCGTTAAGGTGTTAAATGTGCTTCGTATGATAATTTTCACTGGATTGCGTTCAGCTAAGTGGTTTTAGAGACGTTTTGTGTGCTATACGCTCGAGCAAGATTTCAAGGTGATTTCAATTCAACCACTTTGAGAAGTAATTTATTATTACCTGAGATTTTGAAAACATCGCAAAACACTTAGCGAAGTGAAGTTAAGTTTTGTGCTAAAGCTTCCTTGTAATTTTGTGGGGCTGAGAGAGAAGATCAAATACGAATATTTTCTACGGAAATGCATCTGCCATAACTTTTTTTAGCTATTGTAGAGCTCTGCGTGAGCGTGAATCTTTCTGAATTATATTGTAAAAGGAAATTTTGTAATAAAAGTAGCATACCTCATTTAAACTCTGTTTTTCATTTTATACTATATATTTTGGCCATATCAGTAAACGTGAACAAAAATATTTCTTTTTAAAAGGGAATTCAACTTAGATTAATCTGACAATATGAAGGCCTAAGAGACTTTTTTTCCCCAAGCTATCTAATACTAGGTGTTCATACCATATTGCCAGTTTGCACTGCTTCTGCAGAACAAATCTCTTCCACAGAAATACACTACATATATACAACTGGAAACACTACATATGCACTTGTTTTGCTATCAAATCATCCTTATAGAAGTTGTAAATGAACTTGCTAGTGTTCCAAGAAGACTTGATTTTGTATTATGAACAAATTATTTCTAAACTTTCAAATTGAAAATATGTAAGCACTTGTGAAAAATGTAAAACTCGCTTTGTAGGAACCAGTATTTATTTACATAAAAGGTGAAGATTTCTGCCTCAAACTCAAACACAGTCTGCTTGAAAAAATAATTATTGACAAGTGTATGTACTAGTAGTGTATTATGGCTAGGTATCATTTCAAAGTGCCCTTTTAATTTTATGCAGATTAGTCACTTTCGGCCCCCCCCCCCCCCAGATTGAACTGTATATATCCTACAGTGCCCTTATTACGATCATTTAACTTCGGGAGGTACGCTTGAACTTTTAGAACACTATGAAAATATCTAAGTTCATATTAACTATAAACTTTGGATCTAAAGGCTTTAAACATGAACTACCATAAAAGGTGAGAAGAAGCGGAAATTAAATCCAAATACCAGGCTCAGTTGGGGCTTACAAGAATCTGATGAAATGAATAATTTGATTAAAATAGTATATTCATTACAAAAACGATATTATTGAATACATTGAGAAAAGAAAATATTTAATATGTGACGAACTTCAAATGTAAAATGAAATTTGACAGTTATAAATTATTGTAAAATTTAGTTATCAATACTTCTATGAACGGGGCAACCCCCGCCCAAAAAGATTTACTTATAGATTAAAGGCTGAAACTAAAGCTTGCATATTAAAATGATTATTTTTTTAATTCTGGTTCACTTTAGTTTAATTATAGAACAATTTCAAAGTTCTTCTGCTTAATGTAATTTTAATATAGGTTGTTGCCTACTTTCCCGCTTTCTAAAGACATTCCGTATGTCTAACCAGATGTTTTATATCCTCACCCACATTACGAAGTATTCTCATTTGTTGCGGTGCAAATACATGTGCTAAATAATGCACTTCATTTATTTAGCATGTGCGCTACTTAAATTAACTGCCTAACTATGCTAAAAGCTAACACTGCAAAGAAAATTACAGTCCATTAAGATTTTAATGGGTTGTTATAACTATTTTACTTCTTTTGTAAGATGTAAGATAGTTATAAATGAACAAAAAATCTGATGTGCTCCATTAAATGGCATTCTCTGTAAACTATTGTTACAAAATGTATCCACATCGTACACTTTACTAAACATTAGCAGACATTGTCTTATTACTTATAAGAAGAAGGGAAATAAAGGAGAACAGTAGGATAAAGCCGATTACTATGTGAAACAATTGAGGTTTGGTTCTCTTTTTATGATCGAAAGTAAAACAAGAGACACATAAAATGAAAGCTAACTTTTACTTGAGAAAAGTAGTTCAAAATTGAAACCAACAACAAGAAATATCTTGGAAACATTTAACTTTACAACAAGTGTATGTGTCATGAATTTTGTGCTTAAACGAGATCCATATTTTCGTGTAGCAAGATTTTATCTATCTCTTACGGCTTACGAGTTATACTAAAGTCATCTAGAATGAGGAGTTCTTCATGGGCTACTCCCAGAAGACTCAACATACACGTTTCCTGTCATTAAAATATCTTAAACATAAGGTTAATTAAGATCGTTAGAGCCATTTTTAACAAAATGAAATTTTCAAATTAGTTGGGGGTGGGGGACTTTGTTGAAAAATATCTTCGGTCACACCCTTGGAAGATACTGAACTTAAAATACCAATTCGTTTTTGAGTTATGCTGTCCATAAACAAACAAGCACACGGACACACACGGACATTTTTCTAAAAATGCTCCTTTTTCTTCAATCCAGGGGGCCATAAAACCTATGATTCCGAAATTTGGGAAACATTTTTAGTTGAAAAGAATACAATCTCTATCTTCTATGTATATGCGTGCTGGGGAACCTCAAAATAATGGAGCAAACCTCTAGCTTTAATAACCTAGGGCAGGGGTCACTAGCTGTATAGAGCGCAAGTTTGCTGGACGATCCCGCGAATTGTCTACTGTGTGCGATCACTGTGCAAAAAGCAACAACAGTGCTGTTGCAGTATGCATCATTTTGCGCTTTAAATACCTAATGCAAGCTTCATGATTGGTAGAACAATTGCATTTGTATTATACTTCGGATATGAACACATACCGTTGTTCATACGTTTAGTGCTAATTAATTAAAAAAAAAGGAGTTTTAAAACAACAAAACAAGCCCCTAACTTGAATATTAACCACTTTAAACGCATTGTATCGCCAACAGCATGGCAATTAATTTGTAACAAAACATTTTCACATTTATAGCAGTAAATATGAACTGTCGCCTTAGTAATTAATTGGAATCGAACACAATTTCAAAGAAACGTTCTTCTACTTGGTATCCGTCGTATTTACCGTCGTTGAGTAATGACGCTGAAAATTGAATTTTTCGGAGTGCAGAACTTTGCCGAAAACTAAACACTTGGTCCGCCATTTTCTGTAAGCAGGAAAGATTTTTCTTAGGTAGGCATAAAAGTAGGAATCGATGGTTTGCATATTGGATTGTTTTCTGTGCCGATATTATAAACTGCCACTCTATACAAGGAAGAGAGGCACCTCCTGTTGTCACATATTTACCCACTGCATACACGAAGCAAGCCTAAAATAAATCAATTTGGTCACACCTAACTATAGAAACAGCGAATATCTAAGTATAATACTAAACACATTATGGAACAGTGAAAAGAATATTAAAGAATAACAGTCATGTTCTCTGTAACAAATCATTGTTAATAAACTTATTCTCTTGTCTATTTCATGCTAATCCAGATAAACATTAGCAGAAATGCTTTCTTCAAGTAGAAGGGAAATAATGGAATACACTACGCTAAAACGGTAGTCCACTCTTTTAAAAACTGGATAAAATCTGTTTCTTTGCATTAGCAGGAGTTGACAAATTCCCGTATGTAGAAACTTAGAAGTATTTTAAAACTGAAACAAATAACAAGGAATATCTAAAAAAATTGTCAACTCTACGAAAAAAAACGTTTATGATATAAATTATTTGGGTAGTAAGTTTTTGTGTATCTCATAAGTTATGCAAAATCAAGCAAAATTCATCCAGAATGAAGATGTCTTCAGAGGCTATTCCAGGAAAAGTCAAGATGTTCATTATATTTGTCGTGGAATATCTTTAATTTACGATATGTTAATTAAAATCATTAGAGCCATTTTTGAGAAAATAAAAAAATTCCATAATGTTTCCATGTAAAGGTACTTCGAGGTGGGGAGATCTTCTTGAAAATCTTCGTGTCACATCCTTGGAAAACAGTAAATGTGTGCACCAAGTTTGGTATTTTACCGGCTTTACATTTTTGAGTTATCATGTTCAGAGACATAACGAAAGCATAACACATACACTGACCTTTTCCTAATTTTTTTAATACAAGGTACCTTAAAACTTCTATTTTCGGTGAAATCTTTATATCGAATTTTTGGGTGGAATGCAATACCTTCTCTATACACTATGTACATTGTACGTGTAGACAAAATAAAAGGACACTATTAAAATTTTATAAAGTAATGACTTACAGCCTAAGTAAGTGAGAATTGGACAGTGAATAGCGAAATAAAAGAAACAGCAGAGATGAGATTTCTAAGAGGAGTAGCAGGAGTTTCAGCCTTTTATTAAAACAAGGAAATACAATTCGCAGTTAAATATATACAATATAAAAAATTGAGCGAAAAGAAAAAAAATATATTGTATTGATGATATAGGCGAATATCAAACATTGAATGACGTCCTACACCTTTAGAAATTAAATGTATAAGGGCATTAACATATTTTAAAAATTAATTTAAAATGTATGATTAAACATTCACCGTTCTCGTACATTGCATTCACTCCTTTTATCTTTTTGGAAGGTCTGTTGAAGAGTTGAAAAGAGTTTTCATTTGTCCAGGTATGCCTTGTGTGTTTCTTTTCTCTTTATCCGTGCACACTTGACGCGGTCCCTATTCATTGCCCCAAAGCAACATTTATTTCCAAGGTAGTAATTCAAATGGAAATGTTACTATTGCTGACACAACCATATTCCGCAGGTCTACGTCGCGCTCCGGTATAAATAAAATCCACTTTCTCTATCTCTGTCATTCCCAGGGTGTGCGCGCTATGGAAAAAAATCTATGAATTCTAATTCGTAGAAAACAAATTTTATCTCTCCTTCGGTTCATTGTTTTAAGTTCTCTTTTCCTGCGGGAGGACCAAAGAGCCCACGTCTTGCGGCGATAAGGGAAACCTTTGCTCTTTGATCGTTAAATACATTCTACCACGTTTGCATACTAAGTAATGTAAGGCTATTGAAATAGAAAAATCTGATGTGTTACACTCACATGACTTTCTCTAGCCGTTCTACAAACTTCTTACATAAGATTATTCTTCTTTCTGCGCCTTGTTAATCGAGGTATTCAGCACAATATTCTTATTACTTAGTTCCTTATAAGTAGGAAGAAAATAAGGGAATACACTAGGCTAAATCGATAGTCAAATGTTTTAAAAGCTTTCGTTATGCGATTGTCATTACAAATAGCTTCTTTTCTTGGCCAGGAGTAGAACAAAAGAAAAACGGACACTCCCGTCTGAGAAAAGTATAAGTACTTCACAACTGAAACTAATAACAATGAATACCTCGAAAACGGTAAGCTTTACGAAACAAAGGTATATGACGTAAATTGTGTACTTTAACAAGGCCTACCTTTTTTGTATATTAAGTTTTTGTCAATCTCTTACAGTTTATTAGTTATGCCAAATTAAGCAAAATTCATCCTGAATAACCAGGTCTTTAGAAGCTATTCCCAGAAAAGTCAAGATATACATTTTATTTGTCAGGTAACTATCTTTAATACCTATTTTAATCAAAATCGTTAGAGCCATTTTTAAGAAAATTAAAATTTTCGAAAAAAGTTCCATGTAAAGGGTAGTTTGGGGTGGGGGGATTTTTCTCAAAATCTTCGTGTCGCATCCCTGGAAGATACTAAACTTAAATACCAAGTTTGGTATTTACTTTTCGTTTTTGAGTAATCTTGTTCACAGACACACGGACACACACACACACAGGACCTTTTTCTGGAAATACCTTTTTTTGGATTCAGGGGGTCCTCAAACATGTATTTCCGGTGAAATCTCGACATCGAATTTTTGGGTGGAATGCAATAATTCTCTATCCCTATGTAGATTGTACATACGGGGCAAGAGAAAGTAAAAATATGATGTGTACCATTCACATGACTTTCTCTACATCTCTGTGACAAATTATACTTAAAAAGGTTATACTTCATGCTAATCAGAAAAAAAAGCAGAAATAGTCTTATTACTTCTTCCTTGTAAGTAGAAGCGAAATAAGGTTAAAGTGATAGTCAAAAGTTGGTTGCTATGTCACTGAAGTTCCGTTGTTTGTATGGACAGCAGTTGACAATTTCTTGTATGAGAAAAGTATAAGTTTTTCGAAGCAGAAACCAAAAACAAGTAATGTCTCAAAAATGATGAACTCCACCAAAAGAAATGTATATAATATAAATTGTGTGTTTTAACGTGCTCTACATTTTTCATGTAGTGAGTATTTTTCCATTTCTTACGGTTTAACAGTTATTCAAAATTACGTAAAATTTATCCAGAATAAAGTACTCTTCAGAGACTATTCCAGATAATTCAAGATATACATTTTATTTTTCAGGTAAATAGCTTTAATACGATATTTTAATCAAACTCGTTAGACATTTTTGAGAAAATAAAAATTTTCGAAAAAGATACTAAACTTAAATACCAAGTTCGGTATTTTACCGACTTTTCGTATTTGAGTTATCGTGTTCACAGACACACGGACACACACACGGACCTATTTTCGAAAATGTTTTTTTTTTATAAAGGGGACCCTAAAACATGTATTTGCGGCAAAATCTCGGTATAGAATTTTTGGGTGGAGTGCAATACCTTCTGTATACACTATGTCCATAGCACGTATAGAAATCCATTCACTTGACTTTCTCTGTAACAAACGATTGTTAAAAAGCTTATTCTTCTATCCACAAGTTAATGGAGATAAACATTAGCAGAAATGGTATTATTACTTGTTTTCTTTCAATTAGAAGGGAAATAAAGGAATGCACTAGACTAAAGCAATAGCAACAATTTTTAAAAGCTGGTTTGACATGTGGTTCTTTGCATATCGAGGAGTTGACAAATTCCCATTTGCGAAAAATTTAAGTATTTTAAAACTGAAGGCAAAAACAAGGAATATCTAAAAAGATGGTCAACTCCTTGAAAAAAATGTATATGACATAATTTGTGAGCTTTAACAATATCTAAAATTTTTATATAAAATATTTTATGCCTGTCTCTTACCGGTTACCAGTTATGTAAATTCACCAAATTCATCCAGAATAAAGAGGTCTTTGAGACTATTTCCCGAAAATTCAAGATATACATTTCATTTTTCACGTAAATATCTTTAATATTTTGATCAAAATCAGTTTGGGCCATTTTTGAGGAAATCAAAATGTTCGAAATGTTTTCCATGTGTACTTTTGGGTGGAGTGGGGTAAATTATTCTCAAAATCTTCAAGTTCCATCTTTGAAAGTTAATAAACTTAAACCCCAAGTTTGGTATTTTAGCGAATTTCCGTTTTGAGTTATCTGTTCACGGACATACGCTATTTTTTATAAGGAGAGTTAAAACGTGTATTTCCGGAGAAATTTCGGTATCAAATGCTTTACCTACGTACCATGTACTGTGGAGATAAAGTAACAAGTTCGGAATAGAATGTAATGCTTCTCATCGAATGCTCTTACTGTGACGCTTTTTAAAACAGGAATAAAACAAGCTAGATTACAATTTCAGGGTGAATTTTTTAGTAAGCGCTATTTCCTCCTAAATATCTTTTTGAGCACTAACAATAATGACGTAGATCATTGTTATACATTTAAAAGCTTAAATATTACAAATCTCTCAATCTGATTTAGTTATTAACTACTATGCAAAGCTACAGGATATGGAGTATTTTTCCACCAAGAGTCGGAGATACTTTTGAAGTCGTATCTTTGGAAAATACTGAAGTAAAATTACATGTTTGGTATTTGTTGAACATTTTACACACACACCATAAGTTTATTACGGGTGTATCGTGAGTAACAACTGAGCCATGTTTATGTCCCTAGGCTATGTTCGTTTATATTTTATGTTTAGAGTTGGCATCAATTTTATGTTGATTTATTGATTCTGTATGCTCTTTTGTTTTGTGCACGAATCAAAACCATTAGAAGCATGGCTAAGTATTCTGTATATTCCTGTAATTAGAGGCGTTTTGGTTCTCTAGGCAATTGTTTTTTACTTTCTATATACGTACTATGTACATAGTGTATAGAGAAGGTATTGCATTATACCCAAAAATTCGATACCGAGATTTCACCGGAAATACATGTTTTGAGACCACCTGAATCCAAAAAAAAAGCATTTTTAGAAAAATGTCCGTGTGTGTGTCTGTGTGTTGTAACGGGATTTTTATATGTTAATTTACCCTGTGTTGTGAGGTTATATGGAACGAGACTTTATATGGTGGTGGTTTGTAGTTTACACCGCACGTCGGAAAATCATATATAATAGGAATGTTACGTTGTTGGGTTTTTACGCCTCAACGTAGGTGCTTGTGTGCGGCGTGCCTAAGCGTCACTTCGACTCAACTCCACTACACTCACGTACCTGGTACTGAAGCGCTTCTTGGATGGGTTGCCACGGCGTTGCTCAGTCTTGCACGATCATTGACTCTCTCTGGCGTGGATTTGGCAAGTGGGAGGAGTTGTAGCAGTGATATTTTAATTGTGAAGAAAACACTTGTGAACTTTTACTGTTATTTATTCTATAAGGAGGTTCCAAAACAAGCACCTTACTCTACACTGTTATTCTGCTGAATGGTACTCTTACCACTCACTCACACGTTCTCTCAATTACACTGTTTCTAAGTTGAGTACATGGCACAATTCACTCTCAAGTAATCACGAGCCGACTATTAAATAGGTGAGCGACGTTACTTTAATTCACTAACAGTTTCTTCTCATAACAATCTTACTTCGCGGACAGAGTAGCACAAACGACGTTGCCTCTCAGGGGCGAATTCTTGGCACAAACGACGTTGCCTCTCGCGGGCGATTCTTGACAAACGACCACGATGTGTGGAACCCTACTTCTTTTATACTAAAAACGGTGTCATGGTGGACTCTTACTGATTGGTTAGAAAGTCCGCCAAAATGACGCCATCGTGGCCCAAAAACCATTGTGAATCTCCCAGAATACTCATAATAACCACGTGGTACTGCGAATATAAAGCAGAAGTCCCCTCGTGGGTTTTAAACTGGACTGCCCCTGTATAAGGAAATCGTACGTGACTTACACAAAAGAAGCAACTTGTCACCCTTCTCTGCAGTCTGGCGTCAGGATTCTGTGTAACTTTCAAGTCAACAACTGACTTCTTGGTTCCTATGTATACAAATTAATAAATGTTAACTTTCTTTACTTATATACATCTAGATAATTAATAGAATGATTGTCTTTATTACGACGAGGCTAATTGACGGTCTCAGTGTCTGTGGGCAGCATAGATCAAAAACGAAAAGACCGTTAAATACCAAACTTGGTATTTAAGTTCAGTATTTTCCAAGGATGCAACACGAAGATTTTCAAGAAAATTCCCCCACCTCCAACTACCCTTCACATGGAAAAATGTTCGAAAATTTTGATTTTTTAAAAAATGGCTCTAACGATTTTGATTAAAATATCACATATTGAGGATATATACCTACTTGACAAATAATATATATATCTTGAATTTTCTGGGATTGCCTCTGAGGACTACTTTATTCTGGATGAATTTAACGGAATTTTGTGTAACTGGTAAACCGTAAGAGATAGACAAAAACTTACCACACAAAAAATGTAGAGCACATTAAAACACAGAACTTATGTTATATACATTTTTTCGAGGAGTTGCTCGTTTTTTTGTTTTTGTTTTAGATATTCCTTGTTTTTTGTTTCAGCGTTAAAAAACTTATACTTTTCTCATGCAGGGATTAGTCAACTCCTGTCCATACAAACAAAGGAACTTCAGTCGCATAGCAACCATCTTTTGCTATCACTTTAACCTATGTTACTCCCTTATTTCGCTTCTACTTACAGGGCAGCAAGTAATAAGACTATTTCTCATAATTTTTTCTCACTTAGTATGAAGTAAATAGAAGCATAAACTTTTTTACAAATTTTTTTTTGCAGAGATATAGAGAAAGGCATATGAATGGAACACATCAGTTGATTTTTTTAATAAATTCGGGAGTAATACAATATTATTCGTCCAAAATAACAACAAAGTTTATTGAAATCGCATAATCGACGAAAGCAACCAGGAGCGTTAATAAAATACACACACACACTAGTGGTTGCGATTTCGTGGTTTGTTAATTTATTTGGTTAAAATAAAATCCAGTTATTTCAGAAAAAAAATCAGTATTATTTTTTTTTATTTAAGAGAACCTACTGATATTCCACAACACCTAATTATTGAGCATGGAACCGTTGGTTCTGCCGACTGGTGACAGTTGCCAGCGCTTCTCAAGTACTTCTGTCATTGCCGCCTGACAACAATGTATCGTTGGGAGAGAAAGTCACAACAGTGTCATAACAGGCTCTTCAGCTATGCTCAGCTACTCTAAGGAGGAGTGGCAAAAGTTCAGCTGGGTTATTTAACACAACTGAAATTCTAACTTGTGTCTTCTAGACCTTTGCATTAGCCAAAAAAGCTCTCGTATCCATTTTATTAGCTAGAATGTATTCCGATAAATGACGAGAGGCGATTTTTAACAGGATAACATGTTGGTGCCCTCACGGATAACTTAGACGTAAACCGTTAGCAGTCACCTTGTAGCTCGCACTCATCCATTCCCACTGACCGCCAACTCTGCCCTATGGGTTTTTTCGAGAAGTTTCCCCGGTCATCAAGCGAATGCTGGAGGGGTTTCTCTCATTCCCGGAATTCCTGTTCCTCCATATTGTTTCACTAATTATTTTATTCATCTTTGAGTGTTGGCAGTGACGGCAATGGCGTTTCGATGCGACGTGACAGGGAAAAATAATCATCTCTGGACATACTTTGACTTTCAACTTGTTGGCGGGCCTCTGAAGCCCATTCCTAATGAATTTCATATAAATAATAAGTTGTAAGAGATAGATAACAACTTACTACAAAAAAGCTTTTGTTGTGTAGTTAACCATTTTCCTTGTTATTGGTTTCAATTTTAAAACAGTTATACTTTTCTCAAACATGAAATCGGCATCTGCTTTTGTTTTTCTCCTTGTTTTCCTTCTCGTTTGAAAATAACAGAAAATTCAAGGTCAGTGCCATAGCGACAGATTTTAAAAGATTTGACTATCGCTTTATTCTAGCGTATTCACGTATTTCCCTTCTACTTTGTACAAGGGACTAAGTCTTACAAAGGACATCCAAGAGCCTATTGAAGGTCGCATCAGAAGTGGGTGTTAGCATTGGGAGTGCTCATATCATATCATATCAATGAACCTCTTGAATATAGAAAAATTAAGTAATAACTCCATTTATGCTAATGTTTATTTCAATTAGCATGAAGTAGACAGAAGCATAACTTTTTAAAGAATGTTATGTTTGTGGAACACGTAGAGAGTCATATGATTGGAACTCACCAGATTTGATTATTCATGTATCCTCAAAACATGTATTTCCGGTGAAATCTCGGTTTAGAATCTACCTACTATGCATGTTGTACATACGTGATAAAGAAAGTAAAAAGGAGCATTTTTAAAGAGCACCTGAAAGTGGTGATAGTTGTGAACAAAATAACTCAAAACCAAAATGTCCAATAAATATCAAACCTAGCATTTAGCCTAGATACGACAAGAAAATAACTTTACAACAAACTACATTTGAAAGGAATATTTTTTGAGTGGTTGACTTCGATTACAATACCGTATATTTAACATGTTTGTATAGCACATAAAATGTGTTTTAGGTATGTTGAATTTTCTACCAATTGCCTATAAAGTCCTGTTTATTCTAAATTACGTTTATATAATGTTGCGCAAACTTTAAGAGATATACACTTACATATAATATGAAAAATGAAGATCACGTTAGATTAATTGATATTTCTTAACTATTGGGCTGGGTTGAGAACAAATAATTATTTATGGAAAAATGGGTAGGGAACTCTTGCGCTGTAAGACATGAGAGTTTTTGAGTGCATGGACCTGGTATAGCTGTAGTTCTCACCTTACAACACGCTTCTTGGTGTGGTGTTTACTTATGTTTAACACCTTAGAACAGTTGTCTATGTTGCGCAGAGTGAAAGGAAGTGGGGCAGTGAGAGAGGGTGAAAAAAGCGAAGAATGGAGGAGGAGGAGAAGAAGAGTGAAAGAGGAAGAAAATACACTTATATAAAGCAGCAACGAGATGAGGGGTGCGGATTCCGCCAGTAATAAGAACAATGCAGTAAGAAGACTAACCGCCATTTTAGATAGTCAAGATGGAGCAGTAAGAAAAAGTAACTCAAGTAACTGGCTTCTTGTCGCTGATGCTCTGACTCCTCATTAAATGTTTTTTCATCTGTCGAAAGCAAGAAATAAAGAAAAAAATAAATATACATTTTTATCAGGGATATGACAACTTGAATAAATATACAAAATAAACTACATTCTTAACATGAACTGGGATCTGCTGACGAGTTTAAAAAAAGAAAGAAATAAAAAGGGAGAAAAGTAATGAATGAAAGAAAGAAAGGAAAAAAGAAAGAAAGAAAGACAGGTATTACAGTTGCGTTCGTGATTTTATTAACAAGCCATAACAAGCAATCACAACAAATAGTTTTACTAGACAAAATTTAAAACATATTGTGAGATTTAAGTTTCAGACTCTTATTGAGCATAAGCAAATGAATGTGTGTACTACCTGTCTGACGAAAGAATACAGTTGTTAGGGGAGGTCGCTGGTGAAGCATGGCACGGTTTAGACTGGCCAAGGCCGGAATATAGTGCGGTACAGTCTGACCATTAAAACATCAGCACAGCATACGTAAACGGGAATAAACTAAACTATCCACAACAGCTGAAACTTGCTGTTTTCTTTACCACTAATGAATATGAATTTTCTACTTCGTGAGCGTATGACTACACGTGGCAGTGTTTACATTTTGATGGATTCGAACACGTCCACTGTAAGACTCAACTGCTGACTGAACAGAACATGCACCGGGAATTATGATATAATACCACCTACATATATATTTGTCTTTACGGAAGTTTCCACTCGCGGCCGTCTGCATTCATTCTTCACTACGTGAAGGAATAAGTTTAGGACACTGGGATTGGAAAATTCACTTGAAATTGTTTAGCTATTCAATGTTTTTCTATGGTTGTTAATATATATCGTATGTGTTTAGTGTGGTAGAATGGAAACAATGACGTCGATAAGCGTAAAGATAAAGATGATGATAAATAATAATAATAGTAATGTCACTAATCTATTATTAGTTCTCCTTATATCCAAAATTGGTACTTTAAGAAATTCTCCGTTGCAAAAAACGGCCGAGATATTTCTCCCTTCTCTTAGCAGAAATATGTCCGAACAGCAGTTTCCTCTTTCAGAACTTGCCATGTTACCTAACATCGAAACTTCCGGTAATATATTTTTTCTAAAACACGTATTTCTCTCCAGCATCCGCTAACATAGCCATTTTTCTCCTCTTCCTTTCAAATCCGCTTCATCCATTTCTAACAGAAGTTTCCTCTCCTCCTCTCTGTCCTCTTTCTTTACCAGAAAGACAGTCATTTGTTTTACCTGCTTCTTCTCATCATTTTTCTTCTCCCATTTGGTGATCCCTTCCCTCTTTCTCATGTCGTAAACTCAAGTGGAAGGAAAAATATGAAAGCTTTGTTCTTATTCGCCACGTTTTATTCCTTTTCTTGAGAGAACAGTCGATATGCTGTAACTAAAGGTTGAGATGATATATGGAGCAGGTGTGCTACAAATGACTGACTGCATTGCTGACACACACACACACACACACACACACACATACTCACACACACACATACTCACACACAAATTATATTACATGCCACTATTCTTTCTAACAAATAAACTGCTAGATTAATGTTTAAAACTAAGCAAATTTATGTCAGCATTACGGAAACATCGAAAAATGTTTTTGAAAAAATTCGTATCTTATCCTTGAAAGATGCACAACTAAAACATCATTAATTACTTTTTTTTTTTAATTTATTTAAAGTCACGTTATAACAACTAAGGTCCTCAGCAACCACAATAACCTTACAAGATCAAGGTATATACAAAATGTAATACAAATACGACCATACGTATATGACCATGAACTTAACTAATTGAACATTGGTAACAGTAAAGTATAGTACATGTAAATTGGCAAACAATTATAATAGTATCAAACTGTGGTTATAACAATTAAATCACATTAATATAAAAGACAACATCTGTGATATCTCCATTAACTTGAAAACTTTTCTGCATTCTTCGGTGGTGTTAAAGATGGAATACAGATCACTTTTGAGGTTTAAGTTCCTTCTGTCGTTCAGTAAAGGTGAGATGTTGATACGACTTCTCGGGCTGAACATTTCGGGCACGGATCTTTGGTTGTTTTCTTCATCAGATAACCATGGCTGAGGTTGAAGTGGCCGATGCGCAACCTCGTAGGTAAGTAGAACTTTTTGTTTTCTTCGGAATTTAAGGTGTGATATTGCCAGTTATGTAATAGATTTCCTAACCAGTTGCAGTAAATTTCCACTGTTTGTCCCAGTGGTCGGCGATATAGCTTTTAAACATCTTTTTTACATCCTGATTGTGCCACTGAATCCAGCTTCAATTTGTTGCAGCCTCGTAGCATATTTAGCTGCCACATCTGTCTTTTCATTTCGGTAATGCCTTTATGTGATGGAAGCCATACCAATGAAAAGTGATTAATTACTTTCTCTATACGTTCTATGTACATAGTGTATAGAGAAGGTATTGCACTCCACCAAAAAATTCGATACCCAGATTTCACCGGAAATATATGCTTTAGGGTCCCCTTTATAAAAAAAAAGAATTTTAAGAAAAAGGTCCGCGCGTGTGTGTCGTTGTGTCCGTGTGTCTGTGAACACGATAGCTCAAAAACGAAAAGTCGGTAAAATACCACAGCTGGTATTTAGGTTTGGTATCTTCCAGGGATGCGACACGAAGATTTTGAGAAAAATCCCCCCACCCCAAACTACCCTTTACATGGAACTTTTTTCGAAAATTTTGATTTTCTAAAAAATGGCTCTAACGATTTTGATTAAAATTTCGTACCTATATTAAAGATATTTACACGACAAATAAAATGTATATCTTGAATTTTATGGGAATAGCCTCTGAAGAGTAGTTTATTCTGGATGAATTTTACTAAATTTTGCATAACTGCTACACCGTAAGAGATGGAGAAAAACTTAGGATACAAAAAAATGTAGAGCGCTTTAAAACGCACACTTTATTTTATACACATTCTTTTCGTGGAGTTGATCGTGTTTTAGAGATACTTTTGTTTTTTGGTTCCAGCTTTAAAAACACACTTTTCTCATACAGGAATTTATCAATTCCGGTCCATACAAACAAAGGAACTTCAGTCACATAGCAAGCAACTTTTGACCATCACTTTAACCAACAATATTCCCTTATTTCGCTTCTACTTACAAGGAAGCAAGTAATAGGACTATTTCTACTGATTTTTTCTCGATTATTATGAGGTAAATAGAAGCATACACTTTTTAACAATCATTTGTTGCAGAGATATAGAAAAAGTCATGTGAATGGAACACATCAGATTTTCTTTAGTTATATTTTCACACACACACACACACACACACATCTGCGCGTGATCTTTTCTTAAAGCTGCTCTTTAGCTGCAAGGGACCTCAAAACTGTTATTTAGAGTGAAATCTCCATATCGAATATTTACATGAAGTAAAAAGCTTCCTCCGTTTTTGTCTCCCCCGTGTCCTAAGGGTAACATGCTAGCCTCTGGTTCCCAAGTTCGGGAGTTCAAATTCATTAGAGTTTTTTTTTCGACTGTAAAATTCCTTAGCATAGCTTCCTTTGGAAAAGAAGTGACAAAAATTTAGCTCAAGGCTAATAAAGAGGCATCTGAGCAAAATTAAACGGTCTTTCTCTTCCAATCAGGATGGACGCTGAGAATCATAAATAAAATTAGTATTTTAATTTAACTTTCCTCCGTTTGTGTATACAATGGGTATTATAAAAAATCTGATGTGTACCATTCACACGACTTTCTCTATATCCCTGCAACAAATTCTTCTTAAAAAACTTATACTTCTATTTACTTTAGGCTAATCAGAAAAACATTAGCAGAAATAGCCATATTACTTGCTTTCTTGTAAGCAGAGGTGAAATAAGGGAGTATCATAGATTAAAGTGATAATCAAAAGCTGGTTGCTATGTCACTGAAGTTCCTTTGTTTGCGTGGACAGCAGTTGACAAATTCCTGTATGAGAAAAGTATAAGTTATTCATAGCAGAAACCAAAAATAAGGAATGTCACAAAAACGACGTACTCCACGAAAAAAATGTATATAACATAAATTGTGTGTTTTAACGTGCTCTACATTTTGTGTAGTAAGTTTTTATCCATCTCTTACGGTTTAGCAGTTATTCAAAATTTAGTAAAATTCATCCAGAATAAACTACTCCAGAGATTATTCCCAGAAAATTCAAGATATACATTTTATTTTTCAGGTAAATATCTTTAATATACGACATTTTAATCACAATCGTTAGAGCCATTTTTGAGAAAATCAAAATTTTCGAAAAAAGTTCCATGTAAAGGGTAGTTGGGGGTGGGGGGATTTTTCTCAAAATCTTTGTGTCGCTTTCCTGGAAGATACTTAACTTAAATACCAACTTTGGTATTTTACCTATTTTTCGTTTTTGAGTTATCGTGTTCACAGGCACACGGACACACGGACACACGGACTCACGGACACACGGACACACACACACACACACACATATGGACTTTTTTCCGAAAAAGCTTTTTTTAGATAAAGGGGACCCTAAAACATATATTTCCGGTGAAATCTCGGTATCGAATTTTTTGGTGGAGTGCAATACATTCTCTATACACTATGTACATAGTGCCTATAGAGGAAGTAAAAATAGCGTAAATATTCTGTCAGAGCTCCCTTGGGGAAAACATTTTTTGATACACAACAGTTAAGTGAGAGCAAACGAGTTTCATTACAGTCGATTTGATATTTCTTCGTGAAATGGAGTACCGAAGGAAATTCTCATAGAGTATCATCATACAAGTTTTAGAGTATACTCTGTTTTTGCGTGCATGTGTGAGCAACATGAAACCAAGAGCCATGTGTATTTATTTAACTGTAGCTGGTCTCATCTTTCAGTGTAAAACTCTCACTATTGTTAACTTGTGTATCTTTTTTGATGAGACTGAGTGTCCAAAGATGAAAGACAACCAAAGTTGCTTGTGTTGGCTGTTTACTGTCCTTAGCGCAGTGATGGAATTATCTGCCCTTTCCACACTCTGACCAAAGAATATTTGAGTGTCTGATGAACGGGAAACGCAACCTTAGGTAATAGCTTTATCTACTAGTTATATATGTATACATATAATAGTTACGTTAACTAAATCCCAGCATTCAGTAAATATTTAGCCATTCATTTGCTTAACAAATTACTACAATTTAATATTTTACCTTCAAAATTTTACAGCTAGGTTAATCAATAGCCTTTTTTAAAGCGTTAATCTTTACTGAGATATTCTTTATTATTGATCTGAATTTTCAAATAATTTTTTGAAATGTATGTTTTGATATTGTGCTTGTTGTTCTTTTCGCGGCCATGTAATGTACATCACATTGAAATTCACTATTTTAAAAATATGATTAACACTTTAGATTTCTATTCTGCTTATATCATGAAAGTTTATCGGTAGTGAAAAAGACAGGCTATAAGAATATTTTCTAAGAATTGCTTGCAGACAATATAGGAGAACAATTCATATAAATGCAACGCAATAGATTTCTAACTTTTATTAAGAACAATTGCTCTTTATCCATAAGTCCATTAAATATATTGGAATATCTATTTACAAATAATCGAACAGTTAAGGTCTATAAGATATATAAGGTGTTAATTTGTGTTACATTACCTCAAAAGTAATGAATAGGAAAAATTCTTCTTAAATTCTTTATTTATAGTCGCCTAACTACTAGGTCTTTAAGCACTTTTCATTTACAAAGTGCCTTTTTACAGTATAAACTTAAATAAATAATACAATAATATTTACATCAGGATTGTTAACAATAAACAAGCACCAAGATAGGATCTTAAAGCTATGAGCTATGAATAATAACAGAGTCACGATTACAGTAGAATTTGTAACTATGAGAGTAAACCGTGGTAGGTTTAAACAATATAACAAAATGCGGTCAATTAATAACAATAAGTGTGTGGCAACATAAGATTTAAACAAAATGAACATTAAGTACTTACTATAACTAGTCATAGTTAAAACAACATTTGTAACAATATTGTCTTATTAATCAATAGATTAATAGCTTCCAATTAACAACAACAATTATAGTTTATATTAACAGTTCATGAAAATGAATCTTTTATAAAAGTTTGTAAAAAGAGATATCTTTTAAAAATTGTAAGATTTGGGAATCATGTTGTTACATTGAGAGCAGTAGGATCTTCTGGAATTTGATGCTTCAGACTCCATCTGTGGTACAGTGTACATTTTGAGATGATGTGGATGGTAGTTAATCTTGTTTGGCATCTATCACATTTCGGAGGATGTTCTTTAGAGAGCAGGAAGGTGTGTGTGAGATTGCTGTGGCCAATTCTAGGCCTGGTGATGACAATCTGATCTTGACGTTTTAAATTATTAAGAGTGATTTTCTCTTCAGGGTTTGGGTAAAATAACGTGAAGTTTACTGGTGGGATTGTTTGACCATTGATGGAACCATTTGGCTTTTATTTTCCTGTTTGTGTATTTTATACAATCTTGATGTGTTGTAGGCATTGAGCTATTTTAGGGTGTTTAGTGCTTCACGTGCTTCGCTATCAGCTTTCTCGTTATCTTCGATTTATATGTGTGAAGGCACCCATGTTAGAATTATTTGTTTTCCTTTATTTGATGCTTATAGGTATGTTAATATTACTTCTTGCGCTTGAGAATTTGCATTAGTTTTCCTTTGTATGGCTAATAGTGCACTCAGTGAATCGGTAAATATTTATTTGATTGTGTTTCTTCAGCTATGTAGTGAAGACTTTGCTTTATAGCAAATAATTCACACGAGAAGATGCAGTAATAGTTAGGTAGTGTGTATTGTAGGGTGTGTCCTGAGAGTACTATTGCACAACCTCTGTTCGTATCTATTGCTGAACCATCGCCATAAATGTTTTCGTATTCCGATTGTTTTTCTTGGATCTCCTTGAACATTTTTTTGATAGACTACGTTGTTGGTTTCAGATATACTGTACTTAAGCATTTGTAAATTAACAACTGGTGATGGAGCCTCGTCTAGTGCATCTCGTCCTACAGTTATTTGGGGAGGTTCCAGGGCATATTCTTGTAGGTAACTTGCTATTCTTGCAAAGAAGGTGGGGTAACGATGATTCTTTTGGTTAATTTCTTTTAGTTTTGGGAATACAAAGTTATACATTTAGGAAATTGGGTTTGCTGCAATCTTCATAGCATAAGATAAAAACTTAGATATTTCCTCCTATTTTCGAGTGGTACTTCATCCTCTTCTATTTGTAGACTAGTAGACGGACTTGCTCGAAAGGCCCCTAGTGCTATTCTAAGACTTGTTGTTTGTATAGTATCTAGCATTTTAAGAGCTGTTGGTGATACTGAATTGTAGAGGATCGAACCGTAATGTAATTTTGATCTTACAATTGTTCTGTAAGTTGTAAGTACCACTTCTAGATCAGCTCCCAGTTTTTAGCTGTCAAGGATTTCAATACAGCAATTTTCCGGATACAATCAATTTTAGTCCTTTAAGATGGTTAATCCATGTCAGTTTATTGTCTAATGTCATTCCTAGCACTTTAACTGAATTTACCGTTTCAATCTTGTGATTATTTATATACAGCTGAGGACCATGGGCTATTTTATTTTTGAAGAAGGTAATACATTTAATTTTCTTTATTGAAAATCAGAACCCTGTATATTCAGCCCATTTTTGAAGAGATAGTAAAGTATTTTGTAGGATGTCTTTGTTAGTTTTAGGATTTTTTTCTTTACAGAATATCCTCAAGACATCTGCAAACAAACAACCTTTGACAGGTAATTTAATACATGTTGTTATGCTATTCATAATGGTTAAAAATAGAGTAACACTGAGGGAAGAACCTTCTGGTATTCCATTTTTACTTTCTCTATACGTACTATGTACATTGTGTATAGAGAAGGTATTGCACTACACCAAAAAATTCAATACCGAGGCTTCAACGGAAATATATGTTTTAGGGTCCCCTGTATTAAAAAAAAAGTATTTTCAGAAAAAGGTACGTGTGTGTCCGTGTGTCCGTGTGTTTGTGAACACGATAACTCAAAAACGAAAAGTCGGTAAAACGCCAAACTTGGTATTTAAGTTTAGTATCTACCCTTTACTAAAACTTTTTTCGAACATTTTGATTTTCTTAAAAAATAGATGTAACGATTTTGATTAAAATATCGTATATTAAAGATATTTAGGTGGCAAATAAAACCTATATTTTGAATTTTCTGGGAATAGCCTCAGAAGACTACTTTATTCCGTGTAAACTTTACGGAATTTTACGCAACTGCTAAACCGTAATAGATGGACAAAAAATTGCCACACAACAAATGTAGAGCACTTTATAACACACAATTTATGTTATACACCTTTTTTCCTGGAGTTGATTGTTTTAGAGATAGTCCTTGTTTTTGGTATCTGCCATAAAAAACTTATACTTTTCTCATACAGGACTTTGTGAACTCGTGTCCATACAAATATAGGACCTTCAGTCACATAGCAACCAGCTTTTGACAATCACTTTAACCTATGGTACTCCCTTATTTTGCTTCTACCTACAAGGAAGCAAGTAATACGACTATTTCTGCTAATTTTTTCTCGATTAGCATGAAGTAAATAGAAGTATAAGCTTTTTAAAAATTATTTCTTGCAGAGACGTAGAGAAAGTCATGCGAATGGAACACATCAGATTTTTTATATCTAAAGTCTGGGATAATGTCATATTAGTTTTTACTTGTATTCGTCTGCCATTAAGGAAGTTATGTATGAAGGCGATCATATTGCCAGTGATTTGGTTTTCTAAGAGAATCTGTACCACCTTTTCTCTGTATATTGTGTCGTAGGCTTTCTCTACATCAAGACTAACTAGAGTGCATTGTTGTGATTTGTTGAATGTGTCCATAATTTCTGATTCTAGTGTTATTAGGCAGTCCATTGGGGAATGGTATTGTTGGAAACCATGTTGTATAGGGGTGAAAAACATCATGTGTTCCAGTGTCCAACGCAGTCTCCTATCCACAATTTTATCTTGTAGTTTACTCATTGTGCACTTAAGGGTTATAGGACGATAGCTTTCAGGTAGAGTGGGATCATTGTTTGATTTAGGTATAGCTATTATGCAGGATATTATCCAGTCCTGGGGTGTAAGAATTGCAGATATGTAGGGTTTGGTCGCTCTTCTTAAATTTGATTTAACCTGCTTTATGGCAACCTGAAGTTTTATAAAATGTTCTCCGTGATGTCTGTCATTTGAAATTTCAGCAAAAGATTTGCAAAAAACTTCGGATATCTGTTTAGGGTCGCTGTTTAATTCATTTGTGGTTTTATCCCATAGCTAAGATATGGGGTAGTTTCCTATTGTTTCCATTCATTTTTCTTATTTTGTTCCAAATAATGTTTGGGGTTTGTGATTCATTGAAGATACAAATTCGATACAGGAAACCCTTTTACTTTCTTTTATAACATGACGTGCTTTAGCCCTCAATTTTTGGAATTGTATTTTATTTTCCATTGTTGGATGCTTATGAAATTTGAAATAGGGAATATTTTTGTTTTTTATTGCCATGTTGCAGTTTTCATTCCACCAAGGATTCGTATTCCAATGGTTCGTATCTCAATAATTTTGGTTTTGGGTATGTTAGTTTCTGCACTTTTAAGTATTACTTGAGTGAAGTCTTCAACGGCGTTATCAATGTTTGCAGAGTTATAATCTTCAAATTGATTTAAGGAGACTACAGCAAGGTCTATTGATTTTTTATATTCAGGCCAGTCAGCTTCATTCATTTTCCATCTTGGGGATGTTGTAGAAAGTAATAAATTGTTCCTATTGAGTACGTCATTTGTAATGGGAAAGTGGTCACTTCCATGTAATACAGGGTTAATTAAGCATATGTGCGATGATAGGACTAGCTAGTGTTAGATCAATAGTACTGAAAGATCCGTGAGCTAAGTCAAACCTTGTGGGCTGGCATGTATTAATGATAATCAGGTCATTTTCCTGTATTAATGGGAAAGTGGTCACTTCCATGTAATACAGGGTTAATTAAGCATATGTGCGATGATAGGACTAGCTAGTGTTAGATCAATAGTACTGAAAGATCCGTGAGCTAAGTCAAACCTTGTGGGCTGGCATGTATTAATGATAATCAGGTCATTTTCCTGTATTAATGGGAAAGTGGTCACTTCCATGTAATACAGGGTTAATTAAGCATATGTGCGATGATAGGACTAGCTAGTGTTAGATCAACAATACTGAAAGATCCGTGAGCTAAGTCAAACCTTGTGGGCTGGCATGTATTAATGATAATCAGGTCATTTTCCTGTATTAATGCCTATATTATTTTACCTCTTTGATTAGTGGATTTAGATTCCCTATTACGGTGTGGCTATTAAAGTCTCCCAACAATATGAATGGTGGAGGAATTGGTTTAAGAGTAACTGAAGTTCAGTAATATCTAAATTCATGCTTTTAGGTAAATGTATGTTACATATGAATATAGGATTTGGTAATAAAAATATCTATGCTATCGCTTCCATTGTTGTATTCAATTTAATTTCTTTGTGGGATAAGTTATCTTTAATAAAAGTGATTACACCTCCATTCGCGCGACCTGCAGTAACTCGGTTTTTATTATAAGCAGATTAATGCCTAATATTTGGGGAAAATTGCCTTTAAAGTTAGTTTCTTGTAAACATATTATTTTGGGTCTATATTTATTGATAAGAATATTAAAATATTATATTATTGCACAGTATCCTTGGATATTCCATTCGAAATTTCCACTTTCCATCATATCTAAGTAGTGATATGGGAAGGAGTTTCAGCAGGGGCTGGTGGTTTACTGTTAGATTTCTGTATATCATAAAGCAGTTTCTTTTCTATGCGAGTGAATCTATTCTTGAGCGACTTGTTGCTAAGTAGGGGATGGATTCTTTTAATGGTGTCTAAAAGGTCGTGTAAATCTTCTGTGTAGTTCAGTGCTACCGATACTATATCAGGTACTCCTACAGTGTTTTCCAGAAAACTTTTTAATTGGTCATAGTTCAAAATATAGCTACCTGGGGAGCACCCTATTGTTTCTTGGACTGTTGACAACTGATCATTAATCAATGTCATTGTGTCGGTTTTCTTGGATTTTTTTTGGAATATGTATGTATGGTTTTTAAATTCCTGTCTTGAAAAGTTGCTTCTTCATTGCCTTGTAATGATGAATCACATTATTGTTTTTCATCACATTGATGCTCTGTGGTTTTACTGGATGTTGACAATGGGCGTTTCAAAGCAGGATTCTTGTAGTCCATTGGCGTAGTGTTTTCTAAAGAAGGAAAATCTTCCTTAAGGTTATGTTTTGATTGTATTAACACATGTTGCTTTTGTTCAGCAGACGTACGATTTTCATCTTTTCTTTGTGTGTTCACATTTTCTGGATCCAAACCTTCATTTTTGTTGTTTATGTTAGATGTTAAGTCCTTATTGGTCGATGTTTTGTTTTTTGTGGTTGTATTTTCATTAGTGTCTTCTTTGCCTAGAAGCTCGGTATTGGTTTGTTTATCTGGAAACGTTTCCTGTGTAGACCTGCAGGATTAGCGGTTGAGAGGTATATGCAGAAGGCGGTGCCGTCGTAGTTTATTGGTAAATTATCAGGTAATTTGTCAAAATGCTCAGATTTAATATACATCTGACGGCGGAAACTCATAATGTGGGTGTAGCCTGTAGTTGCTCTAAGGTATGATATTGAAGATATGCCATGTTTCATTAAATGTTCTTCTATTACATAGTTTGGTATTACAAGGGATATAATAACTCGTTTGTTTTTGGTCAAAAGCGGTCTCATCTCTAATAAGATATTATTTACTAAGATCTTTGTGTGTTTTGAGGTTAGTTCTTCAACTAAATCCTTGTTTGCTAAATATATGCAAATTCTGGAGTTGGAAATCCTTGAAACAAACCTAATGTTAGCAGGGTTTACTAATTTACCCATTGCAAATATGTAATATTTGATTGTAATACCGTCATAGCCTTCTATAATTAGAGCTTGTTCTTTGGTAGGTGCTGTTTGAGCTATTGCAGTATAGCTGGGTGGATTATTCACTTTATTCTTCAACATTGTGTTGGTAGGAGGAACAACTGATAGGTGCGTGTCTGTCGTTGTCATATGACCGGTGATACTGCAAACAAATGCAGTAAGGACCGATGTGCAGCTGTGACGTCAACAAGCTCGCAATGAAAATTGCCTTTGGCATACGACAAATGGCAAGGAATACAATGCAATAACAAAGTATGTGGTGTTGCCTTTATTTGTTAAGGTCCTGTAGATTACGAATAACGTTTACCTGTCAGTAGATAACTGGGAAGGATCCCAAAAATCGAAATAGACACTTAAAACTGGAGCCGTATGACTCTGTTTGAAACTCACTCCCGTTTTCTTTTGTCCTCTTTTTATCTTTGTTCGGAACACAAGACACCTTTGAAATTTGTAAGGTAGAAAGCTTTGCAGTTGTATTTACTCCCTGCTGAGGGTATGTAAGGACAAGGTTAATCTGAAGAGCATACATCATCCCTTCCTCGCAGGCGTGTTGTGTGTGTGCGTGTGTGTGTGTGTGTGTGTGTGTGTGTGTGTGTGTGTGTGTGTGAGTTTGTTTAAGAAACCGTTACACGGCAATACACGAATGTACATACAATAGCGGAGTTGTAACTAACATTCTGTGTGTGTTTCGAATTAAGTGGACTGTAAAATGAACATGTGAGAAGAGAAAGAGATGTTTGTTTCTCCCTCAAGGCTCCTGACTGAGTTTGCTCAGCCTGCCTCTTATATTACCTTCTTCCTGCCTCGATTACTGCGGCGAAAAAAACAAAGTGCGCGTATCATTGTCATCCATCAACACGAACTGAAAAAGTTATCAGTGCTTTTGATTCTGTACATTAAAAACACACGTGAAATGATGATTCATACCTGCAGATGTGAATAAACTTGCTTCTCCTGGTGTGAAAATATCCTTTCGGGTTAATAGAAATAAGCAACAAATATATATTTTGTGGGATAAATAAGTACATGTGAATAATTTAATGTAATGATTCATAATAATTTAAATATTATTTTTTATATTATTCCATATTTTTATTTTAGCATGCTTATATTCAGTAATGTACGTTAGCCAGTTCCTGTTTCTCTGTCAGGTAGTTGTAGTAAGCAGAGGAACCACAGATTACACAAACAAATCGAGATTCCACCGTAAATATACACATTTTGAGGATCCTTGAATTAAAGAAAAGGGTGCGCACTATGTGTATTCGTAGTGTTTAACCTTCTACTACATATGGCACCACTGACGGGGTGACAAATGGAAAAGAATGTTTGCAAAACAAAGGATATTTGGCAGGCATTTACCTGTTACGAGGATTGAGGAAAACGTGGATAAACTTCAGTCAGGGATTTGAACCGCGAACTTCCGAAATCGTGCCTCACGGATTATTGGAGGCTTGATGGTGTGTGTCTGTTTAGTTGTTAGAATCAGCTCTAATCATTGCTCCAACCATTCAGCTACTGTGACAGTTTATCCTTGAGCTGATTTGCGTTTCTTCAATTACTATTAACAGAAAAATTGCCCAATAGCATGTGAATATTACCCGGATCTTAAATACTGATAATGATCATCGACACGGAAACCCGCGTTCACATCCCGGCTGTGGCGTGCAATGTTTCAGCTCATTCTAATATAGCAATAAAACACCAACTCGGTAGCTATTTAAGTTCCCAAATTCCAAATATGCCACACAAGATTTGGTATTTCGCGGACTTTTCGTTTTTGAGCTATGGGGCCACACAGACACACACGCACACACACACACTGACAGACAGACAGACACAGTTCCTTACATTTTTCAAAAATGCTTTCTTTGGGTTCAGGGGCTCCCAAAACATATTTACGGTGAAATCTTTGCATCGAATTTTTGGGTGGAATACAATACCTTCTCTATCCACATGTACAATATACATATGGGGCTAGAGAAAGTAAATAATATCTCGAACATAGAATATTCTTGAGCACGGCGATTTGAATGAAAACCAGTATTATTTACCTATATGACTTAATGGTGGTAGCGTTCCCGGCAATACGGCTTCAAAGGGCATTTAAAAAAGTCCAGTAATTCTGCGCAGAATGAGCAACAAATAATACATAGTGGTGGACAAAGAAGGAGGACAAATGGTATTTGGAAGGAAAAGAAATTGAAATAGAGAGATAATGTGACTATTTGGGGATAAGGTTAACTTGTAATGGTGCCTGAGCCACTTGTGGTAGAAGCAGAAGTTAAAGCGGCACAATTAGGATATGGACAGTAAATGGATACAAGGCAACAGTAGAAGCAAAATTGTAATACGCATCAGAAGGTATCGGACAGACGGTGAACATCACATGACTTTCTCTATATGCTCTGTAAACAGTCTATTCGTATTAAAGTTTATTCTTTTATCTACAATATACATTAGCAGAAATGGTTATATTTCCTAGTTGCTAATATTAGCAACTAAGGAAAATAGGCAAAATCTGTCACTGCAATTGTCATGAACTTCCGATCTCTTTCCACTGCCAGGAATAAAACAAAATAGTAGTGAAAAGAATGAGGGCTTCCATTTTGAGAATAATGCAACTATTTTAAAATTAAAGTTAACAACAGCGAATGTCTGTGAAATGGTTAGCTCTACAAAATATGTATATCATAAATTATTTATTTTAACGAGATGATGAGTAACCTTTTCGAGAAAGAAGGGCTAAATCGAAATGTTGGCATTTAAATATAACACAAATCAGTCAGGAGTTGAGGTGTCAGGCCATTCCAACTCGACTTGTCTGATTCAGAGTACTCATGCGTACTCAACCACAAACCTCGGAGAGCTGGAGGTGATAGGAAATGTGTCGTAGTGTAACGATCATAGCAAAATGCTTGCTCTTACTGCCACTTAATCTCACCAGTAGATTCAGCCCTGTCGATAGTTTTCCCTGAATTTCCATCTGATTGCACCTTGCAGGCGTAGCCCTGTGAGTCATGAGCTACTCTATGCTACTTAGGTGTGCGACCCAAGCTAGAATAGCCTGATGTACGTGGTAGGGCAAGTAAAATGATGTAGAACGGGTGGTCGAAAAACAGGCTAAGGATCTTGTCTTAACTGCCGAAGTTAAATTTTTCTATCGAAAAACAAAATATTAATATTTTCAAAACAACTGCCACATTTTAACTTTCCTTAGATTAACAGAAATAAGCAAGCATTTTTTGCAATTTTTGCAGTAGATTCAGCGGTGTAATTTATTTTCTAAAATAGATTAACTCATTTTTGGATACCCGTTCAATTATATTTATATAATTATTTATATTATATCTCTAGTTTTTCTAGGTAGGATTAAGTACGGAGATTCTTTCTTTTCTGACCCACTCACTTTCCTCCCTCCTTCCCTCAGTCCCTTACTTCCTACCTTTCTTCTTTCTTTCTCTGTCTCTACATTTCCGTCGCTCTCCCTTTTCGCTTCCGCTATCCCTTACTTTTACTTGCGCTTTCTCAATCCTTGCCTCTCTTTCTGTTCTATATGCAACTTGCATGTCATATTATGTTTTCTTTGTATCGGTTAGATATATAATTATACTTGTTTAGTTGGAATTAACTAAGAAGTAAATTAATTGATAAAATTGATTTTGTGTTAATAACGATTAAACCATAAGTTATATGTTTCTTCATTATTGTTAAAGATCCATCGAAATTACGAGTGCATAATGGAAACCAGATAATGCATACTAATAATAGGCTGTTTTACTTTCTCTAACACGCACGTTGCCACAAAAAATGATTCATCCTCCAGTTTCCATGTGTCGATCGAAGATCTTCGTAAAAGCTGTGTTCACGAAATAACTGTACGATGGCCTGAGGTTAACTTCTGAGTACTAAAAGCACATCACGGAACAAGGTTATGGTGGCCGAGAGATTTCATTCTAAAGCTCCTAGGCTAAAATCTCGCGCTGCTTGTTATTTTATGACTGGATATGTAAAACATAATATTAATTAATATAGCTTTGGCATTTGAATTTACGGGCCCATCTATGCACACTCGCGTTAAACAAATTAAAGAAAAATCTTATGTGCTCCATTCACATGCCTCTGTAACAAAATATTATTAAAAACTTCTATCCATTTCATGCTAATTCAGATAAACATTAGTAGAAGGGAAAACATCTGGTGTGTTACACTCACATGAATTTCTCTAGCTACTCTACAAATAAACATCTTAAAAGATTCTTCTTTCTACACAATGCTAATCAATATAAACATAAGCAGAATGTTCTTATTACTTAGTTCCTTATAAGAAAAAGGAAACTAAAGGAATGCACTAAAGTGAAAGTCATATGTCTTAAAAGATCTCGTGATGCGAATCATTGCAAATAGTTTCTTTGCTTGGCCAGGAGTGCAACAAAAGAAAAACGGACACTTCCTGTCTGAGAAAAGTAGGAACAGTTTACAATAATTGAAACTAATAACAAGGAATATTTTTAAAACGCCAAATTCCACGAACAAAATATATATTACATAAATTGTGTATTTTAATGAGATCTACTTTTTTGTACAGTAACTTTTTTCTAGCTTTTACGGTTTACTATTTATGCAAAATTCAGCAAAATGCATTCAGAATTAACAGCTCTACAGAATCTATTCCCCAAAAATTCAAGATATGCATTTTATTAGTGATGGAAATAACTTTAATATATGGTATTTTAATCAAAATCGTAAAAGCCATTTTCAAGAAAAACAAAACTTTCGAAAATTTTTCCATGTAAAGGATAGTTGGGGGGGGGATTTTCTTGAAAAATCTTCGTATGGCATCCCTGGAAGATACCAAACTTAAATACCAAGTTTGTATTTAACCGTCTTTTCCTTTTTGAGCTATGCTGTCCTCAGACACATTGACAGACACACATACACGGACCTATTCTGAAAAGTTCTTGTTTTTTTGGATTCAGGGGATCCTAAAACATGTAGGTGAAATCTCGGTATCGAATTTTTGGGCGCAATACAATACCATCTCCATCCACTGTGTACATTGTACATACGGGGCTAGAGAAAGTAAAAAAGAACACACTAGGCTAAAATAATAGTCAAATCTTTTAAAGGCTGGTTTCTATATGAATGAAATCCGTATCTTTACATTGCCAGGAGTTGACAAATTCCCGTATCTGAAAAGTTTTAAGTATTTTAAAATTAAAACGAATAGCAAAGAATATCTAAAAAATAGTCAACTCCGCGAAGAAAATGTATATGAGCTATGCATGTATGTTTTAACGCGATCTACATTTTTTGTCTATCTCTTATGGTTTACTAGTAATACAAAATCCAGCAAAAGTCATTATAAATACACAGATATGAAGAGAATATTCCCAGAAAATTCAACATATGCAGTTTATTTGACATGTAAATATTTTTCATATACATTTTTTAATCAAAATTGTTAGAGCTTTTTCTGAAATAATCAACATTTTCGAATTGTTTTTCATGCAAAGGATAGTTTGGGGATTTTCCTCAAAATCGTCGTGTCGCAACCTTGGAAGATACTTAACTTAAAAACCAAGTTTGGTATTTTACCGTGTTAAAAAAAAAATACATCTTAAAGAATGTTTTAAACATTGGTTTTCTTAACAATAATTTTAGTATTTGTTCGCACCACGTGGTTTCATGTGCAGCATATTGATGCTCGGTACAATAAACTCTTAAAGAAATATCAAAATAACTATCATATTATTAACTGTACTGAATGTCTTGTATTAAATAAGTGTGTCAAATAAATAGTCGCTATGTGTAGATTGAATATCTTTAGGAGAAGGGGGGCTACACGTGAGAAGCGAAAAGTGGCAGGTTTAAGGACCCAAATTATGTCTTTAATATTTTTAGTTAATATTGATAGTTTGTTGTTGAACCAGCTATTTGATTATTGATCATATAGGCTAGATTTGAAAGCAGTGACAACTAGTTGCTACAACTGTAGCGCGTATGGTGTGCATAAGGCGCTGTGCCATGAGGGACTGCAATCCAGGCGGCGGGTGTACATAGTGGATAGAGAAGGTTTCCACCCAAAACTTCGGTGTCGAGATTTGTGTTAAGGGTCCCCTGAGTCTGAAAAAACATTTTTAGAAAAAGATTCGCGCGTGTGGCCGTCTGATGGTGTGTGTGTGTGTGATGATATAGCTCAAAAAAGTCTTAGAACCTTCCAAGTATACAACAGGAAACTTTTCAAGAAACCCCCCTTATTTTAACTGCTACGATTTTGATTAAAATCTCGTATATTAAAGATATTTACATCCTAAGTAAAATGTATATCTTGAATTTTCTGGGAATAGCCTCTGAAGACATCTTTATTCTGGATGACTTTTGCCGAATTTTGCTTAACTCAAAGTCGTAATAGATAGACAAAAACTTAGTTGACAGAAAAATGTAGATCTCGTCAAAACACACAATTCTTGTATTTTACGTTTATATTGTGGAAGTAAGCGTTTCCGAGATATTCCATGTTTCAATTGTAAAGTACTTATACTTTTCTCAGATAGAAAGTGTCCGTTTTTCTTTTATTCTGCTCCTGACCAAGCAAACAACGATTTGCAATGACAATCGCATAACGATAGCTTTTAAAACATTTCATTATCACTTTAGCCTAGTACATTGCCTTAGTTCCCTTCTACTTATAAGGAACTAAGAAATAAGGACTGTCTGCAAATGTTTATCTCGATTAGCATTGTGTAGAAAGAAGAGCAACCTTTTATAAAAAGTTCGTTTGTGGGGCAGCTAGAGAAAGTCGCGTGAGTATAACAGATCATATATATATTTTTTTTTTAAATGTCTTAAATACTAATCCTATCCAAATTAACAGAATTAGCTTGAAAAAGTATTATGTAAATCTATTTTACATTAGATTAAAATAAACTTCATAAGAAAAATATTTGGAGTTTGACTCTCTAGCACTTGAGAAACGTCTCTTTAGGCAAATCAATAAAAATTACAACTAGTCCATTAGTAGGATATGAAGGACAGAGCGATCTTTTTTGTCTCAGCCGTATGCGAACGCCACCTCACGTATACTATGAGAACTAATCTATTTTAAATACTGATGATAAATGGTGTCCATCTGCGTTAGACTTCCCGGAATTCCTGTTCATCACAATATTGTAACAATATTAACCTTGGTGGGTCTCTACAGAGGCTTTTGAAACTTCCACTTACTGCGTAACACTTTCGCTGGAAAGCGTTCGAATGATGCATCAATTTTGACGATGTTTTTCTGCGCTAGAACATGTCTTTTTCGTTTGTTAGATGATCGCAATATCCTAAACTTATTAACCGGATCCCTGGCAGCATCTATATTTGGAACTGGAATACCAAAACTTGTCTCGGAGGTTGTCTAATGATTCGGTTATTAAGTGGAGTAACAATAAAAGAGCAACGATATTAAGAATGCTCTAAAGTAATTCATATTGTTGAGATCCAAACTGAAGAAGCTCTAGTGTTTAAAGCAGGCCGGCCCAACGCAAATGCATGTGTAATATCAGTCTCAGTGATGTTAAATCCTGTTGGGTTATACGAGCGAGAGAGTGGCGTGTTGCAATAGCGTCTTGATTGGTTTGAAACTCTAAAATATTAAATTTTGGGGTTTTGGAACAAAGATTCATTTAAGAATTACGACTCGTCACCTGTGACCAGGGTTGCCTAGGTTCAATTCCAAGGTACCGTATGTCCCTGGTCTCCAGTGCCATTCTTTCTACTAACTGCTAGATCATCACCTTTCTTAATATTCCTTTTGTCTTCATTTCGTATCATCTGCTTCGTACCCTGCTACGAATCGAACCCTCATTCTGTGATGAAATGCTGTGGCTCCTCGACAGGCGTCTGGCCCTATGCACAGGGAGAGTAAGCCGATTCAATTAAATCTTGATAATTAAGATTCACTGATACGACTTTTGGCACCTAATTGGGTGTTCCTGTTAGATTAACCGTAAGCGTGTCGTAGCGCCCTTCAGCTATATGGAGACAGCGACTAACCTATCAAACCAAGAATCAAGGGATCGAATCTATTAAAAAAAGACATGTTCCGCATTCAAGAAAACAAGGTAAAAACGGGAAGGGTCCAACTAAAGCAATCGGTGCAATGGCGTGGCTCGATGCTGAGGGGTTTCCATTGAATGCAGATATACGCATTTTCCTTTCTTTTTTGTTTCTTTTGTAGCTTAACGTCCTTTAAGCTGGTTGGTCATATCCGCCTATGCATGAAATGATACTCAAATGAACTCGAGCTTGGGGTTTAAAGTTACTCCAGATTTGTCTTCTCAGCTTAAGGGAACCCCCCCCCCCCGCAGCCTAAATACCTCATCCGGGTAGCTCACCCTAAACGAGATTCGAACTTAAATGTCACCCTACCACCACTCGCGCCTTTACGCAGCACTACAAGCTTGTAATATACAAAAGTGCAGCTATCTTATGTATGACATTAAACTTAACACTTAAATGTCACACTACCACCACTCGCGCCTTTACAAGCTTGTAATATACAGAAGTGCAGCTATCTTATGTACGACATTAAACTTAACACTTAAATGTCACACTACCACCACTCGCGCCTTTACAAGCTTGTAATATACAAAAGTGCAGCTATCTTATGTACGACATTAAACTTAACACTTAAATGTCACACTACCACCACTCGCGCCTTTACAAGCTTGTAATATACAGAAGTGCAGCTATCTTATGTACGACATTAAACTTAACACTTAAATGTCACACTACCACCACTCGCGCCTTTACAAGCTTGTAATATACAGAAGTGCAGCTATCTTATGTATGACATTAAACTTAACACTTAAATGTCACACTACCACCACTCGCGCCTTTACAAGCTTGTAATATACAGAAGTGCAGCTATCTTATGTACGACATTAAACTTAACACTTAAATGTCACACTACCACCACTCGCGCCTTTACAAGCTTGTAATATACAGAAGTGCAGCTATCTTATGTATGACATTAAACTTAACACTTAAATGTCACACTACCACCACTCGCGCCTTTACAAGCTTGTAATATACAGAAGTGCAGCTATCTTATGTATGACATTAAACTTAACACTTAAATGTCACACTACCACCACTCACGCCTTTACGCAGCACTACAAGCTTGTAATATACAAAAGTGCAGCTATCTTATGTACGACATTAAACTTAACACTTAAATGTCACACTACCACCACTCGCGCCTTTACGCAGCACTACAAGCTTGTAATATACAAAAGTGCAGCTATCTTATGTACGACATTAAACTTAACACTTAAATGTCACACTACCACCACTCGCGCCTTTACGCAGCACTACAAGCTTGTAATATACAAAAGTGCAGCTATCTTATGTACGACATTAAACTTAACACTTAAATGTCACACTACCACCACTCGCGCCTTTACAAGCTTGTAATATACAAAAGTGCAGCTATCTTATGTACGACATTAAACTTAACACTTAAATGTCACACTACCACCACTCGCGCCTTTACGCAGCACTACAAGCTTGTAATATACAAAAGTGCAGCTATCTTATGTACGACATTAAACTTAACACTTAAATGTCACACTACCACCACTCACGCCTTTACGCAGCACTACAAGCTTGTAATATACAAAAGTGCAGCTATCTTATGTACGACATTAAACTTAACACTTAAATGTCACACTACCACCACTCGCGCCTTTACAAGCTTGTAATATACAAAAGTGCAGCTATCTTATGTACGACATTAAACTTAACACTTAAATGTCACACTACCACCACTCGCGCCTTTACAAGCTTGTAATATACAAAAGTGCAGCTATCTTATGTACGACATTAAACTTAACACTTAAATGTCACACTACCACCACTCGCGCCTTTACAAGCTTGTAATATACAAAAGTGCAGCTATCTTATGTACGACATTAAACTTAACACTTAAATGTCACACTACCACCACTCGCGCCTTTACAAGCTTGTAATATACAAAAGTGCAGCTATCTTATGTACGACATTAAACTTAACACTTAAATGTCACACTACCACCACTCGCGCCTTTACAAGCTTGTAATATACAAAAGTGCAGCTATCTTATGTACGACATTAAACTTAACACTTAAATGTCACACTACCACCACTCACGCCTTTACAAGCTTGTAATATACAGAAATGCAGCTATCTTATGTACGACATTAAACTTAACACTTAAATGTCACACTACCACCACTCACGCCTTTACGCAGCACTACAAGCTTGTAATATACAAAAGTGCAGCTATCTTATGTACGACATTAAACTTAACACTTAAATGTCACCCTACCACCACTCGCGCCTTTACAAGCTTGTAATATACAAAAGTGCAGCTATCTTATGTACGACATTAAACTTAACACTTAAATGTCACACTACCACCACTCACGCCTTTACGCAGCACTACAAGCTTGTAATATACAAAAGTGCAGCTATCTTATGTACGACATTAAACTTAACACTTAAATGTCACCCTACCACCACTCGCGCCTTTACAAGCTTGTAATATACAAAAGTGCAGCTATCTTATGTACGACATTAAACTTAACACTTAAATGTCACCCTACCACCACTCGCGCCTTTACAAGCTTGTAATATACAAAAGTGCAGCTATCTTATGTACGACATTAAACTTAACACTTAAATGTCACCCTACCACCACTCGCGCCTTTACAAGCTTGTAATATACAAAAGTGCAGCTATCTTATGTATGACATTAAACTTAACACTTAAATGTCACCCTACCACCACTCGCGCCTTTACAAGCTTGTAATATACAGAAATGCAGCTATCTTATGTACGACATTAAACTTAACACTTAAATTGCGATAATCGCTAATCCTCTCGCAAGTAAATAAAAGGAGAAAAAATGAGCTGTCTTCCATATTTTTTAAAGTTTTCTATATTTTTCGATCTCAAGTATGTAAAATTTAAAGAGCATGAAGAGGACTTCATAGCTATATAGAAAAAATGTTATTTGTCCTGCAAACATTTAAAACATAAAGTATATTAATAGTTAAATAAAGAAACGCTTTCCATTCTAAAGAGCTATTTGGGTTGCGAACTTCAAGTAAAATTTCCCCAAAATTAAATAGATAAGTTATCTTCGCCAATACCCTCTCGCTCCCTCCTTCCCTCCCCTCTCTCTCTCTGTCTCTCTCTCTCTCTCTCTCTCTCACAGAAACGCCCATGCTTTTGTTGGTGAGAATTCTCTAAAGCTCTACTTCCAACGAAATGTATAATGTTCCTGCATGTTTCCTAGGTAAGGTCTAATGTGACCAGGAGCTATATTGCATCATAAAGAAAACACGAGGAGTTGACGCCTCTGCTCTGAACCAGCCAATCGCAGAAACAAGGTTAGCACCTCAAGGAGTTTCAGATCAATTGTAGAAAGCATAAAAAGATGAAAGTCGGAGTTTATGTTGAGGTAAGTCCCTTGTGTGTACAAAACAAGACTTGCTGCCGAATCAGACAAATGGCTACTTGTTGAAAGTTTAATGGTGGCCGTGTAAGGTATCTGAATTTATTGGCGAATCCACCGCAAAATTCCCAGGTTACTTGCTTGGCACTGAATGCGGGAAGCAACAGGTTGATGGAAAAAACTTGCCTTGCTCACCTTTTGTCTTCCGCTTTAGTGCCCACCATGATTAATTTGCTATTCGCTGTCCAATAAGCTCAGCTATTAAATGAGGTTCTTGTTCTGACTGTCACTTGCTTACAAAGGAGTTCATAGCAAAAGTATTGAAGAATCACAATTAAATGATAACACCTACCAAAAAGTATTTTATGATTTATCCACAATTTAATTGTTTAAATTTTGCTTCTTTTACGACCTATAGTAGGCAGAGGAAGAGTGCATCCAAATTATTGTCCAAAGTAACCATCCAAAATTTGATATCAAGAATTCACCCGAAACACTGTTTTGAAGTCCAGTGGATAAAAAAAGTGTTTAAAAAGGACCATTGTGTGTGTGTGTGCGCGCGTTTGTCTCTGTGAATGTCAAATAAATGCCAAACTTAGTATTTAGATTCAGCATATTCCTAAAATGTGATACAAAGGTGTTCAACAAAATCCCCCACCACAAACTACTCTTTACATGGAAAACTTGCTTAGGATTTCGACTCAAATGAAGATAATTCAATTCTAAAGAAATATATATTTGGATTTGACTGTGAAGCTTCTTTTCATTCTCATCAAATTTTATATAGGTATTATTGATAGCTGATAAACCATAAGAAAAGAGACAAATATTTACTTAACAAAACTGCTAAAGCTCGCAATCTATAAAATTGTTTGCCGCATAACTATTTGCCAGATATTCGTTCCTTTGATTTTAATTTTAAAGTACATTTAAATGCTACAGTGTTGGTCACTATTCTTTGTTTCTCGTGATGAGGGTAAAGAACTTCATAAAAAGCGTACAGCAAACCGCTTGTTAAGATTTGAATATTGTTTCGGCCCCAATTACCTTGTACATAGAGAGGAATCAAAGCTCTTTATCAATTAAGATGAAACAGATAAAACAAAAAGACCCTCATGAGAATGAATATTTTGGAGAAGAGAGTTAAAAATAAAAGAGAGTGGATAGAAAAAGTCATATCAATGTAGTAGATACGAATTTTTAAAATCAAACTGGCATGCACGGTTCAAAGGTAGCAAGGACAAACTTTCTTGTTGACATTCCTAAGGCATTTGTGTTCAAGGCATTAACAGATGGATTAGAAGAACATAAACTTTTTAGTTGAGGGCAAAGACACCAGACGAAGGTCTAAAAACATGAAGCAATCGGTTTTATAATAGTTGAATCTATTGAGCGTTACGTCTTATGGCATCCATTATTACTTTCTCTATACGTACTATGTACATAGTGTATAGAGGAAGTATTGTATTCCACCCAAAAATTCGATACCGAGATTTCACCGGAAATACATATTTTAGGACTCCCTGAATCCAAAAAATCATTTTCAGAAAAAGGTCCGTGTGTGTCTGTGGACAGCATGGCTCAAAAACGAAAAGACCGTTAAATATTAAACTTGGTGTTTAGGTTTGGTATCTTCCACGGATGTGACACGAAGATTTTCAACAAAATCTATCTACCCTTTACATGGAAAAAATTTCGAAAATTTTTATATTTGAATTTTCTGGGAATATCCTCTGAAGATCCCTTTATTCTGGATACATTTTGCTAAATTTTGCTTAACAGCTAAATGGTAATAGATAGACAAAAACTTACCACACATATAATGTAGATCTGATCAAAACACATAATTTATGTCCTTTACATTTTTTCTGTGGAGGTAACCGTTTCCAAGGTATTCCTTGTTTTTGGTTTTACTTGTGAGTACTTACACTTTTCTGGGACAGAAAGTGTCCGTTGTTCTTTTGATCTACTCCTAGACAAGCAAAGAAGCGATTTGCAATGACAATCAAATAACGACAGTTTTTAAAACATTTGACTATCGGTTTAATATAGTGTATTCCCTTATTTTCTTCCTACTTATAAGGAACTAAGTAATAAGAACATTCTGCTAATGATTATATCATTAGCAATGTGCAGAAAGAAGAATATTCCTATGTGAGAAGTTTGTAGAAGAGCTATAGAAAGTCATGTGAGTGTAAAACACCAGTAAACGAAGTATTGCGGAACCATATTCTTTATGCCAGCCAGAAATATTCATCCCGTCAAGTTGGTACGACCATTGAGGTGCTTGCTAAAAGTTGACTGTGAGTTGGAACCACAGCTGGTCAAGCACGTGATAGTTCACTTATGTTTTCGTAATGCGTTCCAATTTTACATCCTCGGCATACTTACACAAACGTCATAAATTTCTTTAACGCTTAAAGCGGGAGAACCGTGGCTATGGTATTGAACTTTTCAAAAAACTTTTAGCAATAATACCACCAATATAATATATTAGAATTACTTCTGCGTTAATTTTAGTGCAGAAGGTTGGCCTTAACCTTATCTAGGAAAGTGGTACGCGTATTGCAGTCGACAACTTTACAGTAAAGTATAAAATGCAATCCTTATTGTATTGTTTTTTGAACCTAATAATAAAACAACTGTAATGGTCATTGAAAATTGCCTTAATTGTTTATGGAAATATTCTCCTTTTTGACCAATACACTTTAGCATGAGTTCGAACCATTTTATAGCGTTTTTTTTCCCAATCTGTTTAATACACTTCAAAAACATGGTTTTTGAACCCATTAGCGGCTTCTTCTGTCGACGAAAATCGTTGTTCTCGATATTCGGGAACAAAATAAGTCATTGGGAGCCAAATCAGGACTGTACGGCTGATGAGTTCATCAATTCACTTTTTTTGAGTGTTCAAATAGTCGGTTGTTAGACGAGGTGTGTGAGCGCTCGTATTGTCTTGATGAAGAACGACCCGACGGCACTTGTTTGTTTTCCTATTTCAACGAGGACTTCTGGCAGACAAATGTTTTTTTTTTTTCCTTGTAGTTTAACGTCCTTTAACCTGGTTGGTCATATCGGACGATGAAATTGGTGAAATGATACTTAAATGATCTCAGGGTCCATAGAGCTTAAAGTTACTCGACATTCGTCTTCTCAGGATAAGGGAAAACCCCGAAAAAAACCTTATCCGGGTAACTCACCCTAAGCGAGATTCGAACCGACGACCTTTAGAATGTGAGGCAGATACGCTACCACCACACTACCCAGGCGGGCTGACAAACGATTGTGTACCAATCAGAATTGACCGTTTTACATTCCTCTAAAGACACTGTTGCCACATGGCCAGTTTTTCTGGGGAAGAAAAAAAAAACGACCATTTGTTTGGAAGTGCGAACCACTTTTGTTGGATTTGGTTCATTTGACTGCTGTTTATGCTCCGTTCATATGTCGAATTCGTCACCTGTTACAAAGCCTCACCATTGTATTTATTTGTGTGAAAATGTGTGATGCAACATACTGTGCTGGTGGAACTAATGCCTGTACCTCACAGCGATGTCGCACTGTCACTTTTTTCACAGCACAACAATCGACTTTGGACGACCTTGACAAATTTCGTCTTGGCGGCCGTGATTAAACTCATACCAGTAGTAAATTGATCAATGCGCTCTTGTTTTGATAATCCACGTCAAATATCATAACAAATCGTCACACCAACATTTTCAGGAGTTAATTCCTCTTTTCGCTGAGACATAATGTTTTAAGTCAGTGTAAGCAACATAATAAAGTTCTATTGGCAAAATACCTGAAATAGGTTAAGGTCAGCAATAACAAACTTTCCAGTGGCCACAGCAATCAGTGTTGCCAAGGCTCAAAATATAAACAGTGGCCCCTAAGTTGTATCTAAAACCTTTGGTGTGCGGAAGTTTATTTACTTTCTAAAATAAATGTTTACGTCGGGTGTAATTGAAACCACGTTAATTTTTATTGTCAGTTGTTTTTATGGATGTTCGCGGGACACAATTATTATTCTCATAGCACATACCTAATATTGCTTACTTCGGAAGGAAGTATACAATACCGACAAACTAATAGGGTCCGATTATGTTCCGATATACAAATATTTTTAAAGAAATACTGCATTATAAGCAGAAAAATATTACTTATAAAATCCTATGTGTAGCATGCACACGACTTTCTCTACTCATTCAGCTATAAACTATCTGTATAAAACCTTTTTGTTCTATAGTTTGTTGATTGGGATAACCATGATAATGATGTATTTAAGGTCGCTCCGATAATAGGCCTTAGCGCCCTTATAAAACAAATCATAGCAAAATCAGTGATACATATATTTACAAAAATATGCCGAAGTGTGATCAAATATGATAAACTACAGGTAACTAAATGCTCATTTGAGAAGTTACTTGATACAAATTTTAAACCACTCGATCATCGTTCATTAGGATCTCTGCAAGGCTGGCCAGCGGTTACGGACATTCCCGAATAAACCTTCTTAATTTAGCCACAATTAAGGGTAGAGAAAGCAAAGAGTCAGAGTTAAACAGCGCATCGCTGATAGCTTTGAAATTTAATTCTCTTTGCATGACCACGAGAGAAACGAATAGCGACTTGCCAATTTAGAAATTCAAATCAATAACAAAGAATACCTAGAAATTGTTAGCGGCACAAAATATTTATTTCACATAAGCTGCTTACTTTAACGTGTTCCAGCATTTTTTGTGTAGTACGATTTTGTTTATTTTAAGACATTGGTTTACAAGTTACACTAGCCATTCAGGAACTTCAAGTGCATTCCCAGAAAATTCAAAATTAATTTTATTTGTTGTACAATTTAAATGTTAAATATTTCGTATTTTGATCATATAAAAGGCTGGTTTCAGGTGGGATATTTTCTTGAAAGCCTAACTATCTTAGAAAGACGCCGAGCCTAAATATAAAGTTGGGTATTTAATGCACCTTTTGTTTCACAGAAAATCAGGCAAATAAATAAACACACACTCACTCACAGACTCATATTCCTTTTTCTAAACGTTATTTTTTTCAGGGAGAGCCAAAATATGCATTTCCAGTGAAATTTTGGCATTTATTAAGCATAAGTAGAAGCAATAAGAAATACGCTTAAAATTGTTGAATAACGTCATCAATTTAAAACGGGAATAGTATTTTTACTACATCCTTCAAATATTCTCAGTCAATAAAAAGCTTCCTACCAAATGGGATTGTAATTAATTGTCTTTTGAGAGTAAACTTCATCTTGACAAACAGTCGTGCAGAAGGAGCTGCTTCAATACTCTTCTAGTAAAATAGCATAATGGTGACTTTCGTTCTTACGAGCCATGTGATTTGAAATATTTGTTCTAAAATCAAAAGTCAGCACGCGAGAGCAGTTTAGGAGAACATCAACGGCCTCCCGTGGAAATCTACTCTTCTGACAAGGGTGAAGTAACTGTTAAATTATACAATTTTCTATTCATATATATTTATTTTAAGGGCGTCGTGTGCTGCCGTAATATTTCCCAAAAGACAGGTTTGCAGTTTTAGTCATGTTTCCTCCTTCATAGTTACTGACGAAAGGTTTCTGCGGGTCGCAGATTTATGACAAATGATGAATCATTAGCAATAAAGGAAGGGGGTTTACAAAACAGGGGACACTGGGTGACTAAACGACTTTCCGCCGCCTATTCCTTGGGGAGAACACAGTTAAAGGATGCTCAACTTTTTGAAACTTTTAATTAGTGTTTAGCGTCTTGCTATTCACTCCCTTGCTTTTCCCCTACTCATGAAGAGGGTGTACAGCACCTACAAAGACTTGAAAATACTAGCAGACAGAAGTGTCCTCAGAAGAGGTGCAAAATCACAGAAACAACAAAGGCTGAACAATTAGAAAGAAAAGAATAGGAATAGTAACACAATTTGCTTCCATATCACAGTTGGAACTTCCATTTGTGAGACAGTAAGTCACTCATTGTTCTGACCCTTACTCACCATTTGCTTCCATATCACAGTTGGAACTTCCATTTGTGAGACAGTAAGTCACTCATTGCTCTGACCCTTACTCACCATTTGCTTCCATATCACAGTTGGAACTTCCATTTGTGAGACAGTAAGTCACTCATTGTTCTGACCCTTACTCACCATTTGCTTCCATATCACAGTTGGAACTTCCATTTGTGAGACAGTAAGTCACACATTGTACTGCCTATTACTCACCATTTGCTTCCATATCAAAGTTGGAACTATCATTTGTGAGACAGTAAGTCGCTCATTGTACTGACCCTTACTCACCATTTGCTTCCATATCAAAGTTGGAACTATCATTTGTGAGACAGTAAGTCACTCATTGTTCTGACCCTTACTCACCATTTGCTTCCATATCAAAGTTGGAACTATCATTTGTGAGACAGTAAGTCACTCATTATACTGACTCTTACTCACCAGTTGCTTCCATATCACAGTTGGAACTATCATTTGTGAGACAATAAGTCACACATTGTACTGCCTCTTACTCACCATTTGCTTCCATATCACAGTTGGAACTATCATTTGTGAGACAATAAGTCACACATTGTACTGCCTCTTACTCACCATTTGCTTCCATATCAAAGTTGGAACTATCATTTGTGAGACAATAAGTCACACATTGTACTGCCTCTTACTCACCATTTGCTTCCATATCAAAGTTGGAACTATCATTTGTGAGACAGTAAGTCACTCATTATACTGACTCTTACTCACCAATTGCTTCCATATCAAAGTTGGAACTTCCATTTGTGAGACTGTAAGTCACTCATTGTTCTGACCCTTACTCACCATTTGCTTCCATATCACAGTTGGAACTATCATTTGTGAGACAGGAAGTCACTCATTGTACTGCCTGTTACTCACCAGTTGCTTCCATATCACAGTTGGAACTATCATTTGTGAGACAATAAGTCACTCATTGTTCTGACCCTTACTCACCATTTGCTTCCATATCAAAGTTGGAACTTCCATTTGTGAGACAGGAAGTCACTCGTTGTACTGCCTGTTACTCACCAGTTGCTTCCATATCAAAGTTGGAACTATCATTTGTGAGACAATAAGTCACTCATTGTTCTGACCCTTACTCACCATTTGCTTCCATATCAAAGTTGGAACTTCCATTTGTGAGACAGTAAGTCACTCATTATACTGACCCTTACTCACCAATTGCTTCCATATCAAAGTTGGAACTTCCATTTGTGAGACTGTAAGTCACTCATTGTTCTGACCCTTACTCACCATTTGCTTCCATATCAAAGTTGGAACTTTCATTTGTGAGACAGTAAGTCACTCATTTTACTGACCCTTACTCACCATTTGCTTCCATATCAAAGTTGGAACTTCCATTTGTGAGACAGTAAGTCACTCATTGTACTGACTCTTACTCACCATTTGCTTCCATATCACAGTTGGAACTATCATTTGTGAGACAGGAAGTCACTCATTGTACTGACACTTCCTCACCAGTTGCTTCCATATCACGGTTGGAACTATCATTTGTGAGACAGTAAGTCACTCATTGTACTGACTCTTACTCACCAGTTGCTTCCATATCAAAGTTGGAACTATCATTTGTGAGACAGGAAGTCAGTCATTGTACTGACTCTTACTCACCATTTGCTTCCATATCAAAGTTGGAACTTCCATTTGTGAGAAAGGAAGTCAGTCATTGTAGTGACTCTTACTCACCAATTGCTTCCACATCAAAGTTGGAACTTCCATTTGTGAGACAGTAAGTCACTCATTGTACTGACTCTTACTCACTAGTTGCTTCCATATCACAGTTGGAACTATCATTTGTGAGGCAGGAAGTCACTCATTGTACTGACTCTTACTCACTAGTTGCTTCCATATCACAGTTGAAACTATCATTTATGAGACAGTAAGTCACTCACTGTAGTGACCCTTACTCACCAATTGCTTCCATATCACAGTTGGAACTATCATTTGTGAGACAATAAGTCACTCATTGTACTGACTCTTACTCACTAGTTGCTTCCATATCAAAGTTGGAACTATCATTTGTGAGACAGTAAGTCACTCATTATACTGACCCTTACTCACCAATTGCTTCCATATCAAAGTTGGAACTATCATTTGTGAGACAGTAAGTCACTCATTGTACTGACTCTTACTCACCAATTGCTTCCATATCACAGTTGGAACTATCATTTGTGAGACAGTAAGTCACTCATTGTACTGACCCTTACTCACCAGTTGCTTCCATATCACAGTTGAAACTATCATTTGTGAGACAGTAAGTCACTCACTGTAGTGACCCTTACTCACCAATTGCTTCCATATCAAAGTTGGAACTATCATTTGTGAGACAGGAAGTCAGTCATTGTACTGACTCTTACTCACCAATTGCTTCCATATCAAAGTTGGAACTTCCATTTGTGAGACAGTAAGTCACTCACTGTAGTGACCCTTACTCACCAATTGCTTCTATATCACAGTTGGAACTATCATTTGTGAGACAATAAGTCACTCATTGTACTGACTCTTACTCACTAGTTGCTTCTATATCACAGTTGGAACTATCATTTGTGAGACAGTAAGTCACTCATTGTAGTGACTCTTACTCACTAGTTGCTTCCATATCACGGTTGGAACTATCATTTGTGAGACAGTAAGTCACTTATTGTACTGACTCTTATTCACTAGTTGTTTCTATATCACAGTTGGAACTATCATTTGTGAGACAGTAAGTCACACATTATACTGACCCTTACTCACCAATTGCTTCCATATCAAAGTTGGAACTATCATTTGTGAGACAGTAAGTCACTCATTGTACTGACCCTTACTCACCAATTGCTTCCATATCAAAGTTGGAACTTCCATTCGCCCTTCTTTTTCTATATCGTTTCAGTTTTAAACGCACTATTTGTATGTGTTTGATTGGATACATATGTTTTACAATAATGAGTTTTAGGCAGCCTTTTACAGAATAGTTGACGATAAATGCAGTAGCTCTAAATTGTTTTTCCATATATTCCTTACTTTTAGTCTTAAAAGGCCTCAGAATTGTGTTGTTTATTTCTTTCTTTATAAGTGGGCGAGGGCCCTGCTATATAAACTATATTATATAAAATCTAATGTGTTCGATTCACATGACTTTTTCTATATCTCTGCAATAAATTATTTTTAAAAAGCTTATGCTTCTATTTACTTCCTGCTAATCGAGAGAAGATTAGCAGAAATAGTCTTATTTCTTGCTTCCTTGTAAGTAGAATCGAAATAAGTAAGTACCATAGGTTAAAGTAATAGTCAAAAGCTGGTTGCTATGTGACTGAAGTTCCTTTGTTTGTATGGACACGTGTTCACAAAGTCCTGTATGAAAAAAATATAAGTTTTTATAGCTTAAACCAAAAACAAGCAATATCTCAAAAACAATCAACTCCACGAAAAAGATGTACACTACATAAATTATGTGTTTTAATGTGCTCTACATTTTTGTGTGGTAAGTTTTTGTCTGTCTCTTACGGTTAAGCACTTATGCAAAATTCCGTAAAAATCTATCAGAATAAAGTAGTCTTCAGAGGCTATTACTAGAAAATTCAAAATATAGATTTTATTTGTGAGGTAAATATCTTTATTTTAATCAAAATCGTTAGAGCCATTTTTTAGAAAATCAAAATTTTCGAAAAAAGTTCCATGTAAAGAGTAGTTTGGAGTGGGGGGGATTTTTCTCACAATCTTCGTGTCCCACCCCCGATGATACTAAAGTTAAATACCAAGTTTGGTGTTTTACCGACTTTTCGTTTTTGAGTTATCGTGTTCACCGACACACGGACACACGGACCTTTTTCTGAAAATATTTTTTTTGGATACAGGGGACCCTAAAACATATATTTCCGGTGAAATTTCGGTATCGAATTTTTTGGTGGAGTGCAATAAATTCTCTATACAGTATGTACACAGTGCGTATAGAGAAAGTAAAAACACTCAACATTTTTCCTTCCATTGTTTTTATTCATATCTGTTTTAAAAATTATTCGTAAGTTTTATACATAGCTCTTGCTAATGAAGACAAATACCTGCAGAATCAATTTCAGGACACATTTTGTTGTGGTTGCAAATGGTCATAATAGGCTGAAATGTATTGGGGTATGGTTTACACAAAATATCGCTTTTTGTTGGGTTGGTTAAGGTATAATCTTTACATGATTTTGCGAGAAACAAAAACTGCATTTGGTATTTCAAAATATATTGCTTAAGATACTGGAAACTTCAGGTAAACGACATCTGCATTTTATGTTCTTTCAGGAGAAGGGTTTGACTATTATCTAGTGTTTACAAAGTCAAGTGAAGTGCAACAAATTCTACAAAATTCTATACATTTTGTTTACGAAGCTGCCTACCAAACATATTTTAATGAGAGTCATTAATCTCATCCTTAAGAAAATAAAGTATTACAAATACTTTTTCCTTGTAACGATTGCTTGGGATGAGGAAATTCTATTCATTGCATGCGTGAAAGATATCTGATTTAATTGTAAAATTTGTTTTTTTATTTGACACACTTACAAGAATATTTTTCTTAAACTGTTTTTGTCAGCACACCCCAGATCGTGCACTTTCTATAAAATCTCGACATCTAATTTTTAAGTTAATGCAAACGCTCCTCTGCCTACTAAGGCAAGCAGTAGCGAACGTTCTATATATGGAAAAAATATACCATATATTTGAATAAAAGTTTCAAATTTAAATTTAGAAACCTTAAGTAAGTAAATACTCTAAATTGATTTGCATTTATTATCAGCTTAAAAATGTCACCAAAGGTGTAAAATTGATAAAAAACCTTTTGAAAAGAATGAAAGAATTTCTTACGCTCAAACATTATGAGAGGACTGTACCTGGAATTAAATGGTTTAACTTGAAGTTAAGAATAAAGTATGCTTGGAGAAGCCGGTAACAACAATGCAGGAGTTTTCCTTCATTTTATACGTGTTGAACCACATTTTCATTAATAATTAAGGCATGTTCTGAAGTTACAACGCTCTAACATGAAGAACTCGTGCATTAGTTATTGAGTTTAATTACATAGTTCGGAGTGTAACTTGTAAGAGGAGGAAAACGTTCATGAATAGAATAAATCATTCTGGTGTAAATAGCTTCCACAACTTGATATCATAGATGTTCCGAATGTTACATACTGAATAGCTGACACATGCGCAGGCCAAAACTCGGATCACAAAATGTTTTGCTAGATGTGTTCATATTTTAATACAATTTCTCTAGATATATTTTATCTGATGCGTAATACTTCATTTCGCAACATCATGTAACGTTTAAAACCTATTTCAAGTCAGCTGACAGGGCGCCCACACAGCCAAGCTAATCCATTTGCGAACAACTGAATTTTGTTACATTCTATTAAGTTAGCTGACAGGGCGCGCACACAACCAAGCTAATCCATTTGCGAACAACTGAATTTTGTTACATTCTATTAAGTTAGCTGACAGGGCGCCCACACAGCCAAGCGAATCCATTTGCGAACAACTGAATTTTGTTACATTCTATTAAGTTAGCTGACAGGGCGCGCACACAACCAAGCTAATCCATTTGCGAACAACGGAATTTTGTTACATTCTATTAAGTCAGCTGACAGGGTGCGCACACAGTCAAGCTAATCCATTTGCGAACAACTGCATTTTGTTACATTCTCTTAAGTCAGCTGACAGGGCGCGCACACAGCCAAGCTAATCCATTTGCGAACAACTGAATTTTGTTAGATTCTATTAAGTCAGCTGACAGGGCGCGCGCACAGCCAAGCTAATCCATTTGCGAACAACTGAATTTTGTTACATTCTATTAAGTCAGCTGACAGGGGTTGCACACAGCCAAGCTAATCCATTTGCGAACAACTGAATTTTGTTACATTCTATTAAGTCAGTTGACAGGGCGCGCACACAGCCAAGCTAATCCATTTGCGAACAACTGAATTTTGTTACATTCTATTAAGTCAGTTGACAGGGCGCGCACACAGCCAAGCTAATCCATTTGCGAACAACTGAATTTTGTTACATTCTATTAAGTCAGTTGATAGGGCGCGCACACAGCCAAGCTAATCCATTTGCGAACAACTGAATTTTGTTACATTCTATACATTCGTGATAGTTGCTGCATTACGTCACTGCATCTGGAGTAGAGAATTGAGAAGAATAATTAATTAAACATTCATCTATTGATAGGAAAGGAAAACAAAATACTATCTTCTATTCCAAAGTAGTCTACGTATATTCTAAATGTATATTAAAGAATACAAAATATGGTGGAAATCTCGAATACCGCTCTATTGGCTAAGGTTTTTGAGAGCAAATTGTACATTGAAGAATAAGGCATATCTTCGCCACCAATAAGCACAAACGGCAATTAGTACAGTTGAGTCTATTGGTAGTGTAAATCACTTTACAGAGAAGATTTGCAAGCTCTTCCGCTGAGACGAGATAGTATTGTATGCTTGAATGTCGCTTGGGAACAAACTGAAACATTCATCTAAGTCGCAGAGGAGGTTGACATTTCTAAAATTTCTGGCATAACCATGACATGGCTAATTGAGGACTAGTACGGCGCAATATTCTTAAACGTCGCAACTGAGTTTCTTAATGGCAAAATAAACGTATTTAACAAGCATAATACTAGAAATAAATCATCAATGACAAGCTATAAATAAAATATTCTTACAACAAATGTGTGCCGTATTCTAATGATAATAATAATAATAATAATAATAATAATAATAACAAAAGCGTTTTAAGACAATGTTTTAACTATGTTTCAGGAGCCAAAGTATGTGAACATACTACGCTTGCAATTTTTCCTTATTAATCATAACTTTATTGCACATTTAGTACCTTACAGTATTGCTCATTAGATGGCAATAACACAACTTGAAACATGGCAAGCACCCTATCCAATGACAGACCTTATATTCTGTTGCATTATTAGTTGTGAATGATACTTTTTTTAATCTTCTGTGGCAGGTATTGAGGAATCGTGTGGTGAACTGGTGGCACTACTAGTGGTATCTGGATGGTTGTATTGCGAACATACCATCGTATATTTGTTATGAGTCGAAGGAACAATTTGAAAGAATCTGTGAATCATAATCAGAACCCAAAGTCACATCCATATGTCCATATAGGCTGAATCAAGGAGAGGTAGACCGTTCTTTTTACTGTAGTTGGAGAGGGTATTTTACTCCATTAATTTCTGTTTCTAATTTTGTAATACGACAGTGATGTGTGGTTTCCAGGTTAATCGCTTATCTAACGTTAGCCCAAGGTACTCTACTGATTCGGTTTGTGGCACTTCCTCGCCACAAAAGCTTACCTAGTAGTTTGGTACATTGATTTTGTACTTAAATTTCAAACATTTTGATTTCTTGTGGCATTAATTATAATCTGTAATTTAAGTGAAGGTGTAGTACCGCCTCCCTTGCTGAGAATTGTTGTGCTGAAATGTTTATTCTTAACGGCACAAGCAAAACACAATGAGGACAATTAACCTTTGAGAGTCAGAGAATATATTTTCCCAAGTTTGTATAGTGCCTTAAAGAAAGCTATTTCAAATATCTCTGCCGATTTTATAGTGCGAACGGAAATATATTATTTATCTGAAACACATTATCCTTATTATAAATAAGAAATTAATTTAACACTCGTGTCATTTTTTTTGTAAAAAGAGATAATCAGAATCTATCCCACAGGCATCTTACTGTGACCGTTACAGTCCTGACTTTCTCTACCACTATAGTAGGTAGAGGAAATATTGTATGCCACCTAAATATATGTTTTAAGGCTGTCTGAATTCATATTTTTTTTTAAAAACCTCCATATGTGTGTATGTGTGTGTTTGTGTTTCAGACCATGCATCGAGAACGGCATAATAAAAACGAACATCCGATTAAATACCAAACTATCTTCCAAGGATGCCATACGAAAATTTTTTAGAAAACCCCTCCACCTCTCCAGACTCTCGTTTACATAGAATATTTTGTTGTTGTTTCAATATTCAAAAGCTCTAAGAATATTGATTAAAATGTGCTGTACTGACCGTCGGACCTCGCCGAAGGTTACGATAAAATTGAAGTTAAATCAGAGGTCCCACCTAATTATTCGGTAAGTAAAACCCTAGTATTTTTATCACGATTAAGTTTTATTAACAATAACAAATTTAAGTTTTAACAGTATACACTTACATTAGTTTTAAAAATAAATAATAGTTATGCCTCTCAAAAATATGATAGAACTGTCTCTGGCGGAGTGAGAGACGGTACACATGTTACGTGCTACTCAAGCTACATATCCCACAGATTCTTCCCCCCTTCGAGAAGTTGACGCTCCTAGCGGATATTCGGGTGAAAAAACAGTTGCAAAGAATATGCCTCTAGTGGTCAATATTTAGAGTGATTGCTATCTGTCGTGCCGAATCCGGCTTTCATGACGAATAAAATGTATTTCTTGAGTTTTCTGAGAATAGTCTGTGAAGTCTTCCTCGTTTTGAGGACGTGTGGAAAGCACAATGCTTGTGTTTAACTATGCACTTTTAAAAAATCAAAATTCCTTGGTTTGCTTTGTCACAGGACAATGAAATTCGTACCATGTAACAGGAAACTATTTTGTAACATGTTGATAAGTAAAATATGTAATATATATTCATAGATTTTCTCAGAAGGTTTCTAAAATGACGTCAACAAACGAAAATTTCAAAACACATATTATCAGTTAGGTACACATAACGGGCACACATTTTTTCACAGAAAATCCAATTTTATAGGAGAGATAAAACACTTAGTAGTGCATAAAATTAGCGGACAGATATTTTGAAATACAACATTTTGAATTTTTTAAAATTTAAAAACTCTGAATTTTAAGGGAAAGAATATTTTTATCAACTCCAACAATTGTTTTTGTCTATATATTTAAATATATAAAAATTCTAATCCGGCCATTTTATGCACCACTAAATGTTTTATCTCTCCTAAAAATTGGATTTTCTGTGAAAATAATTGTGCCCGTTATGTGTACCTAAATAATAATGTGTTTTGAAAATGTCGTTTGTTGACGTCAATTTAGAAACCTTCTGAGAAAAAGTATGAATATATATTACATAATTTACATTATCAACATGTTAAGAAATAGTTACTTATAACATGGTACGAATTTCATTGTCCTGTGACAAGCAAACCCATGCATTTTGATTTTTTAAAAGTGGGTAGTTAAACACAAGCATTGTGCTTTCCACACGTTCCACTGTCCTTGAATGACTTTTATCTAATTGTTTAACCGTAAGAATTATTCAAAATCTTGCTACAAAAAATACATATCTCGTTAAAGCATTCAATTTATTTCATATCCAGTTTTTTGTGGAATTAAATGTTTCCGAGATAATATTGTTTGTTTGAATTTTCAATGCTTGCTCAAACTTGTCCATATTCATTTTATTTTCTTTGTGGTCATCCAAAGATCATGATATTTCAAAGGCCTTGCTTAGAGAGAGAGTCTTTAAAAAGTGCTTACCGAATTGCAATGGAGTGAATTGAGCGTTTAACAAGTAGAACACGTTATCGTAACAGCATACACATAAAACATTCTTATGTTTTAGTTCATGTCTCATAAGTTCAAGAGCAAGGAAAAGGAGGAGGAAAACGAAATTGCTGTTTCCCTAGGGCTCATCCATGGAGCGAAGTCGTTACAAGCATGCACGTTCACATATAAATACTCATTATGTTACCCTAACACAAGACTTGCAGTAAAGTAATTAACCTTGCGAAGAAAGGGATTTAAAAGTTGAGCGAGGTCCTTTTTTCTCGTTTGAATGCCCTTAAAGCCGCTTTATCCGGGCCCTAATTTGATCAGATTAGAGACAGTCCGCTACAGTTGGCAAAGCGAGCTGTTTAGAGATGCAAGGGGAACCCTCTTTTATAGTTAATCTCTCAAATCGTCTTCACTTTTAATGTACCAAGCTTGTTTCACAAATGTAATGCGGACTTCCAGCTGAATTTTCTTTATGTTCAATTTCCTTCTTGGGACAAAGCCGCCGCGGGGAAGAAAAACTAGCGTTTTCCGCAGTAATCTAATTGGATTTGGTTCTAAAACTGTACTTACGACTGTACACGTAAAGTTAATTGTTTGTCCATAATGTCGCCTCTTCAGGAAAGCTGCTGCTCCATCAATTGATCTTCTTTCGTAATGTACTGCTACACATCATTTCAAAGATTTCAACGATTTCTTTAAATAGACACTTGAAATGTATTAAAATTGCCAAGAAGTGATGCAAGTAAAAAGTCTAATGTCACCGGGCTTTCTCAAACTTCCTCACAAAAGATTATTCTTTTATCTATGTCAAGCTAATCAAGATAATCATCGCTAGAATCTGGTCTTATTACTGGCTTCTTTGTATTTAGAAGATAAATAAGGTAATACACTAGGATAAAGCGAAAGTCATATCTTTTAAATTAAAGTCAGTTGCTAAGAGACACAATTGAAATGTGATTTTTTCCTTGCTAGCAGTAAACAAAAGAGACCAAAGGGGAGATCTTTTCGTTGGAGAAAAGTTTAAGTGTCTTAAAACTCAAACGAATAACTCGGAATATCTGGGAAACGGTTAATTCTAGAAAAAAGGCATATGATAAATTGTGTGAATTAATGAGATCTACATTTTTTATTAGTAAGCTTTTGTTTATCTCTTACGGTTTACCAGATATACAACATTTACACAAAAGTCATCCAGAGAAAAGAGGTCTTCAGAGGCTATTCCCAAAAAATTCAGTATATACATCTCGTTTGTCATAAAAATAAACGTAGCATTTTAATACAAATTGTTACAGTCATTTTGTTCCGTTTAAAGTTAAGTAGCGGTGGGGGAATTTTCTTAAAAAGTTTCGTATCGGATTCTTGGAAGATACTGAAGATCAAGTTCGGTATTTAACCAACTTTTCCTTTTTGAGTTATGCTGCCCACAGACACACACGAACATATTTCTAAAAATACTTTTTTTTTTAGTCAAGAGGTTCTCAAAGGATATTGATTTTTTGAGTGGAATACAATACGTACCTTCGACATTGTAAATACAGGCTAGAGAAAGTAAAATGAATTTTACTGAATTTGAAAATAAGAAAAAGGAATATTTTTGGAAATGTATAGTTTTGAAAGAATAGTAGGAGGGGAGTAAGTTGGAGGGTTTGAGTAACGTTAATACACTGCAGGGAAATAGCCTCATTAGCCGATCTATTGCCTTCTAATTTACAACCCTAGATAAAGCCTGCCCTTTTGCTCATAACACGTGTTTATAGATTAAACGTTTTAGCAAAAGCGGTGTGGAGTATTTAAAGGTTTTTAAACGATCTGTTATCTTAAATGATTAATAAGAATACACTTACTTTTTCTATTAAAACAGGCAATTTCAATTTCACTTTCTCTACACGTACTATGTACATAGTATATATAGAAGGTATTGTATACATCTAAAAATTCGATACCGAGATTTTACCGGAAATAAACGTTTTAGGGTCTTCTATATCCAAAAAGTTATTTTTAGAAGAGGGTCCGAGTATGTGCGTGTGCATATGCGTGTGTCTGTGAACACGATAGCTCAAAAACGAAAAAAAACAAAAAAAAAAAACAGTTAAATACCAAACTAAGTATTTAATATTAATATCTTCCAATGATCAGACACGAAGATTTTGAGAAAAATTCTCGCAATTCAAACTACTCTTTACATGGAACAAAATTAAAGCCTTTTTTTTTCCCCCTTCAAAAATGGCTCCAAGAGCTATCATTTAAATGCGGTATATTTCCAGGACAAATAAAATGCATACATTGAATATCTAGTATTAGCCCCTGAAGAGCGGCTCAATCTAGATGAATTTCTGAATTTTGCATAACTGATAAACCTTAAGGGATAGACAAGAACTTGCAGTACAAAAATATAGATCTCGTTATTTATGTCATATATATATATATATATTTCGTGGAGTTCACCATTTCTAGAAATTCCTTGCTTTTCGTTTCAATTTTAAAATACTTAAAACTTTTCACATACGGACATTTGTAAACTCCTGGCCATGCAAAGAGGATTTCAAGCACATGGCACCCAAATTTGAAAATATGTAACTATCACCTTAGCTTGGTGCACTCCCTTTATTCCCTTCTACTTACAAGGATGGTAATAATGCTAATCTTTAGCATGAAGTAGATAGAAGAGTTAGCGTTTTAACAATGATTTCTTACCGAGATGTAGATAAAGTCATAGAATGAAACACATCTGATATTTTCATTTTAAATTCCCCACTCTCTTTAATATTGCACAGCAGATTGCAAAAATTGAAAAAAAGTGATGGAAATGTATAGAATTAAACTCATTTACCTAGATATTATTTGAACTAGGGAGTAAATTTATTTTGCAGCAGCAAAAGTCTGCACCCTCAACTAATGTCAATATACAAGACACATTATAATTTTTTTTATATTTATTTCAGATTTTAAAGAAACCACCCCTAAAATCATATTTCTAAGTATAAGAGAGAATTATTATCATTGAATAGGTATATTTAGAAAAATTATAATTTATTTTACACGGGAAATGTAATGTTTTATTTAAACTAACTATATACATAAATTATTATGTGTATGTAAGCAAATATGTATGTATGTGTATGTATATATGTATGTATGTGTACGAATGTATATATGTATGTATATGTATATGTGTATGTATGTATATATGTATGCATGCATGTATATGTATTATGTATATATGTATGCGTGTTTGTATATGCATATACGTATGTATATATGTATAATGTATGCATGTATGATGAATATGTATTATGTATATATGTATGTATGCATGTATGTATATGTATGTATATGTAAGTTTGCATGTATGTATGCATGTCCCCTTTGGGCAGTGCTTTAGAGAATGGAGTAGTTTCAAGCGAATGATTTTACGCCAATAAAATGATTTTCAATGCGTTTTCTCGCCCACCCCATTTTCAGCTGTTGAGTTAGAACTCCCTGTTTCACATTTGCAATAAGTGCATCTCCGAACACTTCCCTCCATTCTCTTCCTTGTTGCGATGCTTTTGTACAGTCACAACAAATATCATTCGTAAACTGATGTATTGGACTACCTCACTTCCTTTATGTACGTTATACGAAGATTTTAAAATTGTGCCAATTTAATATACATCTTTTTTTTTCTAGAAATAACAACTCTAAACTTAATAACATTAAACAAGAATGTGATCTTCGAAAGAAAAAAACATATTACTAATTTGTTGTAGTATTTTATAACAAGTGGAGCAATAATAAGTGTGAGTACATTTAATAGAGGAAAATTGTTGGTGCAGAGTACTCCGTGTTAAAGCTATTTCTAAATCATAGATGTCTAGCTAGGAGGAGTATTATAAAAATAAAATGTCAAACTGCTTTGGTAAAAATTAATTTTTTGAGATTTAGTAAAGACGCATTTGATGTACATATCTAGAAACACCCTCTTAGATAGTCCTTATTTATTTTAATATAATAGAAAATAAAAACAAAATCTTAGCACATAACTGAATATTTCTTTGTAAAACAAAGATTTCCGCAATAATAGGTTATTTATTTCAATGTTACAACTTTATGATACTCTGTATTTATCCCTCCAGGTAAGGCAAAATGCAGGACACTGTTTAACATGCTAAATGTCAGAGAAATTAGTAGGTATTTTTGGTAGAAAGGAGATTTTGACATGCAATTCTCCAAAAATTATACATAGGTTTGTGAAGAAATCCCTCTGTTGTCCACAAAAACTTTAAGCACGTTTATTGCGTCATTTTTTGTGTTGGTACATAATAAAAATTCTCAAGTGAAAATAACATGAATAATTATTTTCACCTCTTCAAAATTAGTATTGAGATGAAGCGCAGAAACCTATGCAAACTGGTGACGGAATAGTTATGCCTGGTAGTGTTGAGTTACCCAACAACTTCAGTTGACATGATGCTTACTGTACATATCCAGTAAATTTTATTAAATAACGGTAATATTTAAATGTTAATATTCAACAGTTTATATGGCAAATGTTGGCTAAATACCTTTTACTAACCTCTGCAGTAAAACGTGCGAGATTGTCGACAAAAGTACACAACATACACATGACGTTTCAGCTTTCTATTGGCTCCGTGTTCCTTCAACAAAAATCTATTTTAGATTAACATGACTATTTTTCCTGATCTTATTCGAGATAAGCCCTTTTAGAAATAGCTACATTACACATGGTATTCCATATATAAAAATTGAAGATAATCAAATGTTTTTAAGAACTGGACGCTATATGACCTTAAAATCTCATATTCTTTCCATTCAATCTTGAGAAACAACTGAAAATCCAAGACATTGGACATTGCTTTTTTTTTTTTTATTTCTTTGCTGGCCCCGTAGCTCAGTCGGGAGAGCTTCTGTCCACTATGCTAGATGTTGCAACATTTTTTTCTAGCCCAGATTTTTGCTTATCTTCCCCATAGTCTGTAAGCATGAAAAAGAGTGTGCGATCTATTAAACGACAACAAACAGTTCACGAGTCTTCAGAGGCTATTCCCAGAAAATTCAGGATATACATATTATTTGTCAGGTAAACACATTTTATATAGGATATTTTCATCAAAACCGATACAGCTATTTTTGAGAAAATCAACATTTTCGAAAAAAGTTCCATGCAAAGGGTAGCTGTAGTTGGGGGGATTTTCTTGAAAACGTTCGTGTCGCATCCTTGCAGGATACCAAACTTAATACCAAGTTTTCGGTTTTGAGCTATGCTGTCTTCACACACACACACACACACACACACACACACACACACACACACACACACACACACACACACTCAGACACACGGACGTTTTTCAAGAAATGTTTTTTTTTTGGATTCAGGAGGACCCAAAACATATACTTCCGGTGAAATCCCGGTATCTAATTTTTGGGTGCATTATAATACCTTCTCTATACACTATGTACATAGTAGGTGTAGAGAAAGTAATAAAGGGATTTGAAATAAATTGTGTTTAAGAGTTGCATGTTTTGGTGTAGCACGTTTCTGCCTATCGTTTAGTTTAATAGCTTTAATTATTTTACTACATGTGCTACTATTGTAATTGTTAAAGATATCTGTCTGTGACAGGCTCTTGACGTAAGGCGACAGTAATGGACTGGCCATCTCTTCAAAGTCAGCAGACCAATGTAACTGTGGTAAAGGATGGGGATGGTCCACGTAAAATCCGGTGGGGATGATCACAAGGCTTTATTGGACGACTGACTATAAATTTTGCTTTGTGTTCATAAAAAATTACAATCGTATAAATTATCATATTTATGATATGTATAGCTACAAATACTTCTATTTTGTTGTTAAATATCAAATAAACAATAGAGGTCTTAAAATATGTCCAATTGTAATCTTTTTTGTTGTGAACTAGAGGGTTAATTATTCAAGATTATACAAATCAACTTCCGAATGAAGTGCATTTCATAGAATATTCCACAAAATCAAATAAAATATTTTATTTTATGTTCTATTTACTAATCACGTTTAATTATAGATAAGATGTTTAAAAAATGTTCTATTTAAAGGGTAGGTGGAGATTTTCTTGGAAATCTTCAGATTGTATCTTTGCTAAACATGAATGGCGCTTTTCGTTTTTGAGTTATGCTGTTCATAGAACTTTTGCCAAAAATGCTTTTATTATATTTATTTTTCCAGGGTATTCAAAACTTGTCATTCCATTGAAATTACAATATTTTCTCAAGCACCGTGTACGCACAGAAAGAAAGAAATAAATTGAAATCTTCTCTGGGGAATATTTAATATTACTCAAAAGAATTAGACAAAGTAATATGAATGCTCTGCTGAAAAGCTGCGAAGGTTTATAATTAAAGGCAAATAGAATTGTATAAGTACACAACATTTTTTCATTTTCTCATAAATACTGTATTAGAGTATTCGCATCCATCTAAAGTAGAATTTCTGCCCGGATAGTTTTCCAATTAAAACCATGTTAATGTGTTTCAGGTCGACCAGAAGTTCTACAAAATGAAACTTTTGCAGCAATACATGCAAGCTATTCTCTCAGACAATACTTGTAATGTTCACTAGTGAACTTGCCGAGCACTGTAAGCTCTGTATGAGCGAAAGATGAGTCAGGACTGTCTGTTTGTAATGCAGTTTCTTTAGAAAAGTCTGAAAAGGAAACAATACTATTCATCTGGAAATCACTCGTAATGAAATGGATTCAAAGTAACGAGTTGACAACCATTTTTACTTTCTTTGCTACATACTGATGCAGGATTTTGTGCATAGATCGGATAAAAAGGTGCAGGGGATAAATGAGTGTAGCCCGGTCACCGTTAAAGAAAATTAATTCTGGGAAGTGACTGTGAGATACTCCAGTTCTCAGGACAATGTCACGGAATTCAGAAAACCAACTTGTTTCTTCTCCCGACATGCTTCTTTCTCTATAAATTTCACTCCAGTTCTTTTTAGACAGCTGTACCGTTTTCTATCTAATACCTACTATGAAATTAGAAATATGCTGGTATGTATGTGAGAGTGAATGTGTGTGTGTGTGATTGAGGAGAATAAAATTATTTAAACCAAACGTAAAAGAACGTACAGACAACGATTTGTTTCAAGTGCAAAGTCCCCGATATGACCATAGATGTTAAAAAAAATACTGTTCTTTTTGGCTACCTACGTTAAACCCTTATTTCGCAAAACTTTCGACTAGGTAGCCTACGGTATGAAACCATGTTCAATAGATGGAATTGCAATCGGAGTGTCGAATTGTCTCATGACATAAGTTTAACACCAAGGTACTTCTTTGAGGTCTCTTATCTAGTTTTCTGCTAGATTTCGTCTAGGCCAAGTATAGGTCGTGAGGTGAGACATGACCAAATGTTCCGCTTTCCTTCCCTCCCTCTCTGTAACGGCTCCAAGGGGGAATAGAGGTGCATATGACTAAACAGAACTACAACTGCGTGCAGCGTTATATATTTAGTTATAGTGAAATCACTTTGATCATTAAAAAGCTAATTATATTCATATATAACATTACCAATATGTAGAGTGACAGACGAAGTACTTGCTTGAAGGAATTCAGATATGTTAATTTTTGGTTGCGATTCAGCTTACCACACAATGAGTTGGCAACAATGAATATAACCAAACGGTACTCACCACATATTTCTACAGCTTCTCAACCCTACTCATTGCAGCATTCATCTTCGTCATAACCAGCATTACTATTGATATCGTCGGCATCACTGTCTTCTTCCAAATTAACAATAATCTGCTATTGTTAATTTGCATAAACACTAAGAAGGCGCTGCTTCATTTCTTGGTGGAAAGAAACGTTATGACTTATTATGTTGGCGATACTTCAGGTAAAGAGTTGCCTGCCACTACGCCTTTGCGCTTGTATCTCCTCACGAGCTCTAATGTCACTGGTTTAACTAGTTCCCACATTCGTTTCTCATTGGCTGTACATCTTGTTGCTTAGAGACGCTTAATCAATAGCGACTTATTTCGCCTTGGTATGTTTTTTGTACACACAGCCAAACGGGGGCTTTCTCGGTGTTGTTCATCTTTGTTACCTTAACTACTCCAAAGACATTGTTCGTGTTTGTTCTTAATGGACTTCCATCAACCCCTTTTTCTGGATTGCCCAAAAGTTACAGCTTCTAAGCCTCTTAAAACTGATTTTGCAGACAATATTCTTCCCTAGTTATACACATATAGGAATAGAATGCATTTCATATACACAACTGTAGTTATTCCTTTCGTTCTTATTGATTTACTTGATATTTTTATATTTATCTTATTTGTTTACCCCCTTCTCTATTTTATTTATGAAGTTTAATATTTATTATGGCATTTTAATTTCCCTCTTGTCAATACCTATAGTATAGTCTGTTCTTTACCCCCTTCTCTATTTTATTTATGAAGTTTAATATTTATTATGGCATTTTAATTTCCCTCTTGTCAATACCTATAGTATAGTCTGTTCAGCCAGCAGCTGAGGTAAGGGAGGAAAGCACAGACAGATTTGTGCAGCAGATGCCACCTCTTCACCCTCCTTAAAACCCTAGCCAATAGGAATGATCTGTAAGTAGAGGAAACATTGCATTACACAACAAAGATTTCAACGGAAAAAGGTACATGGGTATATATCCTTCCACGCTAAATTACATTTCATACGGAATAAGTTTTGGTTTTGTTTGCTTCCCCCCCCCCCCTCTCCAACATTGGTTCTAGCGATGTTGATTAATATACCATATTAATAAAATACTTACATGATAAATATTTTAAATTTCCTGGCAACAGCCTCTGAAGTCTGAATGACTGTTCTAAAATTAGTAAATTGTAAGTAAATTGAGAAAAATTTTATTGCACAAAATTACATGTCTTTAAAACACAAAATTTACATATATTACTTTTTGGTGTACATTTTCAAGTACTTATAATAATCTCAACTGGAAAGTAGCTATTAGTATTTTTTCCTCGTGTTTATGCAAAGAGTATTAAAGTTGAAAGCAGTTCCATAATGACAATGACTTTCCATGCTTTGCTGCAATTAGAATAATATGATACTGAGAACAGTGAGTAGAGAAAATCATGTGAATGTAATACAACAATTTTCTTCGTCTCCCTGATTTTGAGAACATATGAAAATACTTGTTAATGTACAAAATTGTGTCGCTAGAAGGCAGCACTAATGGCAACCTGTCAAGAGACCTCCGTTAATAGACAAAAGAAGATTTACATTTCTTTTTGGTTGTTGTTGCAGAATCTGAGCAGGCAGTAACAGTCCAGTTGACGGTTATCCGGTGCTTGTCTAAATAGCCGCCACACGTCGTTATTACGTACGGACTACGACATTCATTTGGCTTGGGCAAATATTGTCTCGGAGAATTTGCTCATTACCTCCGAGACCCTCTCGCTAAACACACGCTGTGGGAATAGTTTCCTGTTCCGCTGTATTCACATCTGGTCTACAACAGTAAGTGAATGCAGAATTGGGTAAAATGTTCAACTCTGAAACCTAACAACATCTGTGGCTTGCATTTTGGAAGTTGCGGGTGTGCATCGAGTACACAGAAGTCTGCTGATGCCTTTACCTTGACTTAATCTTCTCCCATATTTAACTCTACTTTGCAAATTAGTAGGAGTTTGGCTCCGGTATTTTAAACAATACCAAGAATTAAACTCCTTTTTATAACTTTGAAGCATGTTAGTTTATTTAAAGTTTTTAACAGATAACATTGTAATTAAAATCATTAAAGCGATTACACCCCTCACTTATTACGAGTTGCACAACCTTGCCAGATTTCTTGGATGTCCCTTTTGAAAAGAATTTTAAATTTTTTGTTGGCCAAAACTGAGCGTGTGTTTGTTGAACCCTGAAGTTGGCGTATGTTTTAATATCGTTTTTATATTATGTCGGCAACAGTTTTCAGCCGGAAGGTTAGATCTCTTAAATACATTCAAGAAGCTATGTTTTAATAACACGTGAGTGAAATATTTGAATAATTCTTTATTTTAACACTTCACTTTAATTACTTTACATGATTTTCTATTACACTTTATTAATTAAATCATATTTTTTAAAAACATGTTTACCTTCAGGTTTTAAATTATCAAGTTTAATTGGACATTATCTGTCGTTCACTTTAAGTAGTTAAGACACGGAGGAATACATTACTACTGTCATCCGGTATAGGCACATTCGCGGGGTCAAGGTCACATGGATATACTTAAGCTAAGCAATGGAGAACTTATTATTATTATTATTATTATTATTATTATTATTATTATTATTATTATTATATTCCTTCACTGAGCGGAATGGCTCAGTGGCCCGCATTTGGGATGTCAAATCCCATGGACCCACCAATCTGGCTGTTTCCATCGTCATTTCTCTGAGTCGCCAAGGTAAATACCGCATTGGATAGTTAATACCACCATCCCAAGATCCATCTTCAGTCCAAAAGAAAAGCAGATGGTAATTGCGATTGCGTTAGAATCTATCCACAGATAGGACATTTTTATGAATGTAGAGTTTGTTATTCATTTAAGGATGTTAATTTTTTTTAAATTTTTATTTGACGTATATATTAAAATGTTATTTTAGATTAGAAGCAAGCAGCACTGTAACCCCATCTGCCTGTCGCGGAGCTAAGTGATAAGAATTGTGATAGTGCAGCTAGACTGGACGGCTTGAGCTAAGCGAAGTAGTAAATTATATCCATGACGCAATCCGTGTGGCTTTTTTGAACAAAATTGCCATTCTTTTACTGTACCATTGAAAATGTGATATATAACTTAGCATAAAGGTATGTAATGCATTCATTAAGACGCTACTATATATTTGCTATAACATGACAGTTGAAAACACTAATCGCTTATTTATAAAATCGTGTGTGAGAGGGAAACATAAGTACGAGATATATCCACTATTGCATTCTCACAAAAATATTCTAAACTCAAAGTGAAATTCTACTTCTTTAAACAAATTATAAATAGAAGAAAAGTATAACAATATCTCCACATTAAAACCCGACTACAATTAAATCTAACAAGGAAAAAATTCTTATTTTTAACACTCAGAAAAAATAATATTACAGTTTGCAGTTATCACATATATCAACATTTCTCTGTTCTAATGCTATTATCTCTTAAAAGGTGCGCCAATTTGTCAACACTTTATGACTTTATTAAAATGTCTCATGTTTTTAGTTACATAATGCTTTGAAATTGCTCCGATCTGTGAATTATTTCGTGTGTCTTGTTTATGTAATAATTTGATATACATCTTTTGGAAGTGGTGCGCATGAAATAATTTGATATGCATCTTTTGGAAGTGGTGCGCATGAAATAATTTGATATGCATCTTTTGGAAGTGGTGCGCATGAAATAATTTGATATGCATCTTTTGGAAGTGGTGCGCATGAAATAATTTGATATGCATCTTTTGAAAGTGGTGCGCATGAAATAATTTGATATGCATTTTTATTTAATACGTGCTAATATATTATTCCAACTTAAGAAAGAATAATTTATGAAATAAATAAGTCTTAAAACGGAGATCTTGGAAAAAAATATAACAAAAAACAAAAATATCATAATCTAGGACGGATTCTCTTCCTCCAAGAGATTAAACCCATTTAACCCCAATTTTGAGCATTATAGGCGAAACATTAGTTTCACTAAATCCATGTAAAATAATTTTATAAAACCCCACATAATTAAAAAGTGATAATTTAAAAATATTAAAACATTAATAAAATGAAGATATTAAATGCTGTAGCGCAATTAACTATTACATCGTTTTTATTTCTGGATATTAAAAATGAGAATTTTATTTCCATAGAACTCTTGAAAATGTACAAGAGTGTGTCTATCGTTTCAGAAAATCCTGAGTAGCACACAGAGGACGAGTGTCCGTCCATTCCAGACAATTTATCATAACATTTCAAAAGTAATTCCTAGTTATTTCCTAATTCTCGATATTTTTACGGTAGCATCTCTTCTCTTCCAGAATTAAAACAGGGATGTCCGATAATATATATTATGCCACTTTGCAGTAGCGTTTTTTTCCAGTTTCATAAGCAGAACATGAAATATGCTCTTGTCAACGCTATTTCTACGCTCATAAAATTGAACTTTATTTTACACTTTCTCCTAATATACACAAGATCTGCACTGAATACAAGCAGATTTTAACAGTGGAGGTGTCTTCGTAAGTTTTAGTAAGTTTCACCGACAGTAAAATTCTGTTAAAACAAAAAGTTTGCAAGAAAAATATTAACATGTAATATTCTGCAAAATATTCTTTGATGTGTGGCAGTGTAACGCTGCTGTAAAATATGCTGTTTCGTAAGCAAGATCGAGGTTTTAAAATATCTTGCAATCACTTTGCACTGGTAATCCCCAGTGTTTTGTTTCCAGTTGTTTAATAATATGTAATACGTGTTTGTTTCGCTGTTTGTAAAACATCTTATTGCCTCTTTGTACACAGTCATTCACAATTTTCGCTATTATTTACCTTGGTGTATAACCAATTGCAAAGTGTTTTATACAAATGCTGTTTAGTTTTTATGACAAGTGAGAAAACAACATAAAAAATCTGGTGTTCCGTTCATATGACTTACTCCACAAGCGGCGCAGGGGTGGATTTTCTCCGGGTTCTGCGTTTTCCCCCGCCTTCACATTCCATCGGAGCTCCATCTTTATTGTGTATAATCAATGTACCATAAGTAATAAAAGTGGACGTTAAACACTATCCAAAATCCAAAAATTTCTCCATATCGTTGCAAAACCGTATTGTTAATAAGCCTATTCTTCTATCTACTTCATGCCAATTGAGATAAACAGTAGCAGAAACGTCTTATTACTTAGTTCCTTATAAGTAGAATAAATTATTCTTCACTAATGAGTAATGACTTTTTATGGCAGAATTATAACTTATGCATTTTTATATTATTCGTTGACTTAAATATATAAACCAACTTATCTAAATTGTTTTTATATTTCCGTATTATTTCTTTTCAACACATTGTTAATTTAATACAGTATTTATGGTATCAAGTCTTTGATAAGATTTGCTGTATTGTTTTTAATCATACTTAAATTCCCCATTGCTCGTATAGTTTAATCTACCAGAAAACTATTTACTTATAAGATAACATATCCAGTTCTCAAGGAAGAAATCGAACTGTTTAATGCTGTGTGAGATATGAGTTAATGAGATTGGAGTATACATTACTTGACAGTAGTGCATGACTTTATCAGAGAGAACAATTGTCCCCAGGTTTCGTGACGAGGCTCGTTAGTAAAAGGTGTGATGAAGCTCCCGACCAAGGTTGCGTGTCGAGCAGTAATTACAAGAACCGTGCTCGCGATTAACACCTGCACAACATCCGTCACGCTTTCTTGTTACGGTGCAAACTTCCGAATCAGTCAGTACTGTTGCTTTCATGCATATTGGTGCCACCTGGGATTCATAATAGCTCCATTAGAAAAACGCTTAATTACTAATCTCTACATTCCGCTACGTAAGAAAATAAAATATTCTAATCAGCAATTGTATTGTTTTCTACTGGCCTACATAGGGGAAGTACTGCATTTCACACAAATAGATTTCAGGGAATATCAGTATCTCTGGATTTAGAAAAAAATATAGATTTCTAGTTGTATATATGTACTGGTATATGTGTGTCAGTTTGTGAAGTGTATTATTCAAAAGTCCATTAAATACTGAATCTGGTATTAACTTGCGCATCTTCCAAGGATGTAACATGAATTTTTTCATAAAACTTCCACTTCCACTTCCCAAACTACCCTTCAAATTTAAAGCATTTATTTTGCTAAGTACCTTTATATCTATTTGATTCCTTAATTTTTGGATTTGCAGTGAAATATCGACCTCAAATTTTTGGGTGAAAAGCAATAGTTTCTGTAATTGCGTAGACAATAAGGACCTTATTTAATTCCATATTTGTTATTATCTCAAAGGATTTAATACTGATTACCCCACAATACCTAAGTTTATTCTTACACTTAAATGTCAAATACATATATATATACCTTTTAGATTAAATGGTGAAAAGTTGAAAAACCCAAGCATAAATTGATGCACTCAAGAAAGGCGATAAATATTCTAGAAAAAAAAATAAACCGTAGCCCAAATTCTTTTATTTCAGGGTTTACTGGTGAAAGTTTTATGAATTATTTAATTTTAAGATTATTCATATGTCAGTTTTATATTGTTCCATGGATAACCCTGGTTGTGTTCGAAAGACTCACATTCATGATCGTTATTTTATTTTTGTGAATGTCTGGTGTTTAAAATGTGTGTAAATTTCTGCCTTATAGGTTCACTGTGTCAAGCAAACGAATGTGGTAATAGCAGTGAAATGTTGCGCTGTTGTCATCTGTCCACGGCCCAAGTACAACAATCATGCTATTTAACCTTTTACAAATTGTAAAGAATTTATTCAAACTACAAAAAATGACTACTTTCAGCTATTAGACAAATTTGAACTTTGTTTATAAACGTATAATTTAATAATACATTTCTGTTGAAACCTGCGGTAAACCTAAAATTCAAAATATTAAATTGTGCTCATTATTTATTTGTGTAGCACGTGTTGTTAGCGACCAGTGCTGGTGTATGTCACAACATTGTTACCTTAAGGTGCAACATGGCTCAAATGTATCATGTCCACTATAGGCTTCATGTTTTCCTTAGGTGTAAAAAACAAAATTCATCTTCTCATACAGATCTTGAGTAAAATGTCTAAACTTTTCGGCAGTGTCATTGAAGCATATAGAAAATATTCAAGCATTGGATTTCACATATCTTGTTCTCACAGGGATAAAAAATCTGACGGTTCCATTCACATGATTTTCTCTAGCAGCTTCGCAAACAGAAATATTCTTACAAAAGATAGATGTGTCTTTTAACTACATGATGCTAATCGATATATACATGAGAAGAATTAGTATTATTGCTTGCTTCTTTATAAGTAGAAGGGAAAATAGGGAATACATTAGACTAAAGCGATAGTCAACTCATTTAAAAGCCGGTCGCAATATGAAACAATTGAAATTTGGTTCTCTTTGCTTGCTAGGAGTAAACAAAAAAGAGACTAAAAGAAACATATATGATTTACCGTTTGAGAAAAGTTATAAGAGGCATAACACTAAACCAATACCACGGAAAATCTCAGAAATGGTTAATTCTATAACAAAAATTCATATAACGTAAATGGTGTTTTTAAACGAGGTCTACAGTTTTGGTGTTGTAAGATTTTGTCTACCTCTTACGCTTACTGGGTTTACAAAAGTTATACAAAAGTCATCCACAATGAAGAGGTCTTCAAAAGCTCTTCCCAGAAAATGCAAGGTACACCTTTTTTTTGCTATAAAGATATATTAATCATATGGTATTTTAATCAAAATCGTTAGAGCCATTTTTGAGAAAATAAACATTTTCGAAAAATGTTCCACGTAAAGGGTAGTTGAGGGTGGGAGGATTTTCCTGAATAGCTTTGTGTCACATCCTTCGAAGATAACTGAACTTAAATACCAAGTTTAGTATTTAACCAACATTTCTTTTTTGACTTATGCTGTCCACAGACACATATGCGCGCGCGGATCTTCGCATAAAAAAGCTCTTTTTTGGAGTCCGAGAACGCTAAAATTCCGTATTTCCGGTGAAATCTCGGTAAGGAATTTTTACATGGAATACAATACGTTATATATCCAGTGTAAACAATCTTCAAACCCTTTTACTATTTCACCCTTATTTTATTTCTTATTTTAAAATTTAATGCTCTAATAGAAAAATCATAGTTTTATTATAAACGCATTTGAGAATATCCAGTAAAAGATTCAAATTTGTAATGTGTATTTTGCGGATTAAATTATTTTATTAATGTTCAGATATGTTGTGTAAATTAAGTATTGAAAAATGACTTAAATATCTCTATTAAGGGGCCTTTAAACAGTACAGACGGTGTGAGTACGACTCACGTTACCTCGATATCGATATGATAAATTAATATACATATTTAGCATAAAGGAGATTTTTGCCTTTAACTATAAATTTTTTATTTTTTTTTATTTGGGTTTTTTTTTTTCCTTTCTTTTAAAGGTTTAAATAAGCAATTAAAGTCAATTTAAATTTGATGTAAATAAAGTAGCTTTCAGACGTCAAATAACTTTGAAACGTTGCATATATGTATTTTAATATATTTAAAATCTCCCCATAAAAGCACATTTTGACTGAAATTTCACCCATCACTACCTTAATATCATGTAAAATACTTAGATTGGACAAGTAGTAAGTTTCGATGAGGTTTGAAGTTTAAATATTTCTTTATGTCTTGATTGAGAACTCGGATACGCCAATAGTTACGTGGCTACCTTTCTTTGCATTCCACCACAGTGTCATTTTTCGCATTGCCTCGCAAAGATACAATATGAGTATTTTCAAGCATATCCTCACTTTAAACTACCCTTATATAATAATTTTCTACTTATGTAGAAGTGTATAAAAATAGACAAAAATTAATAAGAGTCGTTTAAAGTGAGGATATTCTTGAAAATGTTCTATATACATGCACTATATAAATACAACATTAAAATATTCTATTTGATGAATAATGACGCTAAGGATTATGATTAAAAGATCACAAATTGAAGCTATGTATACGAGGGTCGACTGATAAGTCCCGGACCTCAAACATATATAGTGCCACTAGGCCAGTTAGACGGTAGTTTAACTCTAGACTAACTTGTATCCATAGTTGCAGGTCAATAGCTTGTTTAGTTTTCGAATGACAAAATTTTATACAAGAAACTTTAGGGTTTTCACGAAAATGGAGTATTTGGGAAAACGAGCAGTGATTAAATACTTCCTTTTGAAAGGTTTAACGCCTAAACCAATCAAGGAGGAAATGGACAATACATTGCAAGACTCTGCTCCTTCATATTAAATTATTAAAACGTGGGTTACAAAGTTTAAAATGGGACATATGAGCACTAGTGATGAACCTCGCTCTGGACGCCCTGTAGAAGTGACAACTCCAGAGATCGAAAAAAATCACTGTTTAATACTGGAAGACCACAGATTAATGTTTGAGATAGCAGAGGCTGTAAGCATATCAAATGAATGTGCAGGTAATATTTTGGGCTTTCACAAGGTTTGTGCAAGATGGGTGCTGTGTTTGTGGACATCTGATCAAAAGTTGCAAAGAAAAACTGTTTCTGTTAAGAATGTGAAGCTCTACCGTAAAAATCCCAGTGAATTTTTGAGACGGTTTATTACCATGGATGAAACTTGGATACATCACTACACTCCAGAAAGTCAAAACAAAGGACTGCGCCAGTGAACCAACTCCAATAAAGGCAAAGTCAATTTTGTCAGCTAACAAGGTTATGGCGAGTGTTTTCTGGGATACACAGGGAATTTTATTTTTATTGCTTACTTGGAAAAGGGTAAAAGTATCACTGGTGACCACGCAAGCTTACTGCAACTTTTGAGTAATGAGTTGAAAAGAAAAAGTCATCATTTGGCACAAAAAAAATTCTTTCATCACGACAATAAAATGTGCGAATTAAAGTTCGAATTACTTGAACATCCACCCTATTCTCCAGATCTACTACCTAGTAATTGTCACCTGTTCTCAAACCTCAAAAAAAATTCTTGGTGGACGAAGATTTCACAACAACGAAGAGGTCATTGATGCGGTAATTACCTATTTTGAGATCCTTGATAAATCTCGGTAGTGAGATATGAGCCTTTCTAGAGATTATATTGAGAAATAAATTAATGAAAAACACTTAAAATGTTATTTTCATTGAGAGACCCGGGACTTATCAGCCAACCCTCGTATGTTGATTTGTCTGGCACAGGCTTCGACATCCTCTTCGTTTAGCGGAAATTTCAATAATTTCGTATAACTTGTATACGGTAGAATATAGTACAAAACCTATAGCACAAAAAATATGCTTATTATTAGCTCTTTAAAATTATAGCGTGAACCATTTCCGAGACATGCATATCTTGTGTTTGGCTTGAATTATTCAATAGTTTGTATGTTATATTTTCTACCTACACCTATTTCTGATCAGATTTCGACACTGAAAGTTTGGGTATTTACTATATCCAAAATACGTGTTAGAGAAAATAAAAAAGTTTTCCACACAGTTGAGTGCAAAAGTTGTATGAGAATAAAAGACTGCTAATTTATTAATGTAAATTCTACAACTGTGTATTAGGATTATGGGAAAGGGCCACCCCAGTCACTGGGGCAGAGCATTGCGACCTACGTAACCCATGGGGGAAACGGAGGGAGGTAGGGAGGGAAGAGAGGAGAAACCCGAAGGATGATCAGATCCGGATAACGACGTGGGAAAACATGGATGGGGTTCCTAACGTTTTCATACCCGACACCGCTCGTCCCCTACTCACAAGAGTCTCCCAATCTAGAGAAAGGCGGGACCTGATGGAGTGGTTCTGAAACGACCTTTACAGAGCGCACAGACACCACCGAGCCGCAACTCACTAACCACCGTCGCATGGTCCTTGAAGCCTAACAAAGAACTAATGGGTATAAAAAATTATGAAGATAAACCACTGCAGCACTCCGCTCCCGATTCAGGTAAACCACTAAAAAAACATCGGTCTGATTAGGCGGTTGCTAGAGATTGAACCTGAGAGTGCCCGAGTGAGGTACACTTGTGGATCTCGTCAGCCAAAAATTAGATATGGCTTCTCACGAAAATAGTTTAAGCGGACTTAGGAATTCCGAAAATAGGTTATCCTATACATTACCATATATTTTTTGCTTACTGCCATGAGTTATAACCATACATAGTTTCACCAGCAGGAATGAATATTATTAACATAGACATTAATACTTTGTGTCTGTGAAGAATAGCAACAATTAAAAATATACAAAATTCTACTTCTTTATTTTGTTATTTGGTTTAATGCACATTCTCTTCTGCATGAATTTTCTCGGGAACAAAAGAAAAAATCTTATGTGTTACACTCACATGACACTCTCTAGCTGTTCTACATACTTCATTTATAAGATTCTTCTTCTTTCTGCACCTTGCTAAACGGGTATTCATTGGCACAATGTTCTTATTATTTAGTTCCGTATAAGTGGGAAGAAAATAAGGGAATACACTAGGCTAAACCGATAGTCAAATGTTTTAAAAGCTGTCGTTATGCGATTGTCATCACAATGAATACCTCGAAATGGGTAAGCTCCACGAGAAAAATGTATATGACAAAACTTGTGTATTTTAATAAGACCTAACTTTTTTGTATATAAGTTTTTGTCTATCTTTTGCGGTTTACTAGTTATGCCAAATTAAGCAAAATTCATCCAGAATAAACAGGTCTACAGAAGCTATTCCCAGAAAATTCAAGATATACATTTTATTTGTTAAGTAAATATCTTTAATATATGATATTTGAATCAAAATCGTTAGAGCCATTTTTAAGAAAATCAAAATTTTCGAAAAAAGTTCCGTGTAAAGGGTAGTTTGAGGTAGGGGAATTTATTTCAAAATCTTCGTGTCGCATCCCTGGAAAATACTAAACTTAAACACCAACTTTGGTATTTTAGCTAATTTTCGTTTTTCAGTTATCGTGTTCACAGACTCATGGACACACGGACACAGGACACACACACACACACGGACCTTTTTCTGAAAATGTTTTTGTTTATACAGGGGGTCCTAAAACATGTATTTCCGGTGAAATCTCGCTATCGAATTTTTGGGTGGAATACAATACTTCACTATCCCTATGTAGATATGGGGCTAGAGAAATTAAAAATCTGATGTGTTCCATTCACATGACTTTCTCTATATCTATGTAATAAACTATTTTTAAAAAGCTTATGCTTCTATTTACTTCCGGCTAATCGAGAAAAAATCTGATGTGTACCATTCACATGACTTTCTCTATATCCTTGCAACAAATTATTCCTAAAAAGCTTATACTTCTATTTACTTTATGCTAATCAGAATAAATTAGCAGAAATAGTTTTATTACTTACTTCCTTGTAAGTAGAAGCGAAATAAGGAACTACCATAGGTTAAAGTGATAGTCAAAAGATGGTGGCTATGTCAATGATGTTCCTTTGTTTATATGGATAGGAGCTGATAAGTTCCTGTATGAGAAAAGTATAAGTTTTTCAAAGCAGAAAACAAAAATAAGGAATGTCTCAAAAACGACGAACTCCACGAAAAAATGTATATAACATAAATTGTGTGTTTTAACATGATCTACATTTTTTGTGCAGTAAGTTTTTGTTCATCTCTTACGGTTTAGCAGTTATTCAAAATTCAGTAAAATTCATTTAGAATAAACTACTCTTCAGAGGCTATTCCCAGAAAATTCAAGATATACATTTTATTTTTCAGGAAAATATCTTTGATACACAACATTTTAATAAATATCGTTTGAGCCATTTTTAAGAAAATTAAAATTTTAGAAAAAAGTTCCATGTAAAGGGTAGTCGGGGGTGGAGGGATTTTTCTCAGAATCTTCGTATCCCATCCCTGGAAGATACTAAACTTAAATACCAAGATTGGTTTTTTACCGACTTTTCGTTTTTGAGTTATCGTGTTCACAGACACACGGACACACGGATACACGGAAACACACCCACACACACGGACCTTTTTGTGAAAATGCTTTTTTTTTTGGATATTGGGAATCCTAAAACGTATATTTCCGGTGAAATCTCGGTTTCGAATTTTTTGGTGGAGTGCAATACCTTCTCTATACAATATGTACATAGTGCGTATAGAGAAAGTAAAAATTAGCAGAAATAGTCTTATTTCTTGCTTCCTTGTAAGTAGAAGCGAAATAAGGGAGTACCATAATTTAAAGTGACAGTCAAAAGTAGGTTGCTATGTGACTGAAGTTCCTTTATTTGTATGAACACGAGTTCACAAAGTCCTGTATGAGAAAAAAGTTCTTATAGCTTAAACCAAAAACATGAAATATCTCAAAAACAATCAACTCCAGGAAAAAAAATGTATACAACATAAATTGTGTGTTTTAATGTGCTCTACATTTTTTGTGTGGTAAGTTTTTTCTCTCTCTTACGGTTTAGCACATATGCAAAATGCCGTAAAATTCACTCAGAATAAAGTAGTTAGAAAATTCAAAACATACATTTTATTTGTGAGGTAAATATCTTTAATATATGATATTTTAATCAAAATCGTAACAGTCATTTTTTAGAAAATCAAAATTTTCGAAAAAAGTTCCATGTAAAGGGTAGTTTGGTGTAGGGGGATTTTTATGAAAATCTTCGTGTCGCATCTCCGGAAGATACTAAACTTAAACATCAAGTTTGGTATTTTACCGACTTTTCGTTTTGGGTTATCGTGTTCACTGACACACGGACACACACGGACTTTTTTCTGAAAATGCTTTTTTTGGATACAGGGGATCCTCAAACATATATTTGCGGTGAAATCTCAGTACGGAATTTTTTGGTGGAGTGCAATACATTCTCTATACACTATGTGCATAGTGCGTATAGAGAAAGTAAAAATATATACAATTTTTGCCCAATAATATGGAATATATCAAAAACTACCAACTCCATATGACATAAAATGTGTGCTCTATCCTGATCTACATTTTTTGTGTCGTAAGTTTTTGTCTATCTCATACGGGTTACCAGTTAAGCAAAATCCAATAAAAATCATCCAGAATAAAGAGGCCTATAAAGGCTATTCTCAGAAAATTCAGGATATATATCTTATTATTCAGGTAAATATCTTTAATTTACGATATTTTAATCAAATTCGTTAGATTCATTTTTAAGAAAATTAAAATTTTCGACACTTTTTCCATGTAATGGGTAGTTGGGGGTTGGGGGATTTTCTTGAAAATCTTCGTGTCGCATCCTTGGAAGATACCAAACTTAAATACCAAGCTTCATTTTTGGTCCTTTCGTTTTTGAGCTATGCTGCATACAGACACACACACACACACACGGACATTCTTCTAAAAAGGCTTTTTTTAGATTCAGGGTTCTCAAAACATGTATTTCCGGTGAAATCTCTGTATCGAATTGTTGGGTGCAATCCAATTCTTTTCTATACACTATCTACATAGTACGTGTAGAGAAAGTAAAAAGGGAGTGAGTTTCATGCAGATTTTCGCGGCTCCAGTTTTAAGTGTCTATTTCGATTTTTGGGATCCTTCCCAGTTATCTACTGACAGGTAAACGTTATTCGTAATCTACAGGACCTTAACAAATAAAGGCAACACCACATACTTTGTTATTGCATTGTATTCCTTGCCATTTGTCGTATGCCAAAGGCAATTTTCATTGCGAGCTTGTTGACGTCACAGCTGCACATCGGTCCTTACTGCATTTGTTTGCAGTATCACCGGTCATATGACAACGACAGACACGCACCTATCAGTTGTTCCTCCTACCAACACAATGTTGAAGAATAAAGTGAATAATCCACCCAGCTATACTGCAATAGCTCAAACAGCACCTACCAAAGAACAAGCTCTAATTATAGAAGGCTATGACGGTATTACAATCAAATATTACATATTTGCAATGGGTAAATTAGTAAACCCTGCTAACATTAGGTTTGTTTCAAGGATTTCCAACTCCAGAATTTGCATATATTTAGCAAACAAGGATTTAGTTGAAGAACTAACCTCAAAACACACAAAGATCTTAGTAAATAATATCTTATTAGAGATGAGACCGCTTTTGACCAAAAACAAACGAGTTATTATATCCCTTGTAATACCAAACTATGTAATAGAAGAACATTTAATGAAACATGGCATATCTTCAATATCATACCTTAGAGCAACTACAGGCTACACCCACATTATGAGTTTCCGCCGTCAGATGTATATTAAATCTGAGCATTTTGACAAATTACCTGATAATTTACCAATAAACTACGACGGCACCGCCTTCTGCATATACCTCTCAACCGCTAATCCTGCAGGTCTACACAGGAAACGTTTCCAGATAAACAAACCAATACCGAGCTTCTAGGCAAAGAAGACACTAATGAAAATACAACCACAAAAAACAAAACATCGACCAATAAGGACTTAACATCTAATATAAACAACAAAAATGAAGGTTTGGATCCAGAAAATGTGAACACACAAAGAAAAGATGAAAATCGTACGTCTGCTGAACAAAAGCAACATGTGTTAATACAATCAAAACATAACCTTAAGGAAGATTTTCCTTCTTTAGAAAACACTACGCCAATGGACTACAAGAATCCTGCTTTGAAACGCCCATTGTCAACATCCAGTAAAACCACAGAGCATCAATGTGATGAAAAACAATAATGTGATTCATCATTACAAGGCAATGAAGAAGCAACTTTTCAAGACAGGAATTTAAAAACCATACATATATATTCCAAAAAAAATCCAAGAAAACCGACACAATGACATTGATTAATGATCAGTTGTCAACAGTCCAAGAAACAATAGGGTGCTCCCCAGGTAGCTATATTTTGAACTATGACCAATTAAAAAGTTTTCTGGAAAACACTGTAGGAGTACCTGATATAGTATCGGTAGCACTGAACTACACAGAAGATTTACACGACCTTTTAGACACCATTAAAAGAATCCATCCCCTACTTAGCAACAAGTCGCTCAAGAATAGATTCACTCGCATAGAAAAGAAACTGCTTTATGATATACAGAAATCTAACAGTAAACCACCAGCCCCTGCTGAAACTCCTTCCCATATCACTACTTAGATATGATGGAAAGTGGAAATTTCGAATGGAATATCCAAGGATACTGTGCAATAATATAATATTTTAATATTCTTATCAATAAATATAGACCCAAAATAATATGTTTACAAGAAACTAACTTTAAAGGCAATTTTCCCCAAATATTAGGCATTAATCTGCTTATAATAAAAACGGAGTTACTGCGGGTCGCGCAAATGGAGGTGTAAACACTTTTATTAAAGATAACTTATCCCACAAAGAAATTAAATTGAATACAACAATGGAAGCGATAGCATAGATAGTTTTATTACCAAATCCTATATTCATACGTAACATACATTTACCTAAAAGCATGAATTTAGATATTACTGAACTTTAGTTACTCTTAAACCAATTCCTCCACCATTCATATTGTTGGGAGACTTTAATAGCCACACCGTAATAGGGAATCTAAATCCACTAATCAAAGAGGTAAAATAATATAGGCATTAATACAGGAAAATGACCTGATTATCATTAATACATGCCAGCCCACAAGGTTTGACTTAGCTCACGGATCTTTCAGTACTATTGATCTAACACTAGCTAGTCCTATCATCGCACATATGCTTAATTAACCCTGTATTACATGGAAGTGACCACTTTCCCATTAATACAGGAAAATGACCTGATTATCATTAATACATGCCAGCCCACAAGGTTTGACTTAGCTCACGGATCTTTCAGTACTATTGATCTAACACTAGCTAGTCCTATCATCGCACATATGCTTAATTAACCCTGTATTACATGGAAGTGACTACTTTCCCATTAATACAGGAAAATGACCTGATTATCATTAATACATGCCAGCCCACAAGGTTTGACTTAGCTCACGGATCTTTCAGTACTATTGATCTAACACTAGCTAGTCCTATCATCGCACATATGCTTAATTAACCCTGTATTACATGGAAGTGACCACTTTCCCATTACAAATGACGTACTCAATAGGAACAATTTATTATTTTCTACAACATCCCCAAGATGGAAAATGAATGAAGCTGACTGGCTTAAATATAAAAAATCAATAGACCTTGCTGTAGTCTCCTTAAATCAATTCGAAGATTATAACTCTGCAAACATTGATAACGCCGTTGAAGACTTCACTTAAGTAATATTTGAAAGTGTAGAAATTAACATACCTAAAACCAAAACTATAAAGATATGGAACCAAACAGTTCCTTAACTCCTTAGCACGACAGCTCACGGGGAACCTTGGACTACCGCCCGGCCGTTGCGTCCCCCATCTCGGTCCACTACAGACGTCATGGATGTGATGCAGTATTGGAGGGTGAGACGTGGTCAGCGCCTCGAGTCCCTCCCGGCCGGTTAATGCGGTCCTCATGATCTGGAGCCCCTACTTCTCCATCAAGTAGCTCCTCAATTGGCCCCCCAGGGACCTTACGAGACTGAGTGCACCCCGGGCCAGCTCTCCCAGTGGGGTAAAAATCCCCACGCCGGTACTGGGGATCGAACCCAAGTCTCCCGCTCCGTAAGCAGCTGCGCTACCACCGCGCTAAGGAGACGACCAAACAGTTCCTTGGTGGAATGAAAACTGCAAGATGGCAATAAAAACAAAAATATTCACTATTCAAATTTAAGAAACATCCAATAATGGAAAATAAAATACAATTCTAAAAATTTAGGACTAAGGCACGTCACGTTATAAAAGAAAGTAAAAGGATTTCCTGGATCGAATTTGTATCTTCAATGAATCACAAACCCCCAAACATTATTTGGAACAAAATAAGAAAAATGAGTGGAAACTATAGGAAACTACCCCATATTTTTCTATGGGATAAAACCACAAATGAATTAAACAGCGACCCTAAACAGATATCCGAAGTATTTTGCAAATCTTTTGCTGAAATTTCAAATGACAGACATCACGGAGAACATTTTATAAAACTTCAGGTTGCCATAAAGCAGGTTAAATCAAATTTAAAAAGAGCGACCAAAATAAATGACCAAGATTACAATGAAAAATCACTATAACTGAGATGCAAGAAACCCTACATACCTGCAATTCTTACACCCCATGACTGGATAATATCCCTTACATGATGCTAAAACAACTACCTAACAATGGCTTATTGTACCTACAAAAATTGTTCAATTATATATGGACATATCAAGTATTTCCTACAAGCTGGAAAAAATCTTACATAATAGCTATACCTAAATCAAACAATGATCCCACTCTATCTGAAAGCTATCGTCCTATAAAATTAATTGCACAATGAGTAAACTACAAGATAAAATTGTGGATAGGAGACTGCGTTGGACACTGGAACACATGATGTTTTTCACCCCTATACAACATGGTTTCCAACAATACCATTCCCCAATGGACTGCCTAATAACACTAGAATCAGAAATTATGGACACATTCAACAAAGCACAACAATGTACTCTAGTTAGTCTTGATGTAGAGAAAGCCTACGACACAATATACAGAGAAAGGTGGTACAGATTCTCTTAGAAAACCAAATATCTGGCAATATGATCGCCTTCATACATAACTTCCTTAATGGCAAACGAATACAAGTAAAAATTAATATGACATTATCCCAGACTTTAGATACAAAAAATGGAATACCAAAAGGTTCTTCCCTTAGTGTTGCTCTATTTTAACCATTATGACAACCATTAGCGTAACAACATGTAATAAACTACCAGTCAAAGGTTGTTTGTTTGCAGATGACTTGAGTATATACTGTAAAGACAAAAATCGTAAAACCAAACAAAATACATTACTGTCTCTTCAAAAATGGGCTGAATATATAGGGTTCAGATTTTCAATAAAGAAAACTAAATGTATTACCTTCTCCAAAAATAAAATTGCCAATGGTTTTCAGCAGTATATAAATAATCACAAGATTGAAACGGTAAATTCAGTTAAAGTGCTATAAATGACATTAGACAATAAACTGACATGGATTAACCATATTAAAAGAATAAAATCTGATTGTATCCGGAAAATTGCTGTATTGAAATCCTTGACAGCTAAAAACTGGGAGCTGATCTAGAAGTGCTACTTACAACCTACAGAGCAATTATAGGACCAGAATTAGATTACGGATCGATCCTCTACAATTCAGCATCACCAACAGCTCTTAAAATGCTAGATACTATTCAAACAACAAGTCTTAGAATAGCACTAGGGGCCTTTCGAACAAGTCCGTCTACTAGTCTACAAATAGAAGAGGATGAAGTACCACTCGAAAATAGGAGGAAATATCTAAGCTTTTATCTTATGCTATGAAGATTGCAGCAAACCCAATTTCCTAAATGTATAACTTTGTATTCCCAAAACTAAAAGAAATTAACCAAAAGAATCATCCTTACCCCGCCTTCTTTGGAAGAATAGCAAGTTACCTACAAGAATATGCCCTGGAACCTCCCCAAATAACTGTAGGACGAGATGCACTAGACGAGGCTCCATCACCAGTTGTTAATTTACAAATGCTTAAGTACAGTATATCTGAAACCAACAACATAGTCTATCAAAAAAATGTTCAAGGAGATCCAAGAAAAACAATCGGAATACGAAAACATTTATGGCGATGGTTCAGCAATAGATACGAACAGAGGTTGTGCAATAGTACTCTCAGGACACACCCTACAATACACACTACCTAACTATTACTGCATCTTCTCGTGTGAATTATTTGCTATAAAGCAAAGTCTTCACTACATAGCTGAAGAAACACAATCAAATAAATATTTACCGATTCACTGAGTGCACTATTAGCCATACAAAGGAAAACTAATGCAAATTCTCAAGCGCAAGAAGTAATATTAACATACCTATAAGCATCAAATAAAGGAAAACAAATAATTCTAACATGGGTGCCTTCACACAAATAAATCGAAGATAACGAGAAAGCTGATAGCGAAGCACGTGAAGCACTAAACACCCTAAAATAGTTCAATGCCTACAACACATCAAGATTGTATAAAATACACAAACAGGAAAATAAAAGCCAAATGGTTCCATCAATGGTCAAACAATCCCACCAGTAAACTTCACGTTATTTTACCCAAACCCTGAAGAGAAAATCACTCTTAATAATTTAAAACGTCAAGATCAGATTGTCATCACCAGGCCTAGAATTGGCCACAGCAATCTCACACACCTTCCTGCTCTCTAAAGAACATCCTCCGAAATGTGATAGATGCCAAACAAGATTAACTACCATCCACATCATCTCAAAATGTACACTGTACCACAGATGGAGTCTGAAGCATCAAATTCCAGAAGATCCTACTGCTCTCAATGTAACAACATGATTCCACGAATCTTACAAAAGATATCTCTTTGTACAAACTTTTATAAAAGATTCATTTTCATGAACTGTTAATATAAACTATAATTGTTGTTGTTAATCTATTGATTAATAAGACAATATTGTTACAAATGTTGTTTTAACTATGATTAGTTATAGTAAGTACTTATTGTTCATTTTGTTTAAATCTTATGTTGCCACACACTTATTGTTATTAATTGACCGCATTTTGTTATATTGTTTAAACCTACCACGGTTTACTCTCATAGTTACAAATTCTACTGTAATCGTGACTCTGTTATTATTCATAGCTCATAGCTTTAAGATCCTATCTTGGTGCTTGTTTATTGTTAACAATCCTGATGTAAATATTATTGTATTATTTATTTAAGTTTATACTGTAAAAAGGCACTTTGTAAATGAAAAGTGCTTAAAGACCTAGTAGTTAGACGACTATAAATAAAGAATTTAAGAAGAATTTTCTCGGCTCAGCCTCAAATTATTTTTGGAATTTTTGTTATTATTAAACCTTTATTAATATGCTTGTAAGCAATAAACGAAATCTAAATAAAACGGTATTGGTATTGAGCAGTATTTGTTGATCCGAAAAGCGGCGAGCACAAAAAGTGGCTTTGAATGGTTGTATTTTTAAGTCTCTCGCCGTCGTGCTCTTGAGAGTCGAGAGGGTCTCCTTAATTAGTTGGTAAAGACAACACAAGAGCAAGCACCGTTGATCCCTTCTAAAGGCTTCCTTAGTGGCCACCTCGTCTCCTTAATCAACTAAACGCTTGAAGCCTTAGAAATCCAGCAGATCTAGAGTATTCCTAGTATCAATCACTATTCGAAAGTCGGCCGTGAATTGAGCAAGGTTTGTGTGAAGTTAGATTCTTTGTGAACATGGTGATGCCTGTATGAGGTACGAATCTATAGCCATTTAGTTTTATTACAAGAATCTTTGCGAGTATGGAGGGCATAACTCAAAAACAAATAGATACAACTACAATATCCTCCTAAGACACACTGAATGGCAGGAAAATTCATACCTCTTAACCATTATTAATATGACTCCTTTTATCAAAGTGCCTTCAACGAATTTCTTTAAAATACACATTATGCTTTATATATTAATATGCGAAATAAAGTACATATCCAGAACTTTTTGTGAATTTCGAGTAAATTATTCTTCATTGTGCCTCTATATTATTTTATTTATTTATTTTTTTTGGTAGTGTTTAACGCCCGCTTTAACTACTTATGGCACCGCAGGCGGTGACACTGGTGATACTTGAATGATGATGGAGCACCGGTGGAATGCGATGGCAGGGGAAACCGGAGTACCCGGAGAAAACCCGCCCCAGCGCCGCTTTGTCCACCACAAATCTCACATGCGGTCGCTTGGGATCGAACCCCGGCCGTCTAGGTGAGAGGTAAGTGGTCTAACCACTCGGCCACGGCGCGGCCAATATATATATATTATTTTAGAGAACATAACTAACATTTATCCAAGAATAAAGTAGGGCTTACAGTTTAAGCGTAGGTCCTGCGTAGCATAGCTATTTTCAAAGTATTTGCTGGTCTTCATTTTAATCAATTCTTTCAAATAATGATCTGTTGTTTTTCCTGATTTAACGTGCAGAAAGTATAATAACTGGAGCTTGTGTAGTTATCCCTTGATAGGTGCACAAATGCAAACAGAAAATGGCTACGAATTACACTATGTGATCAAAAGTATCCATAAGGTACTTTGGCTACTTGCAGAAAATGACGTACAAGTTTATGGTGCCCTCCATCGGTAATACTGGAAGCCAATATGGTGTTGGCCCGTCCTTAGCCTTGATGACAGCGTTCACTCTCGCAGGCATACTTTCAATCAGGTGCTGGAAGGTTTCTTGGGGAATGGCAGAGCATTCATTCTTCACGGAGTGCGAAACTGAGGGGAGGTATCGATGTAGGTCGGTGAGATCTGGCACGAAGTCGGCGTTCCAAAACATCTCAAAGGCGTTCTATAGGATTCAAGTCAGGACTCTGTGCAGGCCAGTTCATTACAGGGATGTTATTGTCCGCCACTGCCCGTGCAGTATGAAGAGATGCTCGATCGTGTTTAAAGATACAATCGCCATCCCCGAATTGCTCTTCAACAGTGGGAAGCAAGAAAATATCAATGTAGGTCTGCGCTGTGATTGTGCCACGCAAAACAACAAAGGCTGCAAGTCCCCTCTAGGAAAAACACGACACACCATAACACCACCACCTCCAAATTTCACTGTTGGCCCTACACACGCTGGCAGATGACGTTCACCATGCATTCGCCATCGGATTGCCACATTGTGTACCGTGATTCGTCACTCCTCACAACGTTTTGCCATTGTTCAATCGTGTAATGTTGATGCTCCTAACACCAGGCGAGGCGTCTTTTGGCATTTTCCTGCCGACGTGTGACTTATGAGCGGCCGCTCAACCAAGGATTCCAAGGTTTCTCACCTCACTGTCATAGTGCCTAACTGTCATAGTACTTGGAGTGGATCATGATGTAGTTTGGAATTCCTGTGTGATGGTCTGGATAGATGTCTGCCTATTACCCTTTACAACCCTCTTCAAATGTCGGTGGTCTCTGTCAGTCAACAGACGAGGTCGGTTTGTACGCTTTTGTACTGTAAATGTCCCTTCAGTTTCCACTTCACTATCACATCAGAAACAGTGGACCTAGGCATGTTTAAGAGTGCAGAAATTTCGCGTACGGACTTCTGACACAAGTGACACCCGATCACCTGACCACGTTCGAAGTCCGTGAGTTCCACGGAGCGTCCCATTCTGGTGTTTCACGATGTCTAATGACTACTGAGGTCGCGGATAATGAATACCAGGCAGTAGGTGGCAGCACAATTCACCTAAGACGAAAAGCATATGTTTGTGGGGGTGTCCGGATACATTTGATCACGTAGTGTATATTGTTATACTAAAGTTTCATTTTATATATTACTTTGTCTAGACTACTATGCATATTCTAGCAGATAAAGAAGATATCTTATTGCACCCAAAAACTTCGATGTACAGAATTTACCAGAATACATATTTTGAGGTCTCACGAGTCCACAAAATATTTAGAAAAAGATCCTATGTGTTTGTGTGGACAGCATTAATCAAAAACAAAAAGTCGATTAAGTACCAAACTTGGTATTTACGATCAATATCTTTCAAGGATGTGACAAGAAGAGGTACAGGAAAATCCTCCCATTTCAACTACCATTACATGAAGCCTTTTTCAAAAATTTGATTTTCTCAAAAATGACTAACGATGTGTATTAAAGAAGACATACATATAAAATATTTTCATAGCAAACGAAATTTATATCTTACATTTTCTGAGGGTAGTCACCGAAGAACTCTTCAATCTGGATGACTTTTATATAACTAGTAAACCATAAGAGATACACAAAAACTTACTACAAAAAAATGTAGATCTTGTTCAAACACACATGTTATGTCATACCTTTTTTGCAGAGTTAACCGTTCCGAGGTCTTCCTTGTTAATGGTTTCATTTGTAACTACTCCTAAGTACGCGAAACGAAATGCATTTCAATTTTTTCACACAGCGAAAGCTTTTAAAATGATTTGACTATCGTTTTACCTTAGTATATTCCGTAATTTTGCTTCTATTTACAAGGAAGCAAGTAATAAAACCATTTCTGCTAATGTTTATCTTGATTAGCGTGATGTAGATAAAAGAATAATCTTTTATAAGAAGAGTTTTCTTACAGAACAAATACAGAAAGTCATGAGAATATAGCATACCAGACTTGTTTTACATATTTCATCGTATATTACATATTTTTCACAGTCTTACATAAAATACATATTTTCTTAATTGTTTATTATATTTTTATTTGCTTTCTAATTCTGCCTATACTTTTCTTTCTTTAAAGATGACAATAATTAGTTGGAGTCAAAGTGTCTCCAGATAATTGATGAAACCGCGGCTATTCTGCTTTGCTCACTATATGCAAGATCCTAAACAGTGAAGAATTGAAGCCTTCGGAAGGCACACCTCCAAGGAAATAGTCTCGTACACTCAAAAACAATAAAAACACACCTGGCGCTATGATTTTGCTGCAAATTGTGAACGTTAGACGGGCACTCCGGGCTTACCACGATTTTCATCGATGTCATTCTGGTACAACATATCAAGCGGGTTTGAAAAAGCAAAGCAGATTGGACAATCCACTCTTTCATCCCTTAACCCCGCTCGACGCTCCGACTGAACGGGTTTGCCTTGTATAAACAGTCTGTTAATTTAACCTATCACGTGCGCTAATTTCCTTTGCATTAGAACTTCAGTATGTAGCGCAGAGAAAACATTAATCTAGTTTTGCCCACCTGGATAGTGTGGTTGTAGCGTGTCTGCCTCACATTCAACAGGTCGTGAGTTCGAATCTCGCTTAGGTTGAGTTACCCGGATAAGGTTTTTTTTAGGGGTTTCCTTTATCCTGAGAAGACGAGATTACTTAAGATCATTTCTACCAATTTCATTCATCGTCCGATATGACCAACTAGGTTAAAGGAAGTTAAGCTACATCACTTGATGAGAGAGGTGCGCAACCAGAGACTGTGGAGATCACCATCCTGCCTACTTGACGAACAACATTTTGACCTACGAAAACTTTGTAAATAAAAAGTGTGAAGTAATATGGCACAATAAATGTGCTGGTACAAGCAATGACCGATTAGTGAAGTACAGTACTTTTCATTTTAATACACATTTCTCAATTTGATATTAAATAAAAATCCGGCCAGGAATAACAATACAGGCATATACAAAATAATTGACTGTGTATCTGATACCCAATGTGTAATGAAAGCATCTTTCGGTACCATGATAAGTAGGAAGTAGAAACTGAAACCCTTTTAGCAATAATCTGTAAAATATAAATAAGAAGATAAAAGTACTGGCTAATGGGCGTCGTGTACATCTGTGCCTTCTCAGAGAAGCCCACTTGTCATAAACAATTGCAAAAACCTGAGCGTTATGAACTTGTTGTTTTCATTATTATTATTATTATTATTATTATTATTATTATTATTATTATTATTATTATTATTATTATTATTATTATGCCGATATGGATTCAAACCACGGCCTTCCTTTTGACAAATGAGTGTATAAAAAATAAAACATGCAGCCAGTCCTTGGCATACTTAAATTAGTAAACATCCGGTTTTCAACATTTATGCACATTTATTGCTATACTATTCATAAGAATGCGATCGTATCATAAATGTAAACACAGCGTCACATTTCAGGTTTACAAGACTCTAGGAAACAATCATAAAATCACAAGTTTTTTTCAGACTCCATATAAAAGGATCTTACGTTTCTAACAATTACAACAAAAAAATGTTAGCATTTTTATTATTTCACAAACTAAATTATAGGAACATAACCGATGTTTCACTGCATACAAGAACATGAGTATGCACCTTCATTTTCTAAGCTATAGAATGTGGTTTTGCGGTTAGAATGTGAGCCGATGCACAGTTTATATCCGGTATGTCTTCTTGATTGGACAACGCACGCCGTGCCTACAACTCTCTTCTCCACACGCCGTCTAGCACTTGCTGTTGTTCAACATCATCTGAAACCTTACTGAACGTAAAATAAATGAGGCTTCTAGTGCCATCTACACTGAGATCCTAGGAGTTAGCGAAGCACAACATTCACATCCAGTTTCCATGGGACTAAGTATATATGATATTTTATGGAAGTATGGTAGGACGTATGTAAAGCACAATAATTTATGTGCGTGCATGTGTGTATGTGCATGCATGTGTGTGCGTATGTGTGTTAATGTGTGTATGTGTATGTATGTGTGTATGCGTGCATGTGTGTATGTGTGCATGTGTATGTATGTGTGTGCATGTGTATGTATGTGTGTATGCGTGTGCATGTGTGTATGTGTGTATGTGCGTAAGTGTGTATGTATGTGCGCATGTGCGTGTATGTGTGTATGTGTATGTATGTTTATGTGTGTATGTGTATGTATGTGCGTATGTGTGTGCATGTGTGTATGTGTATGTGTGTATGTGTATGTGTGTTTGTGTAAGTATGTATGTTCGCATGTGCGTGTATGTGTATGTTTTTGCGTATGTGTGTGCATGTGTGTATGTGTATGTGTGTATGTGCATGTGTGGTTTGTGTATGTGTGTATGTGCATATATGTGTTTATGTAAGTGTGTGTATGTATGTGCGCATGTACGTGTATATGTGTATGTTTGTGCGTGCATGTGTGTAGGTGTATGTATGTGCGTATGTGTGTATGTGTATGTGTGTTTGTGTATGTATGCATATGTATGTTTGTGCGTATGTGTATGTGTGTATGTGCATGTGTGTATGTGTATGTATGCATGTGTATGTATGTGCGTATGTGTGCATGTGTGGTTTGTGTATGTGTGTATGTGTGTATGTGCATATGTGTTTGTGTATGTGTATGTATGTGCACATGTGCGTGTATGTGTATGTGTATGTTTCTGCGTATGTTTGTGCATGTGTGTATGTGTGTGTATGTGCATGTGTGGTTTGTGTATGTATGTGCATGTGTGTGTTTGCGTATGTGTATGTATGTGTGTATGTGTATGTTTGCGCGTATGTGTGTGCATGTTTGTATGTGCATGTATGTGTATGTTTGTGCATGTGTGTATGTGTATGTTTGTGCGTATGGGTATGTGTGTGTTTGTGTATATGTATGTGTATGTGAGTATGTGGTGTGTATGTGTGTGTGTGCGCGCGCGTGTGAATCCAAAACGAAAAGTAACAAATTTAATATTTAATTCTAATACCCTCCACGAACATTTTCATGAAAATCCCCCAATCTACCCTTTACATCGAAAATTTTCGAAATTTAAAATTTTCTCAAAAGTTAATTTTTAATATGTCACAAATGAAAGAGATTTACATGAAAAAGAAATAGATTGAATTTTCGGGGAAAAACTTCTAAAGTTCTCATTTTCTGGAGGACGCTTGGATTACTGGTATACTATTAGAGAGAAACCAAATCTTACTACCAAAAACCGTAGCTCTCGTTAAAATACACAATTTATGTCAGATACATGTTTTGTGCAGTGGACCATTTCAGAAACATTCCTCATTTATTAGTATACATCTTCTAACACATTCCTATATATTTCTCAAATGGGGTATCGTCATTCATTTTCTTTCCATAAAAAAAGAACGGAATTTCATTGACATCCTTAGTGACCAGCTTTTAAAATATTTTCAGTATTGCTTTAGCCTAGCTACAAAGAAATAAGTAAAAATACTATTTTTGCTAATGCTTTTTTGATAAGCTTAGAGTAAACAGAAGAATAAACTTTTATATGGACAATTTGTTGCAGAATAAGATTGGAACACATTGGATTTTTCTAGATTGATACCGTTTGCTTTTTTTTTTCTGGATAGATTTAACGCCCGCTTTTACTACTTGAGGTACCGCAGGCGATGACATTGATGAAGCATGGAATGAAGATGGAGCACCGGAGGAATGCGATGGCGGAGAAGGGGGACCGGAGAAAACCCGCCTTGTCCACCACAAATCTCACTTGGACGTCTAGGTGAGTGGTGTAGCCACTTTTGTTAAGGTTGAATATGTTTATTTGTTGACGTTAATCTAATTGGAACATTTTATGCAGTTGGCACAGTGACCAATTTACAGACCACAACTTAAAATGGATTTTGATGTTAAGCTCTGTTTATTGTCCTACACATATTTTCTAACTTCTCAGTTTAATAATGCTGCCAAGCAGATATCCTGCAGCCGAAATAATTAAATGATTTGACTGTTCAATAATATCTGTCTTAAAATGCTTTCCATAGTTTATGTTTCAGTCTTTAAAGCTGTCATCCACCAAACTGACAACAATGCGTTTTAAAGTTGTAAATGTGCATTACTAATTGAATTGGTAGGCTGCTATAGTTCACTATAATTCAGAATTAAAAAAACTAACACAAATTACAATTTTCATTCTTTTGCCAAGATTCTAGCTTGAATGTTCGTAGTGTCTGGTTTCTTCTTCTCCTAAAGTGAAGTTCGTCTCAAAGACCATCTTCCCATCGTAACTTTGATCTTATTGTTCTTCTGCCTCGTGGGGTGTAAAAAGACTTTTTTTTTTTTTTTTTGCTATTCTACTGAGATCAAGTCTTCAATAAGTCTGTAACATAATTGTTTTCCTTGTAAGCTACTGATTTTAGTTGATCTCTTATATTATCTGAGACTAAAGAGGGAACGTGAAGCTGCCGTAATCTTGATCTTGTAGTCAGTTAACTCTTCACCACTGGATACAAGCTACTAAACCTGAGCACAATGCTCCACGAGCTTGTCCAGACTCTCAGCAAACTTATATTATCTGAGACTAAAGAGGGAACGTGAAGCTGCCGTAATCTTGATCTTGTAGTCAGTTAACTCTTCACCACTGGATACAAGCTACTAAACCTGAGCACAATGCTCCACGAGCTTGTCCAGACTCTCAGCAAACTTATATTATCTGAGACTAAAGAGGGAACGTGAAGCTGCCGTAATCTTGATCTTGAGGTCAGTTAACTCTTCACCACTGGATACAAGCTACTAAACCTGAGCACAATGCTCCACGAGCTTGTCCAGACTCTCAGCAAACTCTTTCCAACTCGTTAAGCTTCTTAGTGTTAACCAGTCTTGGAGTTTGTTTACGTGCCTCCCCTCCTTACAAGCAGGTAAACGGATAAATCGAGGACCTGCGGCGGATCACCTGCTAGAGAGAATAACGTTAAAGTGCTCCGGTTTCCGTCGCAGAAAAAGAACACAGAGACCGGGAATTGGGACGACATTACTTGGATTATAATATCCAGAGGATGTGAAAACGTTTCTCCAAAAGCATTAAACGTTATTATAGCGTCTCTCTTGCTACAAAGCCTTTTACTTCCTTTTTAAGGTAGGGATGAAGAAAGAAATGTTATTTTCTATCTCGAAGTTCACCAAAGTTGGAACATTTTTTTTCATAAAGGAGTTTTAACAGTTTTATTCAGAATTTCAAACGGTTTTGGAGAGCGAATGCGACTTGTGGATTTTAATACGTGTATCAACAAAAGAACACGCCAAACGCTTTGTTTGTAAAATCTTAAAATAGGAAACAAACGGCCTTAAAATAAAGATAAAAAACGGAGAATGCTTTAAAAGAAACTAGCATTTAAAATACCAATAAATATTACTCCTAGAAGTAATGTAATAAGGATCCTACATTCTATTTTTAACTTAGAATTAGATACCTTATTACTTTTATTGTAAAAATGTTAGTTACAGTAATAATAATTATTTAAAGTTTAAAGAAGTTGGCGGAATTATAATCTATTTAGAAATATTTGTTCTATAATCGAAAGTATGCTTAATTCGTTTTAGATTAATTATTTCTACGTATTAAGAAAAAAAAATAATTATATTTTTTAAACTCTTAATAGAATTAGAAGAAATTTATTTAAAACATTTAGCTGATCTGTCAAAGTAACACTTTCGGTATACAAATTGTTGCAAATTTACTGCACTCAGATATTCCAAATTAGAAATAAAGTTGTGCCTATAATACAAATTCTAAAAGGTTTTTACCTCTCACTACTAATTTTGGATCCTATGTTTATGACATCTTTTTCCTCCTTTTTGCACAAACACTGCTAACACCAAAATAATGAAATAACAACAAGACCATTTTTGGTGCAAAAATTATGTAGCTTCCCTACACGCAATAGTGAGTTTGTGAGCGTATGTGTGTGCGTGTGTGCGAGCGTGTGTGCATGCGTGTGTGCGTGTGTGTGTGAGCGTGTGTTTGGGTGTGTGTCAGCGTGTGTGCGTGCGTGTGTGCGAGCGTAGGTGTGCGTGCGTGTGTGTCAGCGTGTGTCTGAGCGTGTATGCGTGCGTGTGTGTCTGAGCGTGTGTGTGTGAGCCTGTGTGTATGTGAGCGTGTGTGTGTGCTTGTGTGTGTGCGGGGGTGGGTGTGTGCTTGTGTGTGCGTGTGTGTTAGCTTGTGTGCGCGTGTGTGTGAGTTTGTGTGTGAGCGCGTGTGTGTGCGTGTGTGTGAGCGTGTATGCTTGTGTGTGTTTGTGTGTGCGTGTGTGTTAGTTTGTGTGTGAGCGTGTGTGTGAGCGTGTGTGCGTGTGTGTGAGCGTGTGTGTGCGTGTGTGTGAGCGTGTGTGTGCGTGGGTGTGAGCGTGTGGGTGTGTGAGCGTGTGTGTGAGCGTGTGTGTGAGCGTGTGTCCGCGTGTGTGTGAGCGTGTGTGTGTGAGTTTGTGTGAGCACGTGTGTGCGTGTGTGTGCGTGGGTGTGTGTGAGTGCGTGTGTGTTTGTTTCGCCTCTCCGCGGCATTTATTTAACACTGGAATATAAATGGCCCTTTCCACATGACTGGTTTGAAACAAAGACCAAAAATGAAGCACAGAAAGGAAGAAAACATCTGATATATTCGGTGTGGTGCAAATGTGACCGACCTCAGCGATTGGTGTGAACGACCTTGAAGGAATATAATATTAGGTGAGGTGTAATGCTAAAATGCACACAGCCGCTACCTTCCTTCTGAAGCATGCTCAGAAGCAAAGTTTAAGCTGTTATGCAAGAAAGAGTGTGACAGATCTTCAAGGATCAAATCCCATTGCTAAAAAGTTAATACAGAAATAGCATAAATTTCGATGTATTTGTTTAATTATTTTAATAATTAGTTTCGTTCAAAACTATTGCCATAGCAATAAGAGTTGTTCCTTCTTGCAACTTTACTTTCTTTAGAACATATGTTTGTACATACAATGCACATAGCAGCTGGACAAGTAAAGCTCGGTGTCGAAATTTTACCGGAGATATATGCTTTCAGATCTGCTTTGTAGAAAAAAAGCATTTTTAGAAAAAGGTCTGTGTTTGTACAGCTTAACGCATAACGAAAATATCTTCCAAGAATGCGACAGATTTTCAAGAAAATCCCTCTCCACAAATGTTGTTTTCTCAAAAATGGATTTAACGTTATTATTATTAAAATACCGTATATTAAAAATATTTACATCATAAATATAATGTATAGTTTGAATTTTCTGGGAATCAGCCAGTGAAGACCTTTTTATTCAGAAGTTGGTATAACCATTAAATCGTAAGACATATACAACAATTTACTACACAAAAGTGTAGATTTCGTTAAAAAACATAATTTAAGTCATATATGTTTTTTTCGTAGTGAAGACCGTTTTCGAGAGATTATTTATTATTGGTTTCAATTTTAAACTACCAAGTTAAACAGAAAACCACCATCCGTTTCATTTCTCTTGTTTTACTGCTGGTCATGTAAAGCGAACCGAACCTCAATTGTTTCACACATCGACCATCTATTAAAAGATTTTACTATTGCTCTAGCCTAATGCATTCCCTTAGTTCTTTCTACTTATAAAAAAGAAATGAATAAGACCATTTCTGCTAATGTTTATGTCGATTAGCATGGTGTTGTTAAAGAATAACCTTTTGTAAGAATAGTTTGTATACTGAACAGCTATAGAAAGTCATGTGAAGGTAACACGTCATATTTTTATGCAAGATGATGTCCCACACTCAATTCAGTGACATTTCCGTTAAGAGAAAAGGGTTCAAGAAAAATAAAGCAGGACATAAAAGGTATAATTTAGATGAAACAGTGAAAGAAGTTTGTATATTATCACTTAGTAGTAATGGAATTGCAATTATGAGGCCGTGTTCATGTCTAAATTTTCCACGGCCATCTTATGAACTTAGTAGGTACATGAACAAAAAATGTTCATAGCTCCTTCTTCTCCAACACAACCCACGAAATAACTAATGACAGAAAATTAAAACACTGTGACAAATTTTAAGTCTGCGTGGAAAAAGTTTTTGAGTTTAGTAGGTCACTGTGCACGATATCTATTGATCATTATTACATTTTTGTAGCAAATCACCAATATAAACAACTTTAAATCAAGGGAAAAAAGGACTGATCTAGATTTAGCTCGCAATAAAATATTCTGCATTATTCTAACGCATTCTGTTCTAATTAAATTCCATGAATGCGTGTAACCGGAGGTATTTGCACCCAAATTTCTGTGGTAGCCGTTATCCAAAACAGGGAGGAATGTTTTGAATTTCGATGAACAATGTACATATGAATCGCCTATCCACCCTCCATGTCTCGGATGACGTCATGTAACTTCGTATTGTAAAAAATTCCTGGTTATATTGTCATTCGCTCATCCGTCACACAGTCGGCCGTATGTTGGAATGACGAGAGCGTTATTGTTCTGTTTTATGGGGGCCATTTTGTGATTGTAACTATTTTTATATCAATCAATCGCATTCAGCTGTTTTAATTGCTCACATGCACAACACAGAAATAATGGTTAACGGAAATTTATAAACGCCAGGTTAAGAGAAATGAAGAACCTCCAAGTTTTTGTTAAAGAGTGACTGAACCTATCATTCTCAACTGGCTTTTGAATATATGATTAACGGAATAAAAAGACATAGTAATATTCTTCTAACTTTTCTAAAGAAAAAATAAAATGGATGTAAAAATAAAAGAAAATAAAACAAATTATTTTATAATAATCATTACATATACGGTTTATGCATTCAAACATTTTTGTCTACAAAACTAACAGTTATCACTCCATCGCTTCCGGTTTTAAATAAATATACTAACTGTATTCCGTATCCTCATTCTCTTTATTCCTGAATTATGCTATTCTGTCACTTACTTTCTTAGAATATCTTTCTTCCTCATATAATTTAAAAATTTATGTAGCCAATTCATTTCTGCACCCTCTGAACGTTTTAATTTCGTTGGTAGTACCAGATGTTTCTGAACTTACAGTAAAGCCACAGTTTTTTACTTTCTCTACACGTGCAATGTACATAGTGTATAGAGAAGGTATGGTAATCCACCCGAAAGTGTGATACCGAGATTTTACCGGTAGTAAATGTTTTAAGGTCCCCTGAGTCCAAAAAAATTTAGAAAAAGGTCCCTGTGTGTGCCTGTGGACAGCATAGCTCAAAAATACCAAATACTAGATTTGGTATTTACGTTTATTATCTTTCAAGGATACGACACGAAGATTTTCAAGAAACTCCCTTCACCCCAAATTACTTTTTACGTGGAAACATTTTTTAATTTTTGAGAACAAAAATTCAAAATTATACATATTTACATCACAAATAAAATTTATTTTGTATTTTTCGGGAATAGCTTCTAATGTCCTGTTCGTTCTCGATAAATATTTCTGAATTTTGCATAACTAGTAAACCGAAAGAAATAGATAACAGCTTACCACACAAAAATATAGATCTCGGTAAAACACACAATTTATGTTCATATGCATTTTTGTCATTCAATTGAGAGTTTCCCAGATATTTCTTGTTATCGGTTTCAATTTTAAAATACTTATATATTTTTCTCAGACTGGAAGTGTCCGTTTTTCTTTTCTTCTACTCCTGGTCAAACAAAAAAGCAAATTTCAATGACATTTGCATAGCCATAGTTTTTAAAAAAAAATTGACTACCGCTTTAGCATAGCACATTCCTTTAGTTCCCTTCTATATAAAAGGAACTAGGTAATAAGAACATTCAGTTAAAGTTTATCTCAACTAGCATGGTGTGGAAAGAAGAATAATCTTTTGTAAGAAGTCTGTTTGTAGAACAGTTATAGAAAGCCATGTGGGTGTACATCATGTTTTTCTCTCTTCTTTATCATTGAAGGAATTATTAGCTTAGAGTAGTGCTATTCCATCAACTGGTGCGCAGTTGGTGTTACTTCTCGCCTGTATACAACCCTGGGGCGCATTTGCCTTATTTACGAAGACCATACTAATTGGAAGTGTGTATGCTAAAGTGTCGCTATAGCAATGAACAATGTCACCTCTGAATGCATTTAAAACAACAGAGCATTTATTCAATATTTCGTAATAATATAAACAATAATGGCACAATTTTATTGAACACATGCATTCTCACGTTATATCGACGCTGAACTCCTACACACCTTTATTTTCTCTGCTATTTGGCGATATTAAGTCGAAACGTTTTAATTAAAATGCCTGTATAAGAGATCTTCCAGAAGAAATAACTTATATGTTTAATTTTCTGTAAACTGATTTCTTACTTTCTCTACATAGTACATGGTGTGTAGGCAGAGTAGGTATTGCACTCGACCCAAAAATTCTATACGAACATTTAACCGGAAATACACGTTTTAGTATCCCCTGTATCTAATAAAAAGGCGCAAAGGACCTTTCGAAAAAGGTCTGTGTGAGTGTGTCCGTTTGTCCGTGTGGCTATGAACATGATAACTCCGAAACGAAATGTCGGTAAAATACTAAACTTGGTATTTAAGTTTAGTATCTTCCAAGGATGCTACATTAAGGTTTTTAGAAAAATTCTCCCACCCAAAATTACCCGTTACATGGAAAAGTTTTCTAAAACGTTTATTTTCTCAAAAATGGCTAAATGTTTTGATTAAAATACCGTATATTAAATTATATTTATATGAACAATAAAATGTAAATTTGGATTTTCTGGGGATAGCCTCTGAACAGCTCTTCATTCTGGATGATTTTTTCTGAATTTTGATAAGAGGTAAGAGGTAGACAAAAAATTACTACAAAAATGTAGATGTGACTAAAACACATAATTTAAGTCCTGTACATATATTTCGTAGAATTGATCATGTTTGAGATATTTCTTGTTATTAGTTTCAGCTGTAAAATATTTAAACTTTCTCCTGCGGGAATTTGTCAACTGCTGGCAATGCAAAGAAAAGGAAACGTCTCTCCAATTCCCATTACTTAATACCAGTGTTTTATTAGCCTTCGGAATTACTAGTCACCATGGATTACTAGCAAATAATAATAGTCAAGCCACTCAAGGTATCTTATTAGGTATCTATTTCATGTCATGGCATAGAGCTTTTAAAAGATTTTAGTATCACTTTAGCCTGGTTTATTCCGTCATTTCCCTTCCATTTACAAGAAATCAGGTAATAGGACCATTTATGCTAATGTTCATCTTGACTAGCATGAACTATATAGAAGAATGTGTTTTAACAATAATTTGTTACAGAGACGTAGAGAAAGTCATGTGAATGGCACACATTACATTTTTTTATAATTGGAAACTATACGAGATAGAGAAAACATCACAAAATGTAAATTTCCTTGAAAGCACACAATTTATGCTGAATACACTTTTGTGCTATTAACCTTTCCAAGATATTGTTCTGAACTGTAAAATATTTATACTTTTTTTAAACTGCTCATTCGTTATTAATTTTTGCCTCGTGGTCATGCAGAGAACATGGAATTTTTGTCATTCATCACGTAGCTAATCTTAAGAATTATATTAATTATTTTTAAATCACTCACTGTGTATAGTATTAATCCTTTTTTTATATAACTTCCACATGTTTAGTTAATGGACACCTATATATAACATTTTGAATTCATTGTGTTTTACTTTAAATTTAAATCCTGAGGTATATTAGGATAGCGACACGATTTTAAAAACTGTTACATCCTCTACGCCTATTGTGTACAAACCTAGTAGGTAGAGAAGATACTGTCTTCCACTCAGAATCAAGGTTTCACAGGAAATGCATGTTTTGAGGTTCCCAAAAATTAGAAAATGATCCATGTATGTGTGAGAACAGCATAACCCAAAAACAAAAAGTCCATTCAATACCAAACTTGTTCAGTCTCTTTCAAGGATCTGACACGAAGACTTACATGAACTCATTTCAAACTACCCTTTGCATGGAACATTGTTAGAAAAGTGTGCTTTTCTCAGAAAGGTCTCTAACGATTTTGATTAAAATTAAACATATTTTCGGACAAATAAAATTCTTCTCCTGAATAGCCTCTGAAGCCCTCTTCATTCTGGACGACTTTTGCATAGCCCGTTAACCGTAAGGCATGAACAAAAATATTACTCAAATAAAATTGTAGATTTCGTAAAACACAATTTATTTCATATTGGTACATTTCTCTGGAGTTATCAATTTCCGAGATATACCTTATTATTTGCTTACATTTTAAAACAATAAACTTTTCTCATATGGCAACTCGCCATTCGTTTCATGATATTTGGTTTTACTCTTGGCATGCGCAAAGCACAGAATTGCAAATATATTGCACAGCTATTAAAAGGCTAAATCTAGTGTACTCCCCATTTATCTTCTACTTTCAAGGAATTACGTAATAAGATCAATTCTGTTAATGTTTATCTGGATTACAGTGGACTAGATTGAAGGATGATTTTTTTTCCTTGGTAGTTTAACGTTCTTTAACCTGATTGGTCATATCGGACGATGAAAAGAATTGGTGAAACAATGCTCAAATAATCTCGGGGTCCATAGAGCTTAAAGATACTCGACATTCGTCTTCTCAGGATGAGGGAAAACCCGAAAAAAAAAAACTTATCCGGGTAACTCACTGTAAACAAGTTTCGAACTGACGACCTTCTGAATGTGAAGCAGATACGCTACCACCACACCACCCAGATGATGAACTTTTGTAATACTAGTTTGTTTGTAGAATAGATAGAGAAAGTGACCTACAACGAAATGTGTAATGAAAGTTTAGTAAGAACCAGGCAGCAGAATGAAGTTTTCTAAGAATATTTTGCAGGAAAGTGAGTAGGGAAAGCCGTGTGATTGTAATGCATTGTATTTGTTTACATGATAATTTCCATACATTAATTCTGGACTGTGTAGCTTTACTACGTCTACAATTTAAAGGAGTATTTAAAAATATATTTGGAGATGGGAAATGTGGCTATCTTCCATTTCATCAGCTTGCCAAGTATTCGTTGTCACAAAAACTTTATAACACAATTAAACTTAAAACAGTCTTATAAAAAGCCAGAATGAGTGTATAATAATAACATTTCCCCAAGTTGATGCTACCTCTAGATTGTTATTTCGTTTTACACCAAAAGTAATTCCACTCACGTACATACTTAGCTTTCATCCAAGTTATATTCATAATCTCGCGCAAGGAAACTTTTCTTCCGTGCTGTATTATCTTACAGTACTTTCAGTGCTATGAAGGTAAGTTATCATGCCAGGTGAATATTAATGCTCTATTTAAGCTGTATGGCAAAGATTTGCAAATTTTCACGCACAAGGATGTAATAAATTTCAAGCTAAAGCATTTCAAAGTTTGAAAGCAAGAAAAACAGTAAGTAGAGGAAGATGGTACCTAATTGAGACTGCAGTGAGTAACCTTAAAGAACAAAGCCAAGATATGCACTTGCACTAGTATCATTAAACGGAGATTAAGTACCTCATCGTGCCAAAGATAAATTTGCCAAAAGCATAACAAGTTATCTCAGAGGCTATTTAAAATATGAAAATTAAAACGACGCCCAATGAGGAGCAGATGGACTCTAGATCAGAGAGAGAGAGAGTAGCCAGGATGGGCTAAATGCCTGTTGAACAGACAGACTCTAGATCAGAGAGAGAGAGAGTAGCCAGGATGGGCCAGATGCCGGTTGAACATACAGACTCTAGATCAGAGAGAGAGAGAGAGAGAGAGAGAGAGAGAGAGAGAGAGAGTAGCCAGGATGGGCCAGATGCCTGTTGAACAGACAGACTCTAGATCAGAGAGAGAGAGAGAGTAGCCAGGATGGGCCAGATGCCTGTTGAACAGACAGACTCTAGATCAGAGAGAGGGAGAGTAGCCAGGTTGGGTCAGATGCCTGTTGAACAGACGGACTCTAGATCAGAGAGAGAGAAAGAGACGCCAGGTTGGGTCAGACCCCTGCTGAACCGACTGACTCTAGATCAGAGAGAGAGAGAGAGAGAGAGTAGCCCGATTGAGTCAGACAACTGGTGAGGAGCAGATGGACTCTAGATCAGTGAGAGTGAGAGAGAGAGAGTAGCAAGATTGGATCAGACACCTGGTGAGGAGCAGATGGACTCTAGATCAGTGGGAGTGAGAGAGAGTAGCCCGATTGAGTCAGACACATGGTGAGGAGCAGATGGACTCTAGATCAGTGAGAGTGAGAGAGAGAGTACCCCGATTGATTCAGACACCTGGTGAGGAGCAGATGGACTCTAGATCAGTGAGAGTGAGAGAGAGAGTAGCCCGGTCGAGTCAGACACCTGGTGAGGAACAGATGGACTCTAGATCAGTGAGAGTGAGAGAGAGAGAGAGAGAGTAGCAAGGTTGGGTCAGACACCTGGTGAGGAGCAGATGGACACTAGATCAGTGAGAGTGAGACAGAGTAGCCAGGTTGGGTCAGACACCTGGTGAGGAGCAGATGGACTCTAGATCAGTGAGAGTGAGAGAGAGAGAGAGTAGCAAGATTGGATCAGACACCTGGTGAGGAGCAGATGGACTCTAGATCAGTGGGAGTGAGAGAGAGTAGCCCGATTGAGTCAGACACATGGTGGGGAGCAGATGGACTCTAGATCAGTGAGAGTGAGAGAGAGAGTACCCCGATTGATTCAGACACCTGGTGAGGAGCAGATGGACTCTAGATCAGTGAGAGTGAGAGAGAGAGTAGCCCGGTTGAGTCAGACACCTGGTGAGGAACAGATGGACTCTAGATCAGTGAGAGTGAGAGAGAGAGAGAGAGAGTAGCAAGGTTGGGTCAGACACCTGGTGAGGAGCAGATGGACACTAGATCAGTGAGAGTGAGACAGAGTAGCCAGGTTGGGTCAGACACCTGGTGAGGAGCAGATGGACTCTAGATCAGTGAGAGTGAGAGAGAGAGAGAGAGTAGCAAGGTTGGGTCAGAAACCTGGTGAGGAGCAGATGGACACTAGATGAATGAGAGAGAGTAGTCAGGTTGGGTCAGAGGCCTAGTGAGGAGCAGATACACTCTAGGTCAATGAGAGAGAGAGTGAGAGAGAGTAGCCAGGTTGAGTTATACAATTGTAGGGGAGCAGAAGGTCTATGGATCAGAGTGGGAGAGTAGCCAGGTTGAGTCAGACGCCTGTTGAGGAGCAGATGGACTTTGGATCAGAGAGAGAGACAGTAGCCAGGTTGAGTCAAACGTCTTTTGAAGAGCAGATGTAATCTAGGCCAGTGATAGAGAGAGACTAGCCAGGTTGGGTCAGACGCCTGTTGAGGAGCAGATGGACTCTAGGTCAGTGAGAGAGAGTAGCCAGGTTGATTCAGACGCTTGTAGAGGAGCAGATGGACCTTGGATCGGAGAGAGAGAGAGAGAGAGAGAGTAGCCAGATTGAGTCAGACGTCTTTTGAGGAGCAGATATATTCTAGGTCAGTGAAAGAGAGAGAAGGAGAGTGAGGGAGACGCCAGTTTGGGTGAGACGCCTGTTGTACAGGCTGACTCTAGATTGGAGAGAAGCCAGGATGGATTAGACCCCTGTTGAACAGACTGACTCAAGATCAGAGAGAGAGAAGCCAGTTTGGCCCAGACGCCTGTTGAACAGACAGGCTCTAGATGAGAGACAGATACGCCAAGTTGGGTCAGACTCCTGTTGAACAGACTGACTCTAGATCAGAGAGAGAGAGAAGCAATTTGGGTCAGACACCTGTTGCGCAGACTGACTCTAGAAGAGAGAGACGCCAGGTTGGGTCAGACCCGTGTTGAGCAGACTGGCTCTAGATCAGAGAGAGAGAGAGAATAAGAGAGAGACGCAAGGTTGGGTCAGACCTGTTGAACAGACTGACTTTAGGTCAGAAAGAGAGAGAGAGAGAGAGAGAGAGAGACGCCAGGTTGGGTCAGACCCCAGTTGAGCAGACGGTAGATCATAGAGAGAGTGGAGCCAGGATGGGTCAGACCCCTGTTGAACAGACTTACTCTAGATCAGAGAGAGAGAGAAGCCAGGCGCCTGTTGAGGAGCAGATGAACTCTAGAGCAGAGAGAGGATGGGTCAGATGCCTGTTGAAGAGACAGACTCTAGATCAAGAGAGTAGCCAGGATGGGTCAGATGCTTGTTGAGTAGACGGACAGATCAGAGAGCGAGACACCAGGTTGGGTCAGACGCTTGCTGAACAGACGGACTCTAGATCAGAGAGAGAGGCACCAGGATGGGTCAGATGCTTGTTGAATAGGCGGACTCTAGATCTGAAAGCGAGGCACCAGGTTGGGTCAGATGGTTGTTGAACAGACGGACTCTAGATCAGAGAGTGAGGCACCAGATTAGGTCAGATGTTTGTTGAACAGACGGACTCTAGATCAGAGAGCGAGGCACCAGGTTGGGTCAGATGCTTGTTGAACAGACGGACTCTAGATCTGAGAGCGAGGCACCAGGTTGGGTCAGATGCTTGTTGAACAGACGGACTCTAGATCTGAGAGCGAGGCACCAGGTTGGGTCAGATGCTTGTTGAACAGACGGAATGTAGATCGTAGAGCGAGATACCAGGTTGAGAAACATGCTTGTTGAACAAACGGACTCTAGATCAGAGAGAGAGGCACCAGGTTGGGTCAGATGCTTGTTGAACAGACGGACTCTAGATCAGAGAGCGAGACACCAGGTTGGGTCAAGAGCTTATTGAACAGACGGACTCTAGATCAGAGAGCGAGGCACCAGGTTGGCACAAATGCTTGTTGAACAGACGGACTCTAGATAGAGAGCGAGGCACCAGGTTGGGTCAGATGCTTGTTGAACAGATGGACTCTAGATCAGAGAGCGAGGCATCAGGTTGGGTCAGATGCTTGTTGAACAGACGGACTCTAGATCAGCGAGCGAGGCACCAGGTTGGATCAGATGCTTGTTGAACAGATGGACTCTAGATCAGAGAGCTGGGCACCAGGTTGGGTCAGATGCCTGTTGAACAGATTGACTCTAGATCAGAGAGAGAGAGAAGCCTTGATGGGTTAGGTGCCTGTTGAACAGACAGATTCTAGATCAGAGAGAGTAGCCAGGTTGGGTCAGATGCCTGTTAACTGACTGACTCTAGATCAGAGAGAGTAGCCGGATGGGCCAGATGCCTGTTGAACAGACGGACTCTAGATCAGAGAGAGAGACCCCAGGATGGGTCAGACGCCTGTTGAACAGATGAACTCTAGATCGGAGAGAATACTCAAATGATTAGCCCGGTGCCTGATATGAGAAAGAGAAAGGCGATGTAATGAAATCAGGATGAAACTGATGAAAGGAAGTTTGATTATGAGCGAGCAGCGAAATATTCGTAAATGGTGGGGAAACCGGACAAAATCCGCCCAGGCTTTGATTTGTCTACCACAAATCCATGCGGTTACCCTGGATATAAGCCGGCCCTTGATGAGAGTGTTGGATCTAACTACTTGGGAAATTTCTGCCTACTTTTACATCTTAAGATTATTACAAAATATTAATTATTTTTTATTTATTTAAATCTTGGTTTAAAATTTTTCAAAACAAAACTGTTGAAATTAATTTGCGTATATGGAAGAACCCACAAATTTATCGCCGTGCGGGATAGCTCACGTTTGTGAGCTGCATTAAGACGTCCTCCATTCAAATCTCATGGGCCGACCAATATGGCCAGGATTTCTTTTTACCTCAGTCGCCAAGGTAAATGCCGAACTGTATATTTAATTACACGATCCAAAGTCTAAATTTTTCAGTCTAAAGCAATAACAAAACTGAATATTTTTGATAATTGCGATTGCGCCGTTATCTATCTGCAGGTAGTGTAAGCAGTAGACTGGACGGCACTCCTAAACTGATATGCCTATCGCGAAACTAAGTGATAAGAATGGCGTGAAGAGATTAGGTCTTAGAAGGTTAGCTGTATTTTGCTATCTGACTACAGTGTGCGATGTAGCAGTGACGCTAGATGGCAGTTTCCTTGGTGTTAAGCGAAGGTTGTATGGAATGGGGATGAAACCTTAAAAGGCTGCAGTCCATCATATACCGCAAACGAGGTACCTTACCCAACAATTCCATCACGAAATGGCAGAGCTATTAAAGCTACGTAAAATAAAATGTAATTGAACAAAAGGTATAATTTTATAATGATTAAGATATGTGTGAAATTTAATAAAGATGTGAATCATAGAGGATTATGTAAATCCCAAGATTGTTGCTTACAATGAATGAGAATGACGCAGAAATGAGTATTGTCATGGTGCTCTGCTCGAGAATGGGGCTTCTGCTACAATTCCAACGGTAAACAGACACAATTCTGTGTACTGGACAAGTCGTCAATTTACTCCGGCTTGTGAGTTGTCCGCTCGGAGATTGACGGAACAGTTTATCTCGAAACTTTACCTGTAAACAAGATGGCTTCCCAGCTCATTACCATAAAGTAGCTGAAACTCTCACTGAGTCATTGATAAACTGAAGATGGGCTGTCGAATATTCAGCACACTCGCCAGAACTGGCTTTATACTTTTACTTCTTGAAATTTATAATGGCGTTTATATTAACCTAACACGCTAGCTGCATTTCACGAAAAAAAGTGAATTCAGCGATTCCAATGAACACATAACAGGCATGTTGCTTGTGACACTGTATGAAGCATCCACTGTGTTTTATTGTTTATGTTGGATACTTCGAAGTTATTTCAATAAGTTAAAATAGTTTACCAAAACAAGTTTACCAAATTTGAGCATTGCATCTATGCTTATTACAGAAACATGTTTGAAAATGAAACTGCTTATAGATAATTTTGAACCTCTCCGCATTTACAGAGAAGATGGTCTGAGCACACAGAAAGTGAATTGTAATTAATTTTGGAAAACTATCTTAGAACTCCAAGGATAATATTCAGACGATTAATAATAAATTAATCCTATAATCATATTTGCTAATATTCACCTAATTTAATTAATTATTAATTTTATTATATTTTATTTTTATATGAGAAGTTATTCATTGATTCAACTTGTTATTATTAAATGGGATTTCAGTTACGAGGGCTTAATTGTGTAGTCAGTTTTTAGGACAGAACTGTCCTAAAAGATGGGATTACCATTCTACTCTAAAATATGTAGGAGTGCTGGTGAAGTGTTGCAAAAATCGCAGTATAAAGCGGCAATACAATACCATATCTGAATATATAAGTATCCATGCATTGAAAGAGTGATAGGAATTTTGCAATCATCTTACAAAAACTAAAAACTTAATTTTTGGCATTTACTCCCCATTTTTTCATTTGATGCTATAAGAGCATTATTTATTGTCGGCCCTTATTTGTTAGAGAATAGTGGCTTTTGTTCACCTATAATGTGTGTTTCAATTTATGACCTAATTTTGCAAGAAAGTGTAAAAACAAATTAAGTAAAATAAATATAAGGCTCATAAATTAATGCAAAATAATATGTTACAAAAATGGTAATAGGTAAGGAAGACTATTCATGAAACTCGGAAATAAGGAGTATGAAACAAATATATAAAGGGAAACTATGCGCTAGAGCTGTAAACTGCCACAACAGAAATGTGATCACTGTAATGCAGCTGAGGGGCTATTGCATGTTCGCAGAAAAAGGACACTGTCGCCCTTGATAGTTTTAATTTCTTTAATGTGACTTCATTCGCTTATGCTAGGCTGGTATAGCTTTGTGGTGCGGTAAACATGTAGGCACTAAATTTGATGAAAACATGCTCTTTGCATAATCATATCCACTACCCATATTTGTACAATAGTAACATTTTTTTTCTTTTTTGCTTTAAAAAGTATTATTATTATTAGTATTAGTATTTTTGGCATTCTTACAGCCATAAATTGAAACTACGAGAATTACATTTAGGTACAAGACTTGGCATATTACGTGACAAAAATGTAGACTGCAGGCCAACACAAGAATAAGATAAATATCTGCTTTTCAATCCCTCGCCGTTATTAGTGATGCCAGTCTTTTAAGTTCAATCAGAATCTTTCTTTCGATTTCTGCAATAAAAACAATTGCGCTTAAAGATATTGGGGGGGGGGTGATTTTTTTTTTTTTGGTAGTGTTTAACGCCCGCTTTAACTACTAATGGCACCGCAGGCGGTGACACTGATGATACATGAATAATGATGGAGCACCGGTGGAATGCGATGGCGGGGCAAATCGGAGTACCCGGAGAAAACCCGCCCCAGCGCCGCTTTGTCCACCACAAATCTCACATGCGGTCGCTGGGAATCGAACCCCGGTCGTATAGGTGAAAGGCTAGTGGTCTAACCACTCGGCCACGGTGCGGCCCATGGGGTGTAATAAATTAGTGCAAACTTTAAATAATAATAATAGTAAACGATATTTATTAATCGCAATTTGTAATGAATATTTTGTGCTGATTTAGTTAAGTTTCATTTTCGCAATAATTCAATAATGTTTCATTTCATTTTCAAGTAATTTTTAATGGCGCTCGTAGAGTAGTTAAAAATGTTCATGCAAATCAACATTAGACAGTTTACTATCATTTAGGTAAACGGTTTTAGAAATAAAGCTTTATAAAAATAAATATTTTAGGAAAACAACTTTAGAAATTACTATTTTAGAAAAATTACTTTAGGAAGAATGAATTAGTAAAAATGCATGGAGGCGTACCATTTAAGTCATCTCCTCGAAATAAAGTCTCAGTAGCTAAAAAGCTGTTTCTTAACTCATTGCTATAAAGTGCAAATAAAATATCAAAAACAAGCATTTTCATATGTGGGTAAGCGGCCGAAACTCTAGCCTCCCACCGAGGTTAAATATCAAGCTTGTAGGATTTGTGATCTGGGCGGGTTTTCTCTGGATCATCCAGTTTCCCCCACCAATAATTCCACCTATTGATCCGTCATCACTTTTCCTACCATCTACTTCGCTTGCAATTCCTTTCATCCACTTCCTCACGCTCCTCAGCCGACTACGAGTATTTAGTATAGGTCATAATCCGGCGGGAGAAGAGACATAAGTTAATTTTTCTGCGCTATTTTTGTTCTGCACAATTTGTTGGCATTGCTCTAACTGTTCTATCTTCCCATGTGGTGTGGATTGAGCTTCGTTTTGCTGTTGTTTTTGTTGGAGGCGCTAACATCGCTGACCGGTTAGATTCGAGGACTTGAGTTTTCAGACTGAGGGTTTTGTCAGATAACCATTCGAGACGACTTCATCTTGACAAGATGAAGTCGTCGGCCATGATGCTGACCGGATTATACTTCGTTTTGATTAGGTTTTCCGTCAGCATTTTCGAATATATTTGAAAGTTCTCTTTAGTTTTAGAGTGGTGTGAGTGTACCGGAGGGATTCAGTCAGTGATAGGAGTAACACCGAGGAGGGTCCCTAACTGTTTCCAAGCAGGTCTTCCTCTCGACGCTCTAGGGCTGACCAAACGCCTCTGAGTCTACAGACGACTACCAACGCCATTTCACCGCCAAGAGCTGAATTTCCAAAGCATAGACATCTCCAACACTGCAGTGTTCGCCGACACTTACAACTGTGAAAGAGACTGGCTGGATGAAATGGAGATGAAATAAAAGGACAGGAAGTTAGGAGAATGAAGAATGAATGAAGGAGAATGAAGAAAAAATGCATCTGAATGCCTCATTGACCGTCCGTACTCCCTCCCTTAAAATAACGTTCTAATAAGTAGGCAGCATGTACAGTGTATTTCTCATTACAATATGCCACAGATAATGGAGAGACTCCTACAGTACTTAATAACTGAAATTATGCATTACACACGCAATAATATATATATATATATATATATATATATATATATATATATTTCTAAACTGAAATTAAAATTTCATTGTTGAATGGAGAGACGAAATTAGGATTCCTGTCACCAGAAACATTATAAATGCATTACCCATATCTGTATGCGTTTCTGGCTTTAAAATGTTTAAAACCTAATCCTATATGGAGCACGATTTTTTTTTATTGCAGTTGAACCTATGAAATAGAGTATAATCCGATACCCGAGTTTCTCAAATTAAAGCCCCCTCTCCCAATATGCCCACAGAAATTAAAGGGGGGGGGCTGTAAAAAGAAAACTCGTCGTGCACCACACCGAATATAGTTTTCTTGGACTCCTTTGTATCATGGTATTTGGTAAACAAACTCGCTGTTTAACAATCTATTTCTGGGCAAGAAGAGTTATCACAAAGCACAGTTTTCCCTTCGCATTGTAGATTCATTCTCGGTTATTCATTTGGACGTGTGCATGATATGTTTTACAAGTGGTCAAAACCTTGGACTTGTTATCCGTAACAATGTGTAGTGAAGCACAAAATGAAGGCACGTGATATACTCATAAGGGCACTGCTGTGCAAATACTTAATTGAAGCCGCAACAGCTAAGATTTTATAACATGGATTCTTCATGCTTGTTCTCGTAACACTTTTATTTCTGCTTATATGGAAGCACGTGAAGAGACATCTGCCGATTCCGCATATTATGCATGGTATTCTTCTGTGCCTCGATAGCACCAAAAATGACTTCTTGTCTTTCTCCTTATTTTATATCCTCTCTTCTTTAGTTAGCTTTGTCTCTTCTCCTTAATCTTCTTGTTTCTTTTACTGCCGCCTTCTACTTCCTTGCTCGTATCTCGGCGTAATAGCGCGTGTTCACTCTCTTGAAATTCTATTTTATATTTAGTGCTCTAATTCCCTCCTTTACAGCATTAGTCTCTCTCTTCTATAGATTCCAACCTTCCTTACTTTATATTAAACATAACAAAAAGCTACTCAGATGACATTTATTCTTTTATTTCCTCTTCCACACAATATGAGCAGAGAAGATATTTTAATAACAGAAAATTATTTTAGTTCCGAAAGTAGATTTAATTAGCAATTAATTATGAAAATATAAACATGAAAAAGCAAAAGCATATTTCCTCATTTATTCAATTTAATTCTCAAAAACAGGAAATGTATTTGTAAGAGTGATCTTTTTGCATTTCTTTTTAAATGTAAATGCATTAGCAGATTACAGTATGGCTGCAAGTAGATGATTTAAAACGAAGTGCTGGTTGGAGAAGCACTCTTAGAACAGGTGTTAAATTCATTATTTATCTATGAATTTTTACCCAACTCAATACATAAAGTAACAGATGTGTTAATTGAACCTTAAAATGTGAAATAAAATATTTAGAAATAACTATGCAGGTGACAGTTATTCCCCTGTATTGATTTGGCCAATAGCAAGTAAAGTTATTTTACACATGACTTACGAAGCATTGATGGAGCTTCTACGTGTAGATCGCCACCCAAAGTTATTTTTATACTGAATTTACAAGAAAGAGCATATTACTTTACAAAGCATCCAAAAATGCAACCATTCTAAAACACACCACATTAATTATATAACAGAAATATTGAGGCCTTGGATTAGCCTCCACTTTGCTTCAAAATGTTATTAGAGGCAATAGACAGTCAGATTTAAATATACAGGGTGAGTCATGGGAAGCTGTCGATTTTCAAGTTTGAATAAGACAAATAAATGAATGCGCGAGATATCAAAAGCAAGACCAATGTTTTCATTGTAAAAATGGTACAATGGACTGCCTAGCATCGCACTTTTGTGGTGGAAACTTTTTTTAAAAATAGTGACTCCGTTGTAATGTCATAACAACTATTTCGTCGTCATTTTAATGCCCCACATGATGGCAACGTTCCTAATGGGAACACTATCGACATACGGACACAGAATATCCGAGCATCAACTTCTGCAGCGCAGAAGAAAACACCAGGTCCTGCACACATTGTGAGAACACCAGACATGCAATAACAATGAGCCCTAGTCACTCAACAAGAACATACGCTGCTGCCTTCGGACGAGTTTTAGGAGAATTCTGCAAAAAGTTTTCGTTTTCATCCTACAAGATGGTTCTTGTTCAAGAGTTGAAAGATTGTGATAAAGCTAATCGAATTGCATTTCGTGAAAGCTTTGTGAACCTGTTTAATGATGTTAATGAGTGATGAGGATCTTTTTATTTAAATGGTATGGCGAAATACAATGAACACTTCGATAGTGCAGAGGCTTTTGTCAGTGCAAGGAAGCATTTAACGATTCCGGTGTGCAGAAAAACATTGCTGTGATCAGCACTCATTTTCCCCTACACTTGCGAGTGTTAAAAAGCTCTCAACTCTAAGTTGACTGAGTCCATTCAGGTAATGCAAAAAATCCGTCTCTTGCCGGAGATATTCGCGAGGAAACTTAAAAGTTTACAAACATTTTCAACAATAACCCTGTCTTTGAACCTTTGTGTCAAATTGATAGTTTTATTAATGGGCAGGTTGAACTTTTATCAAAAACAATAAGTGCAAATATAGCTCCCAAATTCAAAAACTGTCCAGTGACCTCAGTTGATGTAAAACAGCCCTTTTCTGCTTATAATTGTTTTTTTAGCGATCGACGACACAATTTTGCTGCTGAACATTTGGAAGAGTACCTGATCGTTTCTGTTTACACACTAATAAAATATAAACGAATTGGTAAAACGATATTTTTTTCTGATGAAGTAAATAATAAAAACTGCCGATTGTATGTTGTTTTGAAATAATATATATGTACATAATTAATCATTACTTATTCTCTATTAATTGATGTAGCGTATTTGACACTTTTCATGTTTATTTCGAGCATTTTATGTTGCATATAATCCGGTCTCTAGTTATTACACTGACATACCTTACCAGTAGTTTCCTTATGCTCAATAACATTTCCTTCTGAGTTGACAAATTCTTCATTGTTGTATTAATTCTATTGCTCCTCCACACGTCTTTGTTGACTTTGTGCTTCTTACCAACAGACGCTTCACTATTTTCTACTAAATCTTCCATTGACATTGTTAAGAATAACAAATTAAATGTTAATTCAAAATCTTCTCGGGCTTCTAGCCAGGTAAAAGTTTTTACCTGGCTAGAAGCCCGAGAAGATTTTGAATTAACACGTCGCCAGGAAAGCTTCAGTTCTTATTTTAAATTAAATGTTGTATAAAACTACGCACAGCACACATTTAATATACAAAATATACACGGTGCAAAGGTTAGGTTCACAAGTATGACAGGTGATTAAGCGCAGTGCTGCAGCTAGTGTATGCTAGAAGGGCTGAGAACCTTTAAGAATTACCCTAGCTAATATCAGCTAATCCGTGCTTGTGATGACTCAATACCTTTTAGAATTGATGGTTTAAGCCATCCTATAACACGCGATTTTCATGCGTAACCATTTCTGATTGATTGTGTCGATTCAAATATGACAAATATCTACAAAACCCATATTTTTACTTTTTTTAGCACGTATGTACATACAATGTTTAGTAGCTAGAGAAGCTATGGTATACCTCCCAAAAATACGATACGAGATTTCACCCGAAATGTTTGTTTTGAGGTTCCCCGAGTCTGAAAAAGGAAATTATAGAAAAAGGTCCGTGAATGTGTGTACAGCAAAGCTCAAAAATGAAAACATGGTTAAGTAAAAACTTTGGTATTTATGTTAATTGTTAATTAACTTCAAAGGATGTGACATGAAGGTTTTGAGGAAAATCCCTACCTCATAAGCTACCCTTTCAAAAGTTTATTTTTCTCAAAAATGGCTCTTATGATTTTGTTTAAAATGCCGTATATAAAAGATATTCATCAAAAATAAAATGTAGGTATTTTTTTAATTTTCTGGGAATAATCTCGGAAGACATTATTCTGGATGAGTTTTGCATAACGGTTAAACGATAAGCGATAGACCAAAACTTACTACACAAAAAATGTAGATATCTTTAAAATACAATGTATGCCATATATGGTCTTCTTGTAGAGTTGACCTTTTCGTGATAATCCATAATATTGGTTTCAATATTAAACTACTAACTTTTATCAAACAGAACCATTCAAAGCGAACCGAACCTCAATTGTTTTATATAGGGACTAGCTTTTAAAATATTTGAATATCGCTTAAGTCTAATGTATGCTTTTATTTCTCTTCTATTCACAAGGGAGCAAGTAATTAATAACATGTTTATTAATGGTTATTTGCATTAGCATAATGTAGACAAAAGAATAATATTTTGTAAGAATAGTTTGTATTTGTAAGAGCTAGAGAAAGTTGTGTGAATGGAACGCATTACATTTTTAAATTAAACCCTTTTAAAGTACAAGATGTTTGAGCTTTCAAATAGTGGATTTTTTTCTTTGTATATTGTTTATATGTCTAAAAACGGGTTGCTGTAGTTGCAGCAGATGTTTTGTGAAGCAAGACCAGGAGACGCGCCCGTTCTTGCCTGACAGCTTCCTCAATTACACATTTCCTATACATTTACCTTTTGAGATGACTTTAAGGAAAATACAAATATTAAATAACCACATGTTTTTCTTTTGCTACAGAATGCACTTATTTAACTAATCGCTAATACAAGCTCTTTCATAAGCAAGATATAATGCAAATAAAACTAAAATAAATTCACTTTAAGTAACAAGTCAAATTAAACATTTTGAAAAGAAAATAATGCAAAAAAGAAAAGATATTTTTAACCATTATTGAACAATGTTGACGTAATCAACGAACATTTTAAACTGCAAAATTATCTTTCCATTTTATTCTGAAAGAAGTTTATCTAATTTATTTGCATGAACAATTTCATTTTTTTCTTATAAAGGTTTATTTGCCATGGATACATTTTATTAGAGGCTTGTTTAAAGATTTTATACCAAATTGACACAACTACTTTAGTAAATTAAATTCTGATTAAAGTGTTCAAAATTCTCCAAAGTTTTAATCCGAAAGCTGCTAAATTCTTACTTAACATTTTTAATCACTAATAGTGATGTATCTCTACAGTCTTTGCTGGTCCTCTTCCATATTACTTCATGAGGATCAGTTCCAAAACAAATGTATTTTTGTGGGGATTTACATACACACACACACACACACACACACACATTTTGAATTTTCTGTATTTATATAATGGTTAATTATTTTTTGAAAGAATAATATTTTCTTTTTGAATTCAATTCGCAAAAAACGCCAACACCTGGTTGCAGTAGTCAGTGACATTTTGTCGGGTGTGATAAGAATTTTATTCAATATGGTTGTTTTCAATATTATTGTTGTAGCGATGGTGGTGTTGACGTGGTCCACTAAATCGTCATTTAAATTTGATCTTAGAGTATAAATCATGAAATGCTGAGGCTGTGTTAACATCTAAAGTTAACTGCCACTTTGTATTTCTTGGAGGAAAGTCAAATATTCCAGAGAAGAGCAGAAACTGTTTGAGGAAAATCTTTTGTAGTAATGTAGAACAAATACATAAATCTATAATATAAGAATTAGAATGCATTACATTTTCCTTGTATGTGAAAATATTTGACAAATAACTTGAATATATGGATAGTAAACAGGAAGTTCCGTATGATTGTCTCCCTACAGGCCCCGGTCCATATTCTACCCATTCACCTTTATGATGAAAATCCTCGAACAACGTACTGTAGTGCCCCGTTCTACTGACCTTAGCATGTAGTAGTTCTGTGTATTGTTTCAAACTTTTATTAATCAGAATCCTGGGATTTTGGTCTGTACTTAGTCCACGGAAAGCACGAGTGACTACATAAACTCTCAGACCACTCAAAAAAACAAATGCTAATTTGTACACGCACAGTGTCTCGTAGGCCCTAGTTATTGTGAGAATACGTAAACACTGAAGAATATTCACTGACTTTGTCAATCAGTTAACTGATGACGACGGTGTAACTCACGGATATCTCCAACAAATTGAGCATCACGTGCAAGCATGAGGAAGATCGAAAGCTTGTTTGGAAATCTGAAAATATATTTGGCCACCAATATCTCCTGACCTAACACCACCCGACTTCTTCTTTTGAGGGTGTCTGAAGGGAAACGTATACAGAAATAGACAAGGTCCACTTGCAGAGTTGAAAGATGCTAAACGTCAAGAGATTAAATCCATTACCGAGGAGACTTTAACAAAAGTGTTCCTGAATTTGGAGTGACGTGTATAAACATGCCTGTATGTGGGACCATTTTCGGCACCGCATATAAATGGCCAAAAATAAGCAAAAGTTTGGGGCTCTAGCGAGACTGTATTATGGGGCGGGAGTTTGGACGTATGCATGATGGATGGAAATTGTGAAAAAGAGGAAATAAACCGAAGGCGTATTATCCGAAGAGAAAAATAAATGCCATAAAAGGTTAGTCGTTATCTCTGATATCATTACTTCTATTAAAATCTTCCCACTAAAGATTTGAAGCTGGTGGTTATTACAGACGACTTCACCGGATAGCATCGAGTTAGAAGACAGTTCCAAGACGAAAACCCAGAGTCAAGATGGCCGAAAGCCTGCATTTCGCTGATTCCAATCTAAATCGGTTGCTATCCCGTGAAGTCGTCTGTAAAAATCTTCTCAGTTTTCCCACAACATGAGAGCAAAACCAACAGCTATTCAAGATTCTGATGGTAAAATCAAAACCATTTACAACTATCCATATGGGTGGTTTAATTTTAAATCAAGTTTATACAAGTGATATATTTCTTTGACGAAATACTTTTATAGTTTAAGTATTTATGTTCCCTGTGTATATCGCTTTTTCGGTTATATTCACTCTAAATATGCTTTAACTTATTAAATTACATACCAAATCGGTTGCGAATCCAAAATAAAGTATTTGAAATACTGAATAAAGTTTTGAGGAAGGCTGCAGTATGAAAAAAAAATAAAAAGTTATACTTCATTTACAACAGATTAATTTTTGCAGAAATAGTTTTATTAAACATTCCGTTCAATGTAAAAGAAGGATATAGAAATGTGGCTCACCATGTGCTGACTTAGAAGTTTCACACTCTTTTCATGACACTGCCAGAACGAACTGAGTAGTAACAGCGATTTAAAAATTTGCTAAGTATTGAAAATTTCAATGCAATGCTGCTTGATGTACTGCAAATGAAGATTCCTGAACAAATTATTTGAAACAACTGTTTAAAGATATCTACATTTTTCTGTGCAGCAAGTTTGTATTTGTCGCCTATAATTTATCGGTTATACAGCATTCTTTCTGAATGAAGTGAACTTCACAATTTTTTTGAGAAAATAAAAATATCCAAAGTTATGTAATGGGTAGGTTATTCTGGTTTGCGACGATAGTCTTGAATATCCTGATGTAATATTGTTGGAGACTTAGTAAAGTTCACTCACACACAAACACTCACACTCTCACACTCACAAACACACTTACACATAAACTCACACACTCACATACACACTCACACTCACACACACTCACACTCACACACAATCACTCACACACACTCACACACACACTTACACATAAACTCACACACTCACATACACACTCACACACATACACTCACACACAATCACACACACTCACACACTCACATACACACTCACACTCACACACAATCACTCACTCACACACACTCACACACACACACTTACACATAAACTCACACACTCACATACACACTCACACACATACACTCACACACAATCACACACACTCACACACTCACATACACACTCACACTCACACACAATCACTCACTCACACACACTTACACATAAATTCACACACTCACATACACACTCACACTCACACACAATCACTCACACACAATCACACACACACACTCACATACACACTCACACACAATCACTCACTCACACACACTCACACACACACTTACACATAAACTCACACACTCACATACACACTCATACTTGCACTCGCACACAATCACACTCACTCACACACACTTACACATAAACTCACACACTCACATACACACTCACACTCACATACACTCACACACACATTCACATACACACTCACACACACACACTCACACTCGCACTCACACACAATCACACTCACTCACACACACTCACACACATACACCTACACTCACACACCCACACACACTCACTCACACTCACACAACCACATACACTCTCACACTCTCACATACACACTCCACTCACACACACTCACATACACACTCACACACCCACACACACTCACATACACACTCACATACACACTCACATACACACTCACATACACACTCACATACACACTCACACACCCACACACACACCCACACACACACTCACATACACACTCACATACACACTCACTCACACACACTCACATACACACTCACACACCCACACACACTCACATACATACTCACATACACACTCACACACACACCCACACACACACTCACATACACACTCACACACCCACATTCACACCCACACACACACTCACATACACACTCACTCACACACACTCACATACACACTCACACTCACACACAATCACTCACTCACACACACTCACACACACACTTACACAAACTCACACACTCACATACACACTTACACAAACTCACACACTCACATACACACTCATACTTGCACTCGCACACAATCACACTCACTCACACACACACTTACACATAAACTCACACACTCACATACACACTCACACTCACATACACTCACACACACATTCACATACACACTCACACACACACACACACTCGCACTCACACACAATCACACTCACTCACACACACTCACACACATACACCTACACTCACACACCCACACACACTCACTCACACTCACACACCCACATACACTCTCACACTCTCACATACACACTCCACTCACACACACTGACATACACACTCACACACCCACACACACACTCATACACTCACTCACACACACTCACTCTCACACACACTCTCACACTCACCCTCACACACACTCATACACACACTCACTCACACACACTCACATACTCACTCACATTCACCCTCACACACTCATACACACACTGACACTCACTCACACTCACACACACTCACACAAACACTCACACACTCACACACACTCACACACACACTCACACACACACTCACACTCACACACACTCACACACACTCACACAAACACTCACACACACACTCACTGAGGTTTTTCTATATTTTAGGAGACTTGAAAGCACGTATCTTCAGTGAAATTTCGGTATAGAATTCAGAACTTGTTGTGCCCACTAAAAACATTAATTTGCATGTGACTATTCCACTCTAATAACTTCCTTTAAATGGGGATATACACCTCTAACTAGACTATGCGCCGCGACATTTTAACAAAGAGAAATGTGCCTCATTGAAATGCTACAAGCTTTGTGAGATCACTAGCGATAAAACAATGAGTAAAGGCTAACAAAAGCTTGTTTTCACCTCCCTTATCCCCTGCTGTATATACAACCCTCACACCAGCTTGCACGCAATGTCACGTGACCAGAAACAAAGCTGACACATGGCTATCATAAACGTCATCATAAAAATGATGCTCAGGAAATTGCATTTCAGTGATTTGTATACCACAAAGGGCGTGGGGGGAGGGGGAGCTTTGCCACGACAAAAGCAGTGTAATGCACATTCCTTGCATTCCGTGAAGACACAGCTGAAATAACTCTGCGGTTGAACCTGCCTCGTCTCAACCTATAATAGGTAGGTATTAGATCACTTTCAAGAGCACCTCAATAACTTTTACTTTCTCTGTCATATGTACGGGATATTTAAAAACTGCACCTCTAAATTCCATGTAAATAATTTGGTAGACGAATAAAATAAGCATTATTAGAAAGTCCTAGTGTATATATCCATGTGTCTGTGTGCGCGCGCGTGCATATGAGCGCGTGTGTTTATGTACAGCATTAAGAAACAATTAGCTCCGTCAAACAGCAAACTTGGCATTTAAGGTCATAATACTCTTAAGGATGCAATACAAAAGATTTTCAAGATAATCGCCCACACCAAACTATCTTTAGATAGAAACATGTTCAATATATGTGAAATTCTCAAAAACAAAGATTTCGATAAAATAGTCACATATTAATTTATGTACATGACTAAGCATATATTCAATATTAGGGATTCCTATGGATTCCTCTTAATTCTGAATGTATTTTTTATAATTGCTAAACTGTTCCAGATAAACAAATCAATCATACAAAAAAGATAATTTAAGGTCTCTAAATCACATCACATAAAAGAAATCCTGGTTATTGGTATGAAACTTCAAATACATATATTTTCCATTACCTGCTCGCTTTTTCTCGTGATCATGGTGTCTCGTATTTTAGAAATCTGACTATTGCTTTTGCTACTGTAACCTTCTTATACCTACAATAAAGCCGATAAGTTTGCGATGAAGTCTTAGTTAAATTAGCAGGTATACACAAGAATTAATTTTTTCTAAGAACAGTTGTCAGAAGAGAACGGGAGAAATATTCTTAAATTGTAGATTTAAATAACGCTTCAAATAAAGCAAATAAGGGATAACTCAGTATATATAAAAAACCCTGTGATTTGAACATTTATCATGCTATAATTGAGGTGGGCAATTTCCTTACTGATAAACATTTGTCTTAGTTTGAAATATAACTTATAATAATGTGATGTATTCCATTCATATGACTTTCTCAAGCTGTTTCAAAAACAAAGCTTCTCTTCTTTTATCTACGTCATATTAATCAAGATGAACATTGCCAGAAATGGTGTACTTCCTTGTAAGTTGAAGAGAAATATGCGAATACATAATGCTAAAGCAATAGTCATATATTTTAAAAGCTGGTCGCTAAGTGAAACACTTGAAATTCCGTTCTCTTTACTTGCCAGGGATAAACAAAGAAGGGACGAAAAAAAATATGTCTCCCGTTTGACAAAATGTGAGTATCTTAAAACTTAAACCAACAACTCGGAATATCTCAAAAATGGTTAACTCTACAATAGAAATATATTGTGTGTTTTAAGGAGATCTAAATTTTTGGGTAATAAGTTTTTGTCTATCTCTTACGACTTAGAAGTTATATAAAAGTTATTCAGATTGAAGACGTCCCAGAAAATTTAAGACATTCATTTCGTTTGTCATGAAAATATAATAAACAAATGAAAACCGTTTTCAGTCTAACTAATACACCTTTACGACTTGTGAGAAAAAACAGTTAACACAAATCTGATGTGTTCCATTCATATGATTTTCACTACATCTCTGTAACAAATTATTGTTAATAAGCCTATTCTTCTATCTATTCTTCCTGCTAATTGAGGTAAACATTGGCTGCTATTGTCTTAATTACTTGCTTCCTTGTAAGTGGAAGGGAAATAAGGGGAATATTTGAACCATAGATACGAGAGTCGGCTGAGTCTCTCAATGAAAACAGCATTTAAAACATTTTTTTTCTGCTTTATTTCTCAACATAATCTCCAGAAGGACTAATACATTTGTCATATCGGTGTTCTAATACAATTAAACCATCTCTGTAGTGCGATTTATCAGGTCCTCAAAATAGCTGTTTACCGCATCAATGACCTCCTCGTTGCTGTGAAATCTTCGTCCTCCAAGAAATGTTTGAGGTTTGGGAACACTGGATGCTAGATCTGGCGAATAGGTTCGATATTAAAGGAATTCTAACTTTAATTCGCACATTTTTCCCATTGAATGACTGAACGGAGCATTGTGGTGATGAAACAAGATTTTTTTTTTTTTTTTTTTTTTTTTTTTTTTTTTTTTTTTTTTTGCCAAATGAGGTCTTTTTCTTTTCACCTTATCACTCAAACGTTGGAGTAAGCTTGCGTAGTAGTCACCAGTGATACTTTTTCCCTTTTCCAAGTAATGGATAAAAATAATTCCCTGTGCATCCCAGAAAACACTCGCCATATCCTTGTTAGCTGACAAAATTGACTTTGTCTTTATTGGAGTTGGTTCACCTGGCCCAGTCCACTGTTTTGACTATGATTTACTTTCTGGAGTGTAGTGATGTATCCAAGTTTCATCCATGGTAATAAGCCGTCTCAAAAATTCACTGGGATTTTTACGGTAGAGCTCCACATTCTTAACCATTCTTAACCTTGTGAAAGCCCGAAACATTACTTAAAATTTACCTGCACGTTCTTTTGATATGTTTACAGCCTCTGCTGTCTCAATCAGCTTTAATCTACGGTCTTCCGGAAGTAAACAATGCATTTTTTCAATGATCTCTTGAGTTGTTACTTATATAGGGTGTCCGGAGGTAGGCTCATCAGTAATGCTCGTACGTCCCATTTTAAACTCTGTAACCCAACTTTTAAGCATTTAATATAAAGGGGCAGAGTCTTTCAATGTACTGTCCATTTCCTCCTCGATTTTTATAGGCGTTAAGCCCTTCAAATGGAAGCACTTAATCATTACTCGTTTTTCCAAATCCTCCATTTTCGTGAAAACTCTAAAATTGTCTTATTTAAAATACTGTCATTCGAAAACTAAAAAGCTATTGGCCTGTAACTATGGATACAAGCTAGTCTAGAGTTAAACTATAGGTCTAACTGACCCAGTGGTGCCATATCTGAGCGTGGCCTGGGACTTATCAGTAAACCCTCGTATTTTTAATAAACTGTATTTTAATCCAAATCGTTACAACTATTTTTGAGAAAATAAAAATTTTCGAATTTGTATCCATCTAAATGGTAGTTTGGGGTGGCGGATTTTCTCAAAATCTTCGCGTGGTATCCTTGGAAGAAACTAAACTTAAATACCAAATTTGGTATTTTTACGACTTACGTTTTTGAGTGATCGTCTTCACCGACTCGCAGACACACGGACCTTTTTCTAAAAAGCTGATGTGTTCCAGTCATCCTACTTTCTCTAATCCCTTCATTATAATCTGGATAATCAATAGCAGGAAATGTCCTTATTACTTGGTCGCTTGTAAGTAGCAGGGAAATAAGAAAATGTACAGGCTAAAGCGATAGTTCTGTCGCTACGTGAAACAATTGAAATTCCAATCCCTTTGCTTGCCAGGAGTTAACAAACGAGAAGAAAGATGTCTTCCCGTTTGAGAAACGTTTAAGTTGCAAAAATTGAAACTACTAATCCGGAATATCTCGAAAACATGTACATTACATAAACTGTGTTTTAATGAGATCTGCATTTTGGTGTAGTAAGTTTTTGTATATATCTTACGGTTTGTCGGTTGTACAAATGTCATCCAGAATGAAGAGGTCTCCAGAGGCTATTCCCAGAAAAGCCAAGATATACATTTCGTTTGTCATAAAATCTCTTAAGCATACGGCATTTTAATCAAAATCGTCAGAGCCTTGTTTGAGAAAATAAACAATTTCGAAAATTGTTGCATGTAAAAGGTAACTTGGGGTGGGGGAATTTTCTTGGTGTCGCATCCTTGGAAGATACTGAACATAAATACCACGTTTAGTGTTTAACGATCTTTTCGTTTTTGAGCCATGCTGCGCGCGTCCCCCCCCCCCACACACACACACACACGGCATTTTTCTAAATATGCTTTTTTGGATTCAGGGGGACTCAAAACATGTATTTCTGGTAAAATCCCGGTATCGATTTTTTGGGTGCAGTGCGATACCTTCTCTATACATCATGTACATAGTACGTGTAGAGAAAGCAAAAGGCACTGATAATGTTATGAATCAGTTCTGCAGTTCAAAACTTTCTTTTTCTTTCTCACACGTACAATGTGTGTGTCTGTCTGTGTGTGTGTGTCTGTAGGCAGCATAGCTCAAAAACGAAAATAGCGTTTAATACCAAACTTGATATTTAAGTTCGATATCTTCCAAGGATTCAACACGAAGAGTTTCAATAAAAGCCGCCCACTCCAACTACCCTTTTTCAAACATTTTGATTTCTCAAAAATGACTCAAACGATTTTGATTGAAATAACGTATATTAAATATATGTACCTGACAAATAAAATGTATATCTTGAATTTTCTGAGAATAGCCTCTGAAGACTACTTTATTCTGGATGAACTTTACGGAATTTTGCATAACTGCTAAATCGTAAGAGATGGACAAAAACTTACTACACAAAAATATAGAGCACGTTCAAACACACAATTTATGTTATATACACTTTTCTCGTTGAGTTGATCATTTTTGAGGCATTTCTTGCTTTTGGTTTCAGTTTTAAAAAAAATTATACTTTTCTCATAAAGGAATACCTCAAGTGCTGTCCATACAAACAAAGAAACTTCCGTCACATAGCAACCAGCTTCTGACTATCACTTTAACGTATGGTACGCCCTTATTTCTACTTACAAGGAAGCAAGAAAAAGAGGATTTCTACAAATTCTTTCTCGGTTAGCATGAAGTAAGTAGAAGTATAAGCCTTTTAACAATAATTTGTTGCAGAGATGTAGAGGAAGTCATGTAAATGGAACACATCAGGTTTTTTTTTAATCTCATAGATGATGCTAAATCGGTTTTTTGTGCTGAATTCGAAAATAATCCTATTTACTGCCATCATGTCAGGTTTTCAAAATATCAATATTTCAGGTTATCAATAAGTGGAAATGAAATTATTGTTTTCTAAAGCATAAAACAAATTATTTTCAACAAGAATTTTGTGTGAAAAACTTGTCCAGAATTTGTTATTTGTCACTAATTAATCATTACTTATCAATACTTACCTCAATATTGCATTTCAAATTTTCCCGTTTGACATGTTCGCATGTTATTTAGAGCAGTGGCTTTTGAAGATCCAACTATCATGTTAACACAGCACTTTCCTTGATATTTTTATATACTGGTGAAATTATTCACCGTTTTCCTCACTAAAAATCTCCTAAATTGTGAAGGAAATAATGTAGATGCGAGTGAAGGACACTCATGTTGCAACCGTCTGAAATGTTAGCATATCATTCAATGTTAACATAATTTGGATATTTTTTATTTCCTAGGAATTTAAATACAACATTTCTGAAAGAATTCCAGGCATCCTTCTCTTCCCAATTTATAGTATTCTCGAACTGACTGTCCATAATCAGTTTTCGAATTTGTGGGCCAATGAACACACCAGTTTATAGGAAATGAAGGAAATGTACCACAAGCAATGTACTTTATCTAGAGTTTTCACAAATTGTCTGGTTAAAACTAATTTTACGTGATTAGATATCAACAATACTTTTTAGGGATCAATAAGAGGTTCACTTTTTACATTTTTTTAGCACGGTATTATATTAGTTGGCCACTGTTCCCTTTGACAGTGTTCAGATCTAGCTCTTCTATCTCATTCACATAGGAAACAAATGTAATTGGGAAAGCTGATCAAGTAATCTTGAAATCTCCACAGTCTAGCCATAGATGCAGGTTTTGTAACGAAAACTCTACATTTTCATGTGTCTTCTTTAAAACAATAGAGCGGGCTCCGGGATCTAACAAGGCACATGCACCGCAAAAGATTTTAAATGTTAAAATTAAGATAAGGATGGAAAACAAATAGACTCTGCAACAACTTGTTCTCAAATGTATTTTATATTTATGTCATGTATATTCATATAAACGCCAGGAAAATGTTCAATGATTGATTAAATTGATTTCTTATGCGAAGAAAGAGTAGCCTTTTATTTTGTATGGTGTGCAGGTGAGCACTAAATGAAATATCCAGTAAAAATATTAAACTTATTTGTTAGTGTTTACTCACAAAGAAATAAATATTCACCCTGATACACTAGACCAGTGTTTCCCAACCTTTTGAAGTTCACGGCACCCCTGGGAATAACATTAAACACCAGGGACACCCTTCCTTGAATTAAAAGAAAATTAAGCTTAATATGTTAATTTATTGAAATATTATATAATAACGTACACCATAACATAGAATACAGTAAACTTTACTACAATCACTGAGTAAAAATACATCAATAAATTTTGTTCGATTAATGATTAATGTGAAACTTGTGATTGATGCTTACAGCTCAGATATGTGATGTCGGGTCTTAAAGTTGACAGTGAAACACGCAAATCATCCTCAAGGTTATTCAGTCTATTTCTTGCTTTGCATTTTATTGTCACCATAGCAGAGAAGGCTTGCTCGCATAGATAGGATGTTGAAAAGGGCAAAAGTGCGTTAATTGCTTTCTTCATTAGGTTAGGGTACTCCTCTCTCCGTTGAAGCCAAAAACTAGCCACCGACGCCTCACTCTTGGTGAACTTACCTTTGAGTGTGGAATCAGCGCAAAGATCAATAAATTCATCTCGTTCGCAAGCAGTGAAATCTATTTCCTCTGCACTATCTACGAAATCAAATGGTGAGACAACCCAGTCCAGATTCGTAGTGGAAATAGTTGGAAAGTACGCATCTATTGCATCTTGCAATCTTGATAAGTGATCACAAATGCGGTCTTTCAGTTTACCCAGATCTTTATCTCCTGCCACATTAAGAAGAGATGGAAAGTTCGAAAAATCTCCTTTTTGAACTGCAGACTTCCAAGAACTAAGTTTTCTTTTAAAACCTTTCATTTTATTGGTTGAGGAGATTATTGTTTCATGTCGACCCTGCATCGAAACATTCAGTTCATTCAGCTTATGAAAAATATCATTCAGATACGACAGTTCAAAACACCAAGAATCACTTAGTAAGAGCTCATGAAATGTGTCTTGATTTTCATCCTTAAAAAAAGTTTTTAGCTGTTCTTTAAGTTAGAGAAACCGGTTCAATACACGACCCCGCGACAACCACCTTACTTCTGTGTGAAGTAACAATGAGGTATGAGCTGCATCCGTTGCGCGACATAACTGTTCAAAAATTCTGCACTTTAAAGGTACTTCATATAGTTCACCATTTCCACAACTTGGTTAAACAATTCAGCAAAATCTTCATTACACGCTTTCACGACTAATGCCTCTCTATGCAGAAAACAGTGAGTTATAATAATGCATGGATTTTCATTGAGAGTTCTGGCAGTAAAACCTTTAATTTTCCCAGACACAGATGGTGCACCATCTGTACATATACCACAAGTCTTTCCATGAAAGATCATGGACATTGAGATAGGAATTAATAGAAACGAAAATAGCATGGCCTGTGGTTGTAGTCTCCAGCGGTCTACAGAACAGAAACTGTTCACTAATATCTTTTTCATCAATATATCTGATAAAACCAAGGAGTTGCGGGTTGTCACCAATATCGAGACTCTCATCCACTTGCAAAGCAAATGTCCTATAAGTTCTTATATTCTCCGTGACTTGTTCGTTGATATTGCATGACATTTCAGATATCCTGCGGCTGATTGTGTTGTTGGACAGAGGAACTTTCGAAATTTGATTAGCTGCTCCTTCGCCAAGTATTGTTGAAACTATAACTTGACATGCAGGGCCAATGATTTCCTCTCCAAGAGTATGAGTTTTTTTTTTTTTAGCTATCAGTTCTGCTACTTTAAATGAGGCTTCAAGAGCAGTATCACCTATGGTCATTCTCTTTACCATTCGCACAGCTGTTTTCTTCTCCCCTTCTAATATATGTGACAAATACATTACACTTTTCTGTGACACACTAGGATGCTTTGTTGTAAGATGCCGCTTCAGTTTGCTAGGTACCATGGCCTCGTTGCTAAGTGTTTCGCCACAAACTAAACACACAGGGATAGGGTATTCCTTGTTGTTATTCCACTTAAATCCATACGCTAAGTAACTGTCCTGGTATGTTCTTTTCTTTCGTTTGTCTTCTTTATGTGGTGAATTCGACGGTCCGGGAGAAACTGTAAGATTTGGCTTCTTAAAGCAAGCAGTAGGAGCCGACTGTTCACTTTCACTGTCCTGGCGTTTACGTTTAACAACGAACTTATCCATAGCTAAACGCTGTGAATCAACGCGAGGAAGACAACTGAAAGCGCCAAGCGGCGTACACTTTTATATATTCATCTGTCGAAGTCTCGGGAATGTTCGTGAGGAAGCGAGTAGTCTCGGGAATATTCGGCAGGGTATAGCTGTAATGCCATCTGTGGGATGCTAGTATAACTGAATTATTGAAATGAATCGACCATTATCACCATCTGCCGTGCATGAGAGTAATTGATTTGACTGATTTTATTTCAAGACCTTACAAGACTTAAGGCTTCAGTAGAAGGTATTTTTTTTTGTTTTTCTCAATATCTCGCGGCACCCCTTAACCAATCACACGGCACCCTAAGGTGCCGGGGCACACCGGTTGGGAACCGTTGCACTAGGCATTTCAACTTCCCGATGCGATGAATGCAAACTTCTCCAAGAATAACAACCAATATCTTAACGCCTGTTCATTTTAAGGGGAAGACACACTTTTGCAGGGACCTAAAGCGGATAGCTATGACTTTAATAAATATAATCTAAATATAATATATTAATATAAATATAATATAAAATAAAGATGATAATAATAATTGGTATATTACTTCATATTTTATGTAATAACGTTGAACTATAAGCTGTTGAGCCTTTCTAAGAAACGATAAGCAGCCTGATATATATACACGAAAAATATTCAAAACATAACATTTTGAACTCTAAAGAATTCTGATGTGGTTCTGCAAAAACGCTTTTTATTTTTGTAATCAGTGTGAAATTGTGATTTATAAACCTCATTTATTTCAAACAAAGAAATCCATGCAGAATGGTGTTTCAGATTAAATACACGGGAATGCGATATTCATAAAAGCACAATAAAATTAAGACAAATATATTTTATTTTACATAGATAAATTTAGTAGTTGTGTAACTATGTTCCAAATGTGTGGAATCATTTAAGAGGATCATATTCCTGACGTTATTGTTCAAAAGACCATATACGTACATCGAATAGGACGCGGAAAAACGAAAAAGCGTAAGCTTGTTACAATCAATGTAACATCTGCCGGTATGTTTTACACAAATAAGCAAACATGCGTATGTATATGTGTCGTTCTCACACACGCGCACTATTTGCAGCAACAGTCACTTGCCAAAAGACTATTCTTCTATCTTCTGCATGCTAATCAAAGTAACTATTAGCAGAAATGATCTTATTGTAAGTAGAAAGGAAATAAGCTAAAGCAGTAGACGCGCTGGTTCTCTTTCAATGGCCAGGTGTAAAACAAAAGAAAAGGGAATGAGATTCACCGTTTGAGAAAAGCATAAGTATTTTAATGAAACTAATATCTCGAAATGGAAACTCGAGAAAATATTATAAGACAAACTGTGTTTTAAGCAGATCTAAAATTGTAGTATCATGTTGTCCATCCCTTACGACTATACAAAAGTCATTCAGCATGAAAAGAACTTCAGAGGTTATTTCCAGAAAATTCTAGATATACATTTTATTTACCATGTAAATATCTTTCACATATGGTATTTTAATCGAAACATTGAGAGCCATTTTTTGACAAATTCAATAATTTTGAAAAATATTTTAGGGAGGGCGAATCTTCCAGAAAATCTTGTGTTGCATCCTTGGATTGTTGCTCGTTGCATATTCCAACGTAAATATCAAGTTTGGTACTTAACCGGCTTTTCGTTTTTGGGTTATACTTTTCACAGACACGAACACACAGATCTTTTTTGAAAAATGTTTTATTTGCATCTTCAAAACATGTAGTTTCGGAAACATCATTATAAAATGTTTGGGTGGAGTGCAATACCTTCTTCACTGTAGTACCTTACTATGTAAATTATATATGCACGTGCTAGAGATAGTCAAAGTACCAAATTTAAAAATACTTTTATAGAAGTGTGTGCACCTGAATTTTCAAGGAAACTTCTTGTGAAACTAAATTGCTTATGATTTATCTTAGCTGTAATTTTCTGCAAATATAAAAAATATTTGTTACCGTTATATGTAAAAAACTTCTTCCCTTTTACTAAAATTAGGTGAAATTTGTAGGTTTAGCTCAGTATTCTGTAAGAAACAATCTGAGTTGATCGGCTAACCTTGTGGTTTGACATATTTTCGAATATAGATTTCCATTGTAATAAAAATATACGATATGAGTATCGCTTGCGGTGTCCAGTGTGGCAAAAAGCGATGTGTTTAAAGTATTTTTGTTCCAATTTCCAATATGTTTTCTAAGTGTGAACAGCGCAGTATAGGCTTCACACTAAATAGCTAAACCATACAGCTGGAAAAACTCAGCATGAAATATTGCTTTTACCTACATTAAACCAATCATTTTAGAAATACAACTTTAATATATTGTTTCTCGTGGTGCAAAGTTTATGTATATTTACCGTAGGGCTTGTAACGTTTGAATACTTCGAAAATTGATTCGGAAGATCGAGAAGAATTTTTAGCAACGTATGGAATTTTAACCAAAGTCAGATAAAATAGGATATTGCACGCAACTAATTTCTTTAACAGACCAAGGTTAAAGGAAAGAAAGAAAAAGAAAGGAAAGGTTAAGAAAATAAAGGAAGAGAAAGCCATCTTTTTATATTTCGTATATTCAAATGAACAATTGAGAGAGTCCAGAACTGTTTTTGTTTGCTATAAACTTCTCTATATATCACAAAACATTGTTGCGTGATCATGTTCCCTTCTGGTGTGCGACATTTAAGTATGAGGCCGGTGCCCACTCAGCATAATGAGGATAATGAGGAGCTGCGATAAGCTGCGATCCATCTGCAATAGCCAAATTCTGTTGGGGCATGTCTGATACCCGCCACATCTGCATTGGTAGTGCAAGTCTTGTGGGCACTGAAATTGATCATGTCTTTGCTATGAAGAACGACTACAGTGTGCGTATTCATAGCGTATATTACCCGCAAATTTTAACTGACTATTTTATAATTACACGTTCAGGACTATCTAAAAGCAATATAACATATGTGAAAAGTATTTTATATTTCTCATCCAAGAGTAGCAACCCTACGAGAAAATAACCTGCTGTTTAAATGTTATTTACATATTATTTCATAATATTTGGCAATTTAGTGGTTTACTTTAAATAATTATAAGAGGAAAACACACAGGGAATTATTGTTTTCTATAATCTATTTCTTAAAGCCTTGAAAACCCATTTCTCAGAAAGAAAAAAAAAAAAAAAAAAGAGCTGTGCTATCATGTAAGGAACGGTGTGCGTGTGTGTGTGACTGTGTATGTTTCGCGGACGAGAAGAATGCAACTCTGATGGGTCTAGGAGAATTTGCTTGTTTACATTCCGTTTGTTTGCCATCAACTGTGATATTCCTTGCGCCAAACTGAACGACGGTTTGTTTTATACTCAATAACTGCAGTAGTCTTTGGAACTCTGACTGATTGGTTGGTATAAAATTGTGATATAAAATAATGGAAAAAATAGAAATGAAAATGAATGTAGTTCCTTTATTAATTTTTTATTCTTTCCAATTAAAAGTTTAAATTCTTTGTGGGGTTTATTAATACATGTGTAGTTATCTGAAAAGATTGGGAAATATTAGGTAACTCATTGTTCTTATTACTTGTAATCTAGAGACTATATCTAACCTTCAATATAAATTAAAGTTATAACAAAGTAGTTATTGCATTACATATGCAAATGTATTTAAGAAATACTATATTGTAAGAAATTGTAACGGCTGGATTAAATATACCTCTTGTAAGGAGTGAAGGGTTAATAATAAAGTCTGTATCCTAAGTACTGCATGATTTCATTGTTGAATTGTGTGGCTTTTTTTTAGCCTAGAGAAATTAACTTCCGAAAGTGTTATTACTTGCGTGTCAAATAGCACACTCTAAATCATTAGGTACAAGTGGTGACAACAGGCAGCTTTCCCAGATATGCATGTAGTTAATACTAAATTTCTGGAAATTCTAATCTACCTTAGTAAACAAAGGTTGGAACAGTAAGGTCTATTATATTTAGTGCTGTTTGGAACTAATGTCTATTGTAGGCTTTGGATTTTTATTCTTTCGCTGCTAAAGACGGAGATTTGTCTGTTGAACTGCTGTCATGGCTTATTCTTCACTCGAGAATTCATTTGTGTACTGAAATGTACAATTTGTGATTTCAATAATCCATATTGACCCTCTATAGAAATATATTTCACGTTGGAATGGATACGGATTTATAATAGCGACGTGTAATTAATCCCTCTCTGGTGTTGGGTTTCAGTGAATATAGGATGGGACAAACAGATCGTGCATTAATTACTATTACTCATATTATTTATATGCAGAAGGCAGAGTTAGCGAATGATAAGAGGCAAGCAATATCTAGCTCATCTTAAATGACGCGCTTCTAACTCATGCCATATATCGAGTTGAGCGAATTCGTCCTACGGTAGCTTAGCTCACTCATCTAGGCATTTGGCAGGATGCCAATAACATGGTAGATTGATTGAGTTTTGAGGTATTCGTTAAAAACACCAGCGTGCGAGTGTGTGTCTGTGTGTGTGTGTGTTTGGGTGTGTGTGTGTATGTGTTAGAACGGACTGCCAGAAATGTAAAACTTCCCTAGTGTCAATTAACAGCACCGCTAGTAGGAACTATGGATTTTCTCCAGGGATATACTCTAATCCCTTTGTTATTTAACATATATTTAAACAAAATAAAAACTTTGACTACAGTATTATCACAGAGAAGTAACATTTGGATGCAAAACCGGCATAAGCTGCACACTGCATGTAAGATATTGATGTATTATTATTATAATTAATATTATTATTATTATTATTATTATTATTATTATTATTATTATTTGCTAATTCTGAAGATCACATTCAAAGTTCAATTAAAAGTTTCAGCAGAATTTTAGAAGTACATAATATGGAAATATCCATTGAAAAATTAAATCCAAAGGTAATGCATGAATAATACTGGAGAGGAATAAAAATGGTAATAAATAATAAAATAATAGACTAAGCATTCATTTAGGGTATTATATACCCAACGAAATAAATATACATATGGAGGAAGACATATTAGAAAATACTAAGATAAACGGAATAATTAGAAGACACTTGAATTAACAGAGAAACAATTCAAAGAATACGTAATATTACTGCAGATTTGGCTGAAGCTAAGACAAAGCAGGCAATAGTGAAATGGAAGTGGTGTAGATGAGATTTACTCGTCACCTGGTAGAAGCTACAGGTATAGTAGAGCAGCAATATTCAAAATAAAAGTTGTAACTGAGTAAGTTAAGAAATACCAGAATACGCGGGGAAATAATGAACTCGAATAGTTTAAAACAAACAGTATTACCAACTGCACGGCAGAAGAGGTCAAGAGACCGTCATTAATATGGAAGGGTCAGTTCTGAACTGTTTTAGGTTCTCATAACTTGATTAGGAATAAAAAAGAGAAGAACATTGTTAGTATCAGTGTTCCTAAAACTCTAAATTTATGAGCTAGGGGAAACTATTTTAAAAATACTGAATTCGCTAGACAAAAAGACATATAGGATGCCAACACTTCTAAAGAGGAAACTTTATACGCGACCGACATTTTTACGCAGACATTAATCAAATGCATTAAATCCTTCAACTATTGAGATGTATATTTATTGTTGCAGAGAAGCAATATTCACATTTGACGGTTTAATTGTATCATTTAAATCTTATAGTAGTTAATTCCCTTTACCTGCTAACATTTATTTAAGATTTAATTTGCACAACGTTTAAATATTATTCTTTCAGCGCAACCAGCAATCTCTCCTTCATTTGTTTGCTAGCTTGGTAAACTTTGACTATTGACTATATTGACTTAAAATATATACAAATGTAATTGTTCGTATATTACAAACGAAATATATTCTACAGTGATATACTCGCGTGTTACACAACGGAATATGATACAAGTGCATCTTAGCAGAACGAGGAAGAAGACACTTATTTTGCAAAATAATTAACGCATATGTATTTCGTTGATAGTGAATAATAGAAATTTTGATGCGAAAATAAGTGATTCATGTGAAATTTTCAAAACTACACACACTGTTTTCTGGACTCAGGGAATCTCAACACATATATTTACGGTGAAATTTCGGTACGAATTTTTGGGTGGAATACAATACTTTTTCTCATGAAGAGAAAGTAAAATGAACAGTAATAAGTATGGAAAGAAATGGAAGCCCTGTTGATAGTTCATTACGCGAGCAGAGAAGTGTAGTTTTTCCACCCTCGAGGGGAGGCGGCTTTTATAAATCCGCATCTGACTCCCTCGATTGTCGGCAGATAACTCTCGGGCGATCTAATCGAGTTGGACCATCACACTCGAAATGCACAGCGAACAATGTTTAACTTTGAACTGAGTTACAAGAGAGATCCTCGGGTTGAAACCTGATTCAGGAAAGCTTTTTGCTGAAACACTGTATGAACGGCAATAATCTGATATGAATCCCTTTAAGAGATGAACCGACCCGCTCCATTCCATCAAAATCCTCTACGCTTTCACGATATACGAGGTGCGAGAGGTTAAAAACATTTGACAAATGCCTAAATGGACCGTGTTTTAGGAGAAATGTCCAAAATGCTATTCTTTTGAATTTTATATTACCTATTGGGTATCTTATTATTTAAAATAATCCTAAAAAGTTTATCTCCCCTATACCGAGTTGTAGCATCTAAGAATTTGTTAATTCTTATACACACTCCATGTTAATCAAGGCAAGTGTTTCAGTAGAAATTATTTCAACATCGGGACTTGGTTACTGGCAGATTGTCAAAAAGCTCACCTGCTTCTGATACAGCAATTTTATTCCGTTTATAATCAGCTCATGTAAACAATACGAGCAACATTTCAAATATTAATGCATAGCTGTTACATCAAAGTAATGTTTTATTTTCTATGTTTTAGAAACGAAAGTCGCCTATTTCTTTTACATATATAATGTAGAGAGAATATACCCTATTCCATCCTAAAATTATATACCAGATTTCGCCGCAAATACAAGTCTTGTGGTCCCCTGAATATATAACTGCATTTAGAAAAAGGTCCTGTATTCGTTCGGAAGTATCTGAGAAACAAAAATTTGGTTAAATACCAAACTTTATATTTAAATTTAGTAATCTCCAAGGATTCAACACGCATATTTTCAACAAAATTCCCATCCTATACTATCCCTTACGTGTGAAATTTTTTGAAAAAGAAAATAAACGCGGTTTTATTTAACTGCAGTGGTTTGCGCGTACCAACCTATACTGGGCGTGAATGGCAGCTTCTTTTTGCTCAGAGACCTCTTTATAATGCTTGAGGTGCTTTTACTGGTGGTAAATCTATGACACGGAACCAAGGCTGTACTTACCTTCCATAAAAAGCTATGTTAAGGAGTTTTACGCCCGAAAAAATGCAGCGACGTCCGCCGGGTTTGAACTCGCAACCTTGGGTATATGAAGTTAGCATCTTAACCAATACCAATAAAGATTTTTTAAAAATGTTGATTCTCTCAGAAATGGCTGTAACGATATTGATTATATAATTTGTTTAAATCTTTTTATGCTATCTTATGAAATCTACTTCCAGTATTTTCGGGGAATACCCTCTGAAATTCCATTCATTATAGATGATTTTCCACAACTAGTAAACCATAAGAGCTAAGAGAAAATTTGACTGCACAAAAATACACATCTCATTAAAACAAAGAATTTGTGTGTGTGTGTGTTTTTTTTTTTTTTTTTTTTTTTTTTAACAGGTTCACAGATATTCTTAGTTATTGATTTAAAATGCTGGCACATTACTCAAACACAAAATCACTATTCACTTTTCTTTTTCATGGTCAACCAACCAAAGAGAGCGGAATGTCAATCCATTAGCTTCTGAAAAACTTAACTGTTGCTTTAACTTAAGTGTATTTCTATTTACTTAAAGTGTTTCTGCAGATGGTTATATCAATATACTTGAAGTAGATAAAATAACCTTTTGTGAAAGTAGCTTTTTGAAGAATAAGAAGGAACAATTCCGCGAATATAACATAAGAATTTGGTTTGATTGAGTTCATGCAGACATACCAGCATTTAAATATTCAAATATTAATGTACAGATGGTGTATCAACATTTTTCTTTTTTTTAAGGCTTAAACATGAAACTAAGAATATTTCATATATAATGACTAATATTGCACAAAAGACATTTGATGTAAACTTAAAAGCCCTATTTTTTATTTTTAGCAATCTTTTGTTTATAGATTTTGTTTCTAATTCATTTAAACTCCAATAAGAATAAAGAGGGCTGTGATGGCAGTTTTGAAAAAATAAATAATTAAAAAAGCTGATGTGTACCATTCATATAACTTTCTGTACATCGCTGTAACAAATTATTGTTAAAAAGAATATTCTTCTATCTACTTTATATATTCGAAATAAACATTTGCAGAAATTTTCTATTATTTGCTTCTTTGTAAGTAGAAGCTTATATAAGGGAATACACTAGACTAAAACGAATGTTAAATTGTTTAAAAGCTGATTGGCATGTGGTTGAAGTCCGTTTCTATGGAGGACCAAAAGTTTACAACTTTTCGTCTAAGAAAAGTTTAATTATTTTCAATCTGAAAAAAATAACAAGGAATATCTCAGAAATTGTAAATTTCACGAAATAAACGTATAAGGCATAAATTGTGTGTTTTAACGTGATCTACACTTTTGTGTAGTAAGTTTCTGCCTATCTCTTACGGTTTACCAGTTACGAAAAATTCAGCAAAATTCATTCAGAATAAAGAGATCTTTAGAGGTTATTCCTCAGAAATTCAAGATGTAAATTTTATTTCTCATATAAATATACTTAATATACGGTATTTAAATCGAAATCCTTAGAGCCATTTTTGAGAAATGAACATTTTCGAAGCTTTTCGGGTCACATACATGATTTATCATGAAAATATCTTAAACATATAGAAGTTAAATCATAATCGTTACAGCCATTTTTTTAGAAAATCAAAATTTTTGAAAAATATTCCCTGTATAGGTTATTTGGGGTTAGCGGAAATTTCTTAAATATCTTCGAGTTGCATCCCTGGACGATGCTGAACTTAAATACTAAGTTTCTTATTTAACGGGTTTTTCGTTTTAAAGTTTTGCTGTTCACACACACATACGCACACACGCACACACACAGGAACTTTTTTCTAAAAATTGTTCCTTTTATTCAGGGGGTCTCAAAATATACATTTCCAGTAAAATTCGATATCTAATTTTATGCGGAATACCATACCATCTCTACCTACTGTGTACATTGTACGTCACGATAAAGAAATTAAACATTCATTCTGGGTAAATATTTTTGTGTCTGTGTGTTTCCATTGGTCCATGACTTTAGAAAAGAGAGATTTTTGTTCTTTTCTAAAATCATTTTTAGTATTAGACGTTTCTTTTAGACTGAGAGAGAATATGTTAGCGTATTCCATGTTTCTACTGCATTTCTATTATTTAATGTCTCAGTGTTTTAGCTGAGCATTTCCTTATGCACTGAATTTAGCTGGATATAACGGTTGTTCTCATAAACAAATGAAGGCGCTTGTTAGTTTTTCGACGCGCAACTGCAATACAGTGAAGCAGACTTAAAATACGGCACCCACTTAATTCTTGCTCCCTTGTTAACGAGTTCCTATAAAAGTGACAAACTACCATGTTTAACAACGCACTCAGAAAATAAGTTCCTTTTTTATTTTCTATCTGAAGCTTAGATGATAAATGCGTTTGTGAATCATCATAGATTTACATGAGAGATATGGAAACGCTGAAAAGAATATCATTGCTCTCTAAACGTCCGCAACGACGTCATAAACTAGGACGAGATGTGTTAAATTAGTACATTTAGTAACACGTGATCTTGCTAATGTGTATAACCTTACTTACTTTTATAAATTTATACCAAAAATAACTGTAGCACCACTTAATAATACACTTTTGTAGTTGGTGATAAATAAGTTGGTGTTGGTTTTGCAAAGTTCTATACCTGCATTTTACAATACACCACTTTCATATCACGTTTTAAATTTCAAATCATAAGTTTAACATTTATTGTTATAAAATATAACTCTAAATAGAGATCAGACTTCCATTACGAATTTAAAACCTAAAGAAATCATTGGCTCTGACAAAATTTTCTATAAAAGACTTGTCTAGTATCATTTTAAAATTCTATACACTCATCTACAGAATAGAATCAAATAGAAAACTAAGAAAACAAGTAAATGCTATCTTCATAATGAAATTAGAAATCATACACTTAAAAAAGACTCAAAATTCATCATGTGTATATATTGGATTACGTTTACGGTGGTTTATTGATCATTGAATGTTAATTCGCTACTATATACACATGGTGCCGAAGGGATCAACTCTTCGCCCATACGTGCCACGAAGTCACACTTGTGGACGCGAAATGTGGCACATTTATCCCAGGGATCTTTTCTTTGAACGTATAGGATTCTTTCACATGGAACAGATGACTTTACTTCCCTTTCAAACGAAGCCATGCTATGAGTTTTTATGTTCGAAAAAAGCCATCACCCTCCGTGAGGTTGAACCCGCACGTATTAGAGATCTACTGTTAAACAACGGAGCGCGACATACCTAAGACAGACGATTAAAAAAAATTTAAAAAAAAAATAGAAAATTATAGTCCAACACTGTATGTAATTCTTGCCTCTTCGAAGATTTTGGAATATACTTTTATTATAGTATTTTATGCAACATGTAAGACTCATTACTAGACATTCACCAGCGCAATTAATGTTGTGCAGTATGTGGCATTGGGGGAGAACATTGTCTCCAAATCGATACTTTTATAAGGAATGTTCTAAAGCCTTTGACAAGGCTGTCGTAGCACTTGTAATCTAAACATTTGGGTTCACATATTTAGTTTCATTTTCTCTCGAGATTTACTATAAAGATTAAATTCAATAAAATAATTACAAAGCTAAATTAATCTAATTCAGGATCTAAAATGCTACCACATTGCGAGAATTCGCTCTAAATACAATGCACCATTGACTAAATTTGAAGTGGACTGTACTTGTAAACTTTTAAAGCAGTTAAATGTGCTTGCTAATTCATTGATTGTGATTTTCACTAATTTCTTTAGTACAGTGAAGTACGCAAAGCATAAATATTCTTATTCATTGTAACTATTGTTTTTTATTAATCCTTTACTTGAGACGGAAAGCAATTATGATCTTTCGTTGAATTATAACATCCAATAATTTTATTTTATATTATGCGTCCGGGCCGTGGCCGAGTAGTTAGACGGCCCGGGTACGATTCCAAGTGACTGCATGTGAGATTTGTGGTGGACAAAGCGGCGATGGATAAGTTTTCTCCGGTTTCCTCCGCCATCGCATTCCAACGGTGGTCCATCTTCATTCCATGTACCATCAGTGGCACCGCAGGTGATTTTCTCTTTTCAGCTCATTTCACATATTAGATTATTAAAACCTTATTTTCACGATATTTCCTACATCGATACATAACAAGTGAAAATTACTGGAAATCTCTGCACCCTCAACAAAATTATGATTTTTATGACTTAAGCAACGTTTGTTAGTAGACATATCTATTTGGAAGTGATCGCATGATGTAAAAATATAATAACTGTGGTTCTTCATGTGACTTCTAAAGCAATAAGATACAGCTAAATAGTACACACGAACCAATCAGAAGCAGAGCTCTGTCGCTAGACACAAAACTAAGTCAGGTATAATGCTGCACGAAACAGGAGCATAAATATTGTACCAAAACTACTTTAAACTCTCTATTACTATTTTTTTCACAAACCTATTACAATCAAAACATCTCTTTACTTTCTCTACACGTACTATGTACATTGTATATAGAGAAGGTAGTGTATTGCACCCGAAAATTCGATACCGAAATTTCACTGGAAATATACGTTATGGGTCCCCCTGAATAAAAAAAAAAGCATTTTTGGAAAAAGGTCCGTGTGTGTGCGTGTGTGTGTGTCTTTGGACAGCATAGCTCAAAAACGAAAAGACCGTTGTATACCAAACTTGGTATTTAAGTTTGGTATCTTCCAAAGATGCGAAACGAAGATTTTCAAGAAAATTCCCCATCCCCCAACTACCCTTTACATGGAACTTTTTTGGAAAATTTTGATTTTCTTAAAAATGGCTCTAACGATTTTGATTAAAATAAGGTATAGTAAAGATATTTAACCTGACAAATAAAATGTATATCTTGAATTTTCTGGGAATAGCCTCTGAAGACTTCTTTATTCTGGATCAGCTTTACGGAATTTTGCATAACTGCTAAACCGTAAGAGGTGGACAAAAATTTACCATACAAAAAACGCAGAGCACATTGAAACACACAATTTATGTGATATATATTTTTTCGCGTAGTTCATCGTTTTTTAGACATTCCTTGTTTTTGATTTCAGCTTTGAAAATTCAATTCCTGTCCATACAAACAAAGGAACTTCAGTCACAAAGCAACCTGCTTTTGACTATCACTTTAACCTATGGTACTCCCTTATTTCGCTTCTACTTACAGGGAAGCAAGTAATAAGACTATTTCTGCTAATTTTTCCTCGATTAGCATGAAGCAAATAGAAGCATAAACTTTTTAACAATAATTTGTTACAGAGATGTAGAGAAACTCATGTGAATGAAACATCAGATTTTTTTTCAATGACTGCGTGCTCGGTGGTTTCCATCGAAACTCACTCAACTGCTGCACGATCTGCATTTCCCGGTTGAAACTGAACTGCACGGGCTCATTCCCCTTTTATACTTGATTTCGTGGCAAGAGTCACTTAGGTGTAACAATCTCAGTTTGGTTGTCAAAGAACTAGCCAGCACCACACGTGTCCACTCAACCAGGTGAAACAATCCCAAAAGAGCTTGACACTGGCATAAAATAATTAAGGGAATTTAGGTTATGCTATTTCGTAAAAAAATGCTTTCTCTTTGTAATTCTCTCACTCATCGTTAAATGAATACAGCTTTAAGTTTCTTGTAATTTTTTTAATGAATACAATTTTAAAATTCATCGCACTCATGTTAGTCATACTGTTCCGGTACCTTCCGTTAATTTCTGCGAAACTAAAAGCTTATAAAACATTGTTTTTGGTTATATAATACACGTACCACAACATTCGAATAAATGCAGAGCATTTTAAATACTAAGATTTTGTTAAATTATTGCAAGCCAGGAAATCAAATTAGAAATCCGCACATATTATCTCGCCCGAAATTTTTATTGTACAGTTTGTTATAAAATAGTACGAACTTTTAAGTTTGAAAGTGCTAAATGTATAAAATGATGAAAACATGTACACAAAATTTCGTGACAATATACTCCGCCAAGTCACGAATTGTCTAAACTCCCCAAGTTCAATCTAATAGCAAAAGCTTTTACACGCAACAGTTTCTTAACAACCGAACATGTACGCTAAAGTTGGATTTTTGACAATTTTTGCATAATTTTTACCGATTAATCCGCAAATAGGATTACAGTAACCATTCTAACCGAGTAAGCTTAAAACAGTGAAGGATGTGAACACAATGTACTTGCTTTGGTTTTTTTGATTCTACTGTTCGTGAACTTGATAATCTGCTGATCTGTCTGCCGAACTTGTCCAATGCTTCTTTACAAATACAAGAAGCTAACTGTTTGGTAAAGCTTTGACCATAGAATAGGTTGAAGCATTGTTACATGTGCAGAAGGAAACCGGGGTTATAGCTAACACTATTATTAAATGGAAATAATTATTAGGTGAAACTGAACAGTTTCAATACCTTGTAGAAAAAAACAAGTGACAGAACAAGTAAATATGTCAAGAAAAGCCTTCCTAGTAAGAAAAATAAACAATTTACATTCAATAGTATTAACTTAGAAGTTAGGGAATATATGTCCATATTCTCTCTCTCTCTCTCTCTCTCTCTCTCTCTCTCTCTCTCTCAATGGATGTGAAAGTTGGTCAAATCAAAAAGAAGAACAGAAGCATTTGAAGCATGGTACTACAAGGGAACGCGGAAAATTAGTTGGAGTGATAAAATTCCCAATGAAGTTTATGAGAGAACAAAAGCAAAAAGAGAAATTTTCATTCTGTCTACACGCTTTCAGGGATAGACACATCTTGTTGTGATGTTTGCTTATGTCGTGCACTTATTAAAGAAATAAATGTAATTTTACAATTAAAACCATTAGCAATGAGACGAAAGATATGTAAAGAAAAGAAAAAAATTGATAATCTGTAACTTAATTAAGCAGCCGATTTGTATTTGCTATCGAATAGTAAAATATGCATAACAACATGTAAAAACTGAATGAATTAAATTCAAATAAACTATTTATTTTGTGGATAACTTCTTAGCAATATTTGCCACCATTAACAAAGGGCTATAAGCCCATACGCGTAACAAGAAAGCCTGTTCATCTCAGCGATACTGAAAATATGGATTCCACGTTAAAATGTAACATTTGTTCATTTTTTCAGCCGATTTCCGCTCTTCTACTATGGGGGCTTTAATGGAATAAGGTGTCAATATTCAACTGAGCTGAAAACTAAATATTGTTATCTATTAGTAACCAGCACGAATGATTTATAGACCAGGGTAAAATATGGAAGCATGAAGAAAAATAATTTAAATTCTGAGGATGGCCAGAAGGCCTCCTCGAACCAAACAGAGGTATGAGGAAATAGAAATGGATTATTACAGAAATTGGAAATTGTAGACAGGAGTAATAAGACAAGAAAGAAAGAACTGTAAGATTTAAGCATCTGTGGCTGAACTGTCTTAACAGAATAGCTTGTAGTGGTTTACTCTTCGAACGGCTGTACTCCATAGCTAATTGCACAATCGTGAAGAATAACTTCGAGATGAGGCTCTCAGAGTGTTAGTAGTCTCAGCTCCTTGGAAATGTTGCACATTCGTGAAGAATAACTTCGAGATGAGGCTCTCAGAGTGTTAGTAGTCTCAGCTCCTTGGAAATGTTCCACATTCGTGATGAATAACCTTGAGATGAGGCTCTCAGAGTGCTAGTAGTCTCAGCTCCTTGGAAATGTTGCACATTCGTGAAGAATACCTTCGAGATGAGGCTCTCAGAGTGTTGCTAGTCTCAGTTCCTTGGAAATGTTGCACATTCGTGAAGAATAACTTCGAGATGAGGCTCTCAGACTGTTAGTAGTCTCAGCTCCTTGGAAATGTTCCACATTCGTGAAGAATACCTTCGAGATGAGGCTCTCAGAGTGTTACTAGTCTCAGCTCCTTGGAAATGTTGCATATTCGTGAAGAATAACTTCGAGATGAGGCTCTCAGAGTGTTAGTAGTCTCAGCTCCTTGGAAATGTTCCATATTCGTGAAGAATAACTTCGAGATAAGGCTGTCAGAGTGTCACTGGTCTCAGCTCCTTGGAAATGTTGCACATTGGTGAAGAATAACTTTGAGATGAGGCTCTCAGAGTGTTAGTAGTCTCAGCTCCTTGGAAATGTTCCACATTCGTGAAGAATAACTTTGAGATGAGGCTCTCAGAGTGTTAGTAGTCTCAGTTCCTTGGAAATGTTCCACATTCGTGATGAATAACTTTGAGATGAGGCTCTCAGAGTGTTAGTAGTCTCAGTTCCTTGGAAATGTTCCACATTCGTGAAGAATAACTTTGAGATGAGGCTCTCAGAGTGTTAGTAGTCTCAGCTCCTTGGAAATGTTGCACATTCGTGAAGAATAACTTCGAGATAAGGCTGTCAGAGTGTTACTGGTCTCAGCTCCTTGGAAATGTTGCACATTGGTGAAGAATAACTTTGAGATGAGGCTCTCAGAGTGTTAGTAGTCTCAGCTCCTTGGAAATGTTCCACATTCGTGATGAATAACTTTGAGATGAGGCTCTCAGAGTGCTAGTAGTCTCAGCTCCTTGGAAATGTTGCACATTTGTGAAGAATACCTTCGAAATGAGGCTCTCAGAGTGTTACTGGTCTCAGCTCCTTGGAAATGTTGCACATTGGTGAAGAATAACTTCGAGATGAGGCTCTCAGAGTGTTACTAGTCTCAGCTCCTTGGAAATGTTGCACATTGGTGAAGAATAACTTCGAGATGAGGCTCTCAGAGTGTTACTAGTCTCAGCTCCTTGGAAATGTTGCACATTGGTGAAGAATAACTTCGAGATGTGGCTCTCAGAGTGTTAGTAGTCTCAGCTCCTTGGAAATGTTCCACATTCGTGATGAATAACTTTGGGATGAGGCTCTCAGAGTGTTACTAGTCTCAGTTCCTTGGAAATGTTCCACATTCGTGAAGAATAACTTCGAGATGAGGCTCTCAGAGTGTTACTAGTCTCAGCTCCTTGGAAATGTTGCACATTCGTGAAGAATAACTTCGAGATGAGGCTCTCAGAGTGTTACTAGTCTCAGCTCCTTGGAAATGTTGCAAATTCGTGAAGAATAACTTCGAGATGAGGCTCTCAGAGTGTTACTAGTCTCAGCTCCTTGGAAATGTTCCACATTCGTGAAGAATAACTTCGAGATGAGGCTCTCAGAGTGTTACTAGTCTCAGCTCCTTGGAAATGTTCCACATTCGTGAAGAATAACTTCGAGATGAGGCTCTCAGAGTGTTGTTAGTCTCAGTTCCTTGGATATGTTCCACATTCGTGAAGAATAACTTCGAGATGAGGCTCTCAGAGTGTTAGTAGTCTCAGCTCCTTGGAAATGTTCCACATTCGTGATGAATAACCTTGAGATGAGGCTCTCAGAGTGTTACTAGTCTCAGCTCCTTGGAAATGTTCCACATTCGTGATGAATAACCTTGAGATGAGGCTCTCAGAGTGTTAGTAATCTCAGCTCCTTGGAAATGTTGTACATTCGTGAAGAATACCTTCGAGATGAGGCTCTCAGAGTGTTACTAGTCTCAGCTCCTTGGAAATGTTCCATATTCGTGAAGAATAACTTCGAGATAAGGCTGTCAGAGTGTTACTGGTCTCAGCTCCTTGGAAATGTTGCACATTGGTGAAGAATAACTTTGAGATGAGGCTCTCAGAGTGTTAGTAGTCTCAGCTCCTTGGAAATGTTGCACATTGGTGAAGAATAACTTTGAGATGAGGCTCTCAGAGTGTTAGTAGTCTCAGCTCCTTGGAAATGTTCCACATTCGTGATGAATAACTTTGAGATGAGGCTCTCAGAGTGTTAGTAGTCTCAGCTCCTTGGAAATGTTGCACATTCGTGAAGAATAACTTCGAGATAAGGCTGTCAGAGTGTTACTGTTCTCAGCTCCTTGGAAATGTTGCACATTGGTGAAGAATAACTTTGAGATGAGGCTCTCAGAGTGTTAGTAGTCTCAGCTCCTTGGAAATGCTCCACATTCGTGATGAATAACTTTGAGATGAGGCTCTCAGAGTGTTAGTAGTCTCAGCTCCTTGGAAATGTTCCACATTCGTGATGAATAACTTTGAGATGAGGCTCTCAGAGTGTTAGTAGTCTCAGCTCCTTGGAAATGTTGCACATTTGTGAAGAATACCTTCGAAATGAGGCTCTCAGAGTGTTACTAGTCTGAGCTCCTTGGAAATGTTGCACATTGGTGAAGAATAACTTCGAGATGAGGCTCTCAGAGTGTTAGTAGTCTCAGCTCCTTGGAAATGTTCCACATTCGTGATGAATAACTTTGAGATGAGGCTCTCAGAGTGCTAGTAGTCTCAGCTCCTTGGAAATGTTGCACATTCGTGAAGAATACCTTCGAGATGAGGCTCTCAGAGTGTTACTAGTCTCAGCTCCTTGGAAATGTTCCACATTCGTGAAGAATAACTTCGAGATGAGGCTCTCAGAGTGTAACTGGTCCTAGCTCCTTGGAAATGTTGCACATTGGTGAAGAATAACTTCGAGATGAGGCTCTCAGAGTGTTAGTAGTCTCAGCTCCTTGGAAATGTTGCACTTTCGTGAAGAATAACTTCGAGATGAGGCTCTCAGAGTGTCTGTAGACTGAGCGGCTGCTCATTCGATAGCAATACCATCGTTTTTCTAATTTCCAGGAATTGCCACCTCCCACAACTTTCCAGATTATAAGTTTTATATTTTCCCGAGTTTAGATGAAATTGCTCCAAACGTTCTAGAGCGACGATAGAAAAACATTAAAAAAAAAAAAAAAAAAGAAACAACACATACACACTTTACATTCTGTTCTATTACAGAGAGTTTAGTAACCAACTCATCAGCTACTTCATGTTTTGCTATTTACCCTTGCCACACGGAGTACCTACACCTCCCCCAGGATGTACAAGCCAGCGCCTGGGGTGAGATAGTAGCCGGGATGAATGATCGGCCCGATGCTTGATATGAGGGTGAGGAAGAAGATATATGAAATAGAAGAAAACAAAGGTGACTGTAGAGCAGGTGGAGGAATGTGGAACTGGAGAAAAATCGCCTTGGTGAGAGGTAACCACGGCTGATTAGCTAATGCGAAAACTATAATTTAATAACACATCAAAATTTAAAATATGTATTTTCCCCTTGCTTTATCAAACACTGCTTTAGTTAATTGTGAAAGACAGACTTACAAAGTGCATAATTTCCACATCACTTAAATATATAATATATTTATATTATGTAAATAAAATAAATTCGGACACTATTCAGAGGCGAGGAAATATGTTTAAGCAAGCAATTACCAAAATAAATATGCGCTTTTGAAAGAATAGCAAAAGCTGAGGGTAAAGATAACAGAAGGAGTTTCATGTTTTTCTAAGCACAGGTTACAGGTATGACTTGTGTTTCACGTTGTATACATACAAGGCTCTGCTACCTGCAAGATGTAAACATGGCTTACACAAAACCTTCTCCGCTGGGGCTTTGACTTTTTTTCCCGTGCCCTAAAGCACTTGTCTCAAAAAGTGAACAATGCTTGGGTCTCCACCATTACTTTTCCAAACAGTGGGAGAGTTCCAGAAGTCGACTGTTTGTATTGTCCGACATTCCACCCAACAAAGGAACAAAGCAAACCTCGCACCAAAGCTCTTTTTCCTTCTCCCTCAAGCACTGGTGACCGCCTTTTGTTAACAAGTCATTACAATTTTATTCTTCGTCTGACATGTAAATGTAACATGCACATAACGAAACAAGCGATTAAGGGATAATGTGAGAACTTCTGGTACAACATTAACGGTAATTCAGAATGTGAAATAAATGTAATCTTCGTAGGTTAGTTGCTAGACCAGTGTCTGGTGTTTGAGGTATCCTGGGTTCTTCAGCTCCTATTCCCGCAGAGGCTCGAAGTGTGAATAAGAGTGTGATTGTGTGAGAGATCAAACGCACTAAAACAAAGAAATAAAATCCAATGAGAATTGTACAGAAGTTAATAGTACTGCCGAAAGTTAATAATGTTCAAAAGGCCACCGTTAACACAATTACAATTAAAGGCGGAATGATAGATGTTAAATGTGATATCACTTCTTCAACCAGCCGGTCCCCGTAGCTTTGGTGCTTCGTGGCGCAGGGATCGTGGGTTCGAGTTCCGACGTGGTAGGTTGGTTATATCGGAAGAAAGCAGCAAAACGGTAACCAAATAGAAAACAAAGTAAATGTTAGGAAAGTAGGCTAGGACCTAAGGTTCTTAGTTTGATCTCTGGCAGCCCATCAAAGAATGATACATCTCCTACCAGTGCTTTGTGCAAAGCTTTCTTCTGGCGGGCTCGGGGCTTGCGGACACGGATCTGGTCTCTCAGAGTCGCAAATAACTGTGTCTCGATTAACCTTAATCCTATTATATTATTCCAGCGGCGTTTGCTGTAAATTATAATAACTATTCTATACGTGAAAATTCTAAATCTCGCCACTTTTGTTTAATTTTTTTTCTCAAAATGTTGTCTCATGCTGCTCTAGTACAGTTATGTGTGTCTTAGAATTATACAAATATCTTTAATGTATTCTGAAAACAAAACGCTTTTCTCCTCAATTGTTTTCTTGTTCCTCTTGTTTCCTGTTTTTTCCTACATTCCCTTTGTTGACCTATTTGGTTATCGTCTTCCGCTTTATTACAAGTGCACATACATATACACATTTGCAAGTGGAATATGGAAAGCTTTCACACCCCTGATGTTTCAGAAAAAAATGTTAAATATTGAAGTATAATTTTTGATGGCCAAAGTAATAAAGTAATATCTTTAGGTATTAAAACATAGGGAAATATAATAAGCCAGTTTTTTTCATCCTTTTAAAATTTCTGCTGAAAATTTACAAATCTATGGATACAACAAGAGGCTTATAATTTCATAAAGCTCATTCATCTCAAAATGTTAGGTCGCACTGTGTTCAAAGATGATTTCGCTGTTTCTCAAAAGTTCAAACGAATTTTGGACAGAAAAACAAATTTTTGCATCTTTAAAATGTTTATTAAATTTCAAATATGACCTTATTATCTTTTCCACATGGTGTGCTGCTGACTACCTTAATCAATATGTTTATCAATGAGGTCACCCTACAATAACTATTTGCATAATTATTAACAACAAATGTGGAAATATTTTTAACATAATGATTTCACACAGGAGTTTTCCATTCTAAACAGAGCTTTTTCAGTGGGGAAGGGTTAATTAACTCCTGTAAGTTACGTAAAATAATTAAGTCTACTGGTTTGAAATTGTTCCATCAGAACAATGTTAATACACATATTTCACATTTGAAAATAAAATATTATCTATTCTAAAAGTGTCGTTAAATTTCACATAAAAACTATAGAAGCTGCTTCAGACCCCCACACGAAACCAAAACTTGGTATGGCGCTCCTGGTTCTAAAACTTCTGTGATAATAACATGCACTCTAATGGGTTCTAACCTTGTTACAAGCTGTATGCATCTGCCTTTGTGGCTTCCTCGTCGTCACGAGCTTATAAATCATGAACAATTGTCACTCGTCAGCTAAGAACTTACAAGTTTAGCACAGGTTTTAGTCATTTCTTTGGTGAGCGTTCTAATTATGCACAATTCTTCAATTTTTTCCCCGTGTTAGGACTTTATTTTTTGTTCTTAGGCTTGATTTACTAAGCAGTTTAACTACCTGGAACTGCAATAACAGGAAAGGTCTACTGAAATATCCAAACAGCTGTCTACACGATATGGTTTACGTATGTGACGTAACGTTCAAGCGTGAACGTTTCAGAAATAAGAATACTCCAATGTGAATAAACGTTCATTCCTGAGATTCAAGATGTAGCTTTAGTTCCTAGAGCTCCAACTCAGGGCGAATACTAGTGACGCTTTAAGCGTCATTCACTAATTGCGCGCAGCAGAAAAATGTCGAGGTCACTACAGTGAATGGGAACTACCATCATATATCATGAAACGTATGGTATAAGACAAATCTGCAAATACTTTCCGAAATCACGGACAAAATGTGACCTCCGCTTATATGGGTTTATGTTTACCGGATGCCATTCCACATTTAGCTCGCATTGATACGACATTAAGGAGATATAAGCCCCTAAACAATTATGGGGGTTCGAAAGTCAAAGTAAGCCAAAGCATGAAGACCAACTTTATAAGGCGAACTCGCTACCAACACTATGGCGTTAAATCCTGTATTACCTACCGCAAGATAGCATAAATCTGGCTCGGACAACAGATATAAGCCTTATGCAAATATGATCGACAAAACCCAAATTACACCAAAAGGAGCTTGCGTTAATCCAGGTTGCACTATAACTCACCCTATACTAGACTTTCTACTGAACCACATTCTGAAATACTAAAAGTAAATTACGCTATACCTTGACGGAAACGGTTGGTCTTCATGAGATGAAAATACCCTTACCACACTTCGACTTCCAGCTGGTCACTGAGCTCGTGCTCTTTAAGCAATATTGTTTTTCTGCTCTGTCAAATTGTTCATTTCAATGTTCGTTTGTTTGTTTCTTTCTTTTGCAAAATGGAGTTTTATTTATGGAGGCACTCTAACTACTGAGGCTCTCAGCGTTCCATTGTATATTGGGCGTGAAAGACAGCTTAATTTTGCTCAGATGCCTCTTTATCAGGCTTGAGGTTCTTTTACGTGCCGTAAAGCTACGAGAATTAACTTTCCTTCCGAAGGAAGCCATGGTAAGGATTTTTACGCCCGAAAAAATCCATCATCCTCCGCTGGGTTTTTTACCCGTGACCACCACCTACCCCACTGAGGGCGACTTTCTTTTACAGATTTACTTATATACATATTCTCTGTTATTGTTCTGAGCAATTACTTAGTTTTTATGTTTCTGCTGTTACAACACCGATATTGTAGTTTAATACATTTATATTTTATTTTCATTTTTCAATATCTATTCTTCTGAACAGTTTTTCGTAAATAACGTGACATTTTTATTGCTCTGCGAACTATTTCATATTGTCATAAATCTGTGACTTCTCTCTCCCAGTGTCTTCTGCATAAACAGTTTATTCCTTTCTGTTTGAAAATGCGAAATTACACTTCTATTCCGGTCTTCAGTGGGTGAAATTATTAGAAAACTCTGATGTGTTCCATTCACATGACTTTCTCTACCTCTCTGCAACAAATTATTGTTAAAATGCTTATGCTTCTATTTACTTCATACTAATCGAGAAAAAAATTAGCACAGTCTTATTACTTGCTTCCTTGTAAGCAGAAGGGAAATAAGGGAGTACTGTAGGCTAAACTAATATCCAAAAGCTGGTTGCTATGTGACTGAAGTTCTTTTGTTTGTATGGACAGCAGTTGACAAATTCCTGTATGAAAAAAGTGTTTTTCGTAGCTGAAACAAAAAAACAAGGAATATGTCAAAAACAATCAATTCCACGAAAAAAATGTATATAACATAAATTGTGTGCTTTGATGTGCTCTACATTTTTTGTGTGTTAAGTTTTTGCCCATCTCTTACGACTTAGCAGTTATGCAAAATTCCGTGAAATTCATCCAGATAAACTAGTCTTCAGAGGCTATTCCCAGAAAATTCAAGATATACATTTCATTTGTGAGGTAAATATCTTTAATATACCTTATTTTAATTAAAATCGTTAGAGCCATTTTTAAGAAAATCAAAATTTCCGAAAAAAGGTCCATGTAAAGGGTAGTTGGGAGAGAGGGGATTTTCTTGAAAATCTTCGTGTCGCATCTTTGGAAGATACCAAACTTAAATACCTAGTTTGGTATTCAACGGTCTTTTCGTTTTTGAGGTATGCTGTCCACAGACACACAAGCACACACATGCACACGCACTCACACATGGACCTTTTTCCAAAAATGCTTTTTTTTTTTGGATCCAGGGGGACGCAAAACATGTATTTCCGGTGAATTCTCGGTATCGAATTTTTGGGTGCATTATAATACCTTCTCTATACACTATGTACATAGTACGTGTAGAGAAAGTAAAAATGCTGTGGGGTAAATCTGCTGCATTCCATTCACAGGACTATCACTACCTATTCTGTAACAAACTACTCTTACAAAATATTATTCTTCTGCTTACTTCATGCTAATTAAGCTAAACAGATAAGTAGAAGACAAATAAGGAAGCACATTAGGCTAAAGCGATAGTCAAATCTTCAAAAAAAACCTGGATGCCAAGTGATCGAAATTCGATTCTTTTTTGCATGACCAGGAGTAAAACATAAGGAAGAAATGTACATGTAGATCTCGTTAAACCACACAATTTAAGTCAAATACATTTTGTTTGAAAAGCTATTTCCGAGATTCCTTGTTCATTTTAAATTAGGAATACTAGGTTTTCTGATATAGTAGATGTTATTCAGTTTTTTCAACCTGGTCAAGGGAATTGCAATTGCTTAATATAACTACCGACTTAAAAAAAATTACTATCGCTTCTACTTACAATGAATTAAGTAATGCATTTATTTCTGCTAATATTTATCTCGAATATCATGAAGTGGATGGAAGAATTAACCTTTGTAAGACTTTTTTTCCGAATAAGTCGAGCCTCGCGATGTCATATGTTTTTTTTTTTTAATAATTTCTAAACTATACTTGTTAGTTTAAAATTTCAAGTATTAATACTTACGCAAATGTGAAGTTATTACTCGTTAAAACCGTCAGAGAGCAACCTTCTCTTAATATATATATATATATATATATATATATATATATATATATATTTTATTTTTTAAGCTTAATGTCCTTTAACCTAGTTGGTCATATCGGACGATGAATGAAATTGGCGAAATGATGCTCAAATGATCTAGGGGTCCATGGAGCTTAAAGTTACTCAACATTCGTCTTCTCAGGATAAGGGAAAACCCCGAAAAGAAACCTTATCCAGGTAACTCACCTTAAGCGAGATTCGAACTCACGACCTGTTGAACATGAGGTTGACATGCTAATACCAAGAATAAGATTTTGTGAGAATTGTAGTAAAATCGGTAGGTATAGTCATGTGAATGTAATACATCAACTTTTCTTTTAATATTTCGTTAAATCTATTACTTATAAAATATGTTATACCGGGTCCGGTTTTGAATAACCTCTGTCTAAATCCAATGGTCTAAATCATGCCTTTGTGGCCGCGCCATGGCCGAGTGGTCAGACCACTCGCCTCTCACTAGAAGGCCCGGCTTCGATCCCAAGTGACCGCATGTGAGATTTATGGTGGACAAAGCGGCGTAGGGGCGGGTTTTCTCCGGGTTCCCCGGTTTCCCCCGCCATTACATTCCACCGGGGCTCCATCTTCATGTATCATCGCCTGCAGTGCCAGAGCAGTAAACGCAGGCGTTAAACACTACCAAAAAAAAAAAAAAAAAATTTTGCCTTTGTAGTACATTCTTACGTTGGCTCTGGTTTATTATGCCGCTCTCTGTGACGTGTTTCTGTTGGTGCTACACGGACAGTTTGGATATAACCAACAGCTCTAAGAGATTCAATCAGAAAACAAAAGCACCTCGCTCTATATAAGTACAGGTTGTTTTGATGGCTGAATAACTCGTAACTGGCCTGCTCGCTCTCCAGATTTAAATTCATGTGGTTGTTGTATATAGGAAGCTGTTAAAGATAACGTTTGTCCAACAAATCCTCATACGCTTAACAAATTAGAGGACAGTATAGGTATGTGTATTCTTCAATTCTTCAATAATGTGTACAGACGCGAAGGGCTATCATTCGATCAGCTTTTACAAAGAGGTAAGAGTATAACATTAATGTTGTTAACATTATGTCACGGCGTGTGACTGCATATCTCTCCAGGAAACGATACTTTTTCAAAATTATTTGTATATTAAATGTGATTATATTGATAACAAAGTTAATCTTTCTTAAAAAAATTAGTGATAACAAATAGTACTAATATATAATTAGGAAAAGAGCCAGAAAAAAACGGGAAAAGGCAAATGAGGTATTGCAAATCATTAATATTAAGTTAATGTAGATATCAAAAATGAATGTGTGTCTTTCAAATTGCATACTTAAAGTTATTACAAAATTATACGTTGTTCTGAAATATACAAATAAAGACAGAGCAGAAAAGCTATTTCCTAATTGGCGCTTGAATTAAAAGAGCAAACATATACATTTAGAAAAAAAATAATAATATAATCACCACAATACATTGTCTGTCTGTTGTATTTTGGACTAACAATCCTTGGAAACAAGTAATTATTGTAATCAGTTTCCAACATCCATAGTATAAAATAATAATACAATGTATTACAGGATCCAAACAAGTTAATTGTATTGAGTGTGAAATTAAATTTCATTATTTTTGTTGTTATTATTATGTTGTATCTATTGTTTAAGTAATGCATTATTCCTTAATTTTTAATATGTTATGTAAATATTTCACTATATGTGATGATGATTATTTACGGTTTAGGCCAATCGACTGTTCCACATAAAACTTGGTCACACCATCTTTTCCTGCTGTTCGTATTGATCTGGCTTCTCGTGGGTTATACTTGTATTTAATTCTTATAATTGTTCAATCTGGAAAGCATATTCGTGCATGTTCTCTTCACTTCTTTTGAAAGTTTTTATGATCTATATAATATTTTGTTACTTATAATTCTACTCTAATAGCTAATACTCCTTTTCTTATCCAGCAACGAATATACCGCTGTAAATTTTAAAAACCTCTTTTAAGCTGCTATAAGCATTCTTTCTTATTCTTTTCTTAATTTACAATTATCGATGCTGTCTAGTAGAGTAGTTAATGACATAACTTTATAAAACTTCAAATAAGGTATTTTTTCATACTCTTCTTCCAAATGTTCGGGGTATGGTTACATAAAAATGATTAAACATTTTAAATTTATTATTCATTTTAGAGTTTTTCCCATAGGTTACAATACAGCCGAAGTAAGAGGCGGGAACTTGTGACGTACCTGTGATGCTGGTCTGCGCACTGACGACTTGTCCGCTCTCCCCTTTCCTCTCTCCGGAGTCGCAGCTGGAGGCAATGAGCCTTGGACGCGCTCCACGACTATTTTCTTTTCTTCTCAGCGATAAGCAATTGAGACTTATTTATTTTGCGTAAGGTATTAAGCAAACGGAGATCTCGGGAAGTGGTACGGGAATTTAGCTCACAAAAACCATCGGCACTTCATTAAGTCAAAGGTTTTATTTCCTTTCACAAGTATTCTCGTAGACAATTCCTTGCGCGATTCGACTCTGTGATTTCCCCCGCAAGAGAGCACAAACACACACAAAGTAAACTTTAGCTTACGCGGCGATGATCCCAATTATTGCGTGCAGAACTTTCTAGACACTTTAACTTCTTGGCACGGATTTCTTATGCTAAGCGACGCAGGTTTCGCGTGACGTTACATTTCAACAGTGGTTATAGATTCGGAAGAACACTACATTTATACTAAATTCTACCCACGCGCAAAACTCTCGACGTGCAATTTCATTTGGCCCGTTTTGGCGCCGAAAATGGCTTGGGGGGCGCTTTTGATATGACGTGATTATTTTCAATCGGTCAATCCGTCTTACATGTGATTTTTTACCTCAATTTTTTTGTGATTTTCCTCTGTATATGCCACACTACAGTAAACAACTGAGATCGTCGCTTGAAAACCCTCTTACTAAAGTTCGAAAATGTTTTCCAGGAACAGTCTCTCTAAACTTTCCACATACATTATAACAAATAAACACATACTATTTATTATACTTAGAATTTACTTATACAGTCTAATTAATTAAAATATATGCTATACACTCATTATGCTAGGTCTAAAGTATTTACATGTATTTATCCACATTATTATTCTATTATATATTAAAATGTTTGCTCTAATTCGCTGGGAACGCAAAAATGAATCTACTTTCGTTTTCTCTGTTGATATTTTATATAATTGTTGGCTACCTTATTTAATTTATTAATTATTAACTATATATTATTTTCCGGCAGCCGATAATCACCTAGTTGGCTGCCATACATGTTTTTCCAAGCACTAAATGGTCTGATTCTTCAACACCAACATTATTTCATGAGTGTTTTCCTTATTATCTTTAAATATTTTTTGCTAAAATCGAAGTTAGCAGTTTATTCGATATCAACTACTTTCACTTGGAGTGTACGCATAAAATGAAGTAGCTGTGGAGTTTTCTGACAATTCATTTGTAGTGAGCATTTCCTTTGCAATCTTTATTTGTTTAAAGAAATCTAATGATTGGCAAAAGAGAGCAAAAGCTAGAAATCAACAGTGAGAGGAAGTTTTGCTTTACACACTTATTTCTCCCTCTTGTAGGCGATTGTTTCCTTCCGAATTTCCAGGTAACGTGAACTTTTTATAAGTGATAGATGTCTTCTCTGGCTTTGTCGAAGTTCCTTGGTCAGGTAATCAAGAATATGGGTCTTTTGATCATAATGGTTCCCCCATTCCATGTTCTTTTACAAAAAACGAAGAGCAATAACTAGTTACTGCCAATAGTGTTTATTCTGCTCTTGGGCTGGGCACCCTCCAAAAAGACGGCCTTCTCTTTAATACACTCTTACTTATTGCCAGCATATAATTATCTGCACAAACGCTGACCTTGTCATTTTGTTACACAATATTCCTTCGGAACAAATTTGACAGACAGAGAATATGTTCGGGACTGCTTGCTTGCACGGCAAAAGAAGCCGGCTATATTAATTGGTAGTATACTTGACATAAAATATTAATAACAACAACAACAATAATAATAATGATTATTATTATTATCATTAATACTACCACTACTACTACTACTACTACTACTACTACTAATAATAATAATAATAATAATAATAATAAATCAGTCATGGCGCTACGGGCCACATGAGGCGTGGGCCTGCTATAAACGGGCGATTAACCAACCAATACTGGAAATTCTGGCTAGTGTCGGATATTTTTCTTTCCTGGACGGATGCTCCTCTCCTTCCTCACGAAGCTGAGTGGGCAACGGTCTTAAACTCAGAACCTAAAATCTGCACCCCCACGGGCGGGATTGAACCCGGGTAATTTTTAGTCGAGAAACGGAGCACAACGCTTTAGCCCAGTGGACAGTGGCGCAGGGCATACCTGACATAAAAAGTATAAAAATTACATTTTTGTGTGATAATGATTTCAGATGAAAAATTAAATTAAAATGAAGATAACACATTAAGCTCATGTGATGCAATTAACAACTGAAACGTTTATTATACCAGAAAATTGACACGGGCAAAACATTTACGAATAGAATAAGTAATGTCTCTAAATGTAACGCTTAATTTGAATATTTTTGTTTCAGATACTCTATAAGCATCCCCTCTTTAGTTTTATAAAAACTATAATAACGAAACTATTAAGAAATGATAAGTAAAGGTATTTTGAGACCAGCGCAAGCAAATAAAATGACCCTGACCCATATTCTCTTTGTGAAAGTGAAATAAGACTGAAAAATTCAATGCCATAGCCGGGATGTGAACCACGGATCTGGTTGAGAAATTCAATGCTACGCCGGCATGTTGCCATGGTACCTCACTAAAAGAGCAACTGGCTAAAGACCGTGGTTCAAATCCCGGCTATGACATTGTATTTTTCAATGCGAATCTACCTATCCAATTCCTGTCCTAAACACGGCTTGTATGAAACACAATTAAACCAATACGTGAAATAAGACCTGTAAAAGTGCTGTATTACTTTTCATTTGAAACATATTCACGCGTGTCAGAATTAACAATAATCCGGATTATAAGACATTTCTCTACTGAAAATCGATTCCGGAATTTCTGGATTTGGAAACTAATTGTTATTTTGCTGATTTAGCAACTGCCAGTTCAATTAAATTTGATCACAGAAACGCAGAGGGCATGTGAAAGGAAGACAAATGAATGAGCGTGCCACGCGAGCGGAATGTTACACATAGTGAATTTTACTTTATCTACGTAGTACATAGGTAGAGAAGGTATTCACTCCATCAAAAAATTCCATTCCGAGGTATCACTACTAATATACTCTTAAAAAAATAATAATTTTTATAAAACGTCCGTGTGTGTGTGTGTGTGTATGTGTGTGTGTGTGTGTGTGTGTGTGTGTGTGTGTGTGTCTGAATACGGTAACTCAAAAACAAAAAGTCGGTAAAATACCAACTTTGATATTTAAGTTACGTATCTTCCAAGGACGGGACACGAGATTTTGAAGAAAATATTCCCACTGCAAACTACCCTTTATGTGGAAAATAACTCGAAAATCTACATTTTCTCGAAACTGGCTCTATAGATTTCGATTAAAATAGCGTATATTAAAAATATTTGCATGAAAAATAAAATGTATGCCTTGAATTTTCTGAGAATAGCCTCTGACGACCTATTCATTTTGATGGCTTTTGCATAGCGGTAAACAAAGAGATAGACAAAAATTACTATACAAGAACTGTAGATGTCTTTAAAAGACGTGATTTATATCATAAATATTTATTCTTTGTATTAGGTTTCCGTTATAAAATACTTAACCTTTTCTCATACGAGACTTTGTAAACTTCCGGCTGTGCAAAGAAACGGAGTTTAATCATTTAGCGACAAGTTTTTAAATGATTTAACTATGACTTTAGCATAGTGAATTCCCTTATTTCCCATCTACGTACTAGGAGTCAAGTAATAAGGGCATTTCTGCTAATGTTTATTTCGATTAAAATGAAGTAGATAGAAGAAGAAATAAGTTTTATAGCAATAATTTGCGATGACAGTGAGAGAAATTATGCGAATGGATCACATCAGATTTTTTGCTCTTAGGTGTGGAAAAATTAAGAAAATATTTGGCTACGAAACACAAGTACAAGTTATTTAAGTATTTTGTAAAGTTGTACTTCAATTAGAGACCACAGAAATCGATGATAATTTCTTTCGATAGCGTGTATGCTACTAACGTTTTGATATATTTAGTTTCCTCGAATGATACACGCACTATCGCAATTTCATCCTAATGCCTGAATTCCGGACAAAGAGCTAATAATTTGCGGCAAGAGACTCCAAAAACAAATACTTTTTTATTCCTACATGACAGGAAGCATTCTTCTGCTTAATTCCAAAATCAGCTTTGTGTATCACGATTACATATGCATGCTCACAATCGTGTTATCTGTGCTACACAACCCCTAATATTATTTCAGTGTCAAAATTGATAAATACAGTGATTATATGGAGCACACAGACGTATTTAAATGTCAACATTTCCGCCGCTGAGAGATATTGACATGGTTAGTCTAGGCCACCAATCATCGACAAGTTTATCATTTATATCAGTATGGGGGCTATTGCCAACTTGTCATCGCGGAATAATAAATAATCAAGCAAATAATAAAATACAGGTTGGAACTTTCGGCCGGAGTTAGCAGTTCCACGATATAAACCCTATTGTGACGTGCACCACTCCGTCCAAAATAAATAACTCCTCCATTTTATTGTGCAACATTGCCGAGATATGAATGTGTAAAGGAAAAAGACATATTAATATTTCCCAATGTTAAAAGTGAATCACAAATTCTATGTGAAGCAGTTTTAGCGTAGTGTTTTAACTTGTGAAATACAGCACACATGATTCAGCGCCCCTGCTATAAACTTTACCTCCATAATTTCTATAGAGCGAACAAAAGCGTCCCAATAAAGTGCCTTTTCGAAATCGTGAGCTCTGTACAGATTTTCCTCTTGTTTCACTCCAAAGAGTACATATACAAGATGTTACAAACATATACCGAAATAATAAAACTCATACCTTTTGTTCTAGGTAATTAAAAGGGAGTATAAAAAATTATAGTAAATGTTGATACGTTTTACGTTTTACGCGGAATATATTCATGCGCTTTAAGCCGAAACGTTGTGGGCAAAACTAAACTTCTAAATTACTGCTCTCCCTCTACCCTTTTGAAAAGGAAAGGAAAGGAAAGATGTTTCTGAAAATGTTTCATATAAAAGCTTGCTTGTAAACGGAAGTAGAAGTAGAATTAAAGAAGCTACACGTTAATGCAATGTGTACTTAAATATACCTTCATATATTATATATAGATGTTTATTTATTTATTGGTATGAGTTCTACGCATGGAGGTGTGGACCTGAAGTTTATAACAGTTGAAGACCATTTTTTTTGTCTCCCTTTAAGCGTTGGTCAAATCGGATGATGAATTAAGTCGGTCAAATGATCTCGGGGTCATGGAGATTTAAGTTACTCGAAATTCGTCTTCTTAGGATAAGGGAAAATCCTCCTAAAATCTTATCCGGATAAATCAACATAACCGAGATTCGAACTCGCGACCTGTTGAATGTGGGGCAGACGCGCTATTCCCACGCTACTCAAGAGGGTGAAGACAATTTGTGAGTACATTTGAAATTTAGAATCTATACAAAATTAATACTTTTTATGTGGAAACCTGCAGTTTTGCAGTTCTGTATATAATCATTGCTCAAACTAAAGGTACAATCACGGCTAAATAATGTGAGGCACTGTGAAATGGAAGTTAGGAATTATAGTAATTTAAACAAAGGCCGAATTAAGGACATAAATGTGTTTATTGTTGAAATATCAATAAGGGCTCCACGTCATGACAGCCCTCATCAACTAAGGAAAATAAAATCTTTATGAAGAGATACAAATAATGCAGATCTTCTTCTTCTTCCTATTTAGGTCGAAGCCTGTTCCGTCCTCCTGACGGCTTGTACCTAGTTGAAAGCCCGTCTAAGAGCTCGTTCTCTGTGTTTGGTGATCACTTCTAAGAAGAACTACACACCTAATATTTCTCTTTCTTTGGGTATTTTTCTCTTGTGTAGCTTTTAACTATGTGGAAGAACCTCATTTCAGCTGTTTGTAGTTTGCCTTTGTGCTTCTATCATGCTTCACTTTCATATAGCATTGCAGATATGACCATATTTGAATAACGTTATAAGTTGATCTCGTTCTGATTTTAATGTCTCTGAACTGTTCAAAAATTTCTTTAAATCTGTTAATTTTTTATTTATACGATTATTGTTAAATTGGACCCTAAATACTGAAACTGATAAACTTGTTTCACTAGAATGCCTTCATCAGTGACCTCATAGAAAAGTTGCCTAAGCTATAACCATGGCGCATAAATGTAATCATTGAACACTTTAAATATTTCGTTTCGTTAAATTGGATATCATAATCTGTTTTCCGTGTCAAATACTAAAACCACATCGACAGAAAATAGCATTGTATTCAACGTGTTTTATAATACATTTTATATTTATGAACTAAAACTATCTACTCGTTAAGAATTCCGTCAATGTATATATTAACAAGAATTAGAGAGTTTATAACCTTTCCTTAAACACAGTTTGTTTCAATGTTTGGGTTAGTTTGTCATTAACTTCAATTACTATTTTTGTATTTACATATACATTTTGAGTGCATTGAATAGCCTCTGTTCGGTAATACACACCATATAAAGTAAGTTAACAGTTCAGTATTACACACCACATTACTGGCATAAAGTAAGGTAACAGTTCGGTAATATACACGACATTACTGGCATAAAGAAAGATAACAGTTCGGTAATACACACCACATTACTGGCATAAAGTAAGATGACAGTTCGGTAATACACATCACATTGCTGATATAAAGTAAGATGACAGTTCGGTAATACACACCACACTGCTGGCATAAACTAAGATGATAGTTCGGTAATACACACCACATTGCTGGTATAAAGTAAGATCACAGTTCGGTAATACACACCACATTGCTGGTATAAAGTAAGATGACAGTTCGGTAATACACACCACACTGCTGGCATAAAGTAAGATAACAGTTCGGTAATACCCACCATAATTCTGGCATAAAGTAAGATGACAGTTCGGTAATACACACCATTTTGCTGGTATAAAGTAAGATGACAGTTCGGTAATACACACCACATTGCTGGTATAAAGTAAGATGACAGTTCGGTAATACACACCACATTGCTGGCATAAAGTAAGATGACAGTTCGGTAATACACACCACATTGCTGGCATAAAGTAAGATGACAGTTCGGTAATACACACCACACTGCTGGCATAAACTAAGATAACAGTTCGGTAATACACACCACATTGCTGGTATAAAGTAAGATAACAGTTCCGTAATACACACCACATTGCTGGCATAAACTAAGATGACTGTTCGGTAATACACACCATAATGCTGGCATAAAGAAAGATAACAGTTCGGTAATACACATCACATTGCTGGTATAAAGAAAGATAACAGTTCGGTAATACACACCACATTGCTGGTATAAAGTAAGATAACAGTTCGGTAATACACACCACATTGCTGGTATAAAGTAAGATAACAGTTCGGTAATACACACCACACTACTGGCATAAAGTAAAATGACAGTTTGGTAATACACACAACACTGCTGGCATAAAGTAAGATGACAGTTCGGTAATACACACCACACTGCTGGTATAAAGTAAGATGACAGTTCGGTAATACACACCACACTGCTGGCTTAAAGTAAGATGACAGTTCGGTAATACACACCACACTGCTGGTATAAAGTAAGATGACAGTTCGGTAATACACACCACACTGCTGGCATAAAGTAAGATGACAGTTCGGTAATACACACCACACTGCTGGTATAAAGTAAGATGACAGTTCGATAATACACACGACATTACTGGTATAAAGTAAAATGACAGTTCGGTAATACACACCACACTGCTGGTATAAAGTAAGATGACAGTTCGGTAATACACACCAGACTGCTGGCATAAAGTAGGATGACAGTTCGGTAATACACACCACACTGCTGGCATAAAGTAAGATGACAGTTCGGTAATACACACGACATTGCTGGTATAAAGTAAAATAATAGTTCGTTTTCATGTGATGTAGATACGCGAATGAACCACGAAGAGCAGCGACAGTTAACACAATCATTTTACTTTTTAGTTTCTCTAGCACGCTATGTACAATGTGCATAATAGGTAGAGAAGGATTTGCATGCCACACAAAAATTGGACACCGAAATTTAACCGTAAATGTATATTTTCAGGACCCATAATAGAAAAATAGAAAAATGCACGTCTGTGGACAGTATATCTCAAAAATCCAAAGGCGGTGGAATACCAAACTTGGTATTTAATCTTCTAAATTCCAACACGAAAAGTTTCATTAAAATCACACCGATCCCAAATTCCCTTTAAATAGCACTTTCTTTTTTATTTAATTTTAGGTTTTCTAAGGAATGCTTCTTACGATGTTGATTAAAATGCTTAAAGAGGCTTAAAAAGCAAATAAAATGTGTATCCTGAAATCATTGGGTATAGCAACTTAACGCCTCTTCATTCTCAATGACTTTAGCCGAACTGGATAAACCGCAAGAGATAGACACTTTATGTCATATACAGTTTTTTGTAGCGCTAACCATAAAAAGATATTTCTTGTTATTGGTTTTAATTTTACAGTGCTTGAACTTTCTCTCAAGAGGAAAGTCATCGTTCGTTTCATATCTATTTGTTTCACTCCTGTTCATGGAAAGAGAACTGATTTTCACTGGCAATCACATAGCGACAACTTTTAAAATACTTTATTTTCGGTAATACACTCCTATCTATAAGGAACTAAGTAATAAGTTAATTTTCTGGTAATGTTTAACTTGATTAGCATTATACAGAATGTATGAATTGTTCGCAGAACAAAAAATGAAGGTTATGTGAATTGAACATATGAGATTTTTTATAAGAAGAATCAATGGTTTCTATACCGATAAACGGTTTTGAAATAGTAATGCGGGCTGCCACCATAAGAAACTTTCTTTGAAATTTCACTGCACATTGTGTCCTTCGCCTTACTTTTTCGTTTGATGATTCATGTTTATGGTTTTGGGAGTGTGGGAAAAGGGACCATCGAAATATCTCATTTGTGTCGTGGTTATAGCAGCAACATTGAGTACACTATTTGTGTCGTGGTTATAGCAGCAACATTGAGTACACTATTTGTGTCGTGGTTATAGCAGCAACATTGAGTACACTATTTGTGTCGTGGTTATAGCAGCAACATTGAGTACACTATTTGTGTCGTGGTTATAGCAGAAACATTGAGTACACTATTTGTGTCGTGGTTATAGCAGCAACATTGAGTACACTATTTGTGTCGTGGTTATAGCAGCAACATTGAGTACACTATTTGTGTCGTGGTTATAGCAGCAACATTGAGTACACTATTTGTGTCGTGGTTATAGCAGCAGCATTGAGTACACTATTTGTGTCGTGGTTATAGCAGCAACATTGAGGACACTATTTTTCAGATTCTTTACTGTGCATTTGAAACTTAACATTACAGGATTAAAGGCTCTTCTGATTAAGCGCAGATCCTAGCAACTAATTGTACTTATGGAAATACCTGAAAAAGGTTAAAAGTATTGAGATTCTCTTTAAGAAATGAACATATGCATAATGGTTTTACTGTTAAGGCAACCATCAGTTAAATATTAAAATGGGAATCGCTGATCTATCAATTTAAACTTTTATGCATAATAATTTACATGTGTGTCGTAGAAACAAAATGTGAAATTTATAACATCCAAGATAAGCCATTGCTAAGTAATTCCGCATCTATTACTATTTTAGATTGTAATTTTATACTTTTTCAAATGCTCATGGCGATGAGACGTAACATAGTTATGACTCAAAGATTTATTTATACACCATCATAACCAAAATAAAAGTACTTTTAGGGCTTTCGAAAATACCCATTAATTTGTACAAAAGTCAGCAAAGTTAATCGTATGGTTCTTCTTGCTTTTTTGCACAAATAACTACATATAAAACATTTAACCTTTAATCAATATACAATATTTAAAACATCTAAATAAATATATTCATAGAACAATTATCTACCCACGTTGAACAATTCCGGAAAATTCGTCTAGATTTGCATTACATCCATTAAATTAGATATTGCAAGATGTTCCAAAATTGTCGAGGGAAAAGTTGTAGGAAAATTGAAGTATTCAGGAAAAGACATGCATAGCAGTTTTAAAATTTATAAATGACTTCACAAATATTATAGCTATTGGAATGCTGAAGTTAGAACATGAAATTATAAATTACCAAAAACATGAAAATGTACCGTTTGGTCACTGAAAATTTCACCTTAATGAGGATGGTTAGGACACTACCAACAGGTACCGAAGAGTGGAAAATCTCCAACTTCTACAAGCCACACTTCTATTTACTTTCTGCAGCACGTATGTGCGAAAGTATATTAACCCGCTGAGTATTTAATTAGTTTAATTATTAGTTTTGTATAGGTTTAATATAGGAAATATATCTGCTTCAGTAGGCAAGACTGAGCAGATTGTAGAACACAAAACCTTACGGAGAGGACGTTGCTTTTATGCCCGCCAAGGTTACTTTCTTTGTTTATGCTAGTAACACAATTGCCTTTGTGTAGCAAGACTTTTAGAGCAAGTAACAAGGTGAATTTTAGAGAAAGAATATTTCCCAAAAAGTCTGGAAATTGGGACTTTTTCATTATAAAGAGCGGTCACATGGGTTGACTACAAAAACCTAGCAAGTTATTCACGTGACAAAGCTATTTTTTGCGGTTCTTTTTAGCCAATATGGAAGAAATTTAGTATTGCAGATTTTAGGTATTTAAGCCATGCGCTTAAAAGCGATGGGGTTACCGTGATCGGTACTAGGATGGTGACTATTATGATGCTTACGGTGATTCTGATTGTGATAGGTGTGTGCCTAAGTAGCATTCTTATTACGCGAGATATAATATTTCTCGCCCTAGTAGATAGTCGCGTAGAGTTAGTGCATCAACAAGCAACAACAGAGACTAAAAAACCTTCATTTAGTGGAATCCAAGGTGAAATACTTTTATTTTTGAGTCTACCTTGTGTTACATACCTTAGTTCTTTTTTCCCCGTGAGTAAGAGACATCTTGTGTTGTACAGGAACGAGTATAGCCAGTGCAACAATGGACTCTTCATAGGCATGAACACGTTTGTTTATTAAGTATTTTACGGTGTTAATCTCGACCGACAAAAACGACAGCAACATAATGTCACCACAACGTGACAGCGACATATGTATGATGTGCATAGAAGATAAAAACGTATTTTATTACGCCCAAAAATTTGATACCAAGATTTCATCGGAAATGCATGTTTTGAAGTAATTGAATCCTAAAAGTTAAGTTGCTATACCCAATGATTTCAGGATCCACATTTTAGTTGCTTTTTAAGCCTCTTTAAACATTTTAATCAACATCGTAAGAAGCATTCTTTAGGAAACCTAAAATTCAATAAAAAAAAGTGCTATTTAAAGGTATTGTTGGAATTTAGAAGTTTAAATACCAAGTTTGGTATTCCAACGACTTTGGATTTATGAGATATACTGTCAACAGACGTATATTTTTCTATTTTTCTATTATGGGTCCTGAAAATATACATTTATGGTTAAATCTCGGTGTCCAATTTTTGTGTGGCATGCAACTCCTTCTCTACCTACTATGCACATTGTACATAGCGTGCTAGAGAAAGTAAAAAGTAAAATCATTGTGTTAACTATCGCTGCTCTTCGTGGTTCATTCGCGTATCTACATCACATAATAACGAACTATTATCTTACTTTATACCAGCAATGTGGTGTGTATTACCGAACTGTCATCTTACTTTATACCAGCAATGTCGTGTGTAGTACCCAACTGTCTTCTTAGTTTATACCAGCTATGTGGAGTGTAGTACCGAACTGTCATCTTAGTTTATACCAGCAATGTGGTGTGTAGTACCGAACTGTTATCTTAGCTTATACCAGCAATGTCGTGTGTAGTACCGAACTGTCATCTTACTTTATGCCAGACTATGGTGTGTATTACCGAACTGTTATATTACTTTATACCAGCAGTGTTGTGTGTATTACCGCACTGTTATCTAACTTTATACCAGCAGTGTGGTGTGTATTACCGAACTGTTATCTTATTTTGTGCCAGCAGTGTGGTGTGTAGTACCGAACTGTTATCTTACTTTATACCAGCAATGTCGTGTGTATTACCGAACTGACATCTTACTTTATGCCAGCAATGTGGTGTGGATTACCTAACTGTCATCTTACTTTATACCAGCAGTGTGGTGTGTATTACCGAACTATCATCGTATTTTATACCAGCAGTGTGGTGTGTATTACCGAACTGTTATCTTACTTTATACCAGCAATGTCGTGTGAATTACCGAACTTACATCTTACTTTAGGCCACAAGTGTGGTGTGTATTACCGAACTGTTATCTTACATACCAGCAGTGTGGTGTGCATTACCAAACTGTCATCTTAATTTATGCCAGCACTGTGGTGTGTATTACCGAACTGTTATCTTATTTTATACCAGCAGTGTGGTGTGTATTACCGAACTGCTTTCTTACTTTATCCCATCAATGTCGTGTGTATTTTCGAACTGTCATACTACATTATGCCAGCAGTGTGGTGTGTATTACCTAACTGTTATCTTATTTTATACGAGCAATGTCGTGTGTATTAACGAAATGTTATCTTACTTCATACCAGCAGTGTGGTGTGTATTACCGAACTGTTATCTTAGTTTATACCAGCAATGTGGTGTGTATTACCGAACTGTTATCTTACTTTATATCAGCAGTGTGGTGTGTATTACCTCACTGTTATCATACTTTATACCAGCACTGTGGTGTGTATTAATGTGGTGTCTATTACCGAACTGTTATCTTTATTTATACCAGCAATGTCGTGTGTATTACCGAACTGTTAATTTACTTTATACCAGCAATGTCGTGTGTGTTACCAAACTGTTATCTTTCTTTATACCAGCATTGTCGTGTGAATTACCGAACTGTCATTTTACCTTATGCCAGCAATGTGGTGTGTATTACCGAAATATCATCCTACTTTATACCACCAGTGTGGTGTGTATTACCGAACTATCATCCTACCTTATACCAGCAGTGTGGTGTGTATTATCGACCTGTCATCCTACTTTATACCAGCAGTGTGGTGTGTATTACCGAACTGTCATTTTACTTTATGCAAGCAGTGTGGTGTGTATTACCGAACTGGTATCTTAGTTTATACCAGCAGTGTGGTGTGTATTACCGAACTGTTATCTTACTTTATACCAGCAGTGTGGTGTGTATTACCGAACTGTTATCTTATTTTATGCCAGCAGTGTGGTGTGTATTACCAAACTGTTATCTTACTTTATACCAGCAGTGTAGTGTGTATTACCGAACTGACATCTTACTTAATGCCAGCAATGTGGTGTGTATTACCTAACTGTCATCTTACTTTATACCAGCAGTGTGGTGTGTATTACCGAACTGTTATCTTATTTTATACCAGCAATGTCGTGTGTATTACCGAACTGTTATCGTACTTTATGCCAGCAGTGGGGTGCGTATTACCGAACAGTTATCTTACTTCATGCCAGCAGTGTGGTGTGTATTACCGAACTGTTATCTTCCTTTATACCAGCTGTGTGGTGTGTATTACCAAGCTGTCATCTTAATTTATGCCAGCACTGTGGTGTGTATTACCGAACTGTTATCTTATTTTTTACCAGCAGTGTGGTGTGTATTACCGAACTGCTTTCTTACTTTATACCAGCAATGTCGTGTGTATTTTCGAACTGTCATACTACATTATACCAGCAGTGTGGTGTGTAGTACCGAACTGTTATCTTACTTTTTACCAGCAACTTCGTGTGTATTACCGAACTGTTACCTTATTTTATACCAGCAGTGTGGTGTGTATTACCGAACTGTTATCCTACTTTATGCCAGCAGTGTGGTGTGTATTACCGAACTGTTACCTTACTTTATGCCAGCAGTATGGTGTGTATTACCAAACTGTCATCTTACTTTATACCAGCAATGTCGTGTTTATTACCGAACTGTTACCTTACTTTATGCCAGCAGTATGGTGTGTATTACCGAACTGCTTTCTTACTTTATACAAGCAATGTCGTGTGTATTACCGAATTGTTACCTTACTTTATGCCAGCAGTGTATTGAGTATTACTGAACTGTTACCTTACTTTAAGCCAGCAGAAGGGTGTGTATTACCGAACTGTCAACTTACTTTATGCCAGAAGTGTTGTGTGTGTTACCGAACTGTTATCTTACTTTATACCAGCAGTGTGGTGTGTATTACCGAACTATCATCCTTTTTTTTTCCAGCAGTGTGGTGTGTATTACTGAATTGTCATTCTACTTTAAAACAGCAGGGTGGTGTGTACTACCGAATTGCCATCCTACTTTATACCATAAGTGTGGTGTGTATTACCGAACTATCATCCTACTTTATGCCAGCAATGTGATGTGTATTACCGAACTGTCATCCTAGTTTATACCAGCAGTGTGGTGTGTATTACCAAACTGTCATCTTACTTTATACCAGCAGTGTGGTGTGTATTACCGAACTGTCATCTTACTTTATACCAGCAATGTGGTGTGTATTACCGAACTGTCATCTTACTTTATACCAGCAGTATGGTGTGTATTACCGAACTGTCATCTTACTTTATACCAGCAGTGTGGTGTGTATTACCGAATTGTCATCTTACTTTATACCAGCAGTGTAGTGTGTATTACGGAACTATCAACCTACTTTATGCCAGCAGTGTGGTGTGTATTACCAAACTGCCATCTTAATTTATGCCAGCAGTGTGGTGTGTACTACCGAACTGTTATCTTATTTTATACCAACAGTATGATGTGTATTACCGAACTGCTTTCTTACTTTATACCAGCAATTCGTGTGTATTTCCGAAATGTCATACTACTTTATGCCAGCAGTGTGGTGTGTATTACCGAACTGTTATCTTACCTTATACCTGCAATGTGGTGTGTATTACCGAACTGTTATCTTACTTTATGCCAGCAGTGTGAGGCGTATTACCGAACTGTTATCTTAATTCATGCCAGCAGTATGGTGTGTATTACCGAACTGTCATCTTATTTTATACCAGCAATGTCGTGTGTATTACCGAACTGTTACCTTAGTTAATGCCAGCAGTGTGGTGTGTATTACCGAACTGTTACATAACTTTATGCCAGCAGTGTGGTGTGTATTACCGAACTGCTTTATTACTTTATACCAGCAATGTCGTGTGTATTACCTTAGATTATGCCAGCAGTGTATTGGTCATTACTGAACAGCTACCTTACTTTATGCCAGCAGTGTGGTGTGTATTAGCAAACTGTCATCTTATTTTATACCATCAGTGTGGTGTGTATTACCGAACTGTCATCTTACTTTATACCACCAATGTCGTGTGTATTACCGAACTGTCATCTTACTTTATACCAGCAGTATGGTGTCTATTACCGAACTGTCATCTTACTTTATACCAGCAGTGAGGTGTTTATTACCGAATTGTCATCTTTCTTTATACCAGCAGTGTGGTGTGTATTACAGAACTATTCAACCTACTTTATGCTTGCAATGTGATGTGTATTACCGAACTGCCATCCTACTTTATACCAGCAGTGTGGTGTTATTTAGAGAACTGCCATCTTACTTTATACCAGCAGTGTGGTGTGTATTACCGAACTGTCATTTACTTTATACCAGCAATGTCGTGTGTACTACCGAGCTGTCATCTTACTTTATACCAGCAGTGTCTTGTGTATTTCTGAACTGTCATCTTACCTTATACCGGCAGTGTGGTGTGTATTACCGAACTGTCATCTTACTTTATACCAGCAGTGTGGTGTGTGTTACCAAACTGTCATCTTACTTTATAGCAGCAGTGTGGTGTGTATTACCGAATTGCCATCTTACTTTATAGCAGCAATGTCGTGTGTATTACCGAACTGTCATCTTACTTTGTACCAGCATTATGGTGTGTATTACCGAACTGTCATCTTACTTTATACCAGCAGTATGGTGTGTATTAAAGAACTGTCATTTTACTTTATGCCAGCAGTGTGGTGTGTATTACCAAACTGTCATCTTAATTTATGCCAGCAGCGTGGTGTGTATTACCGTACTATCATCCTCTTTTTTTCCAGCAGTGTGGTGTGTATTACCGAATTGTCATCCTACTTTAAAACAGCAGGGTGGTGTGTATTACCGAATTGTCATCCTACTTTATACCATAATTGTGGTGTGTATTACCGAACTATCACCCATTTTATGCCAGCAGTTTGGTGTGTATTCCGGAACTGTCATCTTACTATATACCAGCAGTGTGGTGTGTATTACCGAACTATCATCCTACTTTATGCCAGGAATGTGATGTGTATTACCGAACTGTCATTCTAGTTTATACCAGCAGTGCGCTGTGTATTACCGAACTGTCATCTTTCTTTATACCAGCAGTATGGTGTGTATTACCAAATTGTCATCTTACTTTATACCAACAGTGTGGTGTGTATTACAGAACTACCAACCTACTTTATGCCTGCAATGTAGTGTGTATTACCGAACTGCTAACCTACTTTATACCAGCAGTGTTGTCTGTATTACAGAACTGTCATCTTACTTTATACCAGCAGTGTGCTGTGTATTACCGAACTGTCATTTACTTTATACCAGCAATGTCGTGTGTATCACCGAACTGTCATCTTACCTCATACCAGCAGTGTGGTGTGTATTACCGAACTGTCATCTTACTTTATTCCAGCAGTGTGGTGTGTATTACCAAACTGTTATCTTACTTTATACCAGCAGGGTGGTGTGTATTACCAAACTGTCATCTTAATTTATGCCACCAGTGTGGTGTGTATTACCGAACTGTTATCTTATTTTATACCAGCAGTATGTTGTGTATTACCGAACTGCTTTCATACTTTATACCAGCAAGGTCGTGAGTATTTCCGAACTGTCATACTACTTTATGCCAGCAGTGTGGTGTGTGTTACCGAACTGTCATCCTAGTTTATACCAGCAGTGTTGTGTGTATTACCAAACTGTCATCTTACCTTATACCAGCAGTGTGGTGTGTATTACCGAATCTGTCATCTTGCTTTATATCAGCAATGTCGTGTGTAATACCGAACTGTCATCTTACTTTATACCAGCAGTATGGTGTAAATTACCGAACTGTCATCTTACCCTCTACCAGCAGTGTGGTGTGTATTACCGAACTGTTATCTTACTTTATACCAGCAATGTCGTGTGTATTAGCGAATTTTCATTTTACCTTATGCCAGCAGTGTGGTGTGTATTACCGCACTGCTATCTTACTTTATACCAGCAATATGGTGTGTATTACCTAAAATGTCATCTTACTTTATACCAGCAGTGTGGTGTGTATTACCGAACTGTCATCTTACTTTATACCAGCAATGTCGTGTGTATTACCGAACTGTCATCTTACTTTATACCGGGCAATGCCGTGTGTATAACCGAACTGTCATCTTAGTTTATACCAGCAATGTCGTATGTATTACCGAAATGTCATCTTAGCTTATATGAGCAACGTCGTGTGTATTACCGAACTGTCATCTTAGTTAATATCAGCAATGTCGTGTGTATTACCGAACTGTCATCTTACATTATACCAGCAATGTTGTGTGTATTACCGAATTGACATCTTAGGTTATACCAGCAATGTGGTGTGTATTACCGAACTGTCATCTTAGTTTATACCAGCAATGTCGTGTGTATTACCGAACTGTCATCTTAGTTTATGCCAGCAATGTGGCGTGTATTACCGAACTGTCATTTTACTCTATGCCAGCAGTGTGTTGTGTATTACCGAACTGTCGTTTTACTTAATGGCAGCAGTGTGGTGTGTCTTACCGAACTGTTATCTTACTTTGTACCAGCAGTGTGGTGTGTACTACCGAACTGTCATTTTACATTCTGCCAGCAGTGTGGTGTGTATTACCAAACTGTTATCTTACTTTATACCAGCAGTGTGGTGTGTGTTAACGAACTGTCATTTTACTTTATACCAGCAGTGTGATGTGTATTACCGAACTGTCATTTTACTTTATGCCAGCAGTGTGGTGTGTATTACTGAACTGTTATCTTACTTTATACCAGCAATGTGGTGTGTACTACTGAACTGTCATCTTACTTTATACCAGCAATGTCATGTGTATTACCAAAATGTCATTTAAATTTTCGCCAGCAGTGTGGTGTGTATTACCGAACTGTTATCTTAGTTTATACCAGCAATGTGGTGTGTATTTCCGAACTGTTATCTTACTTTATACCAGCAGTGTGGTGTGTATTACCGAACTGTTCTCTTACTTTATGCCAGCAATGTGGCGTGTGTTACCTAACTGTCAGCTTACTTTATACCAGCAGTGTGGTGTGTATTACCGCAATATCATCCTAATTTATACCAGCAGTGTGGTGTGTATTACCGAACTGTTACCTTAATTTATGCCAGCAGTGTGGTGTGTATTACTGAACTGCTTTCTTACTTTATACCAGCAATGTCGTGTGTATTACCGAACTGTTACCTTACTTTAGGCCTGCAGTGTATTGAGTATTACTGAACTGTTACCTTACTTTATGCCAGCAGTGTGGTGTATATTACCAACCTGTTACCTTACTTTAAGCCAGCAGTGTGGTGTGTATTACCGAACTGTCATCTTATATTATGCCAGAATTGTGGTGTGTATTACCGAACTATCATCATACTTTATACCAGCAGTTTGGTGTGTATTACCGAACTATCATCCTCTTTTTTTCCAGCAGTGTGATGTGTATTACCGAATTGTCATCCTACTTTAAAACAGCAGGGTGGTGTGTATTACCGAATTGTTATCCTACTTTATACCATAATTGTGCGGTGTATTACCGAACTATCATCCTACTTTATGCCAGTAGTTTAGTGTGTATTTCGGATCTGTCATCTTACTATATACCAGCAGTGTGGTGTGTATTACCGAACTATCATCCTACTTTATGCCAGGAATGTGATGTGTATTACCGAACTGTCATTCTAGTTTATACCAGCAGTGCGGTGTGTATTACCAAACTGTCATCATACGTTAAACCAGCAGTGTGGTGTGTATTACCGAACTGTCATCTTACTTTATACCAGCAATGTCGTGTGTATTACCGAACTGTCATCTTACTTTATACCAGCAGTATGGTGTGTATTACCGAACTGTCATCTTACTTTATACCAGCAGTGTGGTGTGTATTACAGAACTATCAACCTACTTTATGCCTGCAATGTGGAGTGTATTACCGAACTGCCATCCTACTTTATACCAGCAAGGTGGTGTGTATTACAGCACTGTAATCTTACTTTATACCAGCAGTGTGGTGTGTATTACCGAACTGTCATTTACTTTATACTAGCAATATCGTGTGTACTACCCAACTGTCATCTTACTTTATACCCGAAGTGTGGTGCGTATTACCGAACTGTCATCTTACTTTATACCCGCAGTGTGGTGTGTATTACCGAACTGTCATCTTACCTTATACCAGCAGTGTGGTGTGTATTACCGAACTGTCATCTTACTTTATGCCAGCAGTGTGGTGTGTATTACCAAAGTGTCATCATACTTTATACCAGCATAGTGGTGTGTTTTACCGAACTGTCATCTTACTTTATTCCAGCAATGTCTTGTGTATTACCGAACTATCATCCTACTTTATGCCAGCAATGAGATGTGTATTACCGAACTCTCATTCTAGTTTATACCAGCAGTGCGCTGTGTATTACCAACCTGTCATCTTACTTTATGCCAGAGGTGTGGTGTGTATTACCAAACTGTTATCTTACTTTATACCAGCAGTGTGGTGTGTATTACCGAACTATCATCCTACTTTATGCCAGCAATGTGATGTGTATTACCGAACTCTCATTCTAGTTTATACCAGCAGTGCGCTGTGTATTACCAAACTGTCATCTTACTTTATACCAGCAGTGTGGTGTGTATTACCGAACTGTCATCTTACTTTATACCAGCAATGTCGTGTGTATTACCGAACTGTCATCTTTCTTTATACCAGCAGTGTGGTGTGTATTACGGAATTGTCATCTTACTTTATACCAGCAGTGTGGTGTTTATTACAGAACTATCAACCTACTTAATGCCTGCAATGTAGTGTGTATTACCGAACTGCCATCCTAATTTATATCAGCAGTGTGGGTGTATTACAGAACTGTCATCTTACATTATACCAACAGTGTGGTGTGTATTACCGAACTGTCATATTACCTTATACCAGCAGTGTGGTGTGTATTACCGAACTGTCATCTTACTTTATGCCAGCAGTGTGGTGTGTATTTCCAAACTGTTATCTTACTTTTTACCAGCAGTGTGGTGTGTATTACCAAACTGTCATCTTAATTTATGCCAGCAGTGTGGTGTGTATTACCGAACTGTTATCTTAGTTTATACCAGCAGTATGGTGTGTATTACCGAACTGCTTTCTTACTTTATACCAGCAATGTCGTGTGTATTTCTGAACTGTCATACTACTTTATACCAGCAGTGTGGTGTGTATTACCGAACTGTCATCTTACTTTATACCAGCAATGTCGTGTGAATTACCGAACTGTAATCTTATTTTATACCAGCAGTGTGGTGTGTATTACCGAACTGTCATCTTACTTTATACCGGGCAATGTCGTGTGTATAACCGAACTGTCATCTTCATTTATACCAGGAATGTCGTATGTATTACCGAAATGTCATCTTAGCTTATATGAGCAACGTCGTGTGTATTACCGAACTGTCATCTTAGTTAATATCAGCAATGTCGTGTGTATTACCGAAATGTCATCTTACATTATACCAGCAATGTTGTGTGTATTACCGAACTGTCATTTTCGCTTATACCAGCAATGTGGTGTGTATTACCGAATTGCAATCTTAGGTTATACCAGCAATGTGGTGTGTATTACCGAACTGTCATCTTAGTTTATACCAGCAATGTCGTGTGTTTTACCGAACTGTCATCTTAGTTTATGCCAGCAATGTGGCGTGTATTACCGAACTGTCATTTTACTCTATGCCAGCAGTGTGTTGTGTATTACCGAACTGTCGTTTTACTTATTGGCAGCAGTGTGGTGTGTCTTACCGAACTGTCATCTTACTTTATACCAGCAGTGTGGTGTGTACTACCGAACTGTCATTTTACATTCTGCCAGCAGTGTGGTGTGTATTACCAAACTGTTATCTTACTTTATACCAGCAGTGTGGTGTGTGTTAACGAACTGTCATTTTACTTTATACCAGCAGTGTGGTGTGTATTACCGAACTGTCATTTTACTTTATGCCAGCCGTGTGGTGTGTATTACTGAACTGTTATCTTACTTTACACCAGCAATGTGGTGTGTACTACTGAACTGTCATCTTACTTTATACCAGCAATGTCGTGTGTATTACCAAAATGTCACTTAACTTTTCGCCAGCAGTGTGGTGTGTATTGCCGAACTGTTATCTTAATTTATACCAGCAATGTTGTGTGTATTACCGAACTGTTATCTTACTTTATACCAGCAGTGTGGTGTGTATTACCGAACTGTTATCTTACCTTATGCCAGCAATGTGGCATGTGTTACCTATCATCTTACTTTATACCAGCAGTGTGGTGAGTATTACCGAAATATCATCCTATTTTATACCAGCAGTGTGGTGTGTATTACCGAACTGTTACCTTAATTTATGCCAGCAGTGTGGTGTGTATTACCGAACTGGTTTCTTACTTTATACCAGCAATGTCGTGTGTATTACCGAACTGTTACCTTACTTTATGCCTGCAGTGTATTGAGTATTACTGAACTGTTACCTTACTTTATGCCAGCAGTGTGGTGTATATTACCGAACTGTTACCTTACTTTAAGCCAGCAGTGTGGTGTGTATTACCGAACTGTCATCTTACATTATGCCAGAAGTGTGGTGTGTATTACCGAACTATCAACATACTTTATACCAGCAGTTTGGTGTGTATTACCGAACTATCATCCTCTTTTTTTCCAGCAGTGTGATGTGTATTACCGAATTGTCATCCTACTTTAAAACAGCAGGGTGGTGTGTATTACCGAATTGTTATCCTACTTTATACCATAATTGTGCGGTGTATTACCGAACTATCATCCTACTTTATGCCAGCAGTTTGTTGTGTATTCCGGAACTGTCATCTATCTATATACCAGCAGTGTGGCGTGTATTACCGAACTATCATCCTACTTTATGCCAGCAATGTGATATGTATTACCGAACTGTCATTCTAGTTTATACCAGCAGTGCGGTGTGTATTACCAAACTGTCATCATACTATAAACCAGCAGTGTGGTGTGTCTTACCGAACTGTCATCTTACTTTATACCAGCAATGTCGTGTGTATTACCGAACTGTCATCTTACTTTATATTAGCAGTATGGTGTGTATTACCGAACTGTCATCTTACTTTATACCAGCAGTGTGGTGTGTATTACCGAATTGTCATCTTACTTTATACCAGCAGTGTGGTGTGTATTACAGAACTATCAACCTTCTTTATGCCTGCAATGTGGAGGGTATTACCGAACTGCCATCCTACTTTATACCAGCAAGGTGGTGTGTATTACAGAACTGTAATGTTACTTTATACCAGCAGTATGGTGTGTATTAACGAACTGTCATTTACTTTATACCAGCAATGTCGTGTGTACTACCGAACTGTCATCTTTCTTTATACCCGAAGTGTGTTGTGTATTACCGAACTGTCATCTTACTTTATACCCGCAGTGTGGTGTGTATTACCGAACTGTCATCTTACCTTATACCAGCAGTGTGGTGTGTATTACCGAACTGTCATCTTACTTTATGCCAGCAGTGTGGTGTGTATTACCAAATGTCATCTGACTTTATACCAGCATAGTGGTGTGTATTACCGAACTGTCATCTTACTTTATACCAGCAATGTCCTGTGTATTACCGAACTGTCATCTTACTTTATACCAGCAGTATGGTGTGTATTACCGAACTGTCATCTTACTTTATACCAGCAGTATGGTGTGTATTACCGAACTGTCATCTTACTTTATACCAGCCGTATGGTGTGTATTAAAGAACTGTCATCTTACTTTATGCCAGCAGTGTGGTGTGTATTACCAAACTGTCATCTTAATTTATGCCAGCAGCGTGGTATGTATTACCGAACTATCATCCTCTTTTTTTTCCAGCAGTGTGGTGTGTATTACCAAATTGTCATCCTACTTTAAAACAACAGGGTGGTGTGTATTACCGAATTGTCATCCTACTTTATACCATAATTGTGGTGTGTATTACCGAACTATCATCCTACTTTATGCCAGCAGTTTGGTGTGTATTCCCGAACTGTCATCTTACTATATACCAGCAGTGTGGTGTGTATTACCGAACTATCATCCTACTTTATGCCAGCAATATAATGTGTATTACCGAACTGTCATTCTAGTTCATACCAGCAGTGCGCTGTGTATTACCAAACTGTCATCTTCCTTTATACCAGCAGTGTGGTGTGCATTACCGAACTGTCATCTTAATTTATACCAGCAATGTCGTGTGTATTACCGAACTGTCATCTTACTTTATACCAGCAGTATGGTGTGTATTACCGAACTGTCATCTTACTTTATAACAGCAGTGTTGTGTGTATTACCGAATTGTCATCTTACTTTATACCAACAGTATGGTGTGTATTACAGAACTATCAACCTACATTATGCCTGCAATGTAGTGTGTATTACCGAACTGCCATCCTACTTTATACCAGCAGTGTTGTCTGTATTACAGAACTGTCATCTTACATTATACCAGCAGTGTGCTGTGTATTACCGAACTGTCATTTACTTTATACCAGCAATGTCGTGTGTATCACCGAACTGTCATCTTACCTTATACCAGCAGTGTGGTGTGTATTACCGAACTGTCATCTTACCTCATACCAGCAGTGTGGTGTGTATTACCGAACTGTCATCTTACTTTATTCCAGCAGTGTGGTGTGTATTACCAAACTGTTATCTTACTTTATACCAGCAGGGTGGTGTGTATTACCAAACTGTCATCTTAATTTATGCCACCAGTGTGGTGTGTATTACCGAACTGTTATCTTATTTTATACCAGCAGTATGGTGTGTATTACCGAACTGCTTTCTTACTTTATACCAGCAATGTCGTGAGTATTTCCGAACTGTCATACTACTTAATGCCAGCAGTGTGGTGTGTGTTACCGAATTGTCATCCTAGTTTATACCAGCAGTGTTGTGTGCATTACCAAACTGTCATCGTACTTTATACCAGCAGTGTGGTGTGTATTACCGAACTGTCATCTTGCTTTATATCAGCAATGTCGTGTGTATTACCGAACTGTCATCTTACTTTATACCAGCAGTATGGTGTAAATTACCGAACTGTCATCTTACCTTATACCAGCAGTGTGGTGTGTATTACCGAACTGTTATCTTATTTTATACCAGCAATGTCGTGTGTATTACCGAACTGTCATACTACATTATACCAGCAGTGTGGTGTGTAGTACCGAACTGTTATCTCACTTTTTACCAGCAATTTCGTGTGTATTACCGAACTGTTATCTTATTTTATACCAGCAGTGTGGTGTGTATTACCGAACTGTTATCTTACTTTATGCCAGCAGTGTGGTGTGTATTACCAAACTGTTACCTTACTTTCTGCCAGCAGAATGGTGTGTATTACCGAACTGCCATCTTACTTTATACCAGCAATGTCGTGTGTATTACCGAATTGTTACCTTACTTTATGCCAGCAGTGTATTGAGTATTACTGAACTGTTACCTTACTTTAAGCCAGCAGTGTGGTGTGTATTTCCGAACTGTCATCTTACTTTATGCCAGAAGTGTGGTGTGTATTACCGAACTGTTATCTTACTTTATACCAGCAGTGTGGTGTGTATTACCGAACTATCATCCTCTTTTTTTCCAGCAGTGTGGTGTGTATTACTGAATTGTTATCCTACTTTAAAACAGCAGGGTGGTGTGTACTACCGAATTGCCATCCTACTTTATACCATAAGTGTGGTGTGTATTACCGAACTATCATCCTACTTTATGCCAGCAATGTTATGTGTATTACCGAACTGTCATCCTAGTTTATACCAGCAGTGTGGTGTGTATTACCAAACTGTCATCTTACTTTATACCAGCAGTGTGGTGTGTATTACTGAACTGTCATCTTACTTTATACCAGCAATGTCGTGTGTATTACCGAACTGTCATCTTACTTTATACCAGCAGTATGGTGTGTATTACCGAACTGTCATCTTACTTTATACCAGCAGTGTGGTGTGTATTACCTAATTGTCATCTTACTTTATACCAGCAGTGTGGTGTATTACCAAACTGTTATCTTACTTTATACCAGCAGTGTGGTGTGTATTACCAAACTGACATCTTAATTTATGCCAGCAGTGTGGTGTGTACTACCGAACTGTTATCTTATTTTATACCAACAGTATGATGTTTATTACCGAACTGCTTTCTTACTTTAAACCAGCAATTCGTGTGTATTTCCGAACTGTCATACTACTTTATGCCAGCAGTGTGGTGTGTATTACCGAACTGTTATCTTACCTTATACCAGCAATGTGGTGTGTATTACCAAACTGTTATCCTACTTTATACCAGCAATGTCGTGTGTATTACCGAACTGTTATCTTACTTTATGCCAGCAGTGTGGTGCGTATTACCGAACTGTTGTCTTACTTCATGCCAGCAGTATGGTGTGTATTACCAAACTGTCATCTTATTTTATACCAGCAATGTCGTGTGTATTACCGAACTGTTACCTTAGTTAATACCAGCAGTGTGGTGTGTATTACCGAACTGTTACTTAACTTTATGCCAGCAGTGTGGTGTGTATTACCGAAATGCTTTATTACTTTATACCAGCAATGTCGTGTGTATTACCGAACTGTTACCTTACATTATGCCAGCAGTGTATTTGTTATTACTGAACAGCTACCTTACTTTATGCCAGCAGTGTGGTGTGTATTACCAAACTGTCATCTTACTGTATACCAGCAGTGTGGTGTGTATTACCGAACTGCCATCTTACTTTATACCAGCAATGTCGTGTGTATTACTGAACTGTCATCTTACTTTATACCAGCAGTATGGTGTGTATTACCGAATTGTCATCTTACTTTATAGCAGCAGTGTGGTGTGTATTACAGAACTATCAACCTACTTTATGCTTGCAATGTGGTGTGTATTACCGAACTGCCATCTTACTTTATACCAGCAGTGTGGTGTGATTTACAGAACTGCCATCTTACTTTATACCAGCAGTGTGGTGTGTATTACCGAACTGTCATTTACTGTATACCAGCAATGTATTGGGTACTACCGAACTGTCATCTTACTTTATTGCAGCAGTGTCTTGTGTATTACCGAACTGTCATCTTACCTTATACCAGCAGTGGGGTGTGTATTACCGAACTGTCATCTAACTTTATACCGGCAGTGTGGTGTGTATTACCAAACTGTCATCTTACTTTATACCAGCAGTGTGGTGTGTATTACCGAACTGTCATCTTGCTTTATACCAGCAATGTTGTGTGTATTACCGAACTGTCATCTTACTTTATACCAGCATTATGGTGTGTATTACCGAACTGTCATCTTACTTTATACCGGCAGTATGGTGTGTATTAAAGAACTGTCATCTTACTTTATACCAGCAGTGTGGTTTATATTACCAAACTGTCATCTTAATTTATGCCAGCAGCGTGGTGTGTATTACCGAACTATCATCCTCTTTTTTTTCCAGCAGTGTGGTGTGTTTTACCGAATTGTCATCCTACTTTAAAACAGCAGGGTGGTGTGTATTACCGAATTGTTATCCTACTTTATACCATAATTGTGCGGTGTATTACCGAACTATCATCCTACTTTATGCCAGCAGTTTGTTGTGTATTCCGGAACTGTCATCTATCTATATACCAGCAGTGTGGCGTGTATTACCGAACTATCATCCTACTTTATGCCAGCAATGTGATATGTATTACCGAACTGTCATTCTAGTTTATACCAGCAGTGCGGTGTGTATTACCAAACTGTCATCATACTATAAACCAGCAGTGTGGTGTGTCTTACCGAACTGTCATCTTACTTTATACCAGCAATGTCGTGTGTATTACCGAACTGTCATCTTACTTTATATTAGCAGTATGGTGTGTATTACCGAACTGTCATCTTACTTTATACCAGCAGTGTGGTGTGTATTACCGAATTGTCATCTTACTTTATACCAGCAGTGTGGTGTGTATTACAGAACTATCAACCTTCTTTATGCCTGCAATGTGGAGGGTATTACCGAACTGCCATCCTACTTTATACCAGCAAGGTGGTGTGTATTACAGAACTGTAATCTTACTTTATACCAGCAGTATGGTGTGTATTAACGAACTGTCATTTACTTTATACCAGCAATGTCGTGTGTACTACCGAACTGTCATCTTTCTTTATACCCGAAGTGTGTTGTGTATTACCGAACTGTCATCTTACTTTATACCCGCAGTGTGGTGTGTATTACCGAACTGTCATCTTACCTTATACCAGCAGTGTGGTGTGTATTACCGAACTGTCATCTTACTTTATGCCAGCAGTGTGGTGTGTATTACCAAATGTCATCTGACTTTATACCAGCATAGTGGTGTGTATTACCGAACTGTCATCTTACTTTATACCAGCAATGTCCTGTGTATTACCGAACTGTCATCTTACTTTATACCAGCAGTATGGTGTGTATTACCGAACTGTCATCTTACTTTATACCAGCAGTATGGTGTGTATTACCGAACTGTCATCTTACTTTATACCAGCAGTATGGTGTGTATTAAAGAACTGTCATCTTACTTTATGCCAGCAGTGTGGTGTGTATTACCAAACTGTCATCTTAATTTATGCCAGCAGCGTGGTATGTATTACCGAACTATCATCCTCTTTTTTTTCCAGCAGTGTGGTGTGTATTACCAAATTGTCATCCTACTTTAAAACAACAGGGTGGTGTGTATTACCGAATTGCCATCCTACTTTATACCATAATTGTGGTGTGTATTACCGAACTATCATCCTACTTTATGCCAGCAGTTTGGTGTGTATTCCCGAACTGTCATCTTACTATATACCAGCAGTGTGGTGTGTATTACCGAACTATCATCCTACTTTATGCCAGCAATATGATGTGTATTACCGAACTGTCATTCTAGTTCATACCAGCAGTGCGCTGTGTATTACCAAACTGTCATCTTCCTTTATACCAGCAGTGTGGTGTGCATTACCGAACTGTCATCTTAATTTATACCAGCAATGTCGTGTGTATTACCGAACTGTCATCTTACTTTATACCAGCAGTATGGTGTGTATTACCGAACTGTCATCTTACTTTATAACAGCAGTGTTGTGTGTATTACCGAATTGTCATCTTACTTTATACCAACAGTATGGTGTGTATTACAGAACTATCAACCTACATTATGCCTGCAATGTAGTGTGTATTACCGAACTGCCATCCTACTTTATACCAGCAGTGTTGTCTGTATTACAGAACTGTCATCTTACTTTATACCAGCAGTGTGCTGTGTATTACCGAACTGTCATTTACTTTATACCAGCAATGTCGTGTGTATCACCGAACTGTCATCTTACCTTATACCAGCAGTGTGGTGTGTATTACCGAACTGTCATCTTACTTTATACGAGGAGTGTGGTGTGTATTACCGAACTGTCATCTTACTTTATTCCAGCAGTGTGGTGTGTATTACCAAACTGTTATCTTACTTTATACCAGCAGGGTGGTGTGTATTACCAAACTGTCATCTTAATTTATACCACCAGTGTGGTGTGTATTACCGAACTGTTATCTTATTTTATACCAGCAGTATGGTGTGTATTACCGAACTGCTTTCTTACTTTATACCAGCAATGTCGTGAGTATTTCCGAACTGTCATACTACTTAATGCCAGCAGTGTGGTGTGTGTTACCGAATTGTCATCCTAGTTTATACCAGCAGTGTTGTGTGCATTACCAAACTGTCATCGTACTTTATACCAGCAGTGTGGTGTGTATTACCGAACTGTCATCTTGCTTTATATCAGCAATGTCGTGTGTATTACCGAACTGTCATCTTACTTTATACCAGCAGTATGGTGTAAATTACCGAACTGTCATCTTACCTTATACCAGCAGTGTGGTGTGTATTACCGAACTGTTATCTTACTTTATACCAGCAATGTCGTGTGTATTACCGAACTGTCATACTACATTATACCAGCAGTGTGGTGTGTAGTACCGAACTGTTATCTCACTTTTTACCAGCAATTTCGTGTGTATTACCGAACTGTTATCTTATTTTATACCAGCAGTGTGGTGTGTATTACCGAACTGTTATCTTACTTTATGCCAGCAGTGTGGTGTGTATTACCAAACTGTTACCTTACTTTCTGCCAGCAGTATGGTGTGTATTACCGAACTGCCATCTTACTTTATACCAGCAATGTCGTGTGTATTACCGAATTGTTACCTTACTTTATGCCAGCAGTGTATTGAGTATTACTGAACTGTTACCTTACTTTAAGCCAGCAGTGTGGTGTGTATTACCGAACTGTCATCTTACTTTATGCCAGAAGTGTGGTGTGTATTACCGAACTGTTATCTTACTTTATACCAGCAGTGTGGTGTGTATTACCGAACTATCATCCTCTTTTTTTCCAGCAGTGTGGTGTGTATTACTGAATTGTTATCCTACTTTAAAACAGCAGGGTGGTGTGTACTACCGAATTGCCATCCTACTTTATACCATAAGTGTGGTGTGTATTACCGAACTATCATCCTACTTTATGCCAGCAATGTTATGTGTATTACCGAACTGTCATCCTAGTTTATACCAGCAGTGTGGTGTGTATTACCAAACTGTCATCTTACTTTATACCAGCAGTGTGGTGTGTATTACTGAACTGTCATCTTACTTTATACCAGCAATGTCGTGTGTATTACCGAACTGTCATCTTACTTTATACCAGCAGTATGGTGTGTATTACCGAACTGTCATCTTACTTTATACCAGCAGTGTGGTGTGTATTACCTAATTGTCATCTTACTTTATACCAGCAGTGTGGTGTGTATTACCAAACTGTTATCTTACTTTATACCAGCAGTGTGGTGTGTATTACCAAACTGACATCTTAATTTATGCCAGCAGTGTGGTGTGTACTACCGAACTGTTATCTTATTTTATACCAACAGTATGATGTTTATTACCGAACTGCTTTCTTACTTTAAACCAACAAGTCGTGTGTATTTCCGAACTGTCATACTACTTTATGCCAGCAGTGTGGTGTGTATTACAGAACTGTTTTCTTACCTTATACCAGCAATGTGGTGTGTATTACCAAACTGTTATCCTACTTTATACCAGCAATGTCGTGTGTATTACCGAACTGTTATCTTACTTTATGCCAGCAGTGTGGTGCGTATTACCGAACTGTTATCTTACTTCATGCCAGCAGTATGGTGTGTATTACCAAACTGTCATCTTATTTTATACCAGCAATGTCGTGTGTATTACGGAACTGTTACCTTAGTTAATACCAGCAGTGTGGTGTGTATTACCGAACTGTTACTTAACTTTATGCCAGCAGTGTGGTGTGTATTACCGAAATGCTTTATTACTTTATACCAGCAATGTCGTGTGTATTACCGAACTGTTACCTTACATTATGCCAGCAGTGTATTTGTTATTACTGAACAGCTACCTTACTTTATGCCAGCAGTGTGGTGTGTATTACCAAACTGTCATCTTACTTTATACCAGCAGTGTGGTGTGTATTACCGAACTGCCATCTTACTTTATACCAGCAATGTCGTGTGTATTACTGAACTGTCATCTTACTTTATACCAGCAGTATGGTGTGTATTACCGAATTGTCATCTTACTTTATAGCAGCAGTGTGGTGTGTATTACAGAACTATCAACCTACTTTATGCTTGCAATGTGGTGTGTATTACCGAACTGCCATCTTACTTTATACCAGCAGTGTGGTGTGATTTACAGAACTGCCATCTTACTTTATACCAGCAGTGTGGTGTGTATTACCGAACTGTCATTTACTGTATACCAGCAATGTATTGGGTACTACCGAACTGTCATCTTACTTTATTGCAGCAGTGTCTTGTGTATTACCGAACTGTCATCTTACCTTATACCAGCAGTGGGGTGTGTATTACCGAACTGTCATCTAACTTTATACCAGCAGTGTGGTGTGTATTACCAAACTGTCATCTTACTTTATACCAGCAGTGTGGTGTGTATTACCGAACTGTCATCTTACTTTATACCAGCAATGTCGTGTGTATTACCGAACTGTCATCTTACTTTATACCAGCATTATGGTGTGTATTACCGAACTGTCATCTTACTTTATACCAGCAGTATGGTGTGTATTAAAGAACTGTCATCTTACTTTATACCAGCAGTGTGGTTTATATTACCAAACTGTCATCTTAATTTATGCCAGCAGCGTGGTGTGTATTACCGAACTATCATCCTCTTTTTTTTCCAGCAGTGTGGTGTGTTTTACCGAATTGTCATCCTACTTTAAAACAGCAGGGTGGTGTGTATTACCGAATTGTCATCCTACTTTATACCATAATTGTGGTGTGTATTACCGAACTATCATCCTACTTTATGCCAGCAATTTGGTGTGTATTCCCGAACTGTCATCTTACTATATACCAGCAGTGTGGCGTGTATTACCGAACTATCATCCTACTTTATTCCAGCAATGTGATTTGTATTACCGAACTGTCATTCTAGTTTATACCAGCAGTGCGCTGTGTATTACCAAACTGTCATCTTACTTTATACCAGCAGTGTGGTGTGTATTACCGAACTGTCATCTTACTTTATACCAGCAATGTCGTGTGTACTACCGAACTGTCATCTTACTTTATACCAGCAGTATGGTGTGTGTTACCGAACTGTCATCTCACTTTATAACAGCAGTGTGGTGTGTATTACCGAATTGTCATCTTACTTTATACCAGCAGTGTGGTGTGTATTACAGAACTATCAACCTACTTTATGCCTGCAATGTAGTGTGTATTACCGAACTGCCATCCTCCTTTATACCAGCAGTGTTGTCTGTATTACCGAACTGTCATCTTACTTTATTCCAGCAGTGTGGTGTGTATTACCAAACTGTTATCTTACTTTATACCAGCAGTGTGGTGTGTATTACCAAACTGTCATCTTAATTTATGCCACCAGTGTGGTGTGTATTACCGAACTGTTATCTTATTTTATACCAGCAGTATGGTGTGTATTACCGAACTGCTTTCTTACTTTATACCAGCAATGTCGTGTGTATTTCCGAACTGTCATACTACTTTATGCCAGCAGTGTGGTGTGTGTTACCGAACTGTCATCCTAGTTTATACCAGCTACCAGCAGTGTAGTGTGTATTACCAAACTGTCATCTTACTTTATACCAGCAGTGTGGTGTGTATTACCGAACTGTCATCTTGCTTTATACCAGCAATGTCGTGTGTATTACCGAACAGTCATCTTACATTATACCAGCAGTATGGTGTGTATTCCCGAACTGTCATCTTACCTTATACCAGCAGTGTGGTGTGTATTACCGAACTGTCATCTTACTTTATGCCAGCAGTGTGGTGTGTATTACCAAACTTTTATCTTACTTTATACCAGCAGTGTGGTGGTATTACCAAAGTTTCATCTTAATTTATGCCAGCAGTGTGGTGTGTATTACCGAACTGTTATCTTATTTTATACCAGCAGTGTGGTTTGTATTACCGAACAGTTAACATACTTTATACCAGCAATGTCGTGTGTATTACCGAACTGTTATCTAACTTTATGCCAGCAGTGGGGTGCGTATTACCGAACAGTTATCTTACGTCTTGCCAGCAGTATGGTGTGTATTACCGAACTGTCATCTTATTTTATACCAGCAATGTCGTGTGTATTACCGAACTGTTACCTAACTTTATGCCAGCAGTGTGGTGTGTATTACCGAACTGCTTTATTAATTTATACCAGCAATGTCGTGTGTATTACCGAACTGCTACCTTACATTATGCCAGCAGTGTATTGAGTGTTACTGAACTGTTACCTTACTTTATGCCTGCAGTGTGGTTTGTATTACCGAACTGTTACCTTACTTTATGCCAGCAGTGTGGTGTGTATTACCGAACTGTCATCTTACTTTATACCAGCAATGTGAAGTGTATTACCGAACTGTCATTTTAATCTATGCCAGCAGTGTGTTGTGTATTACCGAACTGTCGTTTTACTTTATGGCTGCAGTGTGGTTTGTCTTACCGAACTGTCATCTTACTTTATACCAGCAGTGTGGAGTGTACTACCGAACTGTCATTTTACATTCTGCCAGTAGTGTGGTATGTATTACCAAACTGTTATCTTACTTTATACCAGCAGTGTGGTGTGTATTACCGAAATGTCATTTTACTTTTATAGCAGTGTGGTGTGTATTACCGATCTGTCATTTTACTTTATGCCAGCAGTGTGGTGTGTATTACTGAACTGTTATATCACTTTATACCAGCAATGTCATGCGTACTACTGAACTGTCATCTTACTTTATACCAGCAATGTCGTGTGTATTACCAAAATGTCATTTTATTTTATGCCAGGAGTGTGGTGTGTATTACTGAACTGTTATCTTAGTTTATACCAGCAATGCGGTGTGTATTACCGAACTGTTATCTTACTTGATACCAGCTGTGTGGTGTGTATTACCGAACAGTTATCTTACTTTATACCAGCAGTGTGGTGTGTATTGCCGAACTGTTATCTTATCTTATGCCAGCAGTGTGGTGTGTATTACCGAACTGTTATCTTACTTTATACCAGCAATGTCGTGTTTATTACCGAACTGACATCTTACTTTACGCCAGCAGTGTGGTGTGTATTACCGAACTGTTATCTTACATACCAGCAGTCTGGTGTGTATTACCAAACTGTCATCTTAATTTATGCCAGCACTGTGGTGTGTATTACCAAACTGTTATCTTATTTTATACCAGCAGTGTCGTGTGTATTGCCGAACTGTTTCTTACTTTATACCAGCAATGTCGTGTGTATTTTCGAACTGTCATACTACATTATGCCAGCAGTGTGGTGTGTATTACCGAACTGTTATCTTATTTTTTACGAGCAGTGTCGTGTGTATTAACGAACTGTCATCTTACTATATTCCAGCAGTGTGGTGTGTATTACCGAACTGTTATCTTAGTTTATACCAGCAATGTGGTGTGTATTACCAAACTGTTATTTTACTTTATACCAGCAGTATGGTGTGTATTACCTCACTGTTATCATACTTTATACCAACAGTGTGGTGTGTATTAATGTGGTGTGTATTACCGAACTGTTATTTTTATGTATACCAGAAATGTCGTGTGTATTACCGAACTGTTATCTTACTTTATACCAGCAATGTCGTGTGTGTTACCAAACTGTTATCTTTCTTTATACCAGCATTGTCGTGTGAATTACCGAACTGTCATTTTACCTTCTGCCAGCAGTGTGGTGTGGATTACCGAAATATCATCCTACTTTATACCAGCAGTGTGGTGTGTATTACAGAACTATCAACCTTCTTTATGCCTGCAATGTGGAGGGTATTACCGAACTGCCATCCTACTTTATACCAGCAATGTCGTGTGAATTACCGAACTGTAATCTTAGTTTATTCCAGCAGTGTGGTGTGTATTACTGAACTGTCATCTTACTTTATACCGGGCAATGTCGTGTGTATAACCAAACTGTCATCTTAGTTTATACCAGCAATGTCGTATGTATTACCGAAATGTCATCTTAGCTTATATCAGCAACGTCGTGTGTATTATCGAACTGTCATCTTAGTTTATATCAGCAATGTCGTGTGTATTACCGAACTGTCATCTTACCATATACCAGCAATGTTGTGTGTATTACCGAACTGTCATTTTCGCTTATACAAGCAATGTGGTGTGTATTACCGAATTGACATCTTAGGTTATACCAGCAATGTGGTGTGTATTACCGAACTGCCATCTTAGTTTATACTAGCAATGTCGTGTGTATTACCGAACTGTAATCTTAGTTTATGCCAGCAATGTGGCGTGTACTACCGAACTGTCATTTTACTCTATGCCAGCAGTGTGTTGTGTATTACCGAACTGTCGTTTTACTTAGTGGCAGCAGTGTGGTGTGTCTTACCGAACTGTCATCTTACTTTATACCAGCAGTGTGGTGTGTACTACCGAACTGTCATTTTACATTCTGCCAGCAGTGTGGTGTGTATTACCAAACTGTTATCTTACTTTATACCAGCAGTGTGGTGTGTGTTATCGAACTGTCATTTTACTTTATACCAGCGGTGTGGTGTGTATTACCGAACTGTCATTTTACTTTATGCCAGCAGTGTGGTGTGTGTTACTGAACTGTTATCTTACTTTATACCAGCAATGTGGTGTGTACTACTGAACTGTCATCTTACTTTATACCAGCAATGTCGTGTGTATTACCAAAATGTCATTTAACTTTTCGCCAGCAGTGTGGTGTGTATTACCGAACTGTTATCTTAGTTTATACCAGCAATGTGGTGTGTATTACCGAACGGTTATCTTACTTTATACCAGCAGTGTGGTGCGTATTACCGAACTGTTATCTTACTTTATGCCAGCAATGTGGTGTGTATTACCTAACTGTCATCTTACTTTATACCAGCCGTGTGGTGTGTATTACCGAAATATCATCCTAATTTATACCAGCAGTGTGGTGTGTATTACCGAACTGTTACCTTACTTTATGCCAGCAGTGTGGTGTGTATTACCGAACTGCTTTCTTACTTTATACCAGCAATGTCGTGTGTATTACCGAACTGTTATCTTACTTTATGCAAGCAGTGGGGTGCGTATTACCGAACTGTTATCTTATTTTATACCAGGATTGTCGTGTGTATTACCGAACTGTTACCTAACTTTATGCCAGCAGTGTGGTTTGTATTACCGAACTGCTTTATTACTTTATACCAGTAATGTCGTGTGTATTACAGAACTGCTTCCTTACATTATGCCAGCAGTGTATTGAGTGTTACTGAACTGTTACCTTACTTTATGCCTGCTGTGTGGTGTAACTTACCGAACTGTTACCTTACTTTATGCCAGCAGTGTGGTGTGTTTTACGGAGCTGTCATCTTTCTTAATGCCAGCAGTGTAGTGTGTATTACCGAACTTTCATATTACTTTATACCAGCAATGTGAAGTGTATTACCGAACTGTCATTTTACTTTATACCAGCAGTGTGGTGTGTATTACCGAACATTTATCTTACTTTATATAAGCAATGTCGTGTGTATTACCGAACTGCCATCTTACTTTATACCAGCAGTGTGGTGTGTATTAGCGAACTGTCATTTTACTTTATACCTGCAATGTGGTGTGTATTACCGAACTGTTATCTTACTTTATAACAGCAGTGTGATGTGTATTACCGAACTGTTATCTTACTTTATACCCGCAATGTCGTGTGTATTACCGAACTGTTATCTTACTTTATCCCAGCAATGTCGTGTGTATTACCGAACTGTCATATAACTTTATGCCAGCAATGAGTTGTGTGTTACCGAACTGACATTTTAATTTATGCCAGCAGTGTGGTGTGTATTACCGAACTTACATCTTAGTTAATGATAGCAGTGTGGTGTGTATTACTAACTGTCATTTTATTTTATGCCAGCAGTGTGGTGTGTATTACCGAACTGTCATCTTACTTTATGCCAGCAGTGTGGTTTGTATTACCGAACTGTCTTCTTACTTTATACCAGCAGTATGGTGTGTATTACCGAAATGTTATCTTAGTTTATACCGGCAATGTCGTGTATATTACCGAATTGTCATTTTACTTTATACCAGCAGTGTGGTGTGTATTACCTAAACTGTCATCTTACTTTATACCAGCAGTGTGGTGTGTATTACCGAACTGTCATCTTACTTTATACCAGCAGTGTGGTGTGTATTACCGAACTGTCATCTTACTTTATACCAGCAATGTCGTGTGAATTACCGAACTGTAATCTTAGTTTATACCAGCAGTGTGGTGTGTATTACCGAACTGTCATCTTACTTTATACCGGGCAATGTCGTGTGTATAACCGAACTGTCATCTTAGTTTATACCAGCAATGTGTGTGTATTACCGAACTGTCATCTTAGTTTATACCAGCAGTGTGGTGCGTATTACCGAACTGTTATCTTACTTTATGCCAGCAATGTGGTGTGTATTACCTAACTGTCATCTTACTTTATACCAGCCGTGTGGTGTGTATTACCGAAATATCATCCTAATTTATACCAGCAGTGTGGTGTGTATTACCGAACTGTTACCTTACTTTATGCCAGCAGTGTGGTGTGTATTACCGAACTGCTTTCTTACTTTATACTAGCAATGTCGTGTGTATTACCGAACTGTTACCTTACTTTATGCCTGCAGTGTATTGAGTATTACTGAACTGTTACCTTACTTTATGCTAGAAGTGTGGTGTATATTACCGAACTGTTTCCTTAATTTAAGCCAGCAGTGTGGTGTGTATTACCGAAATGTCATCTTACTTTATGCCAGAAGTGTGGTGTGTATTACCGAACTATCATCATACTTTAAACCAGCAGTGTGGTGTGTATTACCGAACTATCATCCTCTTTTTTTTCCAGCAGTGTGATGTGTATTACCGAATTGTCATCCTACTTTAAAACAGCAGGGTGGTGTGTATTACCGAATTGTTATCCTACTTTATACCATAATTGTGCGGTGTATTACCGAACTATCATCTTACTTTATGCCAGCAGTTTGGTGTGTATTCCCGAACTGCCATCTTACTATATACCAGCAGTGTGGTGTGTATTACCGAACTATCATGCTACTTTATGCCAGCAATGTGATGTGTATTACCGAACTGTCATTCTAGTTTATACCAGCAGTGCGGTGTGTATTACCAAACAGTCATCATACTTTAAACCAGCAATGTGGTGTGTATTACCGAACTGTCATCTTACTTTATACCAGCAATGTCGTGTGTATTACCGAACTGTCATCTTACTTTATACCAGCAGTATGGTGTGTATTACCGAACTGTCATCTTACTTTATACCAGCAGTGTGGTGTGTATTACCGAATTGTCATCTTACTTTATACCAGCAGTGTGGTGTGTATTACAGAACTATCAACCTACTTTATGCCTGCAATGTGGTGTGTATTACCGAACTGCCATCCTACCTTATACCAGCAGTGTAGTGTGTATTACAGAACTGTCATCTTACTTTATACCAGCGTTGTGGTGTGTATTACCGAACTGTCATTTACTTTATACTAGCAATGTCGTGTGTACTACCGAACTGTCATCTTACTTTATACCCGCAGTGTGGTGTGTATTACCGACCTGTCATCTTACCTTATACCAGCAGTGTGGTGTGTATTACCGAACTGTCATCTTACCTTATACCAGCAGTGTGGTGTGTATTACCAAACTGTCATCTTACTTTATACCAGCATAGTGGTGTGTATTACCGAACTGTCATCTTACTTTATACCAGCAGTATGGTGTGTATTACCGAACTGTCATCTTACTTTATGCCTGCAGTGTGGTGTGTATTACCAAACTGTTATCTTACTTTATACCAGCAGTGTGGTGTGTATTACCAAACTGTCATCTTAATTTATGCCAGCAGTGTGGTGTGTATTACCGAACTGTTATCTTATTTTATACCAGCAGTATGGTGTGTATTACCGAACTGCTTTCTTACTTTATACCAGCAATGTCGTGTGTATTTCTGAACTGTCATACTACTTTATGCCAGCAGTGTGGTGTGTGTTACCGAACTGTAATCCTAGTTTATACCAGCAGTGTTGTGTGTATTACCAAACTGTCATCTTACTTTATACCAGCAGTGTGGTGTGTATTACCGAACTGTCATCTTACTTTATTACAGCAATGTCGTTTGTATTACCGAACTGTCATCTTACTTTATACCAGCAGTATGGTGTGTATTACCGAACTGTCATCTTACCTTATACCAGCAGTGTGGTGTGTATTACAGAAATGTCATCTTACTTTATGCCAGCAGTGCGGTGTGTATTACCAAACTGTTATCTTACTTTATACCAGCAGTGTGGTGTGTATTACCAAAGTGTCATCCTAATTTATGCCAGCAGTGTGGTGTGTATTACCGAACTGTTATCTTATTTTATACCAGCAGTGTGGTGTGTATTACCGAACTGTTATCTTACTTTATACCAGCAATGTCGTGTGTATTACCGAACTGTTATCTTACTTTATGCAAGCAGTGGGGTGCGTATTACCGAACTGTTATCTTATTTTATACCAGGATTGTCGTGTGTATTACCGAACTGTTACCTAACTTTATGCCAGCAGTGTGGTTTGTATTACCGAACTGCTTTATTACTTTATACCAGTAATGTCGTGTGTATTACAGAACTGCTTCCTTACATTATGCCAGCAGTGTATTGAGTGTTACTGAACTGTTACCTTACTTTATGCCTGCTGTGTGGTGTAACTTACCGAACTGTTACCTTACTTTATGCCAGCAGTGTGGTGTGTTTTACGGAGCTGTCATCTTTCTTAATGCCAGCAGTGTAGTGTGTATTACCGAACTTTCATATTACTTTATACCAGCAATGTGAAGTGTATTACCGAACTGTCATTTTACTTTATACCAGCAGTGTGGTGTGTATTACCGAACATTTATCTTACTTTATATAAGCAATGTCGTGTGTATTACCGAACTGCCATCTTACTTTATACCAGCAGTGTGGTGTGTATTAGCGAACTGTCATTTTACTTTATACCTGCAATGTGGTGTGTATTACCGAACTGTTATCTTACTTTATAACAGCAGTGTGATGTGTATTACCGAACTGTTATCTTACTTTATACCCGCAATGTCGTGTGTATTACCGAACTGTTATCTTACTTTATCCCAGCAATGTCGTGTGTATTACCGAACTGTCATATAACTTTATGCCAGCAATGAGTTGTGTGTTACCGAACTGACATTTTAATTTATGCCAGCAGTGTGGTGTGTATTACCGAACTTACATCTTAGTTAATGATAGCAGTGTGGTGTGTATTACTAACTGTCATTTTATTTTATGCCAGCAGTGTGGTGTGTATTACCGAACTGTCATCTTACTTTATGCCAGCAGTGTGGTTTGTATTACCGAACTGTCTTCTTACTTTATACCAGCAGTATGGTGTGTATTACCGAAATGTTATCTTAGTTTATACCGGCAATGTCGTGTATATTACCGAATTGTCATTTTACTTTATACCAGCAGTGTGGTGTGTATTACCTAAACTGTCATCTTACTTTATACCAGCAGTGTGGTGTGTATTACCGAACTGTCATCTTACTTTATACCAGCAGTGTGGTGTGTATTACCGAACTGTCATCTTACTTTATACCAGCAATGTCGTGTGAATTACCGAACTGTAATCTTGGTTTATACCAGCAGTGTGGTGTGTATTACCGAACTGTCATCTTACTTTATACCGGGCAATGTCGTGTGTATAACCGAACTGTCATCTTAGTTTATACCAGCAATGTGTGTGTATTACCGAACTGTCATCTTAGTTTATACCAGCAGTGTGGTGCGTATTACCGAACTGTTATCTTACTTTATGCCAGCAATGTGGTGTGTATTACCTAACTGTCATCTTACTTTATACCAGCCGTGTGGTGTGTATTACCGAAATATCATCCTAATTTATACCAGCAGTGTGGTGTGTATTACCGAACTGTTACCTTACTTTATGCCAGCAGTGTGGTGTGTATTACCGAACTGCTTTCTTACTTTATACTAGCAATGTCGTGTGTATTACCGAACTGTTACCTTACTTTATGCCTGCAGTGTATTGAGTATTACTGAACTGTTACCTTACTTTATGCTAGAAGTGTGGTGTATATTACCGAACTGTTTCCTTAATTTAAGCCAGCAGTGTGGTGTGTATTACCGAAATGTCATCTTACTTTATGCCAGAAGTGTGGTGTGTATTACCGAACTATCATCATACTTTAAACCAGCAGTGTGGTGTGTATTACCGAACTATCATCCTCTTTTTTTTCCAGCAGTGTGATGTGTATTACCGAATTGTCATCCTACTTTAAAACAGCAGGGTGGTGTGTATTACCGAATTGTTATCCTACTTTATACCATAATTGTGCGGTGTATTACCGAACTATCATCTTACTTTATGCCAGCAGTTTGGTGTGTATTCCCGAACTGCCATCTTACTATATACCAGCAGTGTGGTGTGTATTACCGAACTATCATGCTACTTTATGCCAGCAATGTGATGTGTATTACCGAACTGTCATTCTAGTTTATACCAGCAGTGCGGTGTGTATTACCAAACAGTCATCATACTTTAAACCAGCAATGTGGTGTGTATTACCGAACTGTCATCTTACTTTATACCAGCAATGTCGTGTGTATTACCGAACTGTCATCTTACTTTATACCAGCAGTATGGTGTGTATTACCGAACTGTCATCTTACTTTATACCAGCAGTGTGGTGTGTATTACCGAATTGTCATCTTACTTTATACCAGCAGTGTGGTGTGTATTACAGAACTATCAACCTACTTTATGCCTGCAATGTGGTGTGTATTACCGAACTGCCATCCTACCTTATACCAGCAGTGTAGTGTGTATTACAGAACTGTCATCTTACTTTATACCAGCGTTGTGGTGTGTATTACCGAACTGTCATTTACTTTATACTAGCAATGTCGTGTGTACTACCGAACTGTCATCTTACTTTATACCCGCAGTGTGGTGTGTATTACCGACCTGTCATCTTACCTTATACCAGCAGTGTGGTGTGTATTACCGAACTGTCATCTTACCTTATACCAGCAGTGTGGTGTGTATTAGCAAACTGTCATCTTACTTTATACCAGCATAGTGGTGTGTATTACCGAACTGTCATCTTACTTTATACCAGCAGTATGGTGTGTATTACCGAACTGTCATCTTACTTTATGCCTGCAGTGTGGTGTGTATTACCAAACTGTTATCTTACTTTATACCAGCAGTGTGGTGTGTATTACCAAACTGTCATCTTAATTTATGCCAGCAGTGTGGTGTGTATTACCGAACTGTTATCTTATTTTATACCAGCAGTATGGTGTGTATTACCGAACTGCTTTCTTACTTTATACCAGCAATGTCGTGTGTATTTCTGAACTGTCATACTACTTTATGCCAGCAGTGTGGTGTGTGTTACCGAACTGTAATCCTAGTTTATACCAGCAGTGTTGTGTGTATTACCAAACTGTCATCTTACTTTATACCAGCAGTGTGGTGTGTATTACCGAACTGTCATCTTACTTTATTACAGCAATGTCGTTTGTATTACCGAACTGTCATCTTACTTTATACCAGCAGTATGGTGTGTATTACCGAACTGTCATCTTACCTTATACCAGCAGTGTGGTGTGTATTACAGAAATGTCATCTTACTTTATGCCAGCAGTGCGGTGTGTATTACCAAACTGTTATCTTACTTTATACCAGCAGTGTGGTGTGTATTACCAAAGTGTCATCCTAATTTATGCCAGCAGTGTGGTGTGTATTACCGAACTGTTATCTTATTTTATACCAGCAGTGTGGTGTGTATTACCGAACTGTTATCTTACTTTATACCAGCAATGTCGTGTGTATTACCGAACTGTTATCTTACTTTATGCAAGCAGTGGGGTGCGTATTACCGAACTGTTATCTTATTTTATACCAGGATTGTCGTGTGTATTACCGAACTGTTACCTAACTTTATGCCAGCAGTGTGGTTTGTATTACCGAACTGCTTTATTACTTTATACCAGTAATGTCGTGTGTATTACAGAACTGCTTCCTTACATTATGCCAGCAGTGTATTGAGTGTTACTGAACTGTTACCTTACTTTATGCCTGCTGTGTGGTGTAACTTACCGAACTGTTACCTTACTTTGTGCCAGCAGTGTGGTGTGTTTTACGGAGCTGTCATCTTTCTTAATGCCAGCAGTGTAGTGTGTATTACCGAACTTTCATCTTACTTTATACCAGCAATGTGAAGTGTATTACCGAACTGTCATTTTACTTTATACCAGCAGTGTGGTGTGTATTACCGAACATTTATCTTACTTTATATAAGCAATGTCGTGTGTATTACCGAACTGCCATCTTACCTTATACCAGCAGTGTGGTGTGTATTAGCGAACTGTCATTTTACTTTATACCTGCAATGTGGTGTGTATTACCGAACTGTTATCTTACTTTATAACAGCAGTGTGATGTGTATTACCGAACTGTTATCTTACTTTATACCCGCAATGTCGTGTGTATTACCGAACTGTTATCTTACTTTATCCCAGCAATGTCGTGAGTATTACCGAACTGTCATATAACTTTATGCCAGCAATGAGTTGTGTGTTACCGAACTGACATTTTAATTTATGCCAGCAGTGTGGTGTGTATTACCGAACTTACATCTTAGTTAATGATAGCAGTGTGGTGTGTATTACTAACTGTCATTTTATTTTATGCCAGCAGTGTGGTGTGTATTACCGAACTGTCATCTTACTTTATGCCAGCAGTGTGGTTTGTATTACCGAACTGTCTTCTTACTTTATACCAGCAGTATGGTGTGTATTACCGAAATGTTATCTTAGTTTATACCGGCAATGTCGTGTGTATTACCGAATTGTCATTTTACTTTATACCAGCAGTGTGGTGTGTATTACCTAAACTGTCATCTTACTTTATACCAGCAGTGTGGTGTGTATTACCGAACTGTCATCTTACTTTATACCAGCAGTGTGGTGTGTATTACCGAACTGTCATCTTACTTTATACCAGCAATGTCGTGTGTATTACCGAACTGTAATCTTAGTTTATACCAGCAGTGTGGTGTGTATTACCGAACTGTCATCTTACTTTATACCGGGCAATGTCGTGTGTATAACCGAACTGTCATCTTAGTTTATACCAGCAATGTGTGTGTATTACCGAACTGTCATCTTAGTTTATACCAGCAATGTCGTGTATATTACCGAACTGTCATCATAGTTTATATCAGCAACGTCGTGTGTATTACCGAACTGTCATCTTACTTTATACCAGCAATGTCGTGTGTATTACCGAACTGTCATCTTACATTATACCAGCAATGTTGTGTGTATTACCGAACTGTCATTTTCGTTTATACCAGCAATGTGGTGTGTATTACCGAATTGACATCTTAGTTTATGCCAGCAATGTGGCGTGTATTACCGAACTGTCATTTTACTTTATGCCAGCAGTGTGTTGTGTATTACCGAACTGTCGTTTTACTTTATAGCAGCAGTGTGGTTTGTCTTACTTTATACCAGCAGTGTGGTGTGTACTACCGAACTGTCATTTTACATTCTGCCAGCAGTGTGGTGTGTATTACCAAACTGTTTTCTTACTTTATACCAGCAGTGTGGTGTGTATTACCGAACTGTCATTTTACTTTAATAGCAGTGTGTTGTGTATTACCGAACTGCCATTTTACTTTATGCCAGCAGTGTGGTGTGTATTACTGAACTATTATCTTACTTTATACCAGCAATGTGGTGTGTACTACTGAACTGTCATCTTACTTTATACCAGCAATGTCGTGTGTATTACCAAAATGTCATTTTACTTTATGCCAGCAGTGTGGTGTGTATTACCGAACTGTTATCTTAGTTTATACTAGCAATGTGGTGTGTATTACCGAACTGTTATCTTACTTTATACCAGCAGTGTGGTGTGTATTACCGAACTGTTATTTTATTTTATGCCAGCAGTGTGATGTGTCTTACCGAACTGTTATCTTACTTTATACCAGCAATGTCGTGTGTATTAACGAACTGACATCTTACTTTACGCCAGCAGTGTGGTGTGTATTACCGAACTGTTGTCTTACATACCAGCAGTGTGGTGTGTATTACCAAACTGTCATCTTAATTTATGCCAGCACTGTGGTGTGTATTACCGAACTGTTATCTTATTTTATACCAGCAGTGTGGTGTGTATTACCGAACTGCTTTCTTACTTTATCCCAGCAATGTCGTGTGTAGTTTCGAACTGACATACTACATTATGCCAGCAGTGTGGTGTGTATTACCGAACTGTTATCTTATTTTATACGAGCAGTGTCGTGTGTATTAACGAACTGTCATCTTACTATATTCCAGCAGTGTGGTGTGTGCATTACCGAACTGTTATCTTAGTTTATACCAGTAATGTGGTGTGTATTACGGAACTGTTATCTTACTTTATACCAGCAGTGTGGTGTGTATTTCCTCACTGTTATCATACTTTATACCAGCAGTGTGGTGTGTATTAATGTGGTGTCTATTACCGAACTGTTATCTTTATTTATACCAGCAATGTCGTGTGTATTACCGAACTGTTCTCTTACTTTATACCAGCAATGTCGTGTGAATTACCGAACTGTCATTTTACCTTATGCCAGCAGTGTGGTGTGGATTACCGAAATATTATCCTACTTTATACCAGCAGTGTGGTGTGTATTACCGAACTATCATCCTACCTTATACCAGCAGTGTCGTGTGTATTACCGACCTGTCATCCTACTTTATACCAGCAGTGTGGTGTGTATTACCGAACTGTCATTTTATTTTATGCCAGCAGTGTGGTGTGTATTACCGAACTGTTATCTTACTTTATACCAGCAACGTGGTGTGTATTACTGAACAGTCATCTTACTTTATACCAGCAATGTCGTGTGTATTACCAAAATGTCATTTTACTTTATGCCAGCAGTGTGGTGTGTATTACCGAAATGTTATCTTAGTTTATACCAGCAATGTGGTGTGTATTACCGAAATGTTATCTTACTTTATACCAGCAGTGTGGTATGTATTACCGAACTGTTATCTTACTTTATACCAGCAGTGCGGCGTGTATTACCGAACGGATATCTTATGTTATGCCAGCAGTGTGGTGTGAATTACCGAACTGTTATCTTACTTTATACCAGCAATGTCGTGTGTATTACCGAACTGACACCTTACTTTATGCCAGCAATGTGGTGTGTATTACCTAACTGTCATCTCACTTTATACCAGCAGTGTGGTGTGTATTACCGAACTGACATCGTATTTTATGCCAGCAGTGTGGTGTGTGTTACCGAACTGTTATCTTACTTTATACCAGCAATGTCGTGTGTATTACCGAACTGACATCTTACTTTATGCCTGCAGTGTATTGAGTATTACTGAACTGTTACCTTACTTTATGCTAGAAGTGTGGTGTATATTACCGAACTGTTTCCTTAATTTAAGCCAGCAGTGTGGTGTGTATTACCGAAATGTCATCTTACTTTATGCCAGAAGTGTGGTGTGTATTACCGAACAATCATCATACTTTAAACCAGCAGTGTGGTGTGTATTACCGAACTATCATCCTCTTTTTTTTCCAGCAGTGTGATGTGTATTACCGAATTGTCATCCTACTTTAAAACAGCAGGGTGGTGTGTATTACCGAATTGTTATCCTACTTTATACCATAATTGTGCGGTGTATTACCGAACTATCATCTTACTTTATGCCAGCAGTTTGGTGTGTATTCCCGAACTGCCATCTTACTATATACCAGCAGTGTGGTGTGTATTACCGAACTATCATGCTACTTTATGCCAGCAATGTGATGTGTATTACCGAACTGTCATTCTAGTTTATACCAGCAGTGCGGTGTGTATTACCAAACAGTCATCATACTTTAAACCAGCAATGTGGTGTGTATTACCGAACTGTCATCTTACTTTATACCAGCAATGTCGTGTGTATTACCGAACTGTCATCTTACTTTATACCAGCAATATGGTGTGTATTACCGAACTGTCATCTTACTTTATACCAGCAGTGTGGTGTGTATTACCGAATTGTCATCTTACTTTATACCAGCAGTGTGGTGTGTATTACAGAACTATCAACCTACTTTATGCCTGCAATGTGGTGTGTATTACCGAACTGCCATCCTACCTTATACCAGCAGTGTAGTGTGTATTACAGAACTGTCATCTTACTTTATACCAGCGTTGTGGTGTGTATTACCGAACTGTCATTTACTTTATACTAGCAATGTCGTGTGTACTACCGAACTGTCATCTTACTTTATACCCGCAGTGTGGTGTGTATTACCGACCTGTCATCTTACCTTATACCAGCAGTGTGGTGTGTATTACCGAACTGTCATCTTACTTTATACCAGCAGTGTGGTGTGTATTACCAAACTGTCATCTTACTTTATACCAGCATAGTGGTGTGTATTACCGAACTGTCATCTTACTTTATACCAGCAGTATGGTGTGTATTACCGAACTGTCATCTTACTTTATGCCTGCAGTGTGGTGTGTATTACCAAACTGTTATCTTACTTTATACCAGCAGTGTGGTGTGTATTACCAAACTGTCATCTTAATTTATGCCAGCAGTGTGGTGTGTATTACCAAACTGTTATCTTATTTTATACCAGCAGTATGGTGTGTATTACCGAACTGCTTTCTTACTTTATACCAGCAATGTCGTGTGTATTTCTGAACTGTCATACTACTTTATGCCAGCAGTGTGGTGTGTGTTACCGAACTGTAATCCTAGTTTATACCAGCAGTGTTGTGTGTATTACCAAACTGTCATCTTACTTTATACCAGCAGTGTGGTGTGTATTACCGAACTGTCATCTTACTTTATTACAGCAATGTCGTTTGTATTACCGAACTGTCATCTTACTTTATACCAGCAGTATGGTGTGTATTACCGAACTGTCATCTTACCTTATACCAGCAGTGTGGTGTGTATTACAGAAATGTCATCTTACTTTATGCCAGCAGTGCGGTGTGTATTACCAAACTGTTATCTTACTTTATACCAGCAGTGTGGTGTGTATTACCAAAGTGTCATCCTAATTTATACCAGCAGTGTGGTGTGTATTACCGAACTGTTATCTTATTTTATACCAGCAGTGTGGTGTGTATTACCGAACTGTTATCTTACTTTATACCAGCAATGTCGTGTGTATTACCGAACTGTTATCTTACTTTATGCAAGCAGTGGGGTGCGTATTACCGAACTGTTATCTTATTTTATACCAGGATTGTCGTGTGTATTACCGAACTGTTACCTAACTTTATGCCAGCAGTGTGGTTTGTATTACCGAACTGCTTTATTACTTTATACCAGTAATGTCGTGTGTATTACAGAACTGCTTCCTTACATTATGCCAGCAGTGTATTAAGTGTTACTGAACTGTTACCTTACTTTATGCCTGCTGTGTGGTGTAACTTACCGAACTGTTACCTTACTTTATGCCAGCAGTGTGGTGTGTTTTACGGAGCTGTCATCTTACATAATGCCAGCAGTGTAGTGTGTATTACCGAACTTTCATCTTACTTTATACCAGCAATGTGAAGTGTATTACCGAACTGTCATTTTACTTTATGCCAGCAGTGTAGTGTGTATTACCGAACATTTATCTTACTTTATATAAGCAATGTCGTGTGTATTACCGAACTGCCATCTTACTTTATACCAGCAGTGTGGTGTGTATTACCGAACTGTCATTTTACTTTATACCTGAAATGTGGTGTGTATTACCGAACTGTTATCTTACTTTATAACAGCAGTGTGATGTGTATTACCGAACTGTTATCTTACTTTATACCCGCAATGTCGTGTGTATTACCGAACTGTTATCTTACTTTATACCAGCAATGTCGTGTGTATTACCGAACTGTCATATAACTCTATGCCAGCAATGAGTTGTGTGTTACCGAACTGACATTTTAATTTATGCCAGCAGTGTGGTGTGTATTACCGAACTTACATCTTAGTTAATGATAGCAGTGTGGTGTGTATTACTAACTGTCATTTTATTTTATGCCAGCAGTGTGGTGTGTATTACCGAACTGTCATCTTACTTTATGCCAGCAGTGTGGTTTGTATTACCGAACTGTCTTCTTACTTTATACCAGCAGTATGGTGTGTATTACCGAAATGTTATCTTAGTTTATACCGGCAATGTCGTGTGTATTACCGAATTGTCATTTTACTTTATACCAGCAGTGTGGTGTGTATTACCTAAACTGTCATCTTACTTTATACCAGCAGTGTGGTGTGTATTACCGAACTGTCAATTTACTTTATACCAGCAGTGTGGTGTGTATTACCGAACTGTCATCTTACTTTATACCAGCAGTGAGGTGTGTATTACCGAACTGTCATCTTACTTTATACCAGCAATGTCGTGTGAATTACCGAACTGTAATCTTAGTTTATACCAGCAGTGTGGTGTGTATTACCGAACTGTCATCTTACTTTATACCGGGCAATGTCGTGTGTATTACCGAACTGTCATCTTACATTATACCAGCAATGTTGTGTGTATTACCGAACTGTCATTTTCGTTTATACCAGCAATGTGGTGTGTATTACCGAATTGACATCTTAGTTTATGCCAGCAATGTGGCGTGTATTACCGAACTGTCATTTTACTTTATGCCAGCAGTGTGTTGTGTATTACCGAACTGTCGTTTTACTTTATAGCAGCAGTGTGATTTGTCTTACTTTATACCAGCAGTGTGGTGTGTACTACCGAACTGTCATTTTACATTCTGCCAGCAGTGTGGTGTGTATTACCAAACTGTTTTCTTACTTTATACCAGCAGTGTGGTGTGTATTACCGAACTGTCATTTTACTTTAATAGCAGTGTGGTGTGTATTACCGAACTGCCATTTTACTTTATGCCAGCAGTGTGGTGTGTATTACTGAACTGTTATCTTACTTTATACCAGCAATGTGGTGTGTACTACTGAACTGTCATCTTACTTTATACCAGCAATGTCGTGTGTATTACCAAAATGTCATTTTACTTTATGCCAGCAGTGTGGTGTGTATTACCGAACTGTTATCTTAGTTTATACTAGCAATGTGGTGTGTATTACCGAACTCTTATCTTACTTTATACCAGCAGTGTGGTGTGTATTACCGAACTGTTATTTTATTTTATGCCAGCAGTGTGATGTGTCTTACCGAACTGTTATCTTACTTTATACCAGCAATGTCGTGTGTATTAACGAACTGACATCTTACTTTACGCCAGCAGTGTGGTGTGTATTACCGAACTATTGTCTTACATACCAGCAGTGTGGTGTGTATTACCAAACTGTCATCTTAATTTATGCCAGCACTGTGGTGTGTATTACCGAACTGTTATCTTATTTTATACCAGCAGTGTGGTGTGTATTACCGAACTGCTTTCTTACTTTATCCCAGCAATGTCGTGTGTAGTTTCGAACTGACATACTACATTATGCCAGCAGTGTGGTGTGTATTACCGAACTGTTATCTTATTTTATACGAGCAGTGTCGTGTGTATTAACGAACTGTCATCTTACTATATTCCAGCAGTGTGGTGTGTGCATTACCGAACTGTTATCTTAGTTTATACCAGTAATGTGGTGTGTATTACGGAACTGTTATCTTACTTTATACCAGCAGTGTGGTGTGTATTTCCTCACTGTTATCATACTTTATACCAGCAGTGTGGTGTGTATTAATGTGGTGTCTATTACCGAACTGTTATCTTTATTTATACCAGCAATGTCGTGTGTATTACCGAACTGTTCTCTTACTTTATACCAGCAATGTCGTGTGAATTACCGAACTGTCATTTTACCTTATGCCAGCAGTGTGGTGTGGATTACCGAAATATTATCCTACTTTATACCAGCAGTGTGGTGTGTATTACCGAACTATCATCCTACCTTATACCAGCAGTGTGGTGTGTATTACCGACCTGTCATCCTACTTTATACCAGCAGTGTGGTGTGTATTACCGAACTGTCATTTTATTTTATGCCAGCAGTGTGGTGTGTATTACCGAACTGTTATCTTACTTTATACCAGCAATGTCGTGTGTATTACCAAAATGTCATTTTACTTTATGCCAGCAGTGTGGTGTGTATTACCGAACTGTTATCTTAGTTTATACCAGCAATGTGGTGTGTATTACCGAAATGTTATCTTACTTTATACCAGCAGTGTGGTATGTATTACCGAACTGTTATCTTACTTTATACCAGCAGTGCGGCGTGTATTACCGAACGGTTATCTTATGTTATGCCAGCAGTGTGGTGTGAATTACCGAACTGTTATCTTACTTTATACCAGCAATGTCGTGTGTATTACCGAACTGACACCTTACTTTATGCCAGCAATGTGGTGTGTATTACCTAACTGTCATCTCACTTTATACCAGCAGTGTGGTGTGTATTACCGAACTGTCATCGTATTTTATGCCAGCAGTGTGGTGTGTGTTACCGAACTGTTATCTTACTTTATACCAGCAATGTCGTGTGTATTACCGAACTGACATCTTACTTTATGCCAGCAATGTGGTGTGTATTACCTGTCATGTTACTTTATACCAGCAGTGTGGTGTGTATTACCGAACTGTCATCTTACTTTACGCCAGCAGTGTGGTGTGTATTACCGATCTGTTATCTTACTTTATACCAGCAGTGTGGTGTGTATTACAAAACTGTCATCTTAATTTATGCCAGCACTGTGGTGTGTATTACCGAACTGTTATCTTATTTTATACCAGCAGTGTGGTGTGTATTACCGAACTGCTTTCTTACTTTATACCAGCAATGTCGTGTGTATTTTCGAACTGTCATACTACATTATGCCAGCAGTGTGGTGTGTATTACCGAACTGTTATCTTATTTTATACGAGCAATGTCGTGTGTACTACCGAACTGTCAACTTACTTTATACCAGCAGTGTGGTGTGTATTACCGAACTATCATCCTACTTTATGCCAGCAATGTGATGTGCATTACCGAACTGTCATTCTAGTTTATACCAGCAGTGCGGTGTGTATTACCAAACTGTCATCTTACTTTATACCAGCAGTGTGGTGTGTATTACGGAACTGTCATCCTACTTTATACCAGCAATGTCGTGTGTATTACCGAACTGTCATGTTACTTCATATCAGCAGTATGGTGTGTATTACCGAACTGTCATCTTACTTTATACGAGCAGTGTCGTGTGTATTAACGAACTGTCATCTTACTATATTCCAGCAGTGTGGTGTGTATTACCGAACTGTTATCTTAGTTTATACCAGCAATGTGGTGTGTATTACCAAACTTTATCTTACTTTATACCAGCAGTGTGGTGTGTAGTACCTCACTGTTATCATACTTTATACCAACAGTGTGGTGTGTATTAATGTGGTGTGTATTACCGAACTGTTATCTTTATTTATACCAGCAATGTCGTGTGTATTACCGAACTGTCATCTTACTTTATACCAGCAGTATGGTGTGTATTACCGAACTGTCATCTTACCTTATACCAGCAGTGTGGTGTGTATTACCGAACTGTCATCTTACTTTATGCCAGCAGTGTGGTATGTATTACCAAACTTTTATCTTACTTTATACCAGCAGTGTGGTGTGTATTACCAAACTTTCATCTTAATTTATGCCAGCAGTGTGGTGTGTATTACCGAACTGTTATGTTATTTTATACCAGCAGTGTAGTTTGTATTACCGAACTGTTAACTTACTTTATACCAGCAATGTCGTGTGTATTACCGAACTGTTATCTTACTTTATGCCAGCAGTGGGGTGCGTATTACCGAACAGTTATCTTACTTCATGCCAGCATTATGGTGTGTATTACCGAACTGTCATCTTATTTTATACCAGCAATGTCGTGTGTATTACCGAACTGTTACCTAACTTTATGCCAGCAGTGTGGTGTGTATTACCGAACTGCTTTATTAATTTATACCAGCAATGTCGTGTGTATTACCGAACTGCTACCTTACATTATGGCAGCAGTGTATTGAGTGTTACTGAACTGTTACCTTACTTTATGCCTGCAGTGTGGTTTGTATTACCGAACTGTTACCTTACTTTATGCCAGCAGTGTGGTGTGTATAACCGAACTGTCATCTTACTTTATACCAGCAATGTGAAGTGTATTACCGAACTGTCATTTTACTCTATGCCAGCAGTGTTTTGTGTATTACCGAACTGTCGTTTTACTTTATGGCTGCAGTGTGGTTTGTCTTACCGAACTGTCATCTTACTTTATACCAGCAGTGTGGAGTGTACTACCGAACTGTCATTTTACATTCTGCCAGCAGTGTGGTGTGTATTACCAAACTGTTATCTTACTTTATGCCTAATCTCTAATTAGGGCAGTCTGCTACCGTGAACAGTTGCGAATGGAAGGTAATTTGACGTGGGCATTAAAATTAAAGAAAGGGTTGGAAACCATTGGGATGGGAGACATTTGGATGGCGGGGCAGGAAAACAGGCTAAGTATTTGGAGAAAAATTAAGAAACGTCTCTGTGATATTGACAGACAGCAAATAATTGCGCAATGCACAGAGAAGGTGTCATTAGAAGTACAGTCTGGGCTGAAATCGGAGTGGGGTATGGAGCAATACATCAAAACAGGTACCAAACTCATTAGAGAGGGGCTCGCGTGATATTAAACTAGGAGCATGGAGGAGCACGAAAATTTCTGACGTGAATGGTATAAGAATCTGTCCCATTTGCGAGGAGGAAGAGTCGTGGACTCACATCTTGGCAAGATGTAGGGGTACGGAGGAATGGCGGGAAAAATATTTGCCGCGATTTTTTACCACTGCGAATGTAGGGATAGAAGCATGTTGGACGCTACTGGCAGGCACGGAAAACATGGACGGGCTAGGTAAATTTATACTTAAGGCAAGACAGCTGAGATCTGAGGAGGCTGCCAATAGAGAAGGGGGGGGATAAGATCAACTAAACAAAAGTGACTACAATGTTCTACATACATGTATATTATATCAGACTTAGGTCACTGTTGTGCTTGGGTTGTATATATTATGTGTATATATGTCTTTTAAGTGTAATTATCTATGATAAGAGGGTGCATTTATGGAGGTGTACTCTGTGCTGTAAATTTAAATTGGTATATTTGAATATCTTTGTATCTTTATTTTCGGATTCACTCTTAATTTTTATTGTTGTTTAATATTGCTTTTGACTGTGTATTTCCTTTGTCTTTTTATTTTCGTGTTTACTCTTTTAATTCTTTGTTGTGGTTGTTGTTTTAATATTGCTTGTAATGTGTATTACAAAAGCACGTACGGTCTGTGGACCCGTGCGACTGTTGAAATTCTATGTATGATATTGCTATATTAATAAATACACTTATTCATTCATTCATTCATACTTTATGCCAGCAGTGTGGTGTGTATTACCGAAATGTCATTTTACTTTAATAGCGGTGTGGTGTGTATTTCCGAACTGTCACTTTACTTTTTGCCAGCAGTGTGGTGTGTATTACTTAACTGTTATCTCACTTTATACCAGCAATGTGGTGTGTACTACTGAACTGTCATCTTACTTTATACCAGCAATGTCGTGTGTATTACCAAAATGTCATTTTACTTTATGCCAGGAGTGTGGTGTGTATTACCGAACTGTTATCTTAGTTTATACCAGCAATGTGGTGTGTATTACCGAACTGTTATCTTACTTGATACCAGCTGTGTGGTGTGTATTACCGAACTGTTATCTTACTTTATACCAGCAGTGTGGTGTGTATTACCGAACTGTTATCTTATTTTATGCCAGCAGTGTGGTGTGTATTACCGAACTGTTATCTTACTTTATACCAGCAATGTCGTGTGTATTACCGAACTGACATCTTACTTTACGCCAGCAGTGTGGTGTCTATTACCGAACTGTTATCTTACATACCAGCAGTGTGGTGTGTATTACCAAACTGTCATCTTAATTTATGCCAGCACTGTGGTATGTATTACCGAACTGTCATTTTACTTTATACCAGCAATGTCGTGTGTATTACCGAACTGCTACCTTACATTATGCCAGCAGTGTATTGAGTAGTACTGAACTGTTATCCTTCTTTATGCCTGCAGTGTGGTGTGTATTACCCAACTGTTACCTTACTTTATGCCAGCAGTGTGGTGTGTATTACCGAGCTGTCATCTTACTTTATGCCAGCAGTGTGGTGTGTATTACCGAACTGTCATTTTACTTTATACCAGCAGTGTGGTGTGTATTACCGAACTGTTATCTTACTTTATACAAGCAATGTCGTGTGTATTACCGAACTGCCATCTTACTTTATACCAGCAGTGTGGTGTGTATTACCGAACTGTCATTTTACTTTATACCAGCAATGTGGTGTGTATTACCGAACTTTTATAATACTTTATAACAGCAATGTGGTGTGTGTTACCGAACTGTTATCTTACTTTATACTAGCAATGTGGTGTATATTACTGAACTGTTATCTTACTTTATAACAGCAATGTCGTGTGTATTACCGAACTGTTATCTTACTTTATACCAGCAATGTGGTGTGTATTACCGAACTGTCATATTACTTTATGCCAGGAATGAGTTGTGTGTTACCGAACTGACATTTTACTTTATGCCAGCAGTGTGGTGTGTATTACCGAACTATCATCTTAGTTAATGCCAGCAGTGTGGTGTGTATTACCGAACTGGCATTTTACTTTATGCCAGCAGTGTGGTGTGTATTACCCCACTGCTATCTTACTTTATACCAGCAATGTGGTGTGTATTACCTAAACTGTCATCTTACTTTATACCAGCAGTGTGGTGTGTATTACCGAACTGTCATCTTACTTTATACCAGCAGTTTGGTGTGTATTACCGATCTGTCATCTTACTTTATACCAGCAATGTCGTGTGAATTACCGAACTGTAATCTTAGTTTATACCAGCAGTGTGGTGTGTATTACTGAACTGTCATCTTACTTTATACCGGGCAATGTCGTGTGTAAAACGAAACTGTCATCTTAGTTTATACCAACAGTGTCGTATGTATTACCGAAATGTCATCTTAGCTTATATCAGCAACGTCGTGTGTATTACCGAACTGTCATCTTAGTTTATATCAGCAATGTCGTGTGTATAACCGAACTGTCATTTTCGCTTATACCAGCAATGTGGTGTATATTACCGAATTGACATCTTAGGTTATACCAGCAATGTGGTGTGTATTACCGAACTGTCATCTTAGTTTATACCAGCAATGTCGTGTGTATTACCGAACTGTCATCTTAGTTTATGCCAGCAATGTGGCGTGTACTACCGAACTGTCATTTTACTCTATGCCAGCAGTGTGTTGTGTATTACCGAACTGTCGTTTTACTTAGTGGCAGCAGTGTGGTGTGTCTTACCGAACTGTCATCTTACTTTATTCCAGCAGTGTGGTGTGTACTACCGAACTATCATTTTACATTCTGCCAGCAGTGTGGTGTGTATTACCAAACTGTTATCTTACTTTATACCAGCAGTGTGGTGTGTATTACCAAACTGTTATCTTACTTTATACCAGCAGTGTGGTGTGTGTTATCGAACTGTCAATTTACTTTATACCAGCAGTGTGGTGTGTATTACCGAACTGTCATCTTACTTTATACCAGCAGTTTGGTGTGTATTACCGATCTGTCATCTTACTTTATACCAGCAATGTCGTGTGAATTACCGAACTGTAATCTTAGTTTATACCAGCAGTGTGGTGTGTATTACTGAACTGTCATCTTACTTTATACCGGGCAATGTCGTGTGTATAACCAAACTGTCATCTTAGTTTATACCAGCAGTGTCGTATGTATTACCGAAATGTCATCTTAGCTTATATCAGCAACGTCGTGTGTATTACCGAACTGTCATCTTAGTTTATATCAGCAATGTCTTGTGTATTACCGAACTGACATCTTACCATATACCAGCAATGTTGTGTGTATTACCGAACTGTCATTTTCGCTTATACCAGCAATGTGGTGTGTATTACCGAATTGACATCTTAGGTTATACCAGCAATGTGGTGTGTATTACCGAACTGTCATCTTAGTTTATACCAGCAATGTCGTGTGTATTACCGAACTGTCATCTTAGTTTATGCCAGCAATGTGGCGTGTACTACCGAACTGTCATTTTACTCTATGCCAGCAGTGTGTTGTGTATTACCGAACTGTCGTATTACTTAGTGGCAGCAGTGTGGTGTGTCTTACCGAACTGTCATCTTACTTTATACCAGCAGTGTGGTGTGTACTACCGAACTGTCATTTTACATTCTGCCAGCAGTGTGGTGTGTATTACCAAACTGTTATCTTACTTTATACCAGCAGTGTGGTGTGTATTACCAAACTGTTATCTTACTTTATACCAGCAGTGTGGTGTGTGTTATCGAACTGTCATTTTACTTTATACCAGCGGTGTGGTGTGTATTACCGAACTGTCATTTTACTTTATGCCAGCAGTGTGGTGTGTATTACTGAACTGTTATCTTACTTTATACCAGCAATGTGGTGTGTACTACTGAACTGTCATCTTACTTTATACCAGCAATGTCGTGTGTATTACCAAAATGTCATTTAACTTTTCGCCAGCAGTGTGGTGTGTATTACCGAACTGTTATCTTAGTTTATACCAGCAATGTGGTGTGTATTACCAACTGTTATCTTACTTTATACCAGCAGTGTGGTGTGTATTACCGAACTGTTATCTTACTTTATGCCAGCAATGTGGTGTGTATTACCTCACTGTCATCTTACTTTATACCAGCAGTGTGGTGTGTATTACCGAAATATCATCCTGATTTATACCAGCAGTGTGGAGTGTATTACCGAACTGTTACCTTACTTTATGCCAGCAGTGTGGTGTGTATTACCGAACTGCTTTCTTACTTTATACCAGCAATGTCGTGTGTATTACCGAACTGTTACCTTACTTTATGCCTGCAGTGTATTGAGTATTACTGAACTGTTACCTTACTTTATGCCAGCAGTGTGGTGTATATTACCGAACTGTTACCTTAATTTAAGCCAGCAGTGTGGTGTGTATTACCGAACTGTCATCTTACTTTATGCCAGAAGTGTGGTGTGTATTACAGAACTATCATCATACTTTATACCAGCAGTGTGGTGTGTATTACAGAACTATCATCCTCTTATTTTTCCAGCAGTGTGATGTATATTACCGAATTGTCATCCTACTTTAAAACAGCAGGGTGGTGTGTATTACCGAATTGTTATCCTACTTTATACCATAATTGTGCGGTGTATTACCGAACTATCATCTTACTTTATGCCAGCAGTTTGGTGTGTATTCCCGAACTGTCATCTTACTATATACCAGCAGTGTGGTGTGTATTACCGAACTATCATGCTACTTTATGCCAGCAATGTGATGTGTATTACCGAACTGTCATTCTAGTTTATACCAGAAGTGCGGTGTGTATTACCAAACTGTCATCATACTTTAAACCAGCAATGTGGTGTGTATTACCGAACTGTCATCTTACTTTATACCAGCAGTATGGTGTGTATTACCGAACTGGCATCTTACTTTATACCAGCAGTGTGGTGTGTATTACCGAATTGTCATCTTACTTTAAACCAGCAGCGTGGTGTGTATTACAGTACTATCAACCTACTTTATGCCTGCAATGTGGTGTGTATTACCGAACTGCCATCCTACCTTATACCAGCAGTGTGGTGTGTATTACAGAACTGTCATCTTACTTTATACCAGCAGTGTGGTGTGTATTACCGAACTGTCATTTACTTTATACTAGCAATGTCGTGTGTACTACCGAACTGTCATCTTACTTTATACCCGCAGTGTGGTGTGTATTTCCGAACTGTCATCTTACCTTATACCAGCAGTGTGGTGTGTATTACCGAACTGTCATCTTACTTTATACCAGCAGTGTGGTGTTTATTACCAAACTGTCATCTTACTTTATACCAGCATAGTGGTGAGTATTACCGAACTGTCATCTTACTTTATACCAGCAGTATGGTGTGTATTACCGAACTGTCATCTTACTTTATGCCAGCAGTGTGGTGTGTATTACCAAACTGTTATCTTACTTTATACCAGCAGTGTGGTGTGTATTACCAAACTGTTATCTTACTTTATACCTGCAGTGTGGTGTGTATTACCAAACTGTCATCTTAATTTATGCCAGCAGTGTGGTGTGTATTACCGAACTGTTATCTTATTTTATAACAGCAGTATGGTGTGTATTACCGAACTGCTTTCTTACTTTATACCAGCAATGTCGTGTGTATTTCTGAACTGTCATACTACTTTATGCCAGCAGTGTGGTGTGTGTCACCGAACTGTAATCCTAGCTTATACCAGCAGTGTTGTGTGTATTACCAAACTGTCATCTTACTTTATACCAGCAGTGTGTTGTGTATTACCGAACTGTCATCTTACTTTATTACAGCAATGTCGTGTGTATTACCGAACTGTCATCTTACTTTATACCAGCAGTATGGTGTGTATTACCGAACTGTCATCTTACCTTATACCAGCAGTGTGGTGTGTATTACCGAAATGTCATCTTACTTTATGCCAGCAGTGCGGTGTGTATTACCAAACTGTTATCTTACTTTATACCAGCAGTTTGGTGTGTATTACCAAAGTGTCATCCTAATTTATGCCAGCAGTGTGGTGTGTATTACCGAACTGTTATCTTATTTTATACCAGCAGTGTGGTGTGTATTACCGAACTGTTATCTTACTTTATGCAAGCAGTGGGGTGCGTATTACAGAACTGTTATCTTATTTTATACCAGGAATGTCGTGTGTATTACCGAACTGTTACCTAACTTTATGCCAGCAGTGTGGTGTTTATTACCGAACTGCTTTATTACTTTGTACCAGTAATGTCGTGTGTATTACAGAACTGCTACCTTACATTATGCCAGCAGTGTATTGAGTGTTACTGAACTGTTACCTTACTTTATGCCTGCAGTGTGGTGTAACTTACCGAACTGTTACCCTACTTTATGCCAGCAGTGTGGTGTGTATTACGGAGCTGTCATCTTACTTAATGCCAGCAGTGTAGTGTGTATTACCAACTTTCATCTTACTTTATACCAGCAATGTGAAGTGTATTACCGAACTGTCATTTTACTTTATACCAGCAGTGTGGTGTGTATTACCGAACAGTTATCTTACTTTATATAAGCAATGTCGTGTTTATTACCGAACTGCGATCTTAATTTATACCAGCAGTGTGGTGTGTATTACCGAACTGTCATTTTACTTTATACCTGCAATGTGGTGTGTATTACCGAACTGTTATCTTACTTTATAACAGCAGTGTGGTGTGTATTACCGAACTGTTATCTTACTTTATACCCGCAATGTCGTGTGTATTACCGAACTGTTATCTTACTTTATACCAGCAATGTCGTGTGTATTACCAAAATGTCATTTTACTTTATGCCAGCAGTGTGGTGTGTATTACCGAACTGTTATCTTATTTTATACCAGCAGTGTGGTGTGTATTACCGAACTGCTTTCTTACTTTATACCAGCAATGTCGTGTGTATTTACAAACTGTCATACTAGTTTATGCCAGCATTGTGGTGTGTATTACCGAACTGTTATCTTACCTTATACCGGCAATGTAGTGTGTATTACCGAACTGTTATCTTACTTTATAGCAGCAATGTCGTGTGTTTTACCGAACTGTTATCTTACTTTATGCCAGCAGTGGGGTGCGTATTACCGAACTGTTATCTTACTTCATGCCAGCAGTGTGGTGTGTATTACCGAACTATCATCTTATTTTATACCAACAATGTCGTGTGTATTACCGAACTGTTACCTAACTTTATGCCAGCAGTGGGGTGTGTATTACCAAACTGCTTTATTACTTAATACCAGCAATGTCGTGTGTATTACCGAACTGCTACCTTACATTATGCCAGCAGTGTATTGAGTATTACTGAACTGTTATCTTACTTTATGCCTGCAGTGTGGTGTGTATTGCCGAGCTGTCATCTTACTTTATGCCAGCAGTGTAGTGTGTATTACCGACCTGTCATCTCACTTTATACCAGCAATGTGAAGTGTATTACCGAACTGTCATTTTACTTTATACCAGCAATGTGGTGTGTATAACCGAACTGTTATCTTACTTTATACAAGCCATGTCGTGTGTATTACCGAACTGCCATCTTACTTTATACCAGCAGTGTGGTGTGTATTACCGAACTGTCATTTTACATTATACCACCAATGTGGTGTGTATTACCGAACTTTTATCTTACTTTTAACAGCAGTGTGGTGTGTGTTACCGAACTGTTATCTTACTTTATACTAGCAATGTGGTGTGTATTACCAAACTGTCATATTACTTTATGCCAGCAATGAGTTGAGTGTTACCGAACTGACATTTTACCTTATGCCAGCAGTGTGGTGTGTATTACCGAACTATCATCTCATTTAATGCCAGCAGTGCGGTCTGTATTACCGAACTGTCATTTTACTTTATGCCAGCAGTATGGTGTGTATTACCGAACTGTCATCTAACTTTATCGCAGCAGTGTGGTGTGAATTACCGAACTATCATCTTACTTTATACCAGCAGTATGGTGTGTATTACTGAACCGTTATCTTTCTTTATACCAGCAATGTCGTGTGTAATAGCGAATTGTCATTTTACTTTATGCCAGCAGTGTGGTGTGTATTACCAGAACTGCTATCTTACTTTATACCAGCAGTGTGGTGTGTATTACCTAAACTGTCATCTTACTTTATACCAGCAGTGTGGTGTGTGTTACCGAGCTGTCAATTTACTTTATACCAGCAGTGTGGTGTGTATTACCTAACTGTCAGCTTACTTTGTACCAGCAGTGTGGTGTGTATTACCGATCTGTCATCTTATTTTATACCAGCAACGTCGTGTGAATTACCGAACTGTAATCTTAGTTTATACCAGCAGTGTGGTGTGTATTACCGAACTGTCATCTTACTTTATACCGGGCAATGTCGTGTGTATAACCGAACTGTCATCTTAGTTTATACCAGCAATGTCGTGTGTATTACCGTACTGTCATCTTAGTTTATACCAGCAATATCGTGTGTATTACCGAACTGTCATCTTAGTTTATATCAGCAACGTCGTGTGTATTACCGAACTGTCATCTTAGTTTATATCAGCAATGTCGTGTGTATTACCGAACTGTCATCTTACATTATACCAGCAATGTTGTGTATATTACCGAACTGTCATTTTCGCTTATACCAGCAATGTGGTGTGTATTACCGAATTGACATCTTAGGTTATACCAGCAATGTGGTGTGTATTACCTAACTGTCATCTTAGTTTATACCAGCAATGTCGTGTGTATTTCCGAACTGTCATCATAGTTTATACCAGCAATGTGGTGTTTATTACCAAACTGTCATCTTACTTTATACCAGCATAGTGGTGAGTATTACCGAACTGTCATGTTACTTTATACCAGCAGTATGGTGTGTATTACCGAACTGTCATCTCACTTTATGCCAGTAGTGTGGTGTGTATTACCAAACTGTTATCTTACTTTATACCAGCAGTGTGGTGTGTATTACCAAACTGTTATCTTACTTTATACCAGCAGTGTGGTGAGTATTACCAAACTGTCATCTTAATTTATGCCAGCAGTGTGGTGTGTATTACCGAACTGTTATCTTATTTTATAACAGCAGTATGGTGTGTATTACCGAACTGCTTTCTTACTTTATACCAGCAATTTCGTGTGTATTTCTGAACTGTCATACTACTTTATGCCAGCAGTGTGGTGTGTGTTACCGAACTGTAATCCTAGTTTATACCAGCAGTGTTGTGTGTATTACCAAACTGTCATCTTACTTTATACCAGCAGTGTGGTGTGTATTACCGATCTGTCATCTTACTTTATTACAGCAATGTCGTGTGTATTACCGAACTGTCATCTTACTTTATACCAGCAGTATGGTGTGTATTACCGAACTGTCATCTTACCTTATACCAGCAGTGTGGTGTGTATTACCGAAATGTCATCTTACTTTATGCCAGCAGTGCGGTGTGTATTACCAAACTGTTATCTTACTTTGTACCAGCAGTGTGGTGAGTATTACCAAAGTGTCATCCTAATTTATGCCAGCAGTGTGGTGTGTATTACCGAACTGTTATCTTATTTTATACCAGCAGTGTGGTGTGTATTACCGAACTGTTATCTTACTTTATGCAAGCAGTGGGGTGCGTATTACAGAACTGTTATCTTATTTTATACCAGGAATGTCGTGTGTATTACCGAACTGTTACATAACTTTATGCCAGCAGTGTGGTGTTTATTACCGAACTGCTTTATTACTTTGTACCAGTAATGTCTTGTGTATTACAGAACTGCTACCTTACATTATGCCAGCAGTGTATTGAGTGTTACTGAACTGTTACTTTACTTTATGCCTGCAGTGTGATGTAACTTACCGAACTGTTACCCTACTTTATGCCAGCAGTGTGGTGTGTATTACGGAGCTGTCATCTTACTTAATGCCAGCAGTGTAGTGTGTATTACCGAACTTTCATCTTACTTTATACCAGCAATGTGAAGTGTATTACCGAACTGTCATTTTACTTTATACCAGCAGTGTGGTGTGTATTACCGAACAGTTATCTTACTTTATATAAGCAATGTCGTGTGTATTACCGAACTGCCATCTTACTTTATACCAGCAGTGTGGTGTGTATTACCGAACTGTCATTTTACTTTATACCTGCAATGTGGTGTGTATTACCGAACTGTTATCTTACTTTATAACAGCAGTGTGGTGTGTATTACCGAACTGTTATCTTACTTTATACCCGCAATGTGGTGTGTATTACCGAACTGTTATCTTACTTTATACCAGCAATGTCGTGTGTATTACCGAACTGTCATATAACTTTATGCCAGCAATGAGTTGTGTGTTACCGAACTGACATTTTAATTTATGCCAGCAGTGTGGTGTGTATTACCGAACTATCATCTTAGCTAATGATAGCAGTGTGGTGTGTATTACCGAACTGTCATTTTATTTTATGCCAGCAGTATGGTGTGTATTACCGAAATGTCATCTTACTTTATCGCAGCAGTGTGGTGTGTATTACCGAACTGTCATCTTACTTTATGCCAGCAGTGTGGTTTGTATTACCGAACTGTCTTCTTACTTTATGCCAGCAGTATGGTGTGTATTACCGAAATGTTATCTTAGTTTATACCGGCAATGTCGTGTGTATTACCGAATTGTCATTTTACTTTATACCAGCAGTGTGGTGTGTATTACCTAAACTGTCATCTTACTTTATACCAGCAGTGTGGTGTGTATTACCGAACTGTCAATTTACTTTATACCAGCAGTGTGGTGTGTATTACCGAACTGTCATCTTACTTTATACCAGCAGTGTGGTGTGTATTACCGAACTGTCATCTTACTTTATACCAGCATAGTCGTGTGAATTACCGAACTGTAATCTTAGTTTATACCAGCAGTGTGGTGTGTATTACCGAACTGTCATCATAGTTTATATCAGCAACGTCGTGTGTATTACCGAACTGTCATCTTAGTTTATACCAGCAATGTCGTGTGTATTACCGAACTGTCATCTTACATTATACCAGCAATGTTGTGTGTATTACCGAACTGTCATTTTCGTTTATACCAGCAATGTGGTGTGTATTACCGAACTCTCCTCTTAGTTTATAACAGCAATGTCGTGTGTATTACCGAACATTCATCTTAGTTTATGCCAGCAATGTGGCGTGTATTACCGAACTGTCATTTTACTTTATGCCAGCAGTGTGTTGTGTATTACCGAACTGTCGTTTTACTTTATAGCAGCAGTGTGGTTTGTCTTACTTTATACCAGCAGTGTGGTGTGTACTACCGAACTGTCATTTTACATTCTGCCAGCAGTGTGGTGTGTATTACCAAACTGTTATCTTACTTTATACCAGCAGTGTGGTGTGTATTACCGAACTGTCATTTTACTTTAATAGCAGTGTGGTGTGTATTACCGAACTGCCATTTTACTTTATGCCAGCAGTGTGGTGTGTATTACTGAACTGTTATCTTACTTTATACCAGCAATGTGGTGTGTACTACTGAACTGTCATCTTACTTTATACCAGCAATGTCGTGTGTATTACCAAAATGTCATTTTACTTTATGCCAGCAGTGTGGTGTGCATTACCGAACTGGTATCTTAGTTTATACTAGCAATGTGGTGTGTATTACCGAACTGTTATCTTACTTTATACCAGCAGTGTGGTGTGTATTACCGAACTGTTATCTTATTTTATGCCAGCAGTGTGGTGTGTATTACCGAACTGTTATCTTACTTTATACCAGCAATGTCGTGTGTATTAACGAACTGACATCTTACTTTACGCCAGCAGTGTGGTGTGTATTACCGAACTGTTGTTTTACATACCAGCAGTGTGGTGTGTATTACCAAATTGTCATCTTAATTTATGCCAGCACTGTGGTGTGTATTACCGAACTGTTATCTTATTTAATACCAGCAGTGTGGTGTGTATTACCGAACTGCTTTATTACTTTTTCCCAGCAATGTCGTGTGTATTTTCGAACTGACATACTACATTATGCCAGCAGTGTGGTGTGTATTTCCGAACTGTTATCTTAGTTTATACCAGCAATGTGGTGTGTATTACGGAACTGTTATCTTACTTTATACCAGCAGTGTGGTGTGTATTTCCTCACTGTTATCATACTTTATACCAGCAGTGTGGTGTGTATTAATGTGGTGTCTATTACCGAACTGTTATCTTTATTTATACCAGCAATGTCGTGTGTATTACCGAACTGTTATCTTAGTTTATACCAGCAATGTCGTGTGAATTACCGAAATGTCATTTTACCTTATGCCAGCAGTGTGGTGAGGATTACCGAAATATCATCCTACTTTATACCAGCAGTGTGGTGTGTATTACCGAACTATCATCCTACCTTATACCAGCAGTGTGGTGTGTATTACCGACTTGTCATCCTACTTTATACCAGCAGTGTGGTGTGTATTACCGAACTGTCATTTTATTTTATGCCAGCAGTGTGGTGTGTATTACCGAACTGTTATCTTACTTTATACCAGCAACGTGGTGTGTATTACTGAACAGTCTTCTTACTTTATACCAGCAATGTCGTGTGTATTACCAAAATGTCATTTTACTTTATGCCAGCAGTGTGGTGTGTATTACGGAACTGTTATCTTAGTTTATACCAGCAATGTGGTGTGTATTACCGAAATGTTATCTTACTTTATACCAGCAGTGTGGTATGTATTACCGAACTGTTATCTTACTTTATACCAGCAGTGTGGTTTGTATTACCGAACGGATATCTTATGTTATGCCAGCAGTGTGGTGTGAATTACCGAACTGTTATCTTACTTTATACCAGCAATGTCGTGTGTATTACCGAACTGACACCTTACTTTATGCCAGCAATGTGGTATGTATTACCTAACTGTCATCTCACTTTATACCAGCAGTGTGGTGTGTATTACCGAACTGTCATCGTATTTTATGCCAGCAGTGTGGTGTGTGTTACCGAACTGTTATCTTACTTTATACCAGCAATGTCGTGTGTATTACCGAACTGACCTCTTACTTTATACCAGCAATGTGGTGTGTATTACCTGTCATGTTACTTTATACCAGCAGTGTGGTGTGTATTACCGATCTGTTATCTTACTTTATACCAGTAGTGTGGTGTGTATTACCAAACTGTCATCTTAATTTATGCCAGCACTGTAGTGTGTATTACCGAACTGTTATCTTATTTTATACCAGCAGTGTGGTGTGTATTACCGAACTGCTTTCTTACTTTATACCAGCAATGTCATGTGTATTTTCGAACTGTCATACTACATTATGTCAGCAGTGTGGTGTGTATTACCGAACTGTTATCTTATTTTATACGAGCAATGTCGTGCGTAGTACCGAACTATCATCTTACTTTATACCAGCAGTGTGGTGTGTATTACCGAACTATCATCCTACTTTATGCCAGCAATGTGATGTGCATTACCGAACTGTCATTCTAGTTTATACCAGCAGTGCGGTGTGTTTTACCAAACTGTCATCTTACTTTATACCAGCAGTTTGGTGTGTATTACGGAACTGTCATCCTACTTTATACCAGCAATGTCGTGTGTATTACCGAACTGTCATCTTACTTTATATCAGTAGTATGGTGTGTATTACCGAACTGTCATCTTACTTTATACCAGCAGTGTGGTATGTATTACCGAATTAGCATCTTACTTTATACCAGCAGTGTGGTGTGTATTACAGAACTATCAACCTACTTTATGCCTGCAATGTGGTGTGTATTACCGAACTGCCATCCTACTTTATACCAGCAGTGTGGTGTTTATTACAGAACTGTCATCTTACTATATACCAGCATTGTGGTGTGTATTACCGAACTGTCATTTACTTTATACCAGCAATGACGTGTGTACTACCGAACTGTCATCTTACTTTATATCAGCAGTGTGGTGTGTATTACCGAACTGTCATCTTACCTTATACCAGCAGTGTGGTGCGTATTACCGAACTGTCATCTTACTTTATACCAGCAGTGTGGTTTGTATTACCGAACTGTCAATTTTATTTTATGCCAGCAGTGTGGTGTGTATTACTAAACTGTTATCTTACTTTATACCAGCAGTGTGGTGTGTATTACCAAACTGTCATCTTAATTTATGCCAGCAGTGTGGTGTGTATTACCGAACTGTTATCTTATTTTATACCAGCAGTGTGGTGTGTATTACCGAACTGCTTTCTTACTTTATACCAGCAATGTCGTGTGTATTTCCAAACTGTCATACTACTTTATGCCAGCATTGTGGTATGTATTACCGAACTGTTATCTTACCTTATACCAGCAATGTAGTGTGTATTACCGAACTGTTATCTTACTTTATAGCAGCAATGTCGTGTGTTTTACCGAACTGTTATCTTACTTTATGCCAGCAGTGGGGTGCGTATTACCGAACTGTTATCTTACTTCATGCCAGCAGTATGGTGTGTATTACCGAACTGTCATCTTATTTTATACCAACAATGTCGTGTGTATTACCGAACTGTTACCTAACTTTATGCCAGCAGTGGGGTGTGTATTACCGAACTGCTTTATTACTTTATACCAGCAATGTCGTGTGTATTACTGAACTGCTACCTTACATTATGCCAGCAGTGTATTGAATATTACTGAACTGTTATCTTACTTTATGCCTGCAGTGTGGTGTGTATTACCGAACTGTCGTTTTACTTTATGCCAGCAGTGTGGTGTGTATTACCGAGCTGTCATCTTACTTTATGCCAGCAGTGTGGTGTGTATAACCGAACTGTTATCTTACTTTATACAAGCCATGTCGTGTGTATTACCGAACTGCCATCTTACTGTATACCAGCAGTGTGGTGTGTATTACCGAACTGTCATTTTACTTTATACCACCAATGTGGTGTGTATTACCGAACTTTTATCTTACTTTATAACAGCAGTGTGGTGTGTGTTACCGAACTGTTATCTTACTTTATACTAGCAATGTGGTGTGTATTACCAAACTGTCATATTACTTTATGCCAGCAATGAGTTGAGTGTTACCGAACTGACATTTTACCTTATGCCAGCAGTGTGGTGTGTATTACCGAACTATCATCTCATTTAATGCCAGCAGTGCGGTGTGTATTACCGAACTGTCATTTTACTTTATGCCAGCAGTATGGTGTGTATTACCGAACTGTCATCTAACTTTTTCGCAGCAGTGTGGTGTGAATTACCGAACTATCATCTTACTTTATGCCAGCAGTGTGGTTTGTATTACCGAATTGTCTTCTTATTTTATACCAGCAGTATGGTGTGTATTACTGAACCGTTATCTTTCTTTATACCAGCAATGTCGTGTGTAATAGCGAATTGTCATTTTACTTTATGCCAGCAGTGTGGTGTGTATTACCAGAACTGCTATCTTACTTTATACCAGCAGTGTGGTGTGTATTACCTAAACTGTCATCTTACTTTATACCAGCAGTGTGGTGTGTGTTACCGAGCTGTCAATTTACTTTATACCAGCAGTGTGGTGTGTATTACCTAACTGTCATCTTACTTTGTACCAGCAGTGTGGTGTGTATTACCGATCTGTCATCTTATTTTATACCAGCAACGTCGTGTGAATTACCGAACTGTAATCTTAGTTTATACCAGCAGTGTGGTGTGTATTACCGAACTGTCATCTTACTTTATACCGGGCAATGTCGTGTGTATTACCGAACTGTCATCTTAGTTTATATCAGCAACGTCGTGTGTATTACCGAACTGTCATCTTAGTTTATATCGGCAATGTCGTGTGTATTACCGAACTGTCATCTTACATTATACCAGCAATGTTGTGTGTATTACCGAACTGTCATTTTCGCTTATACCAGCAATGTGGTGTGTATTACCGAATTGACATCTTAGGTTATACCAGCAATGTGGTGTGTATTACCGAACTGTCATCTTAGTTTATACCAGCAATGTCGTGTGTATTTCCGAACTGTCATCTTAGTTTATACCAGCAATGTGGCGTGTATTACCGAACTGTCATTTTACTTTTTGCCAGCAGTGTAGTGTGTATTACTGAACTGTTCTCTTACTTTATACCAGCAATGTGGTGTGTATTACTGAACTGTCATCTTACTTTATACCAGCAATGTCGTGTGTATTAGCAAAATGTCATTTAACTTTTCGCCAGCAGTGTGGTGTGTATTACCGAACTGCTTTCTTACTTTATACCAGCAATGTCGTGTGTATTACCGAACTGTTACCTTACTTTATTGCAGCAGTGTATTGAATATTACTGAACTGTTGCCTTACTTTATGCCAGCAGTGTGGTGTATATTACCGAACTGTTACCTTACTTTATGCCAGCAGTGTGGTGTGTATTACGGAACTGTCATCTTACTTTATGCCAGAAGTGTGGTGTGTATTACCGAACTATCATCCTACTTTATACCAGCAGTGTGGTGTGTATTACCGAACTATCATCCTCTTTTATTCCAGCAGGGTGGTGTGTATTACCGAATTGTCATCCTACTTTATACCATAAGTGTTGTGTGTATTACCGAACTATCATCCCACTTTATGCCAGCAGTGTGGTGTGTATTACCGAACTGTCATTTTACTTTATACCAGCAGTGTGGTGTGTATTACCGAACTGTTATTTTACTTTATGCCAGCAGTGTGGTGGTTATTACCGAACTTCCATCTTACTTTATGCCAGCATTGTGGTGTGTATTACCGAAATGTAATTTTACTTTATACCAGTAGTGTGGTGGGTATTACCGAACTACCATCTTACTTTATGCCAGCAGTGTGGTGTGTATTACCGAACTGTTATCTTACTTTATACCAGCAGTGTGGTGGGTATTACCGAACTGTCATCTTACTTTATACCAGCAGTGTGGTGTGTATTACCAAACTGTCATCTTACTTTATATCAGCAGTGTGCTGTGTATTACCGAACTATCATTTTACTTTATGCCAGCAATGGGGTGTGTATAACCGAACTGCCATCTTACTTTATACCAGCAGTGTGGTGTGAATTACCGTACTGTTATCTTACTTCATGCCAGCAATGGGGTGTGTATTACCGAACTGTCATCTTACTTTATACCAGCAGTGTGGTGTGTATTACCGCACTGTCAGTTTACTTTATGCCAGCAATGGGGTGTGTATTACCGAACTGCCATCCTACTTTATACCAGCAGTGTGGTGTGTATTACCGTACTGTCATCTTACTCAATGCCGGGAGCGTTGTGTGAATTACCGAACTGTCATCTTACTTTATACCAGCAATGTGGTGTGTATTACCGTACTGTCATCTTACTTTATACCGGGAGCGTGGTGTGTATTACCGAACTGTCATTTTACTTTAAACCAGCAGTGTGGTGTGTAGTACCGAACTGTTATCTTACTTTATACGAGCAGTGTGGTGTGTAATACCGAACTGTTATCTTAGTTTATACCAGCAGTGTGGTGTGTATTACCAAACTGTTATCTTACTTTATCCCAGCAATGTCGGGTGTATTAACGAACTGTCATCTTATTTTATACCAGCAGTATGGTGTCTATTACCGAACTGTCATCTTACTTTATACCAGCAGTGTGGTATGTATTACCGAACTGTTTTCTTTCTTTGTCGTGTGTGTTAGCGAACTGTCATCCTACTTTATACCAACAGTGTGGTGTGTGTTACCGAGCTGTCATCTTACTTTATACCAGCAGTGTGGTGTGTATTACTGAAATGTCATCTTACTTTATACCAGCAATGTCGTGTGTATTACCAAGCTGTCATCCCACTTTATACCAGCAATGTTGTGTGTATTACCGAACTGTCGTCTTACTTTAAACCAGCAATTTCGTGTGTATTACCGAACTGTCATCTTACTTTATACCAGCAGTGTCGTGTGTATTACCGAACTGTGATCTTAGTTTATACCAGCAATGTCGTGTGTATTACCATACTATCATCTTAGTTTATACCAGCAATTTCGCGTGTATTACCGAACTGTCATCTTATTTTATACCAGCAATGTCGTGTGTATTACCGAACTGTCATCTTACTTTATACCAGCAATGTCGTGTGTATTACCGAACTGTGATCTTAGTTTATACTAGCAATGTCGTGTGTATTACCGAACTGTCATTTTAGTTTATACCAGCAGTGTGGTGTGTATTACCAAACTTATATCTTACTTTATACCAGCAGTGTGGTGTGTATTACCGAACTGTCATCTTACTATATGCCAGCAGTGTGGTGTGTATTACCGAACTGTTATCTTACTTTATACCAGCAATGTGGTGTGTATTACCGAACTGTCATTTTACTTTATACCAGCAGTATGCTGTGTATTACGGAACTGTTATTTTACTTTATGCTAGCAGTGTGGTGGGAATTACCGAACTACCATCTTACTTTATGCCAACATTGTGGTGTGTATTACCGAACTGTTATTTTACTTTATGCCAGCAGTGTGGTGGGTATTACCGAACTATCATCTTACTTTATGCCAGCAGTGTGGTGTGTATTACCGAACTGTTATTTTACTTTATGCCAGCAGTGTGGTGGGTATTACCGAACTGTCATCTTACTTTATACCAGCAGTGTGGTGAGTATTACCAAACTGTCATTTTACTTTATATCAGCAATGTCGAGTGTATTAACGAACTGTCATCTTACTTTATACCAGCAGTGTGGTGTGTATTATCGAACTGTCATCTTACTTTATACCAGCAGTGTGACGTGTATTACCCAACTGTCATCCTACATTATACCAGCAGTGTGGTGTGTATTATGGAAATGTCATTTTACTTTATGCCACCAATGGGGTGTCTATTACCGATCTGTCATCTTACATTATACCAGCAGTGTGGTGTGTATTACCGTACTGTCATCTTACTTTATGCCGGGAGCGTGGTGTGTATTACCGAACTGTCATCTTACTTTATACCAGCAATATGGTGTGTATTACCGAACTGTCATATTACTTTATACCAGCAGTGCGGTGTGTATTACCGAACTGTTGGCTTTCTTTGTCCTGTATGATAGCGAACTGTCATCCAACTTTATACCAGCAGTGTGGTGTGTTACCGAACTGTCATCTTACTTTATACCAGCCGTGTGGTGTGTATTATCGAACTGTCATCTTACTTTATACCAGCAGTGTGATGTGTATACCCGAACTGTCATCTTACTTTATACCAGCAGTGTGGTGTGTATTACCGAACTGTCATTTTAGTTTATGCCAGCAATGTGGTGTGTATTACCGAACTGTCATCTTACTTTATACCAGCAGTGTGGTGTGTATTACCGTACTGTCATCTTACTTAATGCCGGGAGCGTGGTGTGTATTGCCGAACTGTTATCTTGCTTTATACCGGCAGTGTGGTGTATATTACCAAACTGTCATCCTACTTTATGCCAGCAGTGTGGTGTGTATTACCGAACTGTTATCTTATTTTATACTAGCAGTGTGGTGTGTATTACTGAACTGCTTTCTTACTTTACCCCAGCAATGTCGTGTGTATTAACGAACTGGCATCTTACTTTATACCAGCAGTGTGGTGTGTATTACCGAATTGTCATCTTACTTTAAACCAGCAGCGTGGTGTGTATTACAGTACTATCAACCTACTTTATGCCTGCAATGTGGTGTGTATTACCGAACTGCCATCCTACCTTATACCAGCAGTGTGGTGTGTATTACAGAACTGTCATCTTACTTTATACCAGCAGTGTGGTGTGTATTACCGAACTGTCATTTACTTTATACTAGCAATGTCGTGTGTACTACCGAACTGTCATCTTACTTTATACCCGCAGTGTGGTGTGTATTTCCGAACTGTCATCTTACCTTATACCAGCAGTGTGGTGTGTATTACCGAACTGTCATCTTACTTTATACCAGCAGTGTGGTGTTTATTACCAAACTGTCATCTTACTTTATACCAGCATAGTGGTGAGTATTACCGAACTGTCATCTTACTTTATACCAGCAGTATGGTGTGTATTACCGAACTGTCATCTTACTTTATTACAGCAGTGTGGTGTGTATTACCAAACTGTTATCTTACTTTATACCAGCAGTGTGGTGTGTATTACCAAACTGTTATCTTACTTTATACCTGCAGTGTGGTGTGTATTACCAAACTGTCATCTTAATTTATGCCAGCAGTGTGGTGTGTATTACCGAACTGTTATCTTATTTTATAACAGCAGTATGGTGTGTATTACCGAACTGCTTTCTTACTTTATACCAGCAATGTCGTGTGTATTTCTGAACTGTCATACTACTTTATGCCAGCAGTGTGGTGTGTGTTACCGAACTGTAATCCTAGCTTATACCAGCAGTGTTGTGTGTATTACCAAACTGTCATCTTACTTTATACCAGCAGTGTGTTGTGTATTACCGAACTGTCATCTTACTTTATTACAGCAATGTCGTGTGTATTACCGAACTGTCATCTTACTTTATACCAGCAGTATGGTGTGTATTACCGAACTGTCATCTTACCTTATACCAGCAGTGTGGTGTGTATTACCGAAATGTCATCTTACTTTATGCCAGCAGTGCGGTGTGTATTACCAAACTGTTATCTTACTTTATACCAGCAGTTTGGTGTGTATTACCAAAGTGTCATCCTAATTTATGCCAGCAGTGTGGTGTGTATTACCGAACTGTTATCTTATTTTATACCAGCAGTGTGGTGTGTATTACCGAACTGTTATCTTACTTTATGCAAGCAGTGGGGTGCGTATTACAGAACTGTTATCTTATTTTATACCAGGAATGTCGTGTGTATTACCGAACTGTTACCTAACTTTATGCCAGCAGTGAGGTGTTTATTACCGAACTGCTTTATTACTTTGTACCAGTAATGTCGTGTGTATTACAGAACTGCTACCTTACATTATGCCAGCAGTGTATTGAGTGTTACTGAACTGTTACCTTACTTTATGCCTGCAGTGTGGTGTAACTTACCGAACTGTTACCCTACTTTATGCCAGCAGTGTGGTGTGTATTACGGAGCTGTCATCTTACTTAATGCCAGCAGTGTAGTGTGTATTACCAACTTTCATCTTACTTTATACCAGCAATGTGAAGTGTATTACCGAACTGTCATTTTACTTTATACCAGCAGTGTGGTGTGTATTACCGAACAGTTATCTTACTTTATATAAGCAATGTCGTGTTTATTACCGAACTGCGATCTTACTTTATACCAGCAGTGTGGTGTGTATTACCGAACTGTCATTTTACTTTATACCTGCAATGTGGTGTGTATTACCGAACTGTTATCTTACTTTATAACAGCAGTGTGGTGTGTATTACCGAACTGTTATCTTACTTTATACCCGCAATGTCGTGTGTATTACCGAACTGTTATCTTACTTTATACCAGCAATGTCGTGTGTATTACCAAAATGTCATTTTACTTTATGCCAGCAGTGTGGTGTGTATTACCGAACTGTTATCTTAGTTTATACCAGCAGTGTGGTCTGAATTACCGAACTGTTATCTTAATTTATACCAGCAATGTCGTGTGTATTACCGAACTGACACCTTACTTTATGCCAGCAATGTGGTGTGTATTACCTAACTGTCATCTTACTTTATACCAGCAGTGTGGTGTGTATTACCGAACTGTCATCGTATTTTATGCCAGCAGTGTGGTGTGTGTTACCGAACTGTTATATTACTTTATACCACCAATGTCGTGTGTATTACCGAACTGACATCTTACTTTATGCCAGCAATGTGGTGTGTATTACCTGTCACGTTACTTTTTACCAGCAGTGTGGTGTGTATTACCGAACTGTCATCTTACTTTACGCCAGCAGTGTGGTGTGTATTACCGATCTGTTATCTTACTTTATACCAGTAGTGTGGTGTGTATTACCAAACTGTCATCTTAATTTATGCCAGCACTGTAGTGTGTATTACCGAACTGTTATCTTATTTTATACCAGCAGTGTGGTGTGTATTACCGAACTGCTTTCTTACTTTTTACCAGCAATGTCATGTGTATTTTCGAACTGTCATACTACATTATGTCAGCAGTGTGGTGTGTATTACCGAACTGTTATCTTATTTTATACGAGCAATGTCGTGCGTAGTACCGAACTGTCATCTTACTTTATACCACCTGTGTGGTGTGTATTACCGAACTATCATCCTACTTTATGCCAGCAATGTGATGTGCATTACCGAACTGTCATTCTAGTTTATACCAGCAGTGCGGTGTGTTTTACCAAACTGTCATCTTACTTTATACCAGCAGTTTGGTGTGTATTACGGAACTGTCATCCTACTTTATACCAGCAATGTCGTGTGTATTACCGAACTGTCATCTTACTTTATATCAGCAGTATGGTGTGTATTACCGAACTGTCATCTTACTTTATACCAGCAGTGTGGTATGTATTACCGAATTAGCATCTTACTTTATACCAGCAGTGTGGTGTGTATTACAGAACTATCAACCTACTTTATGCCTGCAATGTGGTGTGTATTACCGAACTGCCATCCTACTTTATACCAGCAGTGTGGTGTTTATTACAGAACTGTCATCTTACTATATACCAGCATTGTGGTGTGTATTACCGAACTGTCATTTACTTTATACCAGCAATGACGTGTGTACTACCGAACTGTCATCTTACTTTATATCAGCAGTGTGGTGTGTATTACCGAACTGTCATCTTACCTTATACCAGCAGTGTGGTGTGTATTACCGAACTGTCATCTTACTTTATACCAGCAGTGTGGTTTGTATTACCGAACTGTCAATTTACTTTATGCCAGCAGTGTGGTGTGTATTACTAAACTGTTATCTTACTTTATACCAGCAGTGTGGTGTGTATTACCAAACTGTCATCTTAATTTATGCCAGCAGTGTGGTGTGTATTACCGAACTGTTATCTTATTTTATACCAGCAGTGTGGTGTGTATTACCGAACTGCTTTCTTACTTTATACCAGCAATGTCGTGTGTATTTCCAAACTGTCATACTACTTTATGCCAGCATTGTGGTGTGTATTACCGAACTGTTATCTTACCTTATACCAGCAATGTAGTGTGTATTACCGAACTGTTATCTTACTTTATAGCAGCAATGTCGTGTGTTTTACCGAACTGTTATCTTACTTTATGCCAGCAGTGGGGTGCGTATTACCGAACTGTTATCTTACTTCATGCCAGCAGTATGGTGTGTATTACCGAACTGTCATCTTATTTTATACCAACAATGTCGTGTGTATTACCGAACTGTTACCTAACTTTATGCCAGCAGTGGGGTGTGTATTACCGAACTGCTTTATTACTTTATACCAGCAATGTCGTGTGTATTACCGAACTGCTACCTTACATTATGCCAGCAGTGTATTGAATATTACTGAACTGTTATCTTACTTTATGCCTGCAGTGTGGTGTGTATTACCGAACTGTCGTTTTACTTTATGCCAGCAGTGTGGTGTGTATTACCGAGCTGTCATCTTACTTTATGCCAGCAGTGTGGTGTGTATTACCGAACTGTCATCTCACTTTATACCAGCAATGTGAAGTGTATTACCGAACTGTCATTTTACTTTATACCAGCAATGTGGTGTGTATAACCGAACTGTTATCTTACTTTATACAAGCCATGTCGTGTGTATTACCGAACTGCCATCTTACTGTATACCAGCAGTGTGGTGTGTATTACCGAACTGTCATTTTACTTTATACCACCAATGTGGTGTGTATTACCGAACTTTTATCTTACTTTATAACAGCAGTGTGGTGTGTGTTACCGAACTGTTATCTTACTTTATACTAGCAATGTGGTGTGTATTACCAAACTGTCATATTACTTTATGCCAGCAATGAGTTGAGTGTTACCGAACTGACATTTTACCTTATGCCAGCAGTGTGGTGTGTATTACCGAACTATCATCTCATTTAATGCCAGCAGTGCGGTGTGTATTACCGAACTGTCATTTTATTTTATGCCAGCAGTATGGTGTGTATTACCGAACTGTCATCTAACTTTTTCGCAGCAGTGTGTTGTGAATTACCGAACTATCATCTTACTTTATGCCAGCAGTGTGGTTTGTATTACCGAATTGTCTTCTTATTTTATACCAGCAGTATGGTGTGTATTACTGAACCGTTATCTTTCTTTATACCAGCAATGTCGTGTGTAATAGCGAATTGTCATTTTACTTTATGCCAGCAGTGTGGTGTGTATTACCAGAACTGCTATCATACTTTATACCAGCAGTGTGGTGTGTATTACCTAAACTGTCATCTTACTTTATACCAGCAGTGTGGTGTGTGTTACCGAGCTGTCAATTTACTTTATACCAGCAGTGTGGTGTGTATTACCTAACTGTCATCTTACTTTGTACCAGCAGTGTGGTGTGTATTACCGATCTGTCATCTTATTTTATACCAGCAACGTCGTGTGAATTACCGAACTGTAATCTTAGTTTATACCAGCAGTGTGGTGTGTATTACCGAACTGTCATCTTACTTTATACCGGGCAATGTCGTGTGTATTACCGAACTGTCATCTTAGTTTATATCAGCAACGTCGAGTGTATTACCGAACTGTCATCTTAGTTTATATCAGCAATGTCGCGTGTATTACCGAACTGTCATCTTACATTATACCAGCAATGTTGTGTGTATTACCGAACTGTCATTTTCGCTTATACCAGCAATGTGGTGTGTATTACCGAATTGACATCTTAGGTTATACCAGCAATGTGGTGTGTATTACCGAACTGTCATCTTAGTTTATACCAGCAATGTCGTGTGTATTTCCGAACTGTCATCTTAGTTTATACCAGCAATGTGGCGTGTATTACCGAACTGCCATTTTACTTTTTGCCAGCAGTGTAGTGTGTATTACTGAACTGTCATCTTACTTTATACCAGCAATGTCGTGTGTATTAGCAAAATGTCATTTAACTTTTCGCCAGCAGTGTGGTGTGTATTACCGAACTGCTTTCTTACTTTATACCAGCAATGTCGTGTGTATTACCGAACTGTTACCTTACTTTATTGCAGCAGTGTATTGAATATTACTGAACTGTTGCGTTACTTTATGCCAGCAGTGTGGTGTATATTACCGAACTGTTACCTTACTTTATGCCAGCAGTGTGGTGTGTATTACGGAACTGTCATCTTACTTTATGCCAGAAGTGTGGTGTGTATTACCGAACTATCATCCTACTTTATACCAGCAGTGTGGTGTGTATTACCGAACTATCATCCTCTTTTATTCCAGCAGGGTGGTGTGTATTACCGAATTGTCATCCTACTTTATACCATAAGTGTTGTGTGTATTACCGAACTATCATCCCACTTTATGCCAGCAGTGTGGTGTGTATTACCGAACTGTCATTTTACTTTATACCAGCAGTGTGGTGTGTATTACCGAACTGTTATTTTACTTTATGCCAGCAGTGTGGTGGTTATTACCGAACTACCATCTTACTTTATGCCAGCATTGTGGTGTGTATTACCGAAATGTAATTTTACTTTATACCAGCAGTGTGGTGGGTATTACCGAACTACCATCTTACTTTATGCCAGCAGTGTGGTGTGTATTACCGAACTGTTATCTTACTTTATACCAGCAGTGTGGTGGGTATTACCGAACTGTCATCTTACTTTATACCAGCAGTGTGGTGTGTATTACCAAACTGTCATCTTACTTTATATCAGCAGTGTGCTGTGTATTACCGAACTATCATTTTACTTTATGCCAGCAATGGGGTGTGTATAACCGAACTGCCATCTTACTTTATACCAGCAGTGTGGTGTGAATTACCGTACTGTTATCTTACTTCATGCCAGCAATGGGGTGTGTATTACCGAGCTGTCATCTTACTTTATACCAGCAGTGTGGTGTGTATTACCGAACTGTCAGTTTACTTTATGCCAGCAATGGGGTGTGTATTACCGAACTGCCATCCTACTTTATACCAGCAGTGTGGTGTGTATTACCGTACTGTCATCTTGCTCAATGCCGGGAGCGTTGTGTGAGTTACCGAGCTGTCATCTTACTTTATACCAGCAGTGTGGTGTGTATTACCGTACTGTCATCTTACTTTATACCGGGAGCGTGGTGTGTATTACCGAACTGTCATTTTACTTTAAACCAGCAGTGTGGTGTGTAGTACCGAACTGTTATCTTACTTTACACGAGCAGTGTGGTGTGTAATACCGAACTGTAATGTTAGTTTATACCAGCAGTGTGGTGTGTATTACCAAAATGTTATCTTACTTTATCCCAGCAATGTCGGGTGTATTAACGAACTGTCATCTTATTTTATACCAGCAGTATGGTGTCTATTACCGAACTGTCATCTTACTTTATACCAGCAGTGTGGTATGTATTACCGAACTGTTTTCTTTCTTTGTCGTGTGTGTTAGCGAACTGTCATCCTACTTTATACCAACAGTGTGGTGTGTGTTACCGAGCTGTCATCTTACTTTATACCAGCAGTGTGGTGTGTATTACTGAAATGTCATCTTACTTTATACCAGCAATGTCGTGTGTATTACCAAGCTGTTATCCCACTTTATACCAGCAATGTTGTGTGTATTACCAAACTGTCGTCTTACTTTAAACCAGCAATTTCGTGTGTATTACCGAACTGTCATCTTACTTTATACCAGCAATGTCGTGTGTATTACCGAACTGTGATCTTAGTTTATACCAGCAATGTCGTGTGTATTACCATACTATCATCTTAGTTTATACCAGCAATTTCGCGTGTATTACCGAACTGTCATCTTATTTTATACCAGCAATGTCGTGTGTATTACCGAACTGTCATCTTACTTTATACCAGCAATGTCGTGTGTATTACCGAACTGTGATCTTAGTTTATACTAGCAATGTCGTGTGTATTACCGAACTGTCATTTTAGTTTATACCAGCAGTGTGGTGTGTATTACCAAACTTATATCTTACTTTATACCAGCAGTGTGGTGTGTATTACCGAACTGTCATCTTACTATATGCCAGCAGTGTGGTGTGTATTACCGAACTGTTATCTTACTTTATACCAGCAATGTGGTGTGTATTACCGAACTGTCATTTTACTTTATACCAGCAGTATGCTGTGTATTACGGAACTGTTATTTTACTTTATGCTAGCAGTGTGGTGGGAATTACCGAACTACCATCTTACTTTATGCCAACATTGTGGTGTGTATTACCGAACTGTTATTTTACTTTATGCCAGCAGTGTGGTGGGTATTACCGAACTACCATCTTACTTTATGCCAGCAGTGTGGTGTGTATTACCGAACTGTTATTTTACTTTATGCCAGCAGTGTGGTGGGTATTACCGAACTGTCATCTTACTTTATACCAGCAGTGTGTAGTGTATTACCAAACTGTCATTTTACTTTATATCAGCAATGTCGAGTGTATTAACGAACTGTCATCTTACTTTATACCAGCAGTGTGGTGTGTATTATCGAACTGTCATCTTACTTTATACCAGCAGTGTGACGTGTATTACCCAACTGTCATCCTACATTATACCAGCAGTGTGGTGTGTATTACCGAAATGTCATTTTACTTTATGCCACCAATGGGGTGTCTATTACCGATCTGTCATCTTACATTATACCAGCAGTGTGGTGTGTATTACCGTACTGTCATCTTACTTTATGCCGGGAGCGTGGTGTGTATTACGGAACTGTCATCTTACTTTATACCAGCAATATGGTGTGTATTACCGAACTGTCATATTACTTTATACCAGCAGTGCGGTGTGTATTACCGAACTGTTGGCTTTCTTTGTCCTGTGTGATAGCGAACTGTCATCCAACTTTATACCAGCAGTGTGGTGTGTTACCGAACTGTCATCTTACTTTATACCAGCCGTGTGGTGTGTATTATCGAACTGTCATCTTACTTTATACCAGCAGTGTGATGTGTATACCCGAACTGTCATCTTACTTTATACCAGCAGTGTGGTGTGTATTACCGAACTGTCATTTTAGTTTATGCCAGCAATGTGGTGTGTATTACCGAACTCTCATCTTACTTTATACCAGCAGTGTGGTGTGTATTACCGTACTGTCATCTTACTTAATGCCGGGAGCGTGGTGTGTATTGCCGAACTGTTATCTTACTTTATACCGGCAGTGTGGTGTATATTACCAAACTGTCATCCTACTTTATGCCAGCAGTGTGGTGTGTATTACCGAACTGTTATCTTATTTTATACTAGCAGTGTGGTGTGTATTACTGAACTGCTTTCTTACTTTACCCCAGCAATGTCGTGTGTATTAACGAACTGTCCTCTTACTTTATACCAGCAGTGTGTTGTGTATTACCGAACTGTTATCTTACTTTATACCAGCAGTGTGGTGCGTATTACCGAAATGTTATCTTAGTTTATACCAGGAATGTGGTGTGTATTACCGAACTGTTATCTTTCTTTATAGCAGTAATGTGGTGTGTATTACCGAACAGTTACCTTACTTTATGCCAGCAGTGTGGTGTGTATTACCGAACTGGTTTCCTACTTTATACCAGCAATGGCGTGTGTATTACCGAACTGTTACCTTACTTTATGCCAGCAGTGTATTGAATATTACTGAACTCTTACCTTACTTTATGCCAGCAGTGTGGTGTGTATTACCGAACTGGTACCTTACTTTATGCCAGCAAAGGGGTGTGTATTACCGAGCTGTTACCTTACTTTATGCCAGCAGTGTGGTGTGTATTACCGAACTGCTTTTTTACTTTATACCAGCAATGTCGTGTGTATTATGTATTACTGAACTGTTACCTTACTTTATGCCAGCAGTGTGTTGTGAATTACCGAACTGTTACTTTACTTTATGCCAGCAGTGTGGTGTGTATTACCGATATGTTACCTTACTTAATGCCATCAGTGTGGTGTGTATTGCCGATCTGTTTTCTTACTTTTTACCAGCAGTGTGGTGTATATTACCGAACTGTTATCTTTCTTTATGCCAGCATTATGGTGTGTATTACCGAACTGTTATCTTACTTTATACCAGCAATGTGGTGTGTATTACTGAACTGTTATCTTACTTTATACCAGCAATGTGGTGTGTATTACCGAACTGTTATCTTTATTTATGCCTGCAATATGGTGTGTATTACCGAACTGTTATCTTAGTATATGCCAGCAATGTGGTGTGTATTACCGAACTGTTATCCTACTTTATACCAGTAATGTCGTGTGTATTACCGAACTGTCATCTTACTTTATATCAGCAACGTGGTGTGTATTACCGAATTGTTATCTTTCTTTATGCCAGCACTGTTGTGTGTATTAGCGAACAGAGGCTATTGAATGCACTTAAAAGTGTAGTCAAAATGTATATGTCAATACAAAAATAGTAATTGAAGTTAATGAGAAACTAACCCAAGCATTGAAACAAACTGTGTTTAAGGAAAAGTTATAAACTCTCTAATTCTTGTTAATATATACATTGCCGAAGTTCCTAACGAGTAGATAATTTGAGTTCATAAATATATAAATGTATTATAAAACACGTTGAACGCATTGCTATTTTCAGTCGATGCGGTTTTAGTATTTTACACGGAAAACAGATTATGATTAAAATATCGTATATTAATGATATTTACTTGACAAATAAAATGTATATCTTGAATCTTCTGGGAATAGCTTCTGAAGACTACTTTATTCTGGGTCAATTTTACAGAACTTTGCATAACTGCTAAACCGTAAGAGATGGACAAAAACTTACCCCACAAAAAATGTAGAGCACGTTAAAACCCACTTTATTTTATATACTTTTTTCTTGGAGTATATCGTTTTTTAGGTATTCCTTGTTTTTGATTTCAGCTTTGAAAAACTTACTTTTCTTGTACACGAATTAGTCAACTCCTGTCCATACAAATAAAGGAACTTCAGTAACATAGTAACCAGCTTTTGACTATCATTTTAATCTATGGTACTCCCTTAAATCATTTCTACCTGCATGGAAGCAAGAAATAAGACTATTTCTGCTAATTTTTACTTTCTCTACACGTACTATGTACATAGTGTATAGAGGAAGTATTATATTCCACCCAAAAATTTGATACCGAGATTTCGCCGGAAATGCATGTTTTAGAATCCCTTGAATCCAAAAAAAGACATTTTTATAGAAAGATCCTGTGAGTGTGTGTGTGTGTGTGTGTGTGGACAACATAGCTCAAAAACGAAAAGACTGTTAAATACAAAATTTGGTATTTAGGCATAGTATTCTTCAAGGATGCGACACGAAGATTTTCAAGAAAATCTTCCCATCACAAACTACCTTTACATGGAAACATTTTCGAAAATTTTGATTTTCTCCAAAATGGCTCTAACGATTTTCATTAAAGTCACGTACATTAAAGCTATTTGTACCCTGAATAAAATGAATATCTTGACTTTTCTGGGAATATCTTCTGAATTTTGCAGAATTTTGCATAACTGCTAAACCGTAAGAAATGGACAAAAACTTACCACACAGAAAATGTAGAGGTCAGTAAAACACACAATTTATGTCATATACATTTTGTTCGTGGAGTTGATAATTTTTAAGCTGTTCCTTGTTATTAGCTTTTGCTTTGAAAAACTTATACTTTTCTCATACTTCTGTCCATACAAACAAAGGAACTACAGTCACATAGAAACCGGCTTTTGACTACCATTTTAACTTACGGTACTCCCTTTTTTCGCTTCTACTTATATGTAAGCAAGCAATAACACTATTTCTGCTAATTTTTTTCTAGATAAGCTTGAAATAAACAGAAGCATGTGTTTAACAATATTTTGTTGCAGAGATGTATAGAAAGCCATGTGAATGGAACACATCATAATTTTTTTATATTCCTGTGCTCGCAAAAAGAACAGAATCAATGACAATGGCATAGCGACAGCTATTAAGATATTTGACTGTTGATTTAACATAGTGTTCCCTCATTTCGCTTTTACTTGTAACTAACAAAATAATAAGACCATTTCTAGTAATGTTTATCTTGATTATCATTCTGAATATAAAACAATAATATTTTTAAGAATAGTTTATTTGCAGAACAGACAGAGAAACAAATGTGTATGGAACACATAAGAGTTTTGATCAATGCTTTGTAGAAGAGGAGCAAATGAAAGGACATTTACAAAAGCAATTATTTTACTTTATCATTTTAATTAATTCTGGATCATATGCTGCATAAACTTAAATTACGTCTCTGCCATATGAATTACATCTTAAGTTTTCATGGAGCAAGCCATTTGAGCAAACTTTTTCATTTTCTTTTGCTTCCTTCTCGAAGCGCGCTACATCTACGGGTATTTGGATACTGGTGGGAACGGAAATGAACACCGAAAATTGAACCTCTCATTTGGATTCCAAAGTTGCGAGCGATATGCCAATAATTTGGTAGGGAACTTATGAGACGTTATTGCCTCGCGTAAAGATGTCCAGATAATTGAACATCTATTTAGTTGTAAGGATACTTGCGGTGTGAACAAACAGCTTGCTCCTGTCTCACTCCCATCATAACTGAATCAATATTAGCTCTCAAGTATACTCTTTATACAAATATGTTTTATTTGAGTAACATTAATTCATTATTTGCACAGTTAGGGTAAATCTTAAATCCCTGGACAACTTTTTACTGTATAAAATATTCCGTAAAATATTCTAAAAGCTGTATATCACTCCAAAATACAACTCTTCATTTTATCCACTGACTACATGAAAATTTATTCCTAAATAACGGTCCATATTCCATGCTTTCGCAACACTTCTGCCGTATACTTAGCGCCAAGTACTGCACGCTTTGCATTTCTAGTTGAAACTGATATGTGTGGCTTGTTCTCTCCGTTTTTACCTGTCGATCACGTAGCAAGGGAACTTAAAACAGTTGTTTGGGCAAACCGCTATCCTTCTTGGTCTAGGAGACGTGGGCGAGAAACTTTTTTCGGGCCTAAAAATCCTTAGCATGGCTTCCTTAAGAAAGGAAGTAAAGCCGTTGGTCCCGTGTCGTAGATTTACTACTATCACCTATCACCAGCGTCAACGAATAAATTATCATGTGTAAAACTTACTTGTGAAAATATTCTTGGAGTGAGTTATTGAAATATTCCTGGAGGGTTAAATGGTCGGCGATGGGGGAAGCTGATATTTATAACATTGTCCAGTATTACGCGCGTCTTAGTAGAACTTACATATAAAGTTATATAGTTAACGATTTCCAAGTATCACGGCTCTAAGAACAATGATAGTTAAATCGAAGTTCTAGAGGGAGACCGAGTTGAAAAGTAAAACTAATTAATTCGGAAACGAAACTTTGAGATAGAGAAAAACTGTGTATATAATTACTCTGTAAACTTCTTTGATCGCGTATAAATCTGATATGGAATAGAACATTTTAAGTCTAAGGAAGTCAAAGGGGAAACTATTTATATTGTGATGTAGGATAATAGGGCATATCCGGTCGAACAGTAACTTTTATTGTCACCTCACACACAAATGCGGAAGAACACTTACACATTTTTGTTTTCTTTCCTAATCCAAACTCCCTCCTCAAAATAGGAGGGAAATCAGCGAATGCTCAGGCTAAAAGCGATAGTCAAGTACTTTAAAAGCCGATCACTCTGTGAAAATTTTGAAATTCCATTCTTTTTTTATTGCCAGGAGTAAACAAACAAACGAGAAGCGAGAAGAAAGGTGTCTATCCGTTCGAGAAAAGTTAAAGTGCCTTAAAATTGAAACCGGAATATCTGGAAAACGGCCAATACTAAAACAAAACAAAAAAAGTATATGTCATTAATTGTGTGTTACAGTATCTACTTTTTTGTGTATACCTCTGACGGCTTGCTAGTTATACAAAAGTCAACCAGAATGAAGAATTCTTCAGAAGCTATTCCCAGAAAATTGAAAATATACATTTAGTTTGTCATAAAATATCTTAAACATGCGGTGTTTTAATCAAAATCATTATAGCCATTTTTGAGAAAATAAACATTTTCAAAACTGCTCGTGTCGCATTCTTGGAAGATACCCAACTTAAATACTAAGTTTGGTATTTAAGCGGCTTCTCGTTTCTGAACTATGCTGCGATAACACATACACAGGGACATATTTCTAAAAACAATTTTTACTTTCTCTACACGTACTATGTACGTAGTGTATAGAGAAGGTAGTGCACTCCACCAAAAAATTAGATACCGAGATTGCACCGGTAATACATGTTTTAGAACCCCCTGAATCAAAACAAAATTGAAAAAGTTCCGTTGAAAAGTGTGTGTGTGTGCGTGTGTGTGTGAGTGTGTGTGTGTGTGTGTGTGTGTGTGTGTGTCAGTACAAAGTTACCTCAAAACTAAAAGACCGTTAAATACCAAACTTGTTATTTAAGTTTATATCCCCCAAGGATGGACACCAACATTTTCAAGAAAATCCCCAACACCAAACTAACCTTTTCATGGAACATTTTTCGAAAAGTTTTATTTTATCAAAAATGCCTCTAACAATTTTGATTAAAACTATTTCCTTCACAATTAAATACATATCTTGAATTTTATGGAAATAGCCTCTGTAGATATGTTTATATGAGTCAATTTTGCGTAATTTTGCATAGCTTGTAAACCGTAAGAGATAGACAAAAACTTACTTCACAAAAAATATAGATCTCGTTATAACACACAATTTCTGTCATACACATTCTTTTTTCGTGGAGTTGACCGTTTTTCAGATATTCCTTGTTATTGGTTTAGTTTTCAAGTACTTACATTTTCTCATTGGGACTATGCAAACTTCTGCGCAGGCAAAGGATTTCAATACCATAGCAACTACATTTTAAAACATTTGCCTGTCGGTTTAGTGTAATCCCTTATTTCCCTTCTACTTATAAGAACGGAAGTAATGAGAACGTTTCTGCTGATTTTTATATTTTTTGATATTTATGTACATAGTGTATAGAACAAGTATTGTATTCCACCCAAAAATTCCATACCGAGATTTCACCGGAAATACATGTTTTAGGATCCCCTGAATAAAAAAAAAACATTTTCAGAAAGAGGTCCGTCTGGATGTGTGTGTGTGTGTGTGTGTGTGTGTGTGTGTGAGTGTGGGTGTGGGTAGAGAGCATAGCTCAAAAACGAAAAGACCATAAATACCAAACTTGGTATTCAGGTTTGGTATATTCCAAGGATGCGACACGAAGATTTTCAACTACACTTTACATAGATTTTGTTCAACTGCTAAAGCGTAAGAGATAGACAAAAACTTATTATACAGAAAATGTAGATCTCATCAAAACACACAACTTCTTTGACATTTTTGTTGTGGAGGTAACTGTTTCCAGGATATTCCTTGTTATTGATTTTAGTTGTGAAGTCTTATACTTTTCTCAGACAGTAAGGTCCGTTTTTCTTTTGTTCCACTCCTGGCCAAGCAAAGAAGCGGTTTGCAATGACAATCGCATAACGGAAGTTTGAGACAGTAACTCTTTATAAACCATCGAAATTATGTAACTAACAATAACACGCTAAGACGACAAGGCTTAACTGTAAATGCACAGATTTCCGTTAGCAAAACCTTGAAGTATTGTTAGTGGAGCTTTCAAAAGGAAACATTCTAAAAAGGTTATTGCTCTGTCATTTGTCTTTTGTTGAGTGGCTTTAGGGAATAGAGGCATAAGTACATGCATCAATAGAAAGAAGGGACGCTATTCATACAGAAGGATGTTTAAGTTTAAAATTCACAACCGTTTTGGACAGTTCTACACCAGATTCCAAGGGCGACACTATGTCGGTAGCTGAAACAAAATCGCGCCACATTGCTCACCGCGGTTGAAACCAAGAAGTCATGGTTTTGCGTTCCCCAGTTTATAATCATGTTTGCAGGTGTCACTTGGTTGTCAAGGGTTAGGGTTAATACAGTGTAATATTATTCCATGCAATTTTCTTCAATAATATTTACGAACCAGTGATTATTGTTATTTTCTTACTACCTCTTGTATTTTCCTTCTGTACCACGCCCTGTACCGAGGAATGCATGCTCGCCGATGAAGAAGAAAAACGTGAGCTAACACCGGAGCAGCAAAGACATCAAAAGGTAGGGAAATGTCACTAGGTTCCACCCTAACCGGACCAACTGACCCACACAATAACGCCGACACTACTTTGTCATTGACTATTTAAATAATATTCAGGACAAAGTAGTAACCATAACAGTTGCAAGTTTTTAAAACATTCGACTATCGGTTTAACCCCGTGTATTCCCTTATTTTCTTTCTACTTATAAGGAACTAAGTAATAAGAACTTTCTGCTAATGTTTATCTCAATTAGCAAGGTGCAGAAAGAAGAATAATCTTATGTAAGAAGTTTGTAGAATAGCTAGAAAAAGTAATGTGAATGGAACACATAAGGTTTTTTTCTTGATTAGCATTAATCAAATAGCAAAATAAGCTACTTAACAATAATTTATTGCAGAGATGTAGGGAAAGTATGTGAATTGAATACATCAGATGTTTTTGGAATCAGCGTGTCACAAAACATGTATCTCTGGTGAAATCTCGGTATTGAACTTTGGGTACATTACAATACATTCTCTATACACTGGCACATCATGCCTATAAAAAAGTGAACATAAACTGAGAGTATCCTGCCTAAAATATCAAGTTTGGCATTATACAAAGTTATCGTGTCCAGACACACACACACACACAGGGACCTTTTTCTGCAGTTGTCATTTTTTTATACAAAGACCCTAAAACGTGAAATCTCGGTATCAAATTGCATTGCATATAGACTCTCACGAGGGAAGAAGGAGATACCATAAAGAGTACCAGAGTGAGGAATATGTCCAATAATAGGTAGTTACGAAAAGGTTGAAATGCATTTGATTTGACGCATGACACAATTCTACCTTGCAAAACGAAGTTCACCCGATAATAGTGACCGATGCTTGCTGCGACCTGTAGACTAGCCAACGGATGAGAAGTTGAATTAGGTTTGCAAACTTCCGAGCTAGAAACACGTAACTTTGGCGTTCCTTGCCAGTAAAGCGTTAAGTTACGCGTTTGTGGAGTGATATCATACAAGATTAGGAACAGCGCATTGCTAATCCACAGCGTTGAAACATTATTAGCAAAACTGAAACATCAAATACCCCCTTAGCTATCCTTCAAAATGCTGTGGAAGACATTACTACTCACTGCAAGACCAAAGAACTATTCTTAAACAAATTTCAGGATTTATCCCTCTAAGGTAAACCATGTACTGCCTTTAGTTACTGTTTAGTTATAGTTGTGCATTTACTGGAAGCCTGGCAGCTTGCGAGTAACAGAAAAATACAATGAACAGTGTAAAAGAGATGGTTGACCGGTATCGGATCTCAACGGCAAAGCTCAGACCATTTAAGAAACATTTTCTCTCACAGACGAGAGTACCAGTCCCTTATCAGTTTCCAATAATACATTTAAATTAATGTGCATAAAAGTGATCCATTCCCCTAAGTCACAAAAGCCTTTTGCCCTTATAAAGGTATCCATCTTCAGTAACCGAACTTTTACTCCACTCAGCCGTATGGCTTCTCCGTGTGACCAGTGGAAAAAACATTTAGGGACCAAAAGCTAACCAGTTGAAGAAATTATAGTGGATATGAAATTAAAGGACAGTTCAGATACCACCTCTATGAAGGAGTTTAATTACGGTTAGCACACAAAAGGCTTAACCTGCACAGTAGATAAAATCCAGCCTTTTAGAGGAAAGGATGAAGAATTATATAACTGTGTGCAAATTGGGCCGCAGTTACGATACTGAGCTTAATCAGAGACATCATTTCTGATGTTTTTATTATATGCAATATGTTTCATTTTTTTTCTTCAAAATTTATATGCAGCATATTTCTTAACGGTTTCAGCTAATGAGACTACTGCTTCTAAAGTTTTCCTTCGGCAGTTCGGTCATATTTTGGGGAAAGTAAAGAATTGTTAAAACGCAGGGTAATTGCACTCGAGAAGACATTACTACTCACTGCAAGACCAAAGAACTGTTCTTAAATCTAAACCCATTTACTGCCAGTTTAGATTTATTAATATCAACATAAAGTGCTAAGTTCCATTATGGAAAAACTCTTATGTGCCTCAGAATAATTAACGACGTACATATTCCGGGAACTCCATTTATTGAAAGTACACAATAGAATTATTATTTCCTGGATTACACGCATTTTCCAAGTTTCTGTTCTCAGATATATTTTCTGGACTCCTAGGTAATTAGGTAGACCGTGAAAACCTTCTTTAACGCTTTTCTTTGGCTGATCACGCGAGGATTGAGCGCCGTCCCTAGTAGAACTTTAAACTAAATGAGGCGCTGTGCAAATTCTTAAGTTTCATCTCCCTGTCCTTCTTTCTTCGGTAACAACGCCAGGATAGAGAAACTCTCAAAATATAATAGCATGTTCACCGACTGACATCCTAACGTTATAGATAGCACTGTTACCTTTACTTCAGGGTGACACTCTTAGAGAAATCTATCCTCCCTGTGTTGCCCTTGTTTTTTGTTTTTTTCGAAAGCGGCTCCCTTCCTCTGGCATGGAGCAGCGAAAGGGTAGGAGGGCATTGGGTGGATGCGGTAGCGGGAGATAACGAGAGGGAACAAATGACGTCATTAAACGCAGAGGACTCGAAATAATGACCTCTTTGCGCGGGCCCTCCACTTTAAAACAAAATCGATTCCATTGACCGGAAGCTAATATATAACTAGATGCTTCTGTGGCCTGCGGGTTGAGGGGGTAGGGGTGGAAAAGACGAGTTGGTTCTCCATCAATTTACTCAACATTGTACAACAAAATGCTGCCCTACAAAAATAAAATCGGCTTTTTTCCCTTTTTTTTAAAAACCATACGTAGCAGTGCACCTGTTAATAAAACGCACAGAGAGACTAAAATAGCTAACAACGTCAAAAGCTCACTTGTTAATTACCTAGCAGACTGGAAAAATACTGCTTAGAAGTACCATATGTGAGATTTGTATATAGGAATAGGGAGACACATTCCATCTGTACAATTACAATTTCTCTTGTATGATGACCGCACAAAACTAACACAGTATTTTTGACTTCACTATTAAAACACATTTTGGAATACTGGTAAAAATATATTCAATCTCCAAGACACCATGCTGCATTATATTGGGTCACCATTTCAATGGTTTCTTGAACAGGGAATTTTTAGTTCGCAAGTTCACCAAACCATGCCCATGGTCAAGAGGGTTCAGCTCACCGCCCATAGTTGGCGCTAAATAACGCAATCACTACTATAGGTCGTTAAACATGGCGAATTTATTCCAGTGACCTTTTCTTTCAAGGCTTGTGTTTCTTTTACTGTAAATTAACATTACACAACCTTACTTTCCTTCCGAAGGAAGCCATCCTAAGGATTTTTACGTCCGTAAAAAGACCATTACCCTCCATCGAGTTTGAACCAACAACCTTGGGCATTAAGGCTAGCATAGTAACCGCTACAAAAGCTTACGAGGTGGAGTCCCCAAAGGCTCTGTCTTATTATCTACAATGTTTAGCTTCTTCATGGCAGATTTCCCTACAGTGAAAGTGTCAACATGTCACATTTTGCTCATGACGTTCTGCTCTACCGCACAGATAAAATCCTTCACAGAGCATTAAACTATTGATGATAGCGCTCAACGTTCGCTTTTACTATAAATGGAACCACAGACGGTGACACTGATACACATGCAATGAAGATGGATCATCAGTGGAATGCGATGGCAGGGGAAACGGGAGAATTCGGAGAAAAGCCGCCCCTGCGCAGCTTTGTCCACCACAAATCCCACGTGAGATCGCTTGGGATCGAACCTTGGCCGTCACTCCCTACAGCGGCGGCTCTGGACTGGTGCAGACTGTGGCAGATACCCGTCAATCCGGGCTTGTTCTGTTTACCGGCAATGTCTCCCCCCAAAGCCCAGATACCCAACTTCTATCAGGGCCAAAGGATAGAGAGAGGAAATTTCATCCACTATCTAGACTGTAAAGGCCTAACTTTTCGTGAACACGTGCAGAGAGAGACAAACAGAGCTAGTGGGTGGAGATGGCCGCCCTACATACTCTTCTGGCCTCCCAAATGCCAGTTCACTTAAAAGTTGCGCCTTTTCAAAACGCTTATAGACCCTCTGGTGCTCCATGACTTCGAGGCTTCTCTAGTCACAGCGGATTATAAAACTCCGGTCCATCTACTCTGTATGTCGACGCTCCGCAATGAGGCTACTACATAAAGCTTCGGCACTCCCATACATGAAGAATGTAATTAGGCCCCGGGCTCAAAAGTGCCTCGCCCTTGTCAGAACAGAGGGGGTCTAATTAGTAACGGAACACCGTTGCAGGCAGAACCGGGTCCCCTGCAGGACTAGCGAATACACCCGATAACAACGGCTTCAACCCAGCCGACAGGAAAAAAATCTGAACTAAGTACTCCCTCTTAATTTTGGGAGTGGTCATCTAAAAATCAACACCAACTGAAATAAACAAACAAGACATCAACGGAGCAGAGACAGGAATGCTGCTCCTAATAATAGCAACCGTTGATGAGCCTATCTAGTGCTACCTCCTTAACACCAACATCCTAAACTTCACCAAACCTCAACTCAACATTCCTGTAGTCAAGCCCTTACCAGCAACTCCACCTAGGCTCACCACGAGTCTACCAAATCCTGCATGCACATGCTACAAAGGGCGGCAAAATATGTTACATTCGAATAGAACAACTGCTTTCTACTGTACAAATGATTCACACAAAGTCTTATTATTATGTATAATTCCGATTACTCACTATTAATTTTTCCGAATATGGTATTGGTATATTGTTATAGATATCCAAGCCACAAGATCACATCCCACATCATTGTGAATAACAATTGATCTCTTTTGTACCACGTGTAAGCATATTGCATTACTCATATACATGTTCAATATCCCCTTTACTGTATATGCTGTCCAAAGCTTCTTCACCTTATAGTTTTTTAATGTCAGTAAATCACTGTGAGAAAAATGGGTGTTTTGATTAATGTGTTTGTTTTGTGTTATTTCCTTTGCTCCAAGATCTCCTAGTTCATTACCTAGTTCATTACCTAGTCAGGTAATGGAGCTGAAGGAGATAGAAAGAATAATGAAATGATTGTTTTCCATGTTCAGCATTGCCTGTTTGGGTGCATACAGTTCACAGGGAAAACGGAAAATAAATGAAGAGCATTGTCTCTGAACACTGCTTCAGACCGCTCCCTTCGCAAGTTTTGGATCCACCTCTGTGTGTGTGGGTGTGTCTGTGTGGGGTGTTTGTGTGTGTGTAAATATGCTCTTAATTTCATTGTACATGGAAGCATGATTAGACCGCTCGCTTCTCACCTAGAATGGCTCGGGTTAAATCCCAGTGGACCGCATATGGGTGTGATTTGTGGTGGTCACAGCGGCGTCTTGGAGGATTTTCTCCGTGTTGTCCGCTTTACCTCGCCATTCATTCCATTAAATGCTCTAATACCTTTACTGCCCACCATTTCGCACCATCTGCTTTCGTTACTCTCTTGCCTGATTAAGGGTCGATTCCTTGTTCATTCTCGATCAAATGATTAAATTAAATTGAGTGTTATTTATAGACGCTCTTTTACTACTGTGCTCAGCGTCCCATTCAATATTAGGTGTAAAGGGCTGTTAATTTTGCTCAGAGGGCTTTTTATCAAGCTTTCGGTTCTTTGAAAGATCTTGAGTCTACAACACGAGACCAACGGCTTTACTTCGCTTCCGAAGGAAGCCATCTAAGGATTTTACGCTGGAAAAAGGCCATCGCCGGATTTGAACCCGCGACCTTAGAAACTAGAGGCTAACACATTATCCCTAGAACACGGAGAATGACATTAAATGTCTCTACAAGTTTCTGACCGTGAAGGGCAAGCCGCTTACATTTTGAATACGATGATTCAAAAACGAAAGATTTATATTTAAGTTTAGCATCTTCCAGGGGTACGATACAAAGAGTTTCAAGAAGATTCCCCCATCCCAAACAAATCTTTACATAGAAAAAGTTTCGAAATTTTCATGTTATGAAACCATTTTGAGTCAAATATCGCAAATTAAAACTACTTATATGACAAAATCTGCATATTGAGTTTTTTTCGAATAGACTATGTCATTCTGAATGACTTTTAAATAGCTTGTAAACCCTAAGAGATAGACAGTGTTAAAAAATAAAAAACGTAAATATAGTTAAAACACAATTTATGACATATTGAGTTTTGTGAGTTAAAATTTCCGTGATATTTCTTTACCTTTGTTTGAATTTTAAAATTCTTAAACTTTTTTACACGGGAAATCCTGGCAATGTAAATAGAACCGAATTTCATTCACCTGGCAACCAGCTTTCAACGTATTTGACTGTCACTTTTCTCCTATAGTTGTAAAGAACTAAGTAATAGGACCATTTCTGCTAACATTTATATTGATTCGTATGAAGTAGATAGTAGAATAGGGTTTTTATGAATAAATTGTTTCAGAGAGGTAGAGAAAATCATGAAAGTCACTATTTTAGTGTCCCAGCTAGATTAAAGCATTCTTCAAGTTGTTGATGTAAGGAAGTATTTCAAAGCCTGTCTCAGATGAGTCTCTAGTGTCTGTAAAAGCAAATTGGTATAAGAAGAATACAAATCATCCTTATCGATGTTATTCTTTAGGCTAATAAATTAGAAGCGTGTTGCGTTGTTAGTCATTAGAGGCAACAATTTGTGATATATATTTTGCGTTGCTTTGTATCAACGAAGCCTGTCAAGAGTGACTCAATATCGAAAGCTATCAATGCTGTGGTTGGTATACCTTTCCAGCCTGCAGCAGGACTCATATTGTTCGTGAGCAAACAACGAGGCATATAAAAGACTCCTCTTAAGTTTCACTGTTCACGTGGTCCTAATTACGTGAAAAACCACGGGGCGCCCTTCTACTTTCTGTATAATTAACGTGCAGATCGTAGGAGACTCTGCGTGTTGCAGTTTTTGTTAGCTAACGCCGAGGGGAGGCTCCAGCTTTAAATTCAAAAATCTCGGCTGCGTATATACTTGAGTGGCGTTTCTAGCTTTAAAATCTGATTAAACTTGGCTAGATAGACAGACTCACGATGTCTTGTAAACAAAACAAAATCTACTTAAAAGGTTTTATTCTGGCTCTTTCATTCTTTAAAAAAGTTTACATACAAGCTGTGTTTTGAAATATAAACATTTAAGTTTTGTTATTTTAATAATTATGATCTTATTTCAAATAATTTCGTAGTCTAATCCAGGATAAGGTTGCTATCGTCAAATGACCATGGGGGACAACCTTTTTAAGCACCTCAACTATTTTCTAGATCAAAGAGCGCTTTAATACATTGCTCCTAGTTGAAAACTAAACTAACAGGTTGGACAGATATTCGCATTGCTTTTTCTGTGTAATGGAGAAGAATGTAGGATTCTCAAAAACGAACTAGATTTTAACGAATTAGAAACACTGGCGACAATTTGTACTGCTGAACCAACGCATGTGACTTTCCCCGAAGTAAGCTCGCCCACAGACACATTCTTGAGAGGGAGAGAGATAGAGGGAGAGTATGTGAGAGACACAGAGGGGTAGAGAAAGTTAGCACAACATATCCTTTATAAAAAAAAAAACAAAAAAAAAACTGTCCCGAAATGCATTTACATTGAATATTTATCATTATATTGAATATTTTTGAAGATAATGCTAATTCATTTTCCTAAAATGTGAATATATTTATTAAACTTTCGCTTTACAGAATAAAATCTTATCCACCTTCATAATACTTTCTCATTTTTTAAAAACCGTTATTCTTTATAAAAACTTATTCTTCTATCTACTTCATATTAATCAGATAAACATTTACTGAAGTGATTTTATTCATATTTCCTTGTATCAAATTGATTCAATGGAAATTTGGGAATGCAGCTTAAGCAACCGGAAAATATTTTAAGACCTGATTACTAAGTGATTTCAAAACAGTTTGCATGAACAAGTGGCGGGAAAGGAAATAACAATGGCCCCTTTAAACGATTATAAACATTGCAAATGTAAACAAATAATAAATAATATCTGGGAAACTACAAAAAGATAAGAAAAAGCATTTGGCATGAACAACAACATTTACATTTGTACTTTCCGTATGATTGTGTCTGACTCTTACGGTTAACCGCTTATACAAAAAGGGTTCAGAAAGTACCTCTAAAAACTTCATACTGCACATTTCCTTTGTATGAAAAATCTTAATCAAAACCATTAGAGACATTTTTGAAAAAGTCAAAATGTTCAAGTGTAGTTTGGGGAGTGGGGGTTAAATGTTGCATAGTGAAAAATTCTGAACTAGAATGCCAAGTTTGATATTTAACTGAGTTTTTGGGTTTCAATTACATTATTCACACATACATACTAATGTACCTTTTTCCAAAGTAGTTGCATTAAGAAGTATATTTCCGCTAAATCTTGTTTTCGAATTTTTGGATGAAATGAAGTACCTGTTCTACTTACAACAGTAGAAAAATTAAAGATGTATATCTCGAGCTTACTGGGAAGTCTTTTGCATTCCAAATTATTTTCTATAAACGGAACCCCATAAAAGACACAAAACCACTGTTGTGGATACTTATGTGTGCCCTTCATTAAACCTTATCGTTAGCCATTTCCAAATTATTTTCTGCGTTCACAGGAAAATGTAAATATTTTAGGCAGTATACATTTTGAAAAGAAAAGCGATAATAGTTTTTGTATTTTTCATGAGAGCTCCTGTAAATAGTGCTTAAGATTAATATTAATAGTTTTGGCTTTATTTTAGGTTAGAGCGTTTCACTATCGTGTATCTTCTACATGATGTATATTAAAACATTTCAACTGGATTCAAGATTACAAATAAACATAAAATAGAAAGTGAAATTTTACGATCTCATAAACGAAATTTTCCCCACTGTAAAGTCAATACGGAATGATTAGGGAAAGTCCTTGTAATTTGGACCACTTAACTTTAAGTGCTAATATCTGGACAGAAAACCTACGTCAAAGTCCACAACTTACTTCAATGTGTTAATGAGAAAAACTTATACCATTATGAGAGTTTTCAAGGTTTAGTCCCAGCTACATCGCAAATTATAATTATAGTTTTTATATCAGGCGTGTATTTGGACCAGAGGCGTGTATTTGCTCTGAGAAGGTGTGTAAATTGGACCACTATATAATACATTTATAATCGATTCGTATACTTTTATATTCACTTTTAATGATTGAAATTCACAATAGTCCTTAATTTAGATCTGGAATAATCATTATTATTATTATTATTATTATTATTATTATTATTATTATTATTATTATTATTATTATTATCATCATCATCCAAAATATCCGAATGCAACAGATTAAATTATACAAAACTAATATCACCTTACATAAATTTCTCCCAAAGTTATGTGGACACTTAATATTTTCAAGTGTTTGTTCCAAATTAAAGGAGGATTTCACTGTTCACTCCACAATGCACCTATCACAAAAGTAATAAAATGAGTCATTTATATGAGCACAGTGTTCATGAGCCCATCCCTTGCACTGTGTCAAGTCTTCCTCGTGAGATTCCTCACACACAACACGAAAAGTCTTTTCTGAGTTTTTATTCTCATCTTTACCAAAATTGATTTTCGTTTTACCCTTGACTCTAGAGGTATTAGAGGCTCTCACTGTGAGGTGTTCCTGTCAACATCACACCTGAAGCTAAAGTTATTTTTCTTCTTCTCTTTGAAGACTCTCCTTATGTGCACATTTATTATGAAGGTGTAATACTATAACACACTCATAGAACATTTTCTCCAAGTGTAGAAGGGAATGCACAAGTTCATCCTCGGCGTCACTTGGCAGATCGGTAGGCCTCCAATGCTCACAATAGATGCCTGTGCCTTGGCTTTATTGTACCTCTTTATTTTACTTGGAGGTATGTTAAGCATTCATTATATACATGCCTTCCGTTATAGGTTCAAGACCTTTCCTCCGATCCTCCTCTTCCCATTTACAGTAATGGCCCTTAGGTTTGCGAGCTTCTCTTGTTGTCATCTGGAAATGTACGCATTTTGTATAATGTGTGACAGTAATATGTACACATCTAAATAAATTACTGAAGTAAATTAAAAGCATGTCTTCAAATAAATAAATATATACACACATGATCATTTGTAATGTAGTACCCAACTTGAATATTTCTTCTGTCCAAATTACACGACACAACCCAACTTTATGAGCATCACATTTCTTATAATTCTAAACTAAATTAATGAAAAAAATGTTCATCACGCTTACCGACGTTTTTGTTTGGTTTCAAAAGAAAGATCTTAGGTGGAAGAAAACACGATACTAAAAGCGGGACAAAATTACAGCGAAAACTCTCTCAACGAAGATCACAATTTCCCTCCAAGGTTATTGACAATAGAATTTTGAAAATTGGAGTGAACGCTTATAAGAAACGCTGCTCAAGATACCCGTATTGTTGGTGCCCCGAAGGTACCCATTTTCTTAAACTGATATCGGTCCAAAATACACGCTGGTCCAAAATACACGCTGGTCCAAATTACACGGTCTTCTCCTACGTCTATACAAGACATTTAAGATCAGTGTTAACTTTGGAATAGATTTATGCATAGCACGTAAATAATCGTATGCATCGATAGCGGTGTATATGTAGACATCTCTGAAATCCAAACTGGAGCCCTTTAAGACCTTTAACATTTACTTTCTATGCATAGTACATGGTATATCGGTAGAGCATGTATGGCACTCAACCCAAAATTTCGATTCGAGATTTCACTTTCAATACACGGGTAGGGTCTCATGTATCAACAAAATAAAAACATTTTTAGAAAAAAATCCGTGTGTCTTTCCATGTGTCTGTGACACGATAGCTCAAAGACGAAAAGTCGATAATATATCTACTTGATATTTGAATGCGACACGAAGATTTTGAGGAAAATCCCCTCAAACTTTTACGGAACATTTAACGAAACTGTTGATTTTCTCAAAAATGTCTGTAACCATTTTTATTAGAATACTATATTAAATATATTCATATGGCAATTAAAATGTATCTTTGGAATCTACTGGGAATAGCTCCTGAAGGTTATTTTATTCTATATGACTTTTGCATAAGTGGTAAACCGAAAGCGATGGATCAAAACAAACCACACAATTAATTGCATCATACTTATTTTTAACTCTAATTGCAGTAGTTAAAATTATTAATATTTATAAAGGAACTTTAAACAGATGATCCCCTTAAAACATACAATTTATACGGAATTGATCATTTCCAAGATATTCCTTGTTATTTGTTTAAATTTTAAAACGTTTTTCTCATACGGGAATTTGTCAATTCGTGGCTTTACATAGAAATGAATTTCAACCCACTGACAAGCAGCATTTAAAAGATTTGACTATTGCTTTAGCCTAGTGTACTTCGTTATTTCCCTTCTACTTCCAAGGAAGCAAGTAATGTGACAATTTCTGCTAATGTTCATCTCGATTAGTATGAAGTAGATAGAAGAATAAACTTTTCAACAATAATTTGTTACAGAGAGTGGAGAAAGTCATGTGAATGTTATACACAAGTCTTTTTTTTTATACATTCTTTTACCCTTTTAACTTGGGTATGCTTTTCCACTGACAGTGAACCAACCTTCATGCAGTGATGTGCTATTGAGAAAGAGAGCGAGAATGCTGTGTGTATTGAATTAAAATATGATTGCACAATTACAATATCGGTTGCATGGAATACTCTGATGTGAATAAATTAGCAATAAATTACGCGTTGTTTATAATGCTTTAGATCGACGGATTTCAATACATTTGCCCACATGTTTTTAAAGTTGGTTATGCCCTGGAAAATAAATACTGCTGCCTATTGATTAAAACATATACAACATTTAAAGCACCACGAATTGCATAGTGGAAAGGAAAAAGAACTCCGGATAACAAGTATGCATTAATCGATTCAGTATCCTCAGGATAAAGTCACCAGCTGAAACCTAATAATTAGTAAAATAATGGAGTGAGATAAAAGTCAAAAACTTATGCTTCTCTAAATTCAACGGTGAAGCTATTCTCTCTAACGTACAAAAGTTGTTAGTCCCAGTTACGTGATGTAAATTCATCTCTTAGATAGGAAATAACTATACCGTAAAGTCAATCAATCCAACCAAGAAAGCAACTGAACAAACTTCTTACCCACACTCCTCTATTCTTTCCTACTTTCAGCATCAGTGGTCCAGATACTTTGGTAATGACGCAGGTATCTCTGGTATCAATATTTACTACTTGCTTTACTATGTATGTACCTATTATACGTGATGAATGTATAATATTCTACCCCAAAAGAAATACCAAATACACGTTTTGAGGTTTCCTGTATCCAAAAAATAAGAAATTTTCAGAACACAAATGTAAGTGTGAGTGTCTGTGTGCGCGCTTACGAACAGGATAACTCCAAAACGACAAGTCCGTTAAATAACGAAATATTATTAGTTATTGGTTTCGATTTTCAACATTTCTTATACTTTTGTCATGTAGTAAGTCGCTACTGTTTATTTTTTCTCGTGGTCATGCAGTGAGCACTGAGTTTCAAACCCATCGCATAGTGACGGCTTTAGCTTACTTATACAGTGGCAGTTCCAGAAACACCCAGCGGTTCTTCTTTCAAACTACAACAATACCAACCTTAGAAAGCTTAAGTTTGAAGTTTGACGATTTAATATTGCTTAGCATTTGTTTGGCAGCCATTATTAGTGAATATTCTCATCGAATTTGTAAACATTGATAAAACTAGCCTTAGTTATCTGACACAATACTTTCGTTTGAAAGGTCTTAGTCCAGTTAATATTAAAGCTGATGCTACTTTGGGGGAGATTTCTCCTTCACTTACAACAGTGAATGGGTGGCAGAGTTTAAGCGCGGTTATACGAACTGCTAAGACGAACATCGAGTAGTCCAACGTTACCAGTCAGGCAATTGTAAAGAAAATTCACAAAATGGTATTGATGACCGTCGACTGAAAGTGTGCGAGCTAGCAGGCATTTTAAAAAGCTCTGTACATCGCATACTGACTTAAAATTTGATATGAGAAAGTTGTGTACAGGGTGGGTACCGCATTTGCTCACAATAGAACAAAAACAGAGTCCTGAGGATGTTTCAGTCGAATGTTTGGCAATGTTTTGCTGAAATAAATTTGAATTTTTGTGTCGATTCATAACAATAGATGAAACCTGGGTCCATCACTTCGAAACTGAGAAGAAGGAACAATCAAAACAATGAGTTGGAAGGGGAGAATCTACTCCAAAGAAGGTGAAGTCAGTTCCATCTGCAGACAAGGTCTTAGCGTCAATTTTCTGGGACGCACGCGGGATAATTTTCATTGACTGTCTAAAAAAAGGAAAAGTAATCAATGGCGAATATTATGCGAATTTGTTTTACAGCGTTTGAGTGATGAAATCGAGCAAAATCGGCCGCATTTAGCGAAAAAAAGCTTTGTTTCTTTAAGACAATGCACCAGTTCACACGTCCATTATCGCCATGTCTAAAATCAATGAGTTAAAGTTCGAATTTCTTCCTCATTTACCCTATTCGCCAGGTTTACGCCCATTTGATCATTTTCTGTTTTCAAACTTAAAGAAATGGCTTGGTGGTAAAAGATTTGCCAATAATGAAAAGTGAATCGAGCTGAAAGGAAACTATGTAGAGAAATAAAGATATCCCAAATTTTTGTGCTTTCTTTGTTAGGTCGAGTACCTCTTGGACAGCACTTTTCGTGTCTATACAGCAACGTAAAACTGGTAGTGAATGTTTATCAATATTAGCAACTAGATAGAAATATAGTTTCGTTTCTTTCTCGTCTTTTAGGTGGGCTTCTATGTTGCCACAGAAGTAACTATATAAATGAAACAATTAAAAAATATATATGGTCTATAGGTAGAATAGATGCAGATATGACCATTGCACAGAGGATAAACACCAAAGAACAGCGTTACAGACAAATATGCGTTACTTACATATACCTGACAGATTTGAAAAGGTTTTATAAAAAGTGTTATACTACTATTATTATTATTATTCTTATTCTTATTATTATTCTTATTATTATTATTATTATTATTATTATTATTAGTAGTAGTAGTAGTAGTAGTAGTAGTAGTAGTAGTAGTAGTAATAGTAGTAGTAGTAGTAGTAGTAGTAGTAGTAGTAGTGGTACAACAGGATTGTTGAAATATTTTCTATATTTTTTATCTGTGTGTTTTCTTAAAGGAGATTTATTTTTAAATCACTTATATTTTAAATCATAAATCTGAATTTATGATTCTGAATATTTCCAAAATCACACCAAAGAATTAAATAACATATTTTTCACATTATTACATTTGCAAGCAAGCGCTATCACTAGCATAACAATTTAAGCTCCCGACAAATTTTTAGATTTACTGGTGGAATTATTGTTGTGTATGCTTTGATTTTTACATTTACATTTTAAAGATAAGCATATAAATCTGTTTAATAATATCATTTTGTGAATATATTCACTTGCACCGCTGACCTAGTTTACTGTAACAAATGAAGATCCGTGGTGGTATTCTTAGTCTGGGGCTACCATAAAGTGGGTTTGGGGGATGAGGAACATCCTGCTGACACAAATATCTCTGCTTATCGCGCGCGCGCTTTTTGGGACGCTGCCCGTTGAAAGGAAGGTCATATGTCGTCCCCTTGCAGATAACGTCATAGCACACGAATATATGTCATTAGCATAATATCAAGAGGGTTATTCTCTGGCAACCACAACCAGCGATAAGCAAGATAGGCTGTTGCCTAGCGTAAGCATTTCCGTGGGCTTTTCTATCTAAAGCCAGCAGCGCTAGGCTCACAGCGGCAAAATTATGAAATATCCGACGATAAGAAATGCCTTTCAGATCTACCACCCACACATTGAAGAGAAGCTAACGTAATATAGCTCCCGTTTATCTTACCTATGCTTCCAGATTTATGTTCTACTGCATTAAATGTTGTATATGACTCTTGATTTTTGAGCGCTTTAACTGATGGATCACACTGCACGAGTAATGAAGTTTGTGAAATGATGCATACTCAGATGAGCCCGCGATTCTTGGAACCTCAACTTTCTCGACATTCATCTTCTAGCGTAAGGGAGAAAAAAAAAAAAAAAACTTTATCCGGGTAGCTCGCCCTGTGATTCGCACTTGGGATCACCTAAATGGTACAATACACGCTGAGGAGACTCTTACTGAAGGAGAAATGCTTACCTGTGCCCAAAGATATAGCTTTAAAAGTTGTGCTAATTAAATTGCAAGGAAATGATGAGTAAAGTTAGTAAGATTTAAATGGGAAAGTTCAACTATCAAATATTAAATTACATATCTGTAACAATAAACATTCAGCACATTAATTATTCGAAGACTAAACATACCTGCGGTAAAATGGGGTGTAGGTATGCGCGGAATGTGGTTGAATGTAAAAAGCAATAGCGTCGAAAACTACAAGTTTATGGCAATTCATTTCGCGAATGCGTTATTTGTAGAAAATAAACTTTTCTGTAGACTATAGCATAATAGTTATAAATGTCTAAGGCTTTTTAAAGTATAAATAGAGCTAGATGTATAGTACATTATGTGATAAAAAGCTCAACTCTTAAAACAGTTGGAAATCTGTTAGACAACAGGCTCATGGTTTGTAATTTCTACTGTAATCTAATCTCGCATATCCACGCTATTTTGATTTGAAACGCGTTGTTTCATGAACATCATTTTTTTGAGGAAGTAATCATCATAAAGTCATTGAAAATGATTGCAATTATTTGTGATATTTAAGAACTATTAAAATTCTGAAGGACATTTGAGCATGCTGCTACTCTAACAACATCCGTATTCTGTTGAAGCATGCATTTGATATTGCTTTGTTTCATATCTATAACAAAACTGCTGTTGTTTCGAAGACAATAGTAATATTTTACAGGCTCGGAATCGAATCCAATTCCGTTTTTTGATTATCATTAATTTGTTTGGTTTTGTGACGCAGGCTGGATAGAGACCATTACGTCGCTGTGGCAGAGATTTGATCTAGTTGGCCATGCCAGAATGGATCCACGGTACAGATGTTAATGGTCGCTATTAGTTACGAACGGTGTGTGACCCGCCAATGCAATAACACTAAACATACTCCCATAAAATCTGCGGCACTCACAGTCAAACTAGTATTATCTGAAACCAAATTTAAAAGACCACGTGAGCAGAAGCAGCTACATTAATTTAGGTTTGGTGTTCATTTGTTTTGCAAATTTGTTTTAAACCTGTTACAAACTCGAAAGCAGCTTCACTTCCATTTGTAATATGTGTTTTCCAATGGAGTTCCTATCTCTGTTTATATCACAATAGACAATAATGCGTATCATGTACATCGTATGTGTGCACTAAAATTAAAAATCCAGCATCAGAAACTGTTACATTAGCAAATATTTTGAAAAACAAACAATGAAATGTATTATAACTCGAAATTTTGTACAGATGATTAGAAAAATGGACCTTGTTAGTTGGCCTATCTGCAGCAGAAAGTGGATAAGTTGAACTACTTTCATTGCTACACAATATGACCCGTGTTTTTCGTATGTCTGAATAGTAAATTCCAGAAAAACTGTACGTTTATCAAAAGGAATACTTTTAAGAAATCAAGTAAAAAGTATTAATTTTCACAGCTAGAAAAATTATAAGATGAAAATCTATTTTAGCTAAATTTCATATTACTAGTCAGGTAATGCATTCGGGAGGGCAAAGAGATTTAAATCGTGAAAGAAAATTAATCCCATTATCATATTATAGTATTCTGTATTTTCTAAGTAGATCAATGGGCATCTTTACCATACTGTCATGATCGGATTTGAATTTCTAGTTTGTCAGTTCGCCACTATGCGCCATGACGACGACGGATCAGCTCATCGCCTACAGATGGCACTGCAGGGCTAAATCACGACCTCCAGACGCGAAATGGCGGAATATTTTGCGCAGGAACCTTCTTCTTTCAAGATATGGGTTTCTTTTACGTGCAATAAATAACACGAGACCACCGGATCTACTTCCCTTCCGAAGGAAACCATGCTAAGGAATTGTGCGACCTCTGCCAGAATTGAACTTGTATTCTTGGATTTTAGAGGCTAGTGTGGTAACGACACGTCACGGAAGGCGACCAATCCCATTATATTTTGAAAAAGTACATATCTTCCAAAACTATTTGAAAAACCTTAAATGATTTTATTTATGTATGTGCATTATTTTTAAATGCTACATTCTGTTAAATAGTTCAACTTTGTTTTTCCTCTTCAAAATAATTCCTCTTATTCCTTCAATCAAACTCATCGTGCAACTTACTGCAACATAATTCTTTGATTTCTCGAAGAGCATTTAATGTTCACCTGTTCATTTAAGATGATAAATTAAACAATAATAATAGTAGTAATAATAATAATAGTAATAATAATAATAATAATAATAATAATAATAATAATAATAATAATAATAATAATAATAATAATAATAGGAAGATTAACAGCACTTGCGGCTGGCATGGAAGGGTATAGAATATTTCAGTCACAGGAATAATTTGTTTTTCAAGACTGATGTATGTGACGTCAGTTCGTTCCCATGTTATCACTTCTTACGCACAGCCATAAGCAACTGAAGTAAATGTCGAGGACAGTCAATTTAATATGGTATAGCAGTTCGGGAGACTCAAACTTGTTCACTTCCATTATATTTGACTTCAAACTGGTACATAAACCTAACAAAATAAAGGACATGGAAGTAAGGGGTTGGGATGGGATTTAATAATGATTTAGAAAATTTTAATACGTAAGATAAAATGTATGATTCGTTTATTATTTAATGCACGTTAATAATTTGTAATATGTATTTCCAAAGGAGAACACAGTATATCACTCTTGTTTACAGTAATAATTACTTATATGTATCTGTAAATTTAATTTAAACATATGAATTATAAATTGATGCTTTAAATTTTATTTTAATTTATTGATTCTGACCTGACTGCCTAATGCCTTTATGTGTAGAATATAAAAGTGTGGACTCTAAGCTTAAACAATGTATAATGATCACAGTTTCCAAAACAAGTTTGTTCTGTTTACTACATCTGGAGTTAATTTTACAAAACAAGTTTGTCCTGTTTACTATGCCTGGAGTAAATTTAACAAAACAAGTTTGTCCTGTTTACTATGTCTGGAGCTAATTTAACAAAACAAGTTTGTCCTGTTTACTATGTCTGGAGTTAATTTTTCAAAACAAGTTTGTCCTGTTTACTATGTCTGGAGCTAATTTAACAAAACAAGTTTGTCCTGTTTACAATGTCTAGAGCTAATTTAACAAAACAAGTTTGTCCTGTTTACTATGTCTGGAGCTAATTTAACAAAACAAGTTTGTCCTGTTTACTATGTCTGGAGTTAATTTAACAAAACAAGTTTATCCTTTTTACTATGTCTGGAGCTAATTTAACAAAACAAGTTTGTCCTGTTTACTATGTCTGGAGTTAATTTAACAAAACAAGTTTGTCCTGTTTACTATGTCTGGAGTTAATTTAAAAAAAACAAGTTTGTCCTGTTTACTATGTCCGGAGTTAATTTTGCAAAACAAGTTTGTCCTGTTTACTATATCTGGAGTTAATTTAACAAAACAAGTTTGTCTTGTTTATTATGTCTGGAGTTAATTTAACAAAACAAGTTTGTCCTGTTTACTGTGTCTAGAGCTAATTTAACAAAACAAGCTTGTCTTGTTTATTATGTCTGGAGTTAATTTAACAAAAAAGTTTGTCCTGTTTACTACGTCTAGAGCTAATTTAACAAAACAAGTTTGTCCTGTTTACTATGTCTGGAGTTAATTTAAAAAAACAAGTTTGTCCTGTTTACTATGTCTGGAGTTAATTAAACAAAACAAGTTTGTCCTGTTTACTATATCTGGAGTTAATTTAACAAAACAACTTTGTCCTATTTACTATGTCTGGAGTTAATTTACAGTAGTCCTTACGGCGAGCACCCACGTTAGTAAAAATCACAATTTGTGTTCATGTTTCGCTTATATACGGTCTTTTATATCTGTGTGAGGCAGAGGCTCATCTGTAATAATGTTCACAGTGGTGTTAATCTTTCGGTTATTACATTACATTCACACTCTAGGGGAATAACCCCGGATAAAGAACAATTTCCACCCTTCATCCAGGAATGGAACCCAGAAGTTCTGAGTTTGCAGGTTAGCAGGCTATTAGATGTCCCATATACGTAGCTTGCAAATTTCATAAAGACACCTTTATATTCTTGTATATACACGTAAATATTGTTTTGAAACGTATCTTATAATCTCTTAAAAATATGTAACATTATTTTAAAGATTTACATGCCACTGTTTTGTGTCTAGATATAAGATCAAAACTCTCATTATGTATAATGTGGTATTCTCTATTTTATGACTTTACACTCTAAATTATTAACAAACGGCAAGATTAGATACACCAAAATGTCACATAGGATTGCCATAAGATGCTTTTAATCATACCCCTGTATTCTTCTTTAAAAAATATCTGGGAAATCGTTATACCCATGCAAACAACGTTCACGTTAACTTCCGGGTGAGCTAAAATTTATGCTATTTATTTTTCCTGGAGAGCATAAGCATGCAATAATTCTACTCTAGTCTTATCTACTACTGAAAGAATATAAAGGTTTTCTATGAAGGCTCGGTGTGCAGACCATACAGCTGAAGTCACTATTTCAACAGGGTACTTTATGTGTTACATTTTTTCAGACTATAGAGTCTTATTAAAATATATACTTACAGTTCCATATGTGAATCACTTTATAATTAATAACAATATATAAATACAAATTTGACATATATATTCTCATAATTTTATCTACATATATCACCACCGGCTATTGATATTTTTCATAACCGGTGTTTGCTTTATTTTGACACTATTTTATATTGTTTTCGTAAAAAAACAGTTATACAGGTGCTTAGTAAACTAAAACATTTCGAAACCATCATCTTTTGCAAAGAAAACAGAAGAATTGCAAACATAAATATGTCCGCCAAATGCAGAATCTGCACCAATTTTCTAAAATGCTTTAATGGTACGAGGAAAATAATTTGTCACAAACTGATTTTGCTATTCTCTTCATTTGTCATACAATAAGATTTTATTTATCACTTCGAGATTTGTTAGTTTTAAAAAGTCATTCCAATCAACGGTCAAATGAAAAGGAGTTCATAGCAAATCCCAGCTATATGTGTCCTTTGTCATACTAACATGGACGCCATATGATATATGAATCAAAGCTTTAGGGCCAGTTTTGAACAAAGAAAACAACCAATATGAGGGCCTTATCTTGAAAATCCCAGATATATGTGTCCTTTGTCATACTAATATGGACGCCATATGATATATGAATCAAAGCTTTAGGGCCAGTTTTGAACAAAGAAAACAACCAATATGAGGGCCTTATCTTGAAAATCCCAGATATATGTGTCCTTTGTCATACTAATATGGACGCCATATGATATATGAATCAAAGCTTTAGGGCCAGTTTTGAACAAAGAAAACAACCAATATGAGGGCCTTATCTTGAAAATCCCAGATATATGTGTCCTTTGTCATACTAATATGGACGCCATATGATATATGAATCAAAGCTTTAGGGCCAGTTTTGAACAAAGAAAACAACCAATATGAGGGCCTTATCTTGAAAATCCCAGATATATGTGTCCTTTGTCATACTAATATGGACGCCATATGATATATGAATCAAAGCTTTAGGGCCAGTTTTGAACAAAGAAAACAACCAATATGAGGGCCTTATCTTGAAAATCCCAGATATATGTGTCCTTTGTCATACTAATATGGACGCCATATGATATATGAATCAAAGCTTTAGGGCCAGTTTTGAACAAAGAAAACAACCAATATGAGGGCCTAATCTTGAAAATCCCAGATATATGTGTCCTTTGTCATACTAACATGGACGCCATATGATATATGAATCAAAGCTTTAGGGCCAGTTTTGAACAAAGAAAACAACCAATATGAGGGCCCTAATCTTGAAAATCCCAGATATATGTGTCCTTTGTCATACTAATATGGACGCCATATGATACATGAATCAAAGCTTTAGGGCCAATTTTGAACAAAGAAAACAACCAATATGAGGGCCTTATCTTGAAAATCTTCGCACGGCATACCTCAACAGAGTGAGTATTAAGTGTGAAATTAGCTGCTATTTAACACACATACATGCATACATACATTTCTACATACATTTCGTACATACGTTCATATATACATTCATACACACATTCATACATACTTACATATATTTGTAGATACATACACACTGACATACATACATTCGAACATGCATACATTCGTACACACATACTTTCATACGTACATACACTCATACATATATTCGTACATACATACACACATACATACATTCGTACATACATACACACATACATGCATTCGTACATACATACATACATACATACGTACGTACATACATACATACATGCATGCATGCATACACACACACATACATACATACATACATACATACATACATACATACATACATACATACATACATACATACATACATACATACATACATACATACATACATACATACATACATACATACATACATACATACATACATACATACATACATACATACATACATACATACATACATACATACATACATACATACATACATACATACATACATACATACATACATACATACATACATACATACATACATACATACATACATACATACATACATACATACATACATACATACATACATACATACATACATACATACATACATACATACATACATACATACATACATACATACATACATACATACATACATACATACATACATACATACATACATACATACATACATACATACATACATACATACATACATACATACATACATACATACATACATACATACATACATACATACATACATACATACATACATACATACATACATACATACATACATACATACATACATACATACATACATACATACATACATACATACATACATACATACATACATACATACATACATACATACATACATACATACATACATACATACATACATACATACATACATACATACATACATACATACATACATACATACATACATACATACATACATACATACATACATACATACATACATACATACATACATACATACATACATACATACATACATACATACATACATACATACATACATACATACATACATACATACATACGTACGTACGAACGTACACTCTCCACTTGTATTTCCTGTAACATTTCGAGTCCAAGTTTTAGAATAAAATACAGGGTTACTACAAAAGAAATAGACAACTTAAACGGCCTGTAAAACAAAAACTATTAGAGATAGCAACCTAATTATTTTGGAGTTATGTTGAGTAACTCTCAAAGTTTTGTTTGTTACTATTGGTAACGCTGTAGTGTTTTGTTTGTTGTTGCAGAAGCTGAAATGGCGGAAAATCCTGTGGAAAAGGCATATTGCGAGTTGGAATTTGCTAGAACGCAATCAGCAACTGTTGTACAACGACATTTTAGAACACGTTACCACAAAAGTGAAATGATGCGCTCACAAAAACCAGCATCGTCTTCATCATGTCGCAACATGTCGATGCAAAAGTCACTCCGTATGACCTTATCTTCTTCACTCAGAAACTGCAACATCTGTAATCTGTAAGGCTTCGTGTGCAGTCGCTTCCGTAAGATTTTCCATACAGTTTGCTGTGGAATTTGTAATTGCATGCTTGCCCTAGATGTCGATTTCTGTGGGCTTCTTATGTAGGCAGTCATAGATTGTATGTCTAGTCGGTGGCGTTTTGTGGTAACGTGTTCTAAAATGTCGTTGGACAACAGTTGCTGATTGCGTTCTAGCAAATTCCAACACGCAATATGACTTTTCCACAGGCTTTTCCGCCATTTCAGCTTCTGCAACAACAAACAAAACACTACAGCGTTACCAATAGTAACAAACGAAACTTTGAGAGTTTCTCAACATACCTCCAAAATAATTAGGTTGCTATCTCTAATAGTTTTTGTTTTACAGGCCGTTGAAGTTGTCTATTTCTTTTGTAGTAACCCTGTACAAAAGTTATTCTATGAACCAAAGATCAGTGGATAGAGCAAGCACACAAATTTGAAGCGTTATACTTTATGATTTTCTCCATCCCTGTTGTTTAGTTTCATACTTTTGTGCAAATTGATGAAAAATGTCTTATTAATTTCTCTGCCGAATACTATGTACGTATGTATGTATATATATAGATAAAAAATATATTGCATTACACCCAAAAACTCAATACCGAGAGTTTATTGAAAATACAGCCTTTGACACCACTGAATGAAAAAATCGTTTTAACCAAATATCCATGTGTATGTACGACATATGTGGACATCACAGGTCAAAAACGAAAGGTCCGTTAAATACCAAACTTGGTATTTAAATTGCGTATCTTCCAAGAATGGGCCAGCAACACTTTCAGGAAATTTCTCCACCTAAACTACCTTTTGTATGAAAGATTTATCTACATTTTCGATTTTTCCAAAATAACTGACCTTTTTATTAATATATATTAAAGATATTTACAAGACGAAATGTATGTAATGAATGTCCTGGGAATAGTCTCTGCCCTCTTTATTCTGGATATCTTTTGCATATCTGGTAAACCGTAAGAGTGGACAAAACGGTAGATCTCGTCAAAACACACAAATTATGGTCTTTACAGTTTTGTTGTAGAGCTAACCATTTCAGACGTATTCTTTATTATTACTTTCAATTGGCCATGCGAAGAGAACCGAATTATAATTGTCCCAGTTAGCAACTAGTTTTTAAGAGATTTGACTGTCACTTCAGCCTAGTGTATTTCCTTATTTCTATTCTATTTACAAGAAAATAAATAATACGACTATTTGTTCCGCTACTGTTTATCTGACTAGCATGATGTACATAGAAGTATAATCTTTTGTAAGAATATTGATTAATTGTTTTAGCCGTGTGTAGGTAGAGTCAGGCTGAAAAATTCAATGTCATAGTCAAGACTTGAACCACGGATCTCCCGGCTCCTAGCTGGCTGCTTTAACTATTGGGCTACCATGAAAACATGCCAGCACAGCATTAATTTTTGTAAGGATAGTTTGTTTGCATAACAAATAGAGAAAATCATGTGAATGGAACATATCAGATTTTTGTATGATAAAGTATTGAAGCAATTATTCTATTACACGTTATCTTGAAGGTGCATTGCAAGGAGAAAGCGGCTGAAACGGTAGTAAAATGCAAGTGACTATATGCTAGTTTTATGCAGCGTCTCAATGCCTCAAAACGTGTACAACTATTATAAAATGGCAAGTGTATCTCAGTAATGATTAGTACAGTAACATTTCATTGATATGCCTTATATGTTGCTCAAGTTGGCTAGTTATACTTTTCCCAGACAGACTCTGACGGACATGCAAATACGGGCTTTCTTGTATGTTTTTTGGGGAGGGAGTTTATACAGTCTGAAAAGATTTGTTTGTGAAGGAATCTAATGCAATTACGATACTTCCTCTCTTATTATAACTACACATAAGGAAAATGCTATGTAAATATAAGGAAGAAAATATAAACACATGACAACTGGATAAACATAATAAGTATTTATTAAAAATTCTTACATAGAGTTCACGTTTTGTTATTTGACATTTGTGTATGTTTACACATTAAAAGTTATGCACTTCACTACTTTTAGTTTCTTCTAGTAATCTTGGTAATTTTCGAAGTACAGATTTATTATTTAATATCCATAAACAGAGCATTTTGTGATGAATTAATGAAATTAAATGTTTAATTAAATGCTTTTGTTTCAGAATAGTTTTCTAGGTTGCATTGATGATACATTGTACATAGCTTTAATTGCTAAACATGGAAAACGTATGAAAATCATGGTTACGATAAATTCATAAACAATACATTTTCTTCTAAATTCAAAGATGATAATATATAAGTAAAGCAATTAAATTAAAATAGCAAACTATATTACTGCAAACTTCAAAGGTATACAAAATCTGTATAGCGGCAAAATGGGGATGGATAAAAAAAAGCGATTTAATACTGGTAATAAAACATTCTTTTTGAAAATGATGGTATTAACTATATAAGTAATTGTGAGCAAACTTATTTTAGGACAGAATGTATCGCTGTTCACAGCAACTCATCCCAAACTGAGCAGATGTATCACAGTTTATGTGCAATCAGTTTTACACAGAATGTGTTAGTATGCATTTGAATGCTCATGTTTGAGCATGTAAATACGTTACAATCCAATCTTTGAACCAGCGCGGTTTTAAACGTCTAAGCGAATAGTGCAGCGCTCTGGTCAAATGACAAGAGCAATTTAGACACTATAGCACACGTATTCACAAAATTAGTTCTCATGAAGTCGTCGCTTTGTGCGCGCGCTTCCAGTTTAAATAACACCACAAGTGTACTTACGTCCAAATTAAGTCAGTCATTTAAACCAACATGTTCAGATTTCACTTGTAAGCATCGGCATTTAAATCTGTGGTTCCTCTCCATATATCTCTGCTAACTTCGTTTGTTTAATCTGTTCGGGCACAAGTTTCCTTTTTTACTTTCTCTAAAATGGAAATGGAGTTTTATTTATGGATGCGCTTTAACTACTGTGGCTTTCAGATTATCATTCTATATTGGGCGTGAAACACCGATTAATTTTGCTCAGAAGCCTCTTTCTTAAACTGGAGATTCTTTTACGTACCGTAAATCTACGACACGGGACCAACGGCTTTATTTCTCTTTCCAAGGAATCCATGCTAAAGATTTTACTTTATTTGTCTTCTATCTTCAGTAGCTAAGAGAAAGTAATGCAATTCACAAAAACATTTTATGTCAAAGTCTAACCAGCAATAAATGTTTTCAGGTCCCCAAATAAATAAAATAACAACATTTTTAGGAAAAGAACTTGTATGTGTTTACAAATGTCCAAAAAATACTAAACCGGTATTTAAAGTGTGTGCCTTCCAAAGATGAACACGATAAACAAAAATTCCTCGGCAAAAAAACCTTTTGTAATTTTTTTCAAAATTATTCTATTTTCTGCAAAATGCATATAGTGGTTTCTGATACAAATCCCACGAATAGATATAGAACAAAATACTACAGAAAAATAAAGGTTTCTTTCAATTTATTTCTGTGGAATGAGCAAACTCCTACATATTACATATTAGTTTGAGTTTTCAAGACTATCATTTTGAAAGTGTTGTCGCTAATCAGTTGCTTCTCGCGATGTCATGGAGAGGGTATAGAATTCTACGATTCTGTTTCTGTATGCCTCTTGTGCATTCAATGAAATGTGCAATGAAACGGTTTCTCAAAGTTTTATTTCCATTACCATGATGTATACAATAAATCAAGTTTATAGTGGTCGAGTGGTCAGCGTTTGGGTTCTCCCAGAGGTTCCAGCTGAAATTCCCGGATGGGGCTAAGAATTTTTTTTAACTAGAAACTTACCCTGTCCCCCACAGTCTGGAAATAGCCATGTGAGAGTGTTTAATAGTGCAGTATATTGAGAAGCACCAATGTTAATAAACTATAAAGTTCAGCGAGAAAACCCAACAGTTGATTCTAAAGCAAAACCTCAAGCTAAAGGAGACTATATACATAATTGAAACAGTAATACTAAAATCTGAAAGAACAGTTTGACGAAGTTCTATAAAAGTCGTGTTTATGATGCAGTATCTTTGTGGTGTACATGTTTACACCAGGTAGTTAAGCTCGTTAAAATGATAAATCTATAACATAGTAGTATTGTGGAACATATTCAGGCATAGTAACATACAGGCAAGCACAATCTTATTCTCAGTCAGAATATCGGGGGACCTATTTCAAGGTAACCCCTGAGAGGCAAGAAGTTTATCGAGTGTGAAGTACAAGTGAAAGTATCTGGCGAAACTGCTAATCTTGAATGAAATTTAATAAGACTATTCCGCGAATAAAATCCAAATAACAACTTACATTCTAACTGCTGTTGTCTAAAATTAGATTTATGTGTCAGGTGTGAGACCATGACACACTAACTGAACTAGCATTCGAATATGTTATCGAATAATAAACAATGCCAAATAGTGGGAATGGGAAAATATTTAACCTCAAAATTAAGACAATATGCACAACAACACCATTTATTTATAAATTCACACTGTTGAATGTACACTGGTTAAAACATAGTTTGTAACTTTGAAAATTGAAGATATATGCTGATTTTCCATGATGGAAATGGATGTGGGTAGTAGAATTTCTTAATGTTTCCAGAATGATGGATAACGAATGGATGATGTAGCCTATTAATCACCGTATTCTGATACTATTACGATCCAGAATGAGCTGACGTTTTTCCCAATAAAATCGCATCCTCGCAAGCATATTATAAAACAAAGAATCGTGATTGGTCAATATCCGAAGGTTTCTAAACGTTATTGGTGAATAACACATTCATGGCGTATGAATAGATTCAAACAAAAACCACTCGCCCCAATCCGAGATCATAGAAAGAGTAGATTAATGCTCTACCGACAATGTCATGAGGCCATTCCGGTTTTAGAGAATGGATTGATTAGTTTTGAATTTGAAAGGAGCATGGAAGCTGAAAACTTATACTTCAGTGACTGGTTTTCCTATTGCACAGTGGGAAGCACAATAACACCAGCTTGACGGTAAAAATATAAGTAATAGATGAAAAGCATACAACTCAGTTCCAATAACAGGGCAGCATTTCTATTAGAGTGTAATGAGCAGTGTGCTTATATACATCTCTTCCCCGTGGTTAACATAGGATATGTCCAATCCTGGGGCCGTGCCCTCGAGAGGGAGTCGGTGCTCATCCCGGCAACCAGCCGGAGATAGTAGTCACTTCTTTTTCCCTGACACTTGCAATCAGTGCGATGAAGGACGAGTGAAGTCACTGGAAGAAACATCGCGAGCCTGGCCGCACAGCCTGTGTTTAACGTCCTTTAACCTGTTTGGTCATGTCGGACGATGAATGGAATTGTTAAATGATATTCATATGATCTCGGGGTCCATGGACCTTAAAGTTACTCGCCATTTGTCTTCTCAGGATAAGGGAAACCCCCGAAAAAAACCTTATCTGGGTACCTCACCCTGAGCGAGAATTGAACTCACGACAATTTGAATGTAAGGCAGACACACTACCCAGGCGGGCTAACTTCCTTTGTTATGTTTATTTGCACGTAAAAGAAAAGGTATCTACGCCATAGTTTTCAGTATCACGTCCACACATCGTGATTTCGTCCTAGAAACCGTTACCGGCAGTGGTGCCATAGTAAAAATAATATAGCTAGTTCAATATTTAATCTAGGTAACAATTTCTTGAATATGGAAACAATTGCCCCAAAGTAGGATACCATAATTAATTATAAGTACGACATGAGTATATGATCAGATGGTATACAGGTAACTAAGCTCCTCAGCAGAAACACAACCCTTACAACTTCCTACATCAAACTTTAATGTACGATTCCCATTTTAAAAGTCTGTGAATGTAAATACTTAAAAGCTTTACATCGGAATAAAGTAACTTTATTTAAATGTGTTGAGATTTCGAATCTTTAAGAAAAAAAATCTGATATGTTAGACTGACTTGATTTTTTAGCTGCTCTACAAACAAACTTCTTACAAAAGATTCTTCTTCTTTCTATACCATGCTAATCGGGATAGATATTAGTAGAATGTTCTTATTAATAGTTCCTTTTACATAGAAGGAAACCTAAGAAATGCGCTATGCTAAAGTGATAGTCCAATGTTTTAAAAGCTGTCGTTACGCGATTGTTATTGCAAATTGCTGCTTTGCTTGGTCAGGAGCAGAACAAAAGAAAAACGGCACTTCCTGTCTGAGAGAAGTACTTTGTAATTGAAACCAATAACAAGGAACATCTTGGAAACGGTTACCTCCACAAAAAAGTAAGGATATAAATTGTGTCATTTGACGAGATCTACAGTTTTTTGTGCAAAAAGTTTTTGTCTATCTCTTACGGTTTGGCAGTTAAGCAAAATTCGGAAAATTCATTCACAATAAATAGGTCTTCGGAGGCTATTCCCAGAAAATTCAAGATATACATTTTACTTAGGATATAAATATCTTTAGTATAAGGCATTATCAACAAAATCGTTAGAGCCATTATTTAGAAGATCAATTTCGAAAAATTGTCCATGTAAAGGGTACTTTATGGTTGAGGAATTTTCTTGAAAACATTCGTGTTCCATCCGTGGAACATACCTAACCCAAATTCCAAGTTTGGTATTTAAGAGGCTTTTAGTTTTTCATTATGTTGTCTGCCACCCCCCCCCATCCAACACACACAGACACACATACGCGAACCTTTTCTAAAAACTTTTTTTTTTTGGACTCAGGAGACTCCAGGGGATGTGGTTAAATCTCGACATCGAATTTTTGTTTGAAATAACATACCTTGTCTATCCACTTGTACATTGTCTTTCGAATCCATTGGGATGTGTAGGTACTTAGTATTATTTTGTACCTCAGTTTCAAGAGATTGATGTAGTCAAGCACTCGGGTTTATATAGCAGGACCAGGTGTATTTAAGGTGTAAAACTATCGCATATCTCAGCTAATTTCAAATTCATCGCCTAACTAATCGTATGGTATTTGGGCCTGATGGTGTCACCTAGCCTACGCGATTGTTGGGATTATCCAAGCATTATCCTGTTCATAATTCCATATTGCACTGATTAGTCATAATTAAAACAAAAATCCCCTTTCTTTTAATTTACTTCAGTGTTTGATTTCATTCTCTCTTTCTTCTTCTTATTATTTTTTTTTTTTTTTTTTAGGTTAGTTTAATGAGTTGAGTATAACCCAAGTGTTACCTCTTTCGGAACATTTTAAACTGCGTGTCGTGTGAAGCTACAATGAAAGCTTGCTGAAATATATGTTGTTTATTATTATTATTATTATTATTATTATTATTATTATTATTAAGAGAATGCTCTAACATTTTGCTCTTATAAAATGTTCAACGGCCTTTTTTGTAAAGTTGTATTCCTGATCATTGCATAGTATGTTTCAAATGAAGTACATTATTCTATATGATTGACATGTTATTTGATTGTACAGCGATATAAATGGTGATAGGTGAAAGAAGAATATCTTATACAAAACGTATTAGAATATCGTGTTGATATAACGGCATACGGGAAAATAGCAGAAACTATATTAATTTATTTCGTCCAAACAAGGCCTTTGGCTTAAAATAAACAAACAAACAAACAAAACAACAACAGTTAAACTCTATAGCATTACGTGCCATATTTTCATTGCCCACACCTTCTATACAGAGGAGGATTTCATCCAATCAAAGAACACTAGTAATAATTAACGCAATGTTGTAAAGATAATACACATGAACGTTCCAAGAATACATAGTGTGCAAATTTGTGTTTCGAAACAGACGTATAATTGCAATTTATGCCAAATTGATACTCTTTAAATATTTAATATCAGAGTTAATCTTAATAAATAAATGTATTAATAATTATCAAGAATAACCAATAAATGTAATTTGATCTACATCCTAAAGTTGGACTTTGTATCTAATCTCAAAACAGGATTCACAGATTGCAATGTAATGCAATGTAAAAGAGACTAATCCAATACCGGTCCAAAAACCAAAGTTTCACCGCATAGACATTTAGGCAATGCTGCTTCTGAGGTTATCTCAAATGTGAGGTTAGTTCGCAACGAGCTCTCCGCATTTTTGTTAAGTCTATGGGTACTATACTTAAATAACATTGCTCATTTCAATTGTGGAATAAAACAGAAAAGTAGTTTTTTTGTTTAATTGTTATTATTGTTATTCTCTGTAAGTCACCATGTTATATCACAACGTAGCGCCCATTAAGAGCCGTCATATTTAAATTCTAATAATTATGAACATTTCACAATAACCCCTACAGAACATAAGTAGAACCATAATCCTAACAATGTTATTTGTACAAGAGTGATGAATAATTAATCTGGAGCTTTCCCTCGAATAAACTCCTTCGCAGCCAATTGTTTAGAAAACTGTAGCAACGGCTGACGTCATCACCTAAGGAATCCATGGAGAAGAGTACATACAATTGTACATCAATTAATGTTATTAAAATAGGTACATCATATATAACAGGCATCGCCGAGTTTTGAGCTTGCGTGCTGGGAAGAACTGAAGGAGGAGCAAAGGTTTAATATTGACCGTCCCTCAGCGGGTTAGGTTCCAGTAACTTGGAGGAGAGCATATAGCGACAGCTTTTAAAATATTTGAGTATCTCTTAAAGATACTGTATTTCTGTATTTGCAATGTACGAGGAAATAAATAACACTTGTTAACTCGATTAACATTACATTTAACAGCAGGATAAGCTGTTGTAGAATAGTTCTATGAAGAACGAGTAGAGCAAGTCAAGTAATTTATAAAATCAGATTTTTTCCTTTTATGTTTCCTTTCGCGGTTTCTCTCAGTTGCTGGGTAAATGGGTACGGATATTCAATACCTTCAGAGAAAAAAAACTAAAATTAAACATTGGCACCATGCGTCTAATGGCACATGTTATCAAGCCAACTAAAAAATAAAAATACAAAGTTTTCAATAGAGTTTTAACGCCCATTCTAAGGCACCGCTGATGAATGAAATGAAATATTAACTGAAGAGTAAATTTGTGAAGTAAACGTATCAGGCCGAAAAGCTAGAAAACCTCAGTCAAAGAGGAATGGTTCTGAGGGATTTGAATGGCGGAGCTCCCGTTCACGAGTCCATTCCCAAGGAGTCGTGTCATATGATTGTACAGGTGCAACCGCTTTGGAATTAGCTGTTACAGTCCCGATCATATTCCACCAAAACACAGTTGTACATGTGACAACTGTATTTTTGGAAAAACACCAATTCTGGGTGTTATACGGTGTAATACAAATTGGTTGGATGGTGACATAGAAGTTTATAAGGAATGTGAACAATGCTGTTAGGAAATATGTATTAATTGTGGATCAGCTTTATTATTTATACACCTCAAGGAGATACAGATTAATTATTATTGGTTACTAAATTAAATATTTTAGTATCAAAATAACATTTAAAATGATTACCGCAATATTTTGCACGTCATTGTGTTGCCTATACATGGAGGAAGAATAATGCACTTATTGTTGTAAAATGAGGCAAAATAACATAATATTCTTTCACAACATATATTACGAAAGCATAAAAGTACAAAATAATGTATTTTAAGGCATCAGTGAGCGCTTTTATTCAGAGTTGCAACAATTTCCAAGATTAATTTTCTTCCGAGAACAGTTGCAGCTATTGATTCTCGATTGCCTCTCTATGTTGATTGTGAGTGGTTGTACGCACAAAGAGTAAGAAGGTGGAGGTGTTTGCAGAGTTAGCCTTGCAGCTTAAAGACACAGACAAGTCGCACAACGGCGATCGCTGCGCTAGTGGAGCTTGCCTGCATTTTAATTTACAGTCCATTCTTAGGAGGTGCCGCTTGATGCAGGAACCTCATTTTCCTCCTACTGGTAGAAAAGAATGCGAACAGACTATATTATCATTTTCATCTTCTTGCTTAGGAGATGTGAACCTGGTGTTGCATATAATGTTTGAAGGATCTCTCTTCAGCTGGTTGGTAAGATTCTTATTCAACACATTCTTCTTACGTCAGATTACAGTTGCTTCTATATTTTTTTATGTAGTCTGTGATTGGTTCAGTTTGTAATTCTGTCATGATTTCAGAATTTCTTTTATGATCTGCTCTTCAATATTTTGTTGTACGTCCCATTCATTACATTTTTTTGTTTATGTACACTGTGGATGATCCAAATTTCATTAACGGATTAAAGGTCTAACTTGTAAATACTAGTCCCCGTGTGTTGGTATAAAAATGTATTGCTCTGATAAATGAATGACTTTTTGGCTGAATCCCTTTTCCTATTTCCCGCTACATTTGCTGAGAATAGCATGTAAAGTCCTCATTCTGAAGTACTTTTGTTTGTCAGGCAAACCGTTATATATCCATTTATTTAAAAATTTGCTTTGTGGATCTAACCATTTCCAAATATTCCTTGTTATTAATCTCAATTTTCAGATATTTATACTTTTTTCGAGTGAAAATTCACTATTCGTTTTTTCTTGTATTCATATAAGCTGAATTGAATTTCAAAGGCATCACATTGCGATTAGTTCTTTAAAAATCCTACATGCTTTATAAACATGCTGGTAATTCACATAGTAGTTAGATATTTAATAAAACATGTATATATATGTATATATATATATATATATATATATATATATATAGATATGATATCTGTATTACTATTCTTAATGTAACTGTAAGAACATTATTGTAAATGAACTTTGTACATTTAACTCTGCCATCGGGCAGAAACCAATTGCAGAGAATACATACATGCATAAATACATAATACATACATACATCCATACATACATACATACATACATACTTCATCCTACAACGATTAAATTGTAAATGGAATTGAAATGGTCTGGATTTACAATAAATAGATAGAACAATAAATGTTTGTAAGAATAGTATACAGAGGCGTAAGTGTAAAATGTGAATATAAAACGTTAGCTAGTGTGCAGTAGGTATTAAAATTAAATAAAAATGTTTATCTCAAATTTAAAGGATTTAATTTAATTTTAAGTTATTATTTCTATAAAGAAAAAACTGCAGAAAACAATTTAGTAAAACGCGTAATTCACAGGAGATTTTGGATTGGTGGAGAAATTTGGTGATAGATAATTTTATTGATATTAAATTAATTTAGATTTAGTGAACATGTATGACACCATGAGGCAACAGATTTGTAAAGCCTGAGAGCATTGCATATGAAACGCATAGATTCAGTCCGAAACTACCGCACGTTGATAATACCGCATATGTCGTAAAGAATGCGAATAGCCTGGCACAAGAGTCGTCATTTCCTTTTCTGAAAACGTAATCATTTGGTGAAGCCTAATTACTTTTTTTCCCTGTGCTATCTGGTCGGAAGAGAAACGTGCGGTGTTCGCTGGACCGCGAGTGTTGCAGACGAACTTGAAACCCAAATGTCATCCCTTCGTCCGAGGAGATCCTGGGGCTTATCACCGTACTAAGATAATTAAGGGTAGCCTTTGTGCGGTAAAGTCAGTCAGTAGAGATGATGACCTTTGTGCACGCACACAAGCCCACGTGCATAACGTAGTAAAGTATCATAGGTAATCAGTCTGCTGCTCCATTAATGTTTAAATAATAGAATCTGCGGCCTCCCTCTCTCCTCTGATATATATATATATATACACACACACACACACACACACTTTTGTCTTGTGAAATTTATATCCCATAACAACAATTCCTGATATATTTCCAATTTTGACTAAAACAATTTTGTTATCTTACTTTTACATGACTCTTCTACCTTCTGAGCAACAAACTATTCCTACAAGAATTTATTCATCTATACACTTGATAATAATTAAGATAAACGTGGGCAGAACTTGGAAAATAAAGAAATACACTAAGAAAGCGACAGTCAGCCATTTTAAGAGTTGCTAGGAGTTAAAATATAAAACATAAATAACCACTTCTCATATGAGAAAAGTTTAAGTGTAAGACAATTTAAATAGAAATGGTTAACCTCATAAAAATGTGTATGGCATAAACCACGAGTATCGATGAATTCTACATTTTTATGCATTAAACTTTTGCGTCTCTATTAGTTTAATAATTAGGCAACAGTCATCCAGAATGAAATTGAGAATATACATTTCATTTGTCCTTAAACATATGGTATTTTAATTAAAATCCTTAGAGACATATTCGAGAAACTTAAAAAAAAAAAAATCTATGCAAAAGATAGTTGCGAGAGGAACGATTTATTTGAAAATTTTCGTGTCACATCCTTGGAAGATGCAGAACTCAAATATATAGTTGGTATATATCGGACTTTTCGTTTTCTGACTGTTCATGAACTGTTCATAAACACTTAGAGACACACACACACATTTATACACAGACAGACACTACACACATTTATAGGCACTTACAAAAATGCCTTTTTCTGAAAATTTTTTCAATTTCAGGGGTCCTCAAAACGTGTTTCATGTTAAATCTCGATATCAAATCTTGGGCGGAATAGAATACCTTCGCTACCTACATTGGTAAAAAACTGATAACATGTGCCATCAGGTCAAAGATAATTTTATTTATTTTAACATTTTCATTTATATGTGTATAATATATTATGCAGATGTGCGAGTATGTGACGTTTTCATAGAGGTGAGTTTGGCATGAACTACACGTTAAGACCAACTGTAACAACGGTATCTCAATTTTCCAGTTTCTCCTGGAGTACAAAATAAAAACTCGAAATATCATGTGGCCCAAAACATACTTGACAAATGGAGGAAATATTCAATTTTATTAAACAATTTATTGAAAAATAAGTATTACATTGTAAAATAGAATACATTAACTATTTCCGTACATGTGATGTTGGTATTGTGGCAATATATTGTATAGTACAAGCATGCATTCTGGCTTATTGCATTGGTATGAAATATCTATGGAAATAATAAAAGAATGATAATCCTATGTATGTAGATGAGATTTTGTTCGAATTTGGTTACCAAACAAGCTTTGTTTGAAAAAGTTTTCTCTCTAAAAAACATAAAAAGTAAGCGTTGTGTAATTCGAATAGAGGAGTGTTGTAAACCTCGATATTCTTAAATATATTGTATACTTGAAGTAATGTGGGGTGCATGAGTAATTACATGTGAGAAAAACAAAAAGTAAGTTGATGCTAATCGACGAATTTTGTACCACACATGTAATTATAACACACGCTACGGGGAGATCATTTTAATCAAGCTTGTTATATCTTGTAGATTATGTGTGGGAAGAAATGTATGTTAATATCAGTAATGTGATATAAGAATGCTACGTAGATTGGCTAAATTAAGTAAGCCAATAAAAGCGTTTATTGTGAACTTTGTTTTGCTTCCTTACGTTAACATTTATATAATTTAAAGGAATAAATTAAAAGATCTCAGCAGAAACTCACCTCCATCTCATTCATCTGCTCGTATTCCACGGCACATCTATTACTTCATGCTCAATTAAATTACTAAAAACATTCACACAATTAATCAAATGCTAGCTAACTAATACAACCTCCAGAATTGCGTACCGATTGTTGGGATGAACTAAGAGCTTGTCGCCAAGCGAACCTAAGTGGCATAATAGCCTACGACAATGGTTGTCAACCTCGAAATCCATTTAAAAACAGTATAGTCACAAATCGGTTGATAAATCCAACATTTTTCGGTGGTTTTACTTATTAAAAATCTGATGTGTACCATTCACATGACTTTCTCTATATCCCTGCAACAAAGTATTCTTAAAAACCTTATACTTCTATTTACTTTATGCTAATCAGAAAAAAATTAGCAGAAATTGTCTCATTACTTGCTTCCTTGTAAGTCGAAGCGAAATAAGAGAGAACCATAGGTTAAAGTGATAGTCCAAAGCTGGTTGCTATGTCACTGAAGTTCCTTTGTTTGTACGGACAGTAGTTGACAAATTCCTGTATGAGAAAATTATGTTTTTCAAAGCAGAAAGCAAACACGAGGAATATCTCAAAAACGGTGAACTCCACGACAAAAATGTATATAGCATAAATTGTGAGTTTTAACGTGCTCTACATTTTTGGTGCAGTAAATTTTTGTGTCCATCTCTTACGGTTTAGCAGTTATTCAAAATTCCGTGAAATTCATACAGAATAAAGTACTCTTCAGAGGCTGTTCCCAGAAAATTCAAGATAGATATTTTATTTGTCAGATAAATAGCTATAATATACGATATTTTAATCAAGATCGTTGGAGCCATTTTTGAGAAAATCAAAATTTTTGAAAAAAGTTCCATGTAAAGGGTAGTTGGCGGTGGGGGGATTCCTCTCAAAATCTTCGTGTCACATCCCTGGAAGATACTACACTTAAATACCAAGTTTGGTATTTTAACGACTTTTCGTTTTTGAGTTATCATGTTCACAGACATACGGACACACAGACACACACGGACCTTTTTGTGAAAATGCTTCTTTTTTGGATATTGGGGACCCTAAAACATATTTCCGGTGAAATCTCGGTATCGAATTTTTGGGTGGAGTGCAATACCTTCTCTATACACTATGTACATAGTGCGTATAGAGAAAGTAAAAAGGGATTTTATGTATTTGACCATTGCCAAAGACCAAATCTGTTGATTATGAAAACATTACTTTAAATAATGAAACAATGAAATAATTATTACAGGAATAGGAAATGAAAATGAGACAATTTGTTGTTTATTATCTGCTAGCAACTCTCTGAAAGCAAGAAGTTTAGATTCTTAGCGAAAATCAGTCATGCTGACAAATGAAAATAAGTTGAACTAGTGCTGCTATGTGGTGACAATCACAGAACTGTGAGACAGGCTGCTGCAGACGAGTTTCACATCCTCAAATTCCGAAATCTCCATTTCAAGCCATAAGTATCTTTTGAATATATTTAAGCGTTTTTGTTTTTTTGTTTTTTTTAATGCAAAACGAAATGGTGAGCCAAAGCTATGTGTCTAGACAGAGAGGAGTGAACAAAGAATCTGTTCGGCGAATTTTAAAATCAGCACATTCTCGTCTATATAAGATGCAATATATTCACACAATGCGCGATAATGATCCATTACACAGGGTCTCTTTTGCAAATGGATTCCCAATCGTATGGACAATGATAATGAATTTTTAAACGTCTTCTTTTCAGTGACGAGTATTTATTATAATTGGACGGTCATGCGCATGCCCAAAAAGCGCGTCAGATTAATAATCTTTTAGTTGAAGCCGTGATTGGTCCACATTTCTTTGAAGTTAACGTGAATCAGTATTTTGACAATGAAGTGCTAGATCCGAAACAAGTTGAATCGCATGTTTGGACATCAATGGGTGTTACAGGGAGATCCAAGGTTGACTGGAAGCAAGTTCAATCGCTTGTTTGGACATCAATGGGTTGTACAGGGAGATCCAAGGTTGACTGGAAGCAAGTTCAATCACTGGGTTGTACAGGGAGATCCAAGGTTGACTGGAAGCAAGTTCAATCACTGGGTTGTACAGGGAGATCCAAGGTTGACTGGAAGCAAGTTCAATCGCTTGTTTGGACATCAATGGGTTGTACAGGGAGATCCAAGGTTGACTGGAAGCAAGTTCAATCGCTTGTTTGGACATCAATGGGTTGTACAGGGAGATCCAAGGTTGACTGGAAGCAAGTTCAATCACTGGGTTGTACAGGGAGATCCAAGGTTGACTGGAAGCAAGTTCAATCACTGGGTTGTACAGGGAGATCCAAGGTTGACTGGAAGCAAGTTCAATCGCTTGTTTGGACATCAATGGGTTGTACAGGGAGATCCAAGGTTGACTGGAAGCAAGTTCAATCGCTTGTTTGGACATCACTGGGTTGTACAGGGAGGTCCAAGGTCTTGGCCTGTACTCTCACCTGACCTGACTCCTACCGATTTTCGTCTTTGGGGATATGTGGCAGTTTTCTTGGTATGTTTTTCTTTCAATATGTTTTCTTAACACAACCAAATCAAGAATACCTGCAAAATGAAATCAGCCATGTCATTTAGCATAGTTCACCAGCTATCTTTCCAATGTGAGTTGAATTTCGGCATCCAGTGCGAATTTTTTTTCATGTTAATGGGTACCATTTTGACATCTGTGTTAGAGCTTAAATGGATACCATGAACAAGATATTAGTTTTAACATGAAGTAATTATTCCACTGGATAATAAATGATAATTGTGTTGGACAGGAGAGTCAGACTGACAAATTCAATGCTACAGCCGGGATTTGAACCATGGATCTCCCTGTCTCTAGCCAATTTCTCTGGCTACCATAGCAATATATTAACTTTAATTTATATTAAATTAAATTACATTATATTAAATTAATGATAAAATTATACATATGCACCAAATACTGATTTGTAGTATACAATGTTTATTTTCTCCAAAAGTTGAGAGATCCTATAAATCTATGATTAGCATAGATTCCTGAACATTGTCCATAAATACTCCAGGGCCATTAATGAGCTTGTATAAGCACAAAAATGTAACCGGATAGCTTTCAATTGCTGACAACTTATATATTTAAAAATATATATAAAATGCTCAGGCTTTCTGCTTTAAGTATGTTTCATATACATAAAGTAGGTAAAAAGCATAAAATATTCATAATCCATAAACTCCATTGATTTTGTTTATAGTTATTAACAATACAAAAGAATATGGTGTAAGAATGCACATCGAGAATTGCTTTGCTTTGATACCTCGTACAAATCAAACAACTCTTATAGCTAGAATATTTGTAATCATGATACAGCAGTACTGACAATGTGGTAGCTGATTAAGTTGGCAGTAATATAGGCCCACCCTCCCTCAGCTTGAGCTGCTCATTCCTCGACCATAATTTCTAGTATCCACATTGTTAGGGCCGAACTAAGGGTAATATTACAAGCTAATGTCCTTTCAATGTTCCGTTGATTTTAGATGCAAAAATGAAATGTAATATAATAAAAATACGTTTGTCTTCGTCGACATGTTGCTGATGAACAGTCTCATATAAATGGCATGGCTGTCGTCCAGTTTATCTAGAAGGCCGAAGTATGTCGTATTCGTCTAGTGTTTTTTTTTTTGTTTTGTTTTTTTGTACCAATCATATAGAAACATTTTCGAAGAGTTCCTCTCCGAATAACCTCTTTGTTGGACATGAATAATAACACCCTTGGTGGTTAGTTTTCTGTGTCTGGACTGTTTTTCAGCCAGTCACATAAAGAACTGGATGGAGTCAGAAAGTATCTAAGAGTTTAGACATTACCTATTGTCTATGCGAGACTCAACTCCAATTGTTCGGGTGCTCTTGAGTTATAGACATTGGAGTCAGAGGTTGATTACCTCAAGAGCAAACTTAACGAAAAGAAAAGCACTAATACGTTAGGTTATGGACCAGCTTTTATGCATTTTGGTGTACAGATATAGTTTTATTATTATGACAACTTTTTTGTAAAGAAAATATTTTACATCAAATTACTATAACAAACCTTCAATAAGACTTATGGAGAGAATAGATAGAGAAAAAAATAAAACGATGCACAATATGAGACGAAGTTGACAGTCCCGAAAATTATCTGAAACAAGGCTCTGAAAATTTTGTTGCATTTTCAGAACTTGTGGAAGAAGAAATGCGGAAGAGAATAAATTTGGAGAAATGGATAACAGATAAGATGGATCGGAAGAAGTTGATAGGGTAATCTGCATATCCGGTGCAATGTCGAGGGGCAAAAGAAGAGTTATGCTTTAAAGAAGACAAATAACAGGAGAGATGAAGATGTCTCCTGCTTCTGGGGAATTCAAAAGCATTCTTACCACAGTGGTGCCCAAGACCTGTATTCTAGTTACACAACCACCATGCAAACAATATGCACATTTTCATTTTTCAAGAAACTAAGTGTGGACATGTGACATTTTATCAGAAAACGTCATATCGCTAAAAATCAGATGCGACCCATTCTAGCTTTTCCACCAACAGACTTCTCTTAAAAAGCAATATTCTTTTATCCATATCATGATCATGCTAATCAAGATAAATACTACCAGAATAGGTTCTATTACTTGCTTCTTTGTAGGTGGAACAAAAATAAGAGAATGCACAGGCTAAAACAGTAGTCGAACAAAAACTTTTAAATCCGGTCGCTATGTGAAACAAGTGAAATTCGGTTCTCATCACTTGCTAGGAATGACCTCATGTTAGAGAAAAACTGAAACTTATAACCCGGAATATCTCGAAAACGGTTAACTCTACAAAAAATACATGTGATATAAACTATGTATTGTAACGATATCTCATTTTTTTTTGTAAGTTTTTGTCTGTCTCTTGCGGTTTTACGAGGCCGCGCCATGGCCGAGTGGTTAGACCATTTGCCTCTCTTCACCGCCTGCGGTGCCATTAGTAGTTAAAGCGGGCGTTAAACACTACCAAAAAAAAAAAAAAAAAATTTGCCTCTCACGTAGGCGGCAAGAGTACGCATGCGGGTTTGTGAGCGGTGAAGAGACGGGGTTTTCCAGTTTTTCTACGCTATTGCACTCTATCGGTGCTCCATCTTCATTCCATGAATCACCAGTGTCATCGCAACACTAACAAAAAGAATGTTACGTTTTACCAGTCATACACAAGTTACACAAAAGACATGCAGAATGAACAGGTCTTCAGAAGCTATTCTTAGAAAATTAATTTTTAACAGATATACATTTCGCTTGTCTTGAAAATATCGTAAACACGTGGAATTTTAATCAAAATCGTTAGTCATTTTTGAGAAATTCAAAATTTTTGAAAAATGTTCCATTTAAAGGTTAATTATGGTGGGAAGACTTTCTTAAAAAATGTTCGTATAGCATCCCTGGAAGATACTAAACTTAAAAAAACAAGTTTGGCATTTATGGGACTCTTCGTCTATGGGCTATGCTGCCCACAGACACACGCAAATACACAGATACACAGCCGGACATGTTTCTAATTTTTTTTTTTTTTTTTTTTTTTTTTTTTTTTTTTGATTCATGGGTCTGAAAACATATACTTCCAGTGAAATTTCGCTATGGAATTTTGGGGTGGAATACAATACTTTCTCCATGTACTACGTTCACTGTACATGTATGTTAGAAAGTAAAACTGTTTCTGAATAATCACAATAACGTGTTTAGATTCTCTAACGTTGCACTACTATACGTATATTTAAAGTTATGTTTGAAAGCCTCTACTTTCCGAAAAACAAACCTAAAAATCTGATGTGTACCATTCACATGACTTTCTCCATATCCCTGCAACAAATAATTCTTAAAAAGCTTATACTTCTATTTACTTTATGCTAATCAGAAAAAAAATAGCAGAAATAGCATTATTACTCGCTTCCTTGTAAGTAGAAGCGAAATAAGGGACCACCGTAGGTTAAAGTGATAGTCAAAAGCTGGTTGCTATGTCAATGAAGTTCCTTTGTTTATATGGATAGGAGTTGACAAGTTCCTGTATGAGAAAAGTATACGTTTTTCATAGCAGAAACCAAAAATAAGGAATGTCACAAAAACGACGAACTCCACGAAAAAAATGTATATAACATAAATTGTGTGTTTTAAAGTGCTCTACATTTTTTGTGTAGTAAGTTTTTGTCCATCTCTTACGGTGTAGCAGTCATTCAAAATTTAGTAAAATTCATCCAGAATAAACTACTCTTCAGAGGCTATTCCCAGAAATTTCAAGATATACATTTCATTTGTCAGGTAAGTATGTCTAATATCCGAAATTTTAATCAAAATCGTTAGAGCCATTTTTGAGAAAATCAAAATTTTCGAAAAAAGTTCCATGTAAAGGGTAGTTGGCGGTGGGGGGATTCCTCTCAAAATCTTCGTGTCGCATCCCTGGAAGATACTAAACTTAAATACCAAGTTTGGTATTTTACCGACTTTTCGTTTTTGAGTTATCGTGTTCACAGACACACGGACACACACACACACATGCACACGGACCTTATTGTGAAAATGCTTTTTTTTGGATATTGGGGACCCTATAACATATATTTCCGGTGAAATCTCGGTATCGAATTTTTGGTGGAGTGCAATACTTTCTCTATACACTATGTACATAGTGCGTATGGAGAAAGTAAAAATGAAACTGACAACAGACAAACTTGCACCCAAATGGTTTGCTGATAAAACTAAAATGGTTTGCTGATAACACTAAAATGGTTTGCTGATAACATTAAAATGGTTTGCTGATAACACTAAAATGGTTTGCTGATAACACTAAAATGGTTATGTTTAACGGGAATCAACTTACTTCAGTTTCTATTCTTTAAAAAGTAAACCATAGCCGTATTTGATTTAGTGTGATTTGTTTAAGTGATTTATTAATTTAATCTATCAACATTCCATAATATAAAATCTGATGTGTTCTATTTACATGACTTTTCTACAACTCTACAACCGATTATTGTTAAAAAGCTTCTATTTACTTCATGGTAATAGACAAAAATAACATCTTACTACTTGCTTCCAAGTAGAAGGGAAATAAGAGAGTACCATAGGCTACAGTGATACTCAAAATCTGGTTGCTATGTGATTGACTATGGCAGAAGTTGACAATTTTCCGTATGAGGAAAGTATAAGTATTTTATAGCAGAAACCAATAAAAAGGGTGATCTTGAAAGTGATCAACTCCACAAAAAAAAAAAAAAATATATATATATATATATATATAGCATGATTTGTGTGTTTTAACAAACTCTACATTTTCTATTAAGTACATTTTTGTTTATCTCTTACGGTTTACCAGTTATAAAAAATGTCATTCAGAATAAAAATAATATTGGACAATTTAATCAAAATCCTTAAAGCCATTTTTGACAAAATCAAAATTTTAGAAAATGTTTCCATACAAAGAGCAATTGGAGGTGGGGAGATTTTTTTTGAATATATTCGCCTTGGAAAATACTGAATTTAAATATCAAGTTTGGTATTTAACGGACTTTTCGTTTTGAGCTATGCTGCCCACAGACACACACACACTGGAAGACAAACACACTCACAGACAGACAGATACACGGACATTTTTTCTAAAAATGCTTTCTTTGGACAGGAGGTCACAAAACATATATTTCCGGTGGATTCTCGGTATCGAATTTTTGGGTGCAATACAATAGAGTTACACTATGTACACAGTAAGTATAGAGAAAGTCATAACAGTAAGAAATGAAGCTTTACACCAACATACGAAACAAATCATGGTATATGACTAATGATAAGAAATAAGAACTCTAAAATGTTAAACTTGACGTTTTCTACTTTTGATGAAATTAAATTGTGATTATATAGGGGAAAGTATAAAGTAAGTTTAAATTCTATTCTATTTTCTAGTTTTATACGTATGGATTACTTTTCCAGAGTATGGAAACTCGCAATAATTATTGTTATTCATAAGACTGGAAATACTCCCTCAGGTCCTAATATTTATTGTCCTATAAGTCTGCTACCAACTCTGTCCAAAGTCTATGGAAAAATTATACTGAAGCGTTTAGCAAAATATCGCAATGAAGTATCAGTATTACCTCCCTTTCAATTCGGTTTTGTTCGCAAACATTCAACCACCCATCAAATTCTCCGGATTAGAGAGCACGTGGCACAAACCTTCGAGAAGAAAACACACACAGCTGCAGCTTTCCTTGACTTCACTCAGATATTCGACAGGGTTTGGTATCAGGGTTTTCTATACAAACTGTTCATCAACGGCATCCCAGGCTATAATTTCCTCCTTTCTGTCACAACGAACATTCTCAGTCCGCATAGGTACTTGTCACTCTTCTACCAAACCTATAACATTAGAGTTCCTCAAGGACCTATCCCGGGACCAGTTCTGTTCAACCTGTATACCTCTGATATGCCTGAAATGGCTACAGCTCAATTCGCTATGTATGCGAACGATATGCAATCTTCGCAACGCATCGCCAGAAATCACCTTCAAGAGGCCTTAAACTTAATTATACCCTGGTTTCACAACTGGCGTATTTCGCTCAACCAGCAAAAATGTGAAACAATGATCTTTACACTATGCAGACAGAATTATCCACCACCATGACGCCCCTAGCGAAACATGTACCCTGGAAAACTGAGACAGAAGCAGTGAAATATCTCGGTGTACTCCTGAATCGACGACTCACATGGAAACCACATATAAGTAATAACTCAAACTAGCCCGAGCAAGACTGGCAAAACCCTGCCCTCTTCTCAACAAAAGATCTTCACTCAAACTAAAAAACTGCACACTACTTTACACGACTCTATTAAGCCCACTCCTTCTATACGCCTGTCCAGTTTGGGGAGGAACCAGTCCTTCCGAAATAAAACGTATCCAGACATTTCAAAACAAAATATTGCGAATCTCAACGAATGCACCAGAAATAGTCAACTACATAGAGAAATTGGAAGCAGCATCATTCAACAGTCAATTTCGTCACAAGCCGAACCGTTCTACAGCAAGCTGAAAGACGCCTCAGGAGCCATTCACTTTTCACCTGGCAGAAAATCTGGCTATCCAACTCGCAACAAAAGTCGCTTACCACTGGACCAGCTCTCACAACAAGATATTCTGTAAAATAAAAACAAAAATGCACATACTGCATGTAAATAAAGTATAAAATCAATGATCTGTAGAGCGCACATGCGCTGATCGATCAATAAATCATTTAAAAAAAAAGTTTAAATTACACTATACAACATGAAAAATGTCCTTTTAGATGAAAACATCTGTTTTTGGTACAAGTATGGCTGAAAATAACGAATCTGTAATAACTCTTTGTCTACCACGCACCATTTTCCCAAAAATCCACATTTACTTTTTTACGTATTTTCGCGATTAATTTGCGTGTCTTTGTTAATTTAAATCAATTTTTAATAACCTGCTTATTCTATTCAACATTTACACTGATTGTATATTTATACACATATTAAACAATGGAATATCTATATCAAACATTCACTGCCAGCTTGATCATTCGACTATGTCAGCATTTTAACAGTAAATTTTTGTTTATTTTCAGATGTTTCCTCTCTGAAGTGTTGCAGGCAGGAATATTTTAGTGACGATCAGTTTTAAGTGTTTTATATTACATTTAGTGCACTATAATGCCGGACATATTTTGTTATGTGTTGTTGGCGAATTTACATTGAAAACACAGCAATATAGCTTGTTGCTATTGGTAAATAAGGCTCATGAACGGTACTTTGGAAGCAGAGTTGGTGACCAGGATAAGCACTGGGCTTCACATATCTGCTGCAATTCATGTTCAATGAATCTGAGAAAATAGTTACAAGGAAAGCGTAGTACAATGACATTTGGAGTACCTATGGTTTGGCGCGAGCCGAGAGATCACGTAACGGATTGTTACTTTTGTTTGACAGATGTCAATGGATTCTCTTCAAAGTCTAAACATTGTATTCTGTATCCACACTTACCCTCTGCTATTCGACTAGTTCCTCGTTCTGACAATTTTCCTACTCCTATAGCTCCAGGTTCATATACCGTTGTTTCAAAGGAAGACAGATGTAGAGAAAATCACGTGACCGGAACACATCAGTTTTTTGTTACAGACGACGTACCTGTCTTTAGAGAACCCAAAGTATGTCTTGGTATCGAGCTTTCTCTACATCAAACGTTGCTGAAGTATTTAAAGTATTGATTTTGAACGGATGTCTGTGTTTGCGACTTCCCTGACTGTTAATTTTCATGTTTTCCTTGGGAGTGAGCACTAACTTTATTTCACTTTATGTTCCCCAGTGTCACCATTTGTGGTGCCGTATATACCTAGTAAGAGCGGTATTGAGCGAATTCCAAAAATAAAAAAAATCCTTAGTTACAGGAGAACTACAAATACATATTGTGATAGTCCAGTGCAATAGTTAAAGAAGATCTTTCTGTACCCGAATCTACCCTGCAGTTGATGCATTACGTCATGGCCTCCGATCGAGCCATTACCAAACGCAGCTCATTATTTTGGGTAAATATCGAGTGTTTGGTTAACGAAAAGCACGAACTAGCGGTTTTCCTGTGGCCAGACGGCGCCATGGACTCTTTAATGATTTGTTTGTATATCTCTTGTTTTATTCTCAGCAGCGGAAAGGGAGTGTGTTCAGCAAGCATGAAAGAAGATAGCGGCCGAGCCTCCGTACAGAGCTGTGTTTGTAACTGCCCTTTTTAGGAATTCTGTCAAAGCTACCGCTCAATCTCCACCATGTTGTTAACTTCCGATCAAGTTTAAGCTATGTTGACATATAGAGTGCTTTAGAAGCAAGAGGCCGGTGTTATGTTCATATGACTTTCTCTGTCCAATGCCATTTACTTTTTATATTTTTGTTACATTTGTACCCGGGCTTTTACTGCTCGGTCATTTCGGCGGTATTTTCTTTGGAACATATTTCATATTGACAATGGTGTTAACTTGTGTATGGTTGTCATTTCTTTAGTATTTTCATTAATCACACACGCACACAAATATTTACTCTCTCATTCATACTCCCAGACTCTAGACAGAATAGAGAATAATCTTGGCCATAGAAAAATCCCCACTCCTCAGGCTGGAATCGAACTCGGACCCCCTCGCATATGAGACAGGTGCTCTACCAATTGAGCTAGAAATAGTTGAATTATAACATTTGTTTAGCTACAATGATTTTTGTTACAGAGAGCAACCCCAATAGTTACACGGCTTTAATGTATCACAAATGTCAGCAATGTGCAGTAAGAATGGATAAGGATACGCACGGCACCGAACCAATGTCCCACATGTAGGGATGAGATGACACGAGCTACAGTACAACGACAGGGTCTCTACAGTTTTAAGATTGAAGTCGGGCTGACGGACAGGGTTCCCGCCTTCCCCTGGAAATTAGCCGAAGTCGGTGGACGGAGAAACAACTGCACCGAACACCATGGCCGACATTTTCAACCCTGAAAGAAATCAACAGGATGAAGAATGAAGACATTAGCTACAATGGAGACGATATGGAAGGACAAGAATTTCGAGGATGGAAGAAGCCCACTTAGCATTCGTGTGGCATCCCGAAACCGCCAGATGTAACAGATGGTAAACACTGTTGCTATAAACACTTAATATTGTTTCTTCATATTAATATTGTGTTTTCTCGGTGCTTATAAATAAAGAGTTCGTCAATTTTTAATTTGCGAGGTGTATGAACTTGTTATTATTTACATCCATTTCATTTTAAGGTTTTGACTATCGAAATCACTAAACGATAATAATCGATAGTCCGGAGTTCCATCAGCCTTTTAGCCATGCATTCCAGGAACTGCGTACGCTTAAAGGTGTAGGTGCTATGTGGTCAAGCAGTGGTTTAGCATTCCAGGGTTCATTGCACAACCGCTACCACCACTGGAGAATTTAATTTCCCCACCGCACACTGGCCTGTGGATAGCAAACTCGCCATCGATATGCTTAACATACACTTTTGTGCCATTCATGTTTGGTCTTCTGTATGCAGCTCGGCCATTTCTGCTATCCGCATTTGTATAATTACGCATTCCGCCCCATTTTAACTGAATCTATAAAATTAAAGCTAAATACACAAAGTCTCTAAAACAGGGGAATGGTCAGAAGTATGCACGTTATTTTCATTTGAGTTAGCATTAATCATTTACTTTTCTAGCACGTATATACATAGCAACTACAGAAGCTATTGTATTCCACCCAAAATTCGTTATTGAGATTGCATTGGAAGTACGTTGTGACGTCCCCTGAGTCATGTGTGTGTGGACATCATAGTTCAAAACCGAAAAGATCGTTAAATATCAAACTTGGTATTTAGGGTCTTCACAGGAGCGATAAGGATTTTCAAGAAAATCTTCCACTCCAAAATACGGGAAAAATTTTGAAAATTATATTTTATCCAAAATGCTCCTAATTATTTTGTTTAAAATGCTTATATTAAAGATATTTAAATCACAAATAAAAGGTATAACTTGAATTTTCAGGGAACAGCCTCTTAAGATCTCTTTACTGTGGACGAATTTTACAGTATTTTGCATAATTGGTAATGCGTAAGATATAAAGAAAAGCGTGCCATATAAAAAGTATACATATTGTTAAAACACGTAATTTATTCATATACATTTATGTTTAGATTTGATCGTTTTTGAGATATTTCTCGTGACTGGTTTCAATTTTGACTTCGTAACTTTCTTCAAACAGGATGACACCTTTCGTTTCATCCTGTTTTACTGTTGGACATATAAGCGAACCGAATTTCAATTGTTTCACATAGCGACCAGCTTTGAAAGGACTTGACTGTCACTTTAGCTTAGGGTATTCCCTTATTTTCCTTCTGCTTTTAGGGAAGCAATAAATAAGACCAATTCTAACAATGTTTATCTCAATTATCATGAGGTAGTAAACGAATAATCTTTTGTAAGCATTGTTTGTATGTGGGACAGCTAGAGAAAGCCATATGATGTAGCACATAATATTTTTTTTTAAAAATGTTTATACTCTATATATTTATTTTATTGGTTGATCCAAAGCCCACGATTGCGTTTACTCACATTTGATATAGAAGGCAGATTGGGCTGCTACACCTCTGAAGTGTGTCTCTATCTATTCTTACAAAAGCTTATTCTTTTATATGCATCTTGCTGATCGAGATAAACATTACCAAAACGGTCTTATGACTTGTTTCCTTATACATTATTAGAAGGGAAATAAGGAATACCTGCCTAAAGGCCAAGTTCTTTAAAAGCGGCCGCGCTGAGGCCGAGTAGTTGGACCAAGACTCGATCCCATGTGGTGGGCCTCCCCCGCCATTGCATTACACCGGCGCTCCATCGCCTGCGACGCCGAGTAGTTTGACCAAGACTCGATCCCATGAGGTGGGCCTCCCCCGCCATCGCATTACACCGGCATTCCATCACCTGCGACGCCGAGTAGTTTGACCAAGACTCGATCCCATGTGGTGGCCACCACTGCCATCGCATTACACCGGCATTCCATCACCTGCGACGCCGAGTAGTTTGACCAAGACTCGATCCCATGTGGTGGCCACCACCGCCATCGCATTACACCGGCGCTCCATCGCCTGCGACGCCGAGTAGTTTGACCAAGACTCGATCCCATGAGGTGAGCCTCCTCCGCCATTGCATTACACCGGCGCTCCATCGCCTGCGACGCCGAGTAGTTTGACCAAGACTCGATCCCATAAGGTGGGCCTCCACCGCCATCGCATTACACCGGCGCTCCATCGCCTGCGACGCCGAGCAGTTTCACCAAGACACGAACCCATGAGGTGGGCCTCCCCCGCCATCGCATTACACCGGCATTCCATCACCTGCGACGCCGAGTAGTTTGACCAAGACTCGATCCCATGTGATGGCCACCACCGCCATCGCATTACACCGGCGCTCCATCGCCTGCGACGCCGAGTAGTTTGACCAAGACTCGATCCCATGAGGTGGGCCTCCTCCGCCATTGCATTACACCGGCGCTCCATCGGCTGCGACGCCGAGTAGTTTGACCAAGACTCGATCCCATGAGGTGGGCCTCCACCGCCATTGCATTACACCGGCGCTCCATCGCCTGCGACGCCGAGCAGTTTCACCAAGACACGAACCCATGAGGTGGGCCTCCCCCGCCATCGCATTACACCGGCATTCCATCACCTGCGACGCCGAGTAGTTTGACCAAGACTCGATCCCATGTGATGGCCACCACCGCCATCGCATTACACCGGCGCTCCATCGCCTGCGACGCCGAGTAGTTTGACCAAGACTCGATCCCATGAGGTGGGCCTCCTCCGCCATTGCATTACACCGGCGCTCCATCGCCTGCGACGCCGAGTAGTTTGACCAAGACTCGATCCCATGAGGTGGGCCTCCACCGCCATCGCATTAGACCGGCGCTCCATCGCCTGCGACGCCGAGCAGTTTCACCAAGACACGAACCCATGAGGTGGGCCTCCCCCGCCATCGCATTACACCGGCATTCCATCACCTGCGACGCCGAGCAGTTTGACCAAGACTCGATCCCATGTGGTGGCCACCACCGCCATCGCATTACACCGGCGCTCCATCGCCTGCGACGCCGAGTAGTTTGACCAAGACTCGATCCCATGTGGTGGCCACCACCGCCATCGCATTACACCGGCGCTCCATCGCCTGCGACGCCGAGTAGTTTGACCAAGACTCGATCCCATGTGGTGGCCACCACCGCCATCGCATTACACCGGCGCTCCATCGCCTGCGACGCCGAGTAGTTTGACCAAGACTCAGTCCCATGTGGCTTTGTGCCTCCCCCGCCATCGCATTACACCGGCGCTCCATCGCCTGCGACGCCGAGTAGTTTGACCAAGACTCGATCCCATGTGGTGGCCACCACCGCCATCGCATTACACCGGCGCTCCATCGCCTGCGACGCCGAGTAGTTTGACCAAGACTCAGTCCCATGTGGCTTTGTGCCTCCCCCGCCATCGCATTACACCGGCGCTCCATCGCCTGCGACGCCGAGTAGTTTCACCAAGACTCGATCCCATGTGGTGGGCCTCCTCCGCCATCGCATTACACCGGCGCTCCATCGCCTGCGACGCCGAGTAGTTTCACCAAGACTCGATCCCATAAGGTGGGCCTCCTCCACCATCGCATTAAACCGGCGCTCCATCGCCTGCGACGCCGAGTAGTTGGACCAAGACTCGATCCCATGAGGTGGGCCTCCTCCGCCATCGCATTAAACCGGCGCTCCATCGCCTGCGACGCCGAGTAGTTTCACCAAGACTCGATCCCATAAGGTGGGCCTCCTCCACCATCGCATTAAACCGGCGCTCCATCGCCTGCGACGCCGAGTAGTTGGACCAAGACTCGATCCCATGAGGTGGGCCTCCTCCGCCATCGCATTACACCGGCGCCTGCGACGCCGAGTAGTTAAACACTTTCTCTACCTGTCGCAATGCGATTGAAGCGTATGAAGGCTTTCGTTTTCAGAAAAGTATTTTTAATTTAAACCTAACAAAAGGGACTATATGTACAAGAAAATTGCGTATGACATAAATTGTGTGTTTTAACGATATCATCTATCTCTTACGGTTTATCAGCTAAGCAATCATTCAGAAGGAAGAGAACTTCAGGGGTTATTCGCAAGAAATTCCGGATTTTCATTTTATTTGCCATATAAACACATTTTAGTCAAAATCGTTACAGCCATTTTTTTTTTTTTCAGAAAATGAACAATATCTATACATGTTCCACACAAATGTTAATTAGTAGGGGTTCCTGAAAATATTTTAGATGTAGTAGAATACCTATGGATAGGCAGAGCTGTGGCTGTGCTTGGACCGCTCGATCAAAGGCGACCGACCGCATGTGGCATTTGTGATGGACAAAGCGGCGGGTTTTCAGGTTTCCCCCGCCATCGCATTGCATTTTCACGTACATACCTACGGTGCGATAGTCGTAAAAGCGGGAGCTAAACACAGTAAAAACCCTATGTACATTGTATAAGCGTGCTAAAGAAATTAAAACGTGCTATTTTTACAAAATAAACTTTCTGTATCCACATTTGTGCATTTTTCAACTCTGAAGTGGAGTAATAAATACACAACATTCCATGAAAATCTCAGGTTTTCAACAACAGCCAGACTGCGTAGCATTTGCCACTAGGTTGGTTCTTAACCTCACGACGTTTGTTTCATTAAGTTCTGGCAGCCGCATGGGACCGAATACTGTCGCTTCCTAAGACTATTGGAGATAAGCTATATATACCTTTTAACAACGTATCTTCATATAATCCATACATTACAATTCCTAGACGGAATCTTTTCATAATTTTGTGAATTCAGTCAAGCATACACTCACGTGCATAAAATGTGGTCCATGAGGAAACCACCCCTATTTTCGAGCACACTTATAAACTCTAATTGGTAAGGTACTTTACCTGTCGTAAATTATAGCCTGACTTCCAAAGGAACATTTCTTGATATGCTTTGATTACTTCAGTTCGATAATCGCAATAACTGTAAATCTTGGTCTATATTCCCTTCTCAATGTATAAGATTTGTTAACATATATATAGTTTAACATATAGTTAAAGATGCATATAAATAATCTTTCATCTCATCTTCTAAAATGCCGAGAATATAGTATTTCCTTGTGAATTATTCGTAGCGAAAATTTTGCAATCTAGAAGGATTGGCCACGGTTTACGCACACGAGCGTTTTCTTAACAAAACTGCAGTTAAACAGGGAGTAGAGTTGACTGAAGAGAAACAAGATTGAAGAGATACATGAATGTATTTGAAACCAGGATAATCATTTTCAGCACCTCATAAGCAGAATGCAAGAAAGTGAAATAATGAAATATATATCGTTTCGTTGCATATGAATCGCTTGTTTATACTTAATTCGATGACAAGGGCGGTATCTTCGCAAAGTGCAAGGTGGCTCAAACAGTCTATGGACACACTCATGGCTGTATAACAATACTTCAATATCATAATTTATAAATATACTATTGTCGCAGTTTTTTTGCTAGAGGATACTTTAAGACACACTTACATACACTAGCGACGGTACTGAGTGTTTTACCCTCTTCCTGAGCATGCCGTTATTGTCGCAGTTCTGTTTGCTAGAGGATACCCTGAGGACACTCTTACATACACTAGCGACGGTACTGTGTGTTTTACCCTATTCCTGAGCATGCTGTTATTGTCGCAGTTCTGTTTGCTAGAGGATACCCAGTGGACACTCTTACATACACTAGCGACGGTACTGTGTGTTTTACCCTATTCCTGAGCATGCTGTTATTGTCGCAGTTCTGTTTGCTAGAGGATACCCTGAGGACACTCTTACATACACTGGCGACGGTACTGTGTGTTTTACCCTCTTCCTGAGCATGCTGTTATTGTCGCAGCTCTGTTTGCTAGAGGATACCTTGAGGACGCACCTACATTCACTAGCGACGGTACTGTGTGTTTTATCCACTTCCTGAGCATGCTGTTATTGTCGCAGCTCAGTTTGCTAGAGGATACCCTGAGGACACACTTACATACACTAGTGACGGTACTGTGTGTTTTATCCACTTCCTGAGCATGCTGTTATTGTCGCAGCTCAGTTTGCTAGAGGATACCCTGAGGACACACTTACATACACTAGCGACGGTACTGTGTGTTTTATCCACTTCCTGAGCATGCTGTTATTGTCGCAGCTCAGTTTGCTAGAGGATACCTTGAGGACGCACCTACATTCACTAGCGACGGTACTGTGTGTTTTATCCACTTCCTGAGCATGCTGTTATTGTCGCAGTTCTGTTTGCTAGAGGATACTTTAAGACACTCTTACATACACTAGCGACGGTACTGTGTGTTTTACCCTCTTCCTGAGTATGCTGTTTTGTCGCAGTTCTGTTTGCTAGAGGATACCCTGAGGACACTATTACATACATTAGCGACGGTACTGTGTGTTTTATCCACTTCCTGAGCATGCTGTTATTGTCGCAGCTCAGTTTGCTAGAGGATACCCTGAGGACGCACCTACATTCACTAGTGACGGTACTGTGTGTTTTATCCACTTCCTGAATGGGCATGGTATTATTATAGGTGGAAAGTTTGCTCGACTCCGTGGGTTTTCAGTTTCATCGCAAATGCTAACAAAATGTAGTTAATGCTGCAATTATTCATACTATGTTTACTGTTGCAAAGAGTAATATAATCATATTTGTAGTTAAATTCAACATATAAATCTTACCTTGTTTAATTTAATCCATACTGCATTTAAATATAACTTAGTTCGGTAGAAGCATCATCTCCGCTTCTATTGTTGACTTTGCGAGAAGGCGTGACAATTTCTAAAGAATAGCGCGGTCGACTTTAATGAAAAGTTAGCAGTAATTAGTTTTATTTTCGTCAAAAAAGTAGTATGCAGCACCCTTGCTTTAAGTACTTTGCGGAAACTAGAAAGTTAAAATTAATGTTTTATCTACAAAGGTGCTCTTCTTACATATATTTTGTATACTATTTACAGACGTGCTTCAAACAAAAGAGAGGCCCCATCGCTTATTTTGAAAACGTTTCTTCCATTCCATCAAGATGAAATAGGCTATATGGCAAGGAAGTCGCGGAGAGCTGAAAGCAGAAGTATGAGGTATAAACCTAGTGCTCTGAGTTATTTTTATTTATTGATTTTGATTTTTTTATCACCAAACGAATATGGTAGAAATAAATACCAATAAAGATCACGTAATTGTCTTTATATAGGAATTGTCTCGTACTATACTGCATATATTTCTTTAATGTTAAATACACCTAACATATAGCATTAAAATAAGTAATGTAAATGTAGCGATTTGTTTTGTTTAAAGAACTAAAGGTTTGTGAAATGCATGCTAATGCAATTGTTATAAAAAATTGAAACAACATTGATGGTATAAATAGTGAAGTATATCGATCATCAAATTTATCCTAAAAATCTCAAATAAGCTAAACATTTTCGTACATGCTAAGAATCTTGTTAGTTTCTTACTGTGGGTTATCATGCAACAATATCAAATGTGAATGAACAATATCATATTGCATCTGTGCCCGTATTGTAGGAGCGGGTGCTGATATTATGGCAGATTCAATGTTTGCAAATTTAGATTCAAGCACCAAGCGCAAGTTAAACTTCATTAAACGCAGTAGAACAGACAGAGAAAGAGCTAGGAAATATTTTAATGCTGAAGAAAAACTTAATGCATCCATCCAATGTATCTGTAACGCGGAATAGCGTCTGTTTATCCTCTATTGCATTGCGAAAACAAAGGATAGGACGAAAAATGATGTTTACCATTCACGTGACTTTCTCTACATCTCTGCAACAAATTATTTTTAAAAAGCTAATGTTTTTATTTGCTTAATGCTAATCAGAAAAAATTGGAGAAATAGTCTTATTACTTGCTTCCTTGTAAGTACAAGCGAAATAAGAGAGAACCATAGGTTAAAGTGATAGTCCAAAGCTGGTTGCTATATCACTGAAGTTCCTTTGTTTATAGGGACAGCAGTTGACAAATTCCTGTATGAGAAAAGTATGTTTTTCAAAGCAGAAAGCAAAAACAAGGAATATCTAAAAAACGGTGAACTCCACGACAAAAATGTGTATAGCATAAATTGTGAGTTTTAACGTGCTCTACATTTTTTGTGCAGTACATTTTTGTCCATATCTTACGGTTTAGCAGTTATTGAAAATTCCGTGAAATTCATCCAGAATGAAGTACTCTTCAGAGGCTATTCCCAGAAAATTCAAGATATGCATTTTATTTGTCAGGTAAATAGATATAATATACGATATTTTAATCAAAACCGTTAGAGCCATTTTTGAGAAAATCAAAATTTTTGAAAAAAGCTCCATGTAAAGGGTAGTTGGTGGTGGGGGGATTTTTCTCAAAATCTTCGCGTCGCATCCCTGGAAGATACTAAACTTCATTACCAAGTTTGGTATTTTACCGCCTTTTCGTTTTTGAGTTATCGTGTTCACAGACACACGGAGACACACACACACATACACACACACACATACGGACCTTTTTCTGAAAATGCTTTTTTTAGAAAAAGGGGACCCTTAAACATATATTTCCGGTGAAATCTAGTATCGAGTTTTTGGATGGAGTTCAATACCTTCTCTATACACTATGCACATAGTACGTGTAGAGAAAGTAATAAAGAAGCTCATATGCTGAAAAATGGTGGCGTTATGTTTATTTTAAGGAAATTATTCGTGAAAGCAGCAGAAGCATGGACACATGGAATACCTTAGAGGCAATATTCGCTACCACAAAGGGAAACTGGCAAGCGATGGAGCCCCGACATTTCCCAGTATTCGTCACCCCACAAACATCACAAAGTCGGTCGGCTTCGCTACGAACTCCGCAAATAATAAAGGTAATTGAATTTAAAAACCTAATTAAGCGTGGTATTATATGGCCCTCGTACAAGCAAATACAATTTGCTTTTTAACAGCTTACGCTTTGTGCTAGTTGGGAGATTGCAAAGGGACAAGCTTGGAGAAAATAAGCGACATCGTTTTTCCCCTATTTTAAATTTATTAAACACGGTCCAAGTGTAATGAACCCCAAAACCGGTGCATAGTCATTCAGAAAATGAAATTTATTTTCAATAAATGTAAAAATGCTATATGTTTCTCGAACATACTTGTATATTGGCTAAAATTCCAAATCCAATTGAAATTGTAGTAACCAAAATTAAAAATCTGATGTGTTCCATTCACATGACTTTCTCTATATCTCTGCAACAAATTATCGTTAAAAATCTTATGGTTATATTTGCTTCATGCTAATCGAGAAAAAAATGGCAGAAATAGTCTTATTACTTGCTTCCTTGAAGCAGAAGCCAAATAAGGAAGTACCATAGGTTAAACTGACAGTCAAAAATTGTTATATCAACCTATTTACTTCTGATTCTTTGGCCATATTAATTTTAGGTTTGCAATAATATAATGCTAATAATAACTGAGAAAGGACGCCTAGAAATATGTATCAAAGCAGAAGTAGTCCGTATCAATTGCTGTGGTCCACCATTCCACCTTCTTATATACAATTCACCGTTAAAGGCCAACAAGATACTCCATTTTGACACTTCTAATCGTCACGCAAACAAAAGCACAAACGCACATATTTTTAAGAATTCGAGAGTAAGTTCTGTCTTCTCCATGGAATTTACACACCCCTAGAGCTTGCTTGCCCACGTGCTTTGAGGAAACCACTGAAAACTATGACTACTTACACGAAAATAACCTACAGGAGTTGGATAGGTGGAGACATATTAAAAAATTCGATGATTTAGCTGGGATTTGAACCACGAATCTCCCAGTCTCTAGCGGTTGCTATCCCACTGAGCTACCATGGCAACATGGTGCGATAACATTGCATTTCTTAACTGACTCGCATGTTTCCCGGTAAACCACAAGCTGATTATTTTGAGATGACATCCTCAATGGCGACTTACAATGTTATAAGTACTTAAGTCCCAGGATTCATAGTATACCCAACTATTATAGTCAATTACTATTGGATTATTATAGACGTAGTTGGCAAGATCGCCTGTTGGAGGTTCTGTATACAAGTATATATGAGGGTATGGACGTAGTTGGCAAGATCGCCTGTTGGTGGCTCTGTATACAAGTATATAAGGGGGTAGGAACATAGATGGCAAGATCGCCTGTTGGAGGCTCTGTATACAAGTATATATGAGGGTATGGACGTAGTTGGCAAGATCGCCTGCTGGTGGCTCTGTATACAAGCATATAAGAGGGTATGGACGTAGTTGGCAAGATCACCTGTTGGAGGCTCTGTATACAAGTATATAAGAGGGTAGGAACATAGATGGCAAGATCACTTGCTGGAGGCTCTGTATACAAGCATATAAGAGGGTATGGACGTAGTTGGCAAGATCACCTGTTGGAGGCTCTGTATACAAGTATATAAGAGGGTAGGAACATAGATGGCAAGATCACCTGCTGGAGGCTCTGTATACAAGTATATAAGAGGGTATGGACATAGTTGGTAAGATTGCTTGTTGGAGGCTCTGTATACAAGTATATAAGAGGGTAGGAACATAGTTGGCAAGATCGCCTGTTGGAGGCTCTGAATACAAGTATATAAGAGGGTATGGACATATTTGGCAAGATCGCCTGTTGGAGGCTCTGTATACAAGTATATATGAGGGTATGGACGTAGTTGGCAAGATCGCCTGCTGGTGGCTCTGTATACAAGCATATAAGAGGGTATGGACGTAGTTGGCAAGATCACCTGTTGGAGGCTCTGTATACAAGTATATAAGAGGGTAGGAACATAGATGGCAAGATCACTTGCTGGAGGCTCTGTATACAAGTATATAAGAGGGTAGGAACATAGTTGGCAAGATCGCCTGTTGGAGGCTCTGAATACAAGTATATAAGAGGGTATGGACATATTTGGCAAGATCGCCTGTTGGAGGCTCTGTATACAAGTATATATGAGGGTATGGACGTAGTTGGCAAGATCGCCTGTTGGAGGCTCTGTATACAAGTATATAAGAGGGTATGGACATAGTTGGTAAGATTGCCTGCTGGAGGCTCTGTATACAAGTACATAAGAAGGTATGGGTGTAGTTGGTAAGATTGCCTGCTGGAGGCTCTGTTTACAAGTATATAAGAGGGTATGGGTGTAGTTGGTAAGATTGCCTGTTGGAGGCTCTGTATACAAGTATATAAGAGGCTATGGACATAGTTGGTAAGATTGCCTGTTGGAGGCTCTGTATACAAATATATAAGAGGGTAAGAACATAGTTGGCAAGATCGACTGTTGGAGGCTCCAAATATGTAGTTAAAGATAATAAAGAGAGATGACACCACAGTGCTAACCAGGGAAAACAGAAGGCGCGACAGTCGCAACTATATAAGGCGCACGGACAGAAGGAAGGCAGTTAAGGCTGAGCTACGTGAGAAGCAACATCTACGTAGCATGGTGACCTATCTCATTCTTCCTTGATCTCTTGTTGCTTATGTATACGACCCTGCCTCTGTACTCCCGGCCAACGTGACCCGTGTTCCAGTAGGCGACCCGTCTGCATTTGAGCTCGTCGAGGCAACCCCTTGTACCATGTGTCTCGATGCAGTTCCGCGGAACCTGCTAGGCACGTATTTTTTTTTTTTTTTTTCTTTTTGGAAAGGGGAGACAGAGAGAGAGAGTTGGAAGGTTGAAAGAATGGCTTATCTCGCCATTGGGTGAAGATTAGAAGGGAATAGTGCAAGGGAAAGTCAGGTGAGATAGGAAAGGAAGAGTGAATGGGGAATGATGGAGTTCCGCGATAGCACCTCCGTGATTAGTGGTGAAGTTGATGTTGCTGCAGCACATGGGGCTGCAACAAGGAATGGCATTATCTAGTCTGTAAACATGACCCGAGGGCCCTGAGTACAGCGCTAGGGAGTCTTGGGTGTGCTTTAGTACTGATGTCTGGTGTTACGGGTGTGTGTGAGAGGGCATGAGGTTTTGGTGGTAAGGTCCTGAAGAATCCGTTGGTGACTACTTGCAATTTGCTCGGCTACATTGTTGACTGTCAGTTCTTGGCTGTCAAGAACTGCAGTATAGCACTTTTTGATGTCCTTTCGGTTTCCTTTGAGCAGGTCTTCCAGAAGTGTGAGACGTATTGGTAATTTTGCAGTTTGAACATAGAGGTCCTGGTTGGCCTCCAAGATCCTGGCGTTGACGTCGTGGATTTCCTGTAGCAGGGTGTAGAGGACGTCCAGCTCCAAGAGGAACTCAGACGTGACCTTTTTCTGGGCTATGGCATCGGTGTCTTGACGGTTGGCTGTAGAAGTGGTGTGGGTGTCTGAGATGGCTGCAGTCATTGTAGTCAGGGCTTCTTCCAGCGTGTTCAATCGGCCGCTAATGAGCAGGACCTCTGAGTGCAGGTCCTGCACGGCGTCTTTAACGGCGCTGTCGGATGGCGCTGCTGCCTGTGGAGTGTTAGTGGCGGCAGGCAGGTGATGGGTGATGGAGTCTTCCGTCTGCGTGGAGGTGGTGGTTGTTGAAGTCCTCGCCTTTTTGTCTACTGTACGGTCACTATTTCGACCTAAAGGACTCGAGCTCGCTGAGAGTCAAGCCTCAGTTACGTGTCTCGATGTCACGCCGTGGAGCCCGACCACTTGCAACTACTTTCCGTTCCTCTATAAGGTAGAGCCGACTCGCAACCGCACAGAATTACTCACCAGCAAGGAGCCCACAACATATATTATATTATGCAACATTCCCACCGTAGAGGTCCGGTTTCTATTCCGGTTGGAATTTTTTCCTATCTTGAAAAAGTCTGAAAGAGTAAGAGCGAGCGAGCATCAAAGCAAATTATTTAATGACCACATCCAGTTAAAATGTACAGTTCAAAGTGTTACTCATACCTTCAGTTTGGATATGATAATATAAAGAACGAAAAATGGTAATAAAAAAAAAACTTACAGCAACATTTGACTATGCAGCTAATGGTATCCATCCCAACAAGCAAACAGCTTGCACTAACATTGACGTTTAATTTTGACGCTGGTTGCAAAAAAGTTTGCTTTATTAAATGTCACTTGCAGGGGAAATATTCATTTGACTTATTTTGTTGTTGCTGTGTGGAACTTACCCTTAAAATTGTCCCAATTTTTATTACTTCCTATAATTATATTTCTAAATCAGTCATTTTGTTTCAAAATGGTACCTCTACTAAATTTCCATTCTCAGAAATATAGGACGTTAAAATAACCAACCACACAATTGACCGTGCTCGTGGGTGATAGATCCAGGTTCAAACCCCGCAGAACACTCTAAATTAGGCATTTTTAGGTTTTTCAGCTCTCACTACTGGCAAATGCTTCGGAGAAACTTAGGCTTAGGCTTGGAGAGAATGTACTTTCCCAATTTTCAATTTTGTTTTATGTCACACCTGTTCTTTAGTAAGAGCGGACGTTTGAATATTAGCATTAATTAAGGTGAAGTTATTACTATGTACACCCCACCACAAAAGATGAGTCAACCCCAGATTCAATGTGCCGATCGAAGAGCTTCGGGTATCTTCGCAAAAGCTGTGTTCACATCGTACTCGAAGGTGGCTAATAACTGACAGCGCGATGACTAACTTCTCTGCAAGTAACTTTACGGTGGCTGAGAGGTTAACTAGACCTTACTTCCGTTCCTAGGTTCAGATCTCGCGCTGCTTGTCATTCTTTTATGTTTATTAATTTTATGACTGGATATATAGATCAAAATACTGCAATAATATAACTTTGGTAGTTGAAGTTATAAGCCTATCTATGCACGCAAAAACATAATTCTACCAACACTCGTATTTAATAACTAAAACAAATATGTGTAAATAAACTATTATCTATCTTCTAAAATTGAAATACAAAACATAAACACAATTAATATTGGGTGTACTAACCCTCAACTAGTATAACTGCCCTCAAACTTGGGTGTATGAGCCCTCAACCTGTATAACTGCCCTAAACTTCGGGGCATTTACAAAATAATGCCTACAGTAATGTGCACGAGAAGCTACAAGGCCCCGAGCTTCTTGAAGTTTTGCACAGAAGCCATATTTTGTCCTTCGCCCATTTACAGGTAATTGGAGTGCAGCTCTTTTTATACCTCAAAAGAGGACACATTCTCACAGAGGGAATCAAACTTTTGTCGAGTATTACATGTTCTGCATTGTATCGTCAAGCTACCACAGCACACCTAGACCGTCCCTTGATGTCCAAATCCAGCACGATACAAATACGCAACCGTAATGGAATTGTGAATCTACGTGTTTTGCAGCGTATAGGGTTCCCTTTGGACGATAGAAAATCACATTTCCATTGGTATGGAAGAAAATTCCACCTCGTATGAGAACATCACCACAGGTCGGTTTATGAAGGGTGTGTTTGATGGCTTTGTGATTCTTAAAAAAAGGTTTCAAAACATTGGTTTTCGTGTGCAGCATAATTACGATCGGTAGAATAAACATTCAAACAAACAGCATATTAACCATCATATTATTATTAACTGTACCGAATGTCGTGTTTAAAATAAGTTTGTCTAAAATTAATAGTCCATCTGTGTTGATTCAAGATCATTAATGTTTGCTGCATTGGAGAAGTGAACCTGCGCTCTCGCCACAGAAATAACAATGGACACACGAGGCAGGTCTTACAAACCAAACTGATTCATGTTTTGTGTTGTTAATGTTGATAGTTTGTTGTTGAAGCTTAAGTTGTGTATTTCATTATGATTATATGGGCTAGTAAAATTAAGATTTGGAACTTGTTGCTGCCGCTACACAATCATACCATGAATGGTGTACACAAGGTGCTGTGCCGTCAGGCACTTAAACAAATTTGGCGTACCAGACGTGACCTTTTTTTTTTTTGCGAGGGATGTGCATAGTGTATAGAGAAGGTTCCACCAAGTATTTCTGGAAAAAAATACCTGTGTTTGTGAAGTGTGTGTGTGTGTCCGTGAACACGATAACTCAAAAATGAAAAGTCGGTAAAATACCAAACTTGGTATTTAAGTTTAGTATCTTCTAGGAATCCAACTCAAAGATTTTTAGAAACATCCCCCACCCAAAACCATCCTTTACATTGAAGAAATTTCAAAAGTTTTGATTTTCTCAAACGATTTTGATTAAAATACCGTATATTAAAGATATTTATACGGTATATTATACGTATCTCTTGAATTTTCTGGGAATAGCCTGTAAAGACCTCTATATTCTGAATAAATAAATAGCTGGTAAACTGGAAGAGATAAACAGAAACTTACTCCACAAAATTGTAGATCACATTAAAACACTCAATTTAAGTAACATACGTTTTTTCTTGGAATTGACCATTTCCGAGATATTCCTTGTTATTTGTGTCAGATTTAAAATAATTTTCTCAACGGAAAGTTTCAAAAACCTGGCCCTGCATAGAAACGGATTTCAACCACATGGCAATCAGCTTTCCAGTGATTTGACATTTGTTTGTTTTTTTTTTTTTCTAGTGTATTCCCTTTTACTTAAAAGGATCAAGTAATTAAGAACATTTCTGCTAATGTTTATCTCGATTATGATAAATTAGACAGAAGAATAAGCTTTCTAACAGCAATTTGTTACAGCGATGTAGAGAGTCACGTGAGGCACATTTTTCCCCTTGGAGGTAGGTTATCTGCTGCGGTTCTTGGCGTCCCATTCCATATTGACCGTGAAAGGCCTCATTTTTCCCAGACTCTTTATCAGGCACAAAACCTAGACTTAACTTCCCTTTCAAAGGAGGCTATGGTAAGGATTTCTACCACCCTCCTCCGGGTGTGAATCCGAGACTTTAAGAAGAAAAAGAAAAGAAGTGTTAACCGTATGATGCCTGGATTTTAATACCTTATGAGACTCTTTGAAAGAATGTATTGTAATTATAGTATTTGACTAATGGTTTTCTTTTCTGTTTCTTCTTGGAATATTTTTTATAAACACGTACGATCATTTTCCATGTTGAAATGTGCTGCTACCCTAATGTTTGTCTAAATGACTAAATTGTCCAGTCTTTTAATCATTAAAAGTCATTTAGTTTCAAAATAGGAATACCTTGAGAGAAAAATAGCTTGCCTGATTCATAATCGATCATAATCGATTGCACGAGGGATTAAGTGTTGAGAGGTTTTTGGTTTTTCATCTACTCTAAAATTTGATAACGTACGTTATTAGAGTGCGTACAGAACATGGCACAAAAATAGAAACTATTCATTTTGGAAATGTTTATATCGAGAACATGAGTTAGTGTGAGGAAAAGCTTTAAACGTTGTGGTGCAGGTAATAAGGGTATATAGTAATCTGTCCTGCTAGGTATGGGTACCCCACTCGCATATCCCAAAATACCTCTAGCAGCTAATAACGCTGCCTCTATTGATTCTGTTAATTGATATCAGCCACGCACTAAAGCCAATAAAACCGTGTAGCGTGGGCGCCATGTTGGATGAGAGTTGCAAGAGTGGAGCTATCTATTAACGCAAATTGGCACTTGATTTCTCGAATATGAAGTTGTTGAAACGAGAGGTAAGGACGCTCCTCGAGAGGGCGCCTGCGCAAATCAGACTGGAGGTGACATGGGGGCGAGGGAGAGCTTTTGAGGACTAATTTCAGTTTAAACAGCGAAACAAGGAGATGCTTCAGCTGCGCTAATTAGAAGCATGGAGTATGTTTTCATTTTGCTTGTGCAGGTATGCCGGTAATGAACACGCAATTTTCATGTGTTTATGTACAACGTAAAACAACAAACTATTATATAGGCTTCTAACGCTTTAGGGAAATGCCATAGTTTGACTCCTAATGCACCGAGTGGTTACCTAAGAGCCAACATTAATCGCATAGTAGCGAAATAAGCTCAAGTTTTCTCACATTGTTTAAATCTGTACCCCAAAATGTTTTAAAGCTATAGGAACCGGTGGATGTTAGAATTTATCTGGAGCATTCACTTAGTAACTAGTCACTTAAACTAACATCGACAGGAAAAAAGGTAATAGTTTTAAAAATAATACTGAAATCATATTTTGGTTATGGATGAATTATTTTGCAACAGATTACGAATATATCTACCAAACAGGAAGAACATAATATTTGCATCCAAAATGGTTTGTTTTATAAAGCGATTATTTCAATTTCTTTGTCAAAGTTCTACTTCATATGCATGATTTTAAGCTATATGCAAACTGATAAAGTTAACTGACATAATCAATAGTTTGCAGTTCATTTCCTACAAATTCTATTATCTTTCCTGGACTCCAAGTGTTGAAAAAAGCTCCTGAAAATTCTTTTTAATTCTATATTCCAGTTATCTGTACGAAACCATACCTATGTACATATTGATTAGTTCTCTTTCTGAATGGTAACTTCTGCTGAACCTAGCATAAATGCACAAGTTAAAAACTCGAAATATGTGGTTTATATAATGCATTTGGGTGGCATTATAAAATTAGTTTTATCAACATGAAAATACAAAGTTAAACAGGTAAACAAGCGCCAAGTGACGAACTGTTAGTATTGGTGTAAAGCAGGCTTAGAAAATATAAACAGTTATCATAATAGCAAAGCAAAAGGAAGGAGAACTGTGATGTGTTCCATTCACATGCCCTTCTTTACCTATTATGCAACAAATTATTCCTTAAAAAAACGTTTTCCTGTAACTGATCGAGATAAACTGTAGCATAAATGGTTTTATTACTTATTTCCTTGTAAGCAGAGAGAAATGGGGGAATGCTGTGGGCCAAAGCTATCGCTAGTCGGTTCTCTTTACATAGTCAGCAGTAAAATAACAGGTACGAAGTGAGTAGTTACTTCCAGTATGAAGTATTTTAAAAATGATACCAATAATGAGGAATGTCGTGGGGATGATTGACCCCACTAAAATGTATTAGACATAATTAGTTTCTGCTAAGTTTTTATCTATCTCTTATGTTTCCAAGTTATGCAAAAGTAATACAGAATGAAGAGGGCTTATAGGCCAAGATATGCATTTTATTTTATTTTTGATGTAACATCTGAGACACAGACACACACACACACACACACTGACCCGTTTCTAAAAATGCTTTTTTATTCAGGGGACCTTAAAGCGTGTATTTTCAAAGAAATCTCGGTTTAAAATTTTTGGGTGGAATGCAGTACCTTTTTTACATATGTACTAAACATGAAGGGGTAAAAGTGAAAAAAGCAGAACCGGTCTTATCTGTATCTACTCAAATAATCGAGTAAGTAAGGATAGATTACAGTGGTCCTATATAAGACCACTTAGAACTGAAGTGTGCCTTTAAGATGTGCTCTTACCCTATCAGCATTTTAAAATGTATCACTGGTAGTAATAATGCAGTACTTTTATAATTTCAATTATTCTAGTTTGAGATGTGTTTAATACTTACTTTATGCTCGTTTATATTTTTGGATATTGCTTGTGCGTGTTATGGGGTTTTGGAACCAAGTGAATAACGCATGCCCAGAAGGTACGGACGCTTAATTTCAATTAAGATAATTCGGTACACCGTATTTATACTGCAAGGTACAACATTTCACCAACGGGGAAATATCTTATACACTTGTTTAACTTGTTCAGTATTTTACTCTGAGAGTTAACTTCAAAAGCAAACATGTGGAACGAACACATCACCATATAAATGTTAAGATAGAGGAATGTATAAATATAATACAATTATTGTAATTGAACTTCAAATACTTTTGTATGTTGGGTGAATAACTGATACTAAACTACCCGTAAGTATTGCCTTACTTTAATCTAAACATTTAATTTGAAAAAATGATACATCACGCTGATTGCTAATCGAGACAAACATTAGATGATATGGTTTCTATTGCGTATTTTCTAGGCTAAAGTGAAGCTCAAAATTTTAACAGCAGCTTGCTCTATGAAGTTTCGTTCTGTTTTATTGGCAGGGGAAAAAGCATTCACGTTTTCTTATAGTAGAGAGGTATAAATATTTTAAACCTATAACAAGGTATACCTCGTAAATATTTTAAACCTCAGAATATTTATTGGTGCTTGAAACAGATATACATTCTTTATTCACCAAGACTTTGTCTACATCTTATGATTTACTGGTTACGGAAAAAATCGTCTACAACATAGAGGATTTCTTGAGCTTATTCCAGAAAATTTAATACATTTTTCGTAAAATTGCCTTTAAATATGTTATTTTAATCACAATCGCTTAAGCTGTTTTTGGAAAAATATAACATTTTGAAAACTGTCCCATGTAAATCGTTGTTTTGTGTAGGGGAATTTTCTTGAAAGTATTCGTGATGACGCTAAACTAAATATCTACTTTGCTGTTTAACCGCCTTTTTGTTTTTGAATTGTGCAGTACACGTGCGTGCACACACTGACCTTTTTCCAAAAGGTGAAATATCAGTGTTTGAAGTTGTGAGTACTAATTATTTACATGCAAATAATAGGAAAAGTAAATATATGCACAGAAAGCAAATATAATGAAACGAATTCTGTGATACCGTTTTCAAAAGAAATTTGTGTAACATACACATTACTTTCTCAAGATTTTCTCTTCATTTCTCCACCAGATTATTCTTCTAATATAATTTGTCTTAAAATGCCTAGATCGTATGGACAACGTATGTCCACGTTATGCAGTCAAAAGTTGTTTCATCTGTCTAAAATAATGAAGTAAGTAGGTACTTTCAAATGGTATCTATTTTGGCTGATAATAATTAGTTTTGTAATTGATTTACATTTAATACATTTTAATAGCTGTTGAAGAATAAAGGCAACAGTTTATAAGCTCGATTAGAGAAGAGTCCTGCTCCACCGTCTTCAGTTAACTTAACTTAGCCGGCTTACCCTTCCCGTAGTGAGCACTTACACAAGAATTCCCGGTCAGAGGATTGTCAAATATACGACATTTAGTCATAGAATGAAAAAGCCGGTAGAAGGCAACCACCCGAGAGTGAGGAAGCAGATGGTATGTAAGGAAGTCAAAATGAATGCTAGGAAAGATGATGATAGAGCAGTTGGTAGATGAATGGCAGAAGAAACCGAAGAACCCAGAGAAAACCCACCAGTAGCCGTTTTGTGCACAAAAAATCCCACGTGCGGTCCTGTAGGATTGCATCCGGGCCGGCTAGGCGAGAGATTCTAGCCCCTAGAATATTTCCCTTTTTATACTGTTACTGCTATATACCCATGTTGGGACTTACTGAAAAACAACAACATATAGCAAGTGCAGAATTGGCATAAAATTTTAGAGTTCTAAGATTCATAAAATCTTCGAAATGAAAAGTGATTTCTTAGTATAAACGCCTTCAGAAGCCAATTTTAAAATGGGGAGTTCCTTTTATTATTCTGTGCCAATTACTACAAACACGCTGCAAACACTAACGTTCCCAACATTTAACATATTACATGGTATTTAATGTAAATTTATTCCTTAATTTGGAAAAAAACTAAGAGGAAAAAACCTAACCATTACAGGAATTAATTAGTGGCAGCATTAATTAAAATATTGCGGCGGATCTATTAATTTCGGGTTTATTAGAGCAAATCTCCACTGGCAGTGACAAAGCGTGCAAATATAGCGCGCTAGGATCAGCGAAGGCAAATATAACCCTCCCATAATGAGACGAATCTGCTTTCTACTTGATACATCAGAAAAATCAGCCGATTTCTGAGTTAGAACAATATACATCATGATGTATTCTCTATAATGTTTTACTTTTTTAAAGTTGCCACAATCGCCTTATCAGTTGTGTTCCACACAACCGGTTGGACTGAACAAAGTGAAGGGTGAAATCCGTGAAATTATAAAGAATCCGAAGTAATATTGGAAAGTTAGAAACAGGATAATAAATTGAGCGTCATTCAATATTCAAATCTCTACATTTCTGAGATGCTACTCTCCCATTGGTACTACCAAAGATGATGTTGCATTTTGAAATATTCCAAGTGACTCGACTTTTCACGGTAAAACGCACAACGTTCTCAATTTCTATTCAGGTAACATAATCTATTGTCGACTTATAGATATAATTTTTCATTCCATTTTACATTTCCAGATTGTCCACTTACATTCTTTTTCATTCCATTTTACATTATCAGCTTACGGAAGAGCAATTAATAAAACTGCATTGATAATGTCTTCTCAACAATTCTAACACTGCTTGGACTTTATGATGCACATCTCTCGTGATGAAAAAAAAAAAAAAAAGGATATGCCAATTAACTGCCTTGGTATAAATAGCCATGTACGTGGGTGGAATTGCTTTAAAACCTTACCAAATATACCGCTTATAAAGTGGGATTTACTTTTTTGAAGAATATTATATTACATATCTCCGCTGTAGAGAGTTAATCTGTGCCACGGATATGCTGTAGTCGGAACAGCAGTTCTTAGCAATCTCACGGAAATAGGAAAGGTTCTCATAATAGCAATAATAACATAATAACTTGTGCTTTTTATTAGAGCCAATAAACGTTGAACAGAGTTAATTACTTCAGATAAATATTTACACAAACCCCGGTGCATGTTTGACGCGACGCCTCCCATGAAAATTACACAATTGTTTCTGGTGTTAAGCTGAAACGTGGTATAACATACTAACATTGCTAACATGTATTCAATTATTTATAATGCTGTTATTCACGGATAATGCTTATAGAGGCTTGTAAATGAATTAAAATTAATGTTTGATTATGTTTTTTTTGCATACATCAATGCTTTATATTAAACTTTATAGTGCATGTGCATGTACTTATAGAATAGATATTGAATTCCACCCAAAAATTTCATACCGAGATTTAACCGGAAATAGGAAATATACGTTTTAGGTTCTCCTGTATAAAAAAAAAGTCGGTAAGTTTGATATCGTCCAATGATGTGACACGAAGATTTTGAGGAAAATCCTTCCACCTTAAACTGCCATTTACATGGAATAAATTTCGAAAAGTTGGTGTTTCTCAAAAATAGCTCTAACGACTTTAATTAAAATACACATATTCAATTTATTTACATTACAAACAAAAATTACACCTTACATTATTTGGAACTAATCTCTGGAGATCTCTTCTTTCTGAACGATTTTTGCATGAATAGTAAACTGTAAGAGACAGACAGAAACTTACTACACAAAAGATGCAAATCTCCTTAAAACACAAACTTTATGTCATATACATTTCTTCGTTGGGCTGACCATCTCCGAGAAATGCATTGTTATTGGTTTAAGTTTTAAAATATTTAAACGTTTTTTACATGGAAAATTTTCAGCTCCTGGTTATGAAAAGAAATGAATTTCAGTCAAATAACAACATCTTTTAAAACATTTGACTAGCTCTTTAGCCTAATGTATTCCTTTGTTTCCCTTTTAATTATAAGGAAGTAAATATTACGACTATTTATGCAATCTGTTGTTTAAATTCATTAGCACAAAGTAGAGAGAAGGATCATCTTTTGTAACAATAATTTGATGCAGATTCCAGAGAAAGTCATTTGAACGGAATATATCAGATATTTTTAATGAATTTCCACATTTAATCAGGTCCTCCAATTAAACACACGGATCATATATAACATACACTAAAGATGGTGGTAAAGAGACGCTAGATATTTTATTACGCACTTTAACCACAGAAGTTTTGAAAGCTATTCAATATATGCATTTCTAATTTACGAATTTCCATCAGCATAAGTGCTGATTGTTTTTCAGACTAAAATCAGAAACTGCTGATGTGTACATCGGTAACTCTACTTTATAGTAACTCACTTGAATTGGTTTTTGCTACTTAAAACACATTCTAAGAGCAACTTTCAGAATCGAGCGAATTGACTCCTCAATAATGTGTGAGGCTCTCATTGAGGAGGTCCCGGATTCAATTTTCGTTGATCATCTTACCTGTCCTCTTTCCTGGTCGGCATAAAAGGTTCGGGTGGCTTCTCTTTTACCACAATTTTCTTTCCCTTATCTCTCTTTTATTCCCCTTTATTATGTTTCAGGTGCACAAATAAATTCTATGATGCGAGGCGTACCGGACAGATGGCGCGGTTTATTCCACCAAGAAAACAGTGCATGCCCTCTCTGGGGTCGGGTTATACAGCCAGGAAATTATGGGGACTTCCATGCGACCCTGTGACCTGTTTGCCTGCCGCTGCAGCCTTTGTGGTTCCTTTACTTCAACCCCTAGGGGTGGTAACCACAACAGAATCGTATGTCGCAGTATATGAAGTGCCCCCCTTCGTTTAATGCCCAACATCTTTTAGGAGGAGGGAAATTAGACGTGTCTAAATTACTGTTTCTGGCAGAACTGCCAGCGCTGGAAAGTTTCCATGTGCAAATTTTGCTTTTTGTTCTATTAGAATGATCATAATGTACAGATGGTGTGAGGAAGATGCGCGTTTAGTAGCAAATAAATCAAAGACATTGTGGTGTACTTGTTGTATTTTGGGTAATGGGAAACAGTTCAGTGAAATATACTAGACTGCTACTAGATTTGTTACATTTCACACCAATCTACGGCACTTGCTCTGAAAATCTCCTTTGAGGAGAAAGTGATTCTCCGAAATTTGCAATTCTCAGCCTATTTTCTGGAGCTTAGTAAAACTAGTCATATTTTGTTCTTGCTATATGTATTGTTATTCCAGATATTTGAATGTTTTTCTTTGACTGGAGGCTGGTTTGGAGTAAGCAAAGTCAGTTTATAAATATGGCTGAGCATACCTTTCATGTATTGCTAAGTTGATATGTATCCAGATAGCTTTAGGAGCCAAGTTTTGCTTGTATAGGCATTAACACATCAAGATTACTTCATTAACTTATTAACACAAAACACACGCAATGTGCAGATTTTGGTGTGTTCATCTAGGATTGTACATTAGACTTGATTTAATACGGAATAACGATTGATACTAGGACTCCATTTTATTAATTACGCTATTAGTATCAAAAGATTGAGCAAACTAGTCTAGTCTGTCTTTATCATGAATTAAACTTAAAAAAATATTTTGTGTTGTACTCTTTGTCTATGGCAACCTACAGCTGCTGAAGGAAGGAAGTTTGATAAAAAGTAAATACTGTAAGAATGACAAACAGCAGGAACTGTACATTAGATGTTGAAGTGTATTCTGAAGTTAAACCAAATGTTCCTCTTCTTTGTGCTGCATTCTGTGTATTTCATAAAACGTGGTAGTTCTTTCACAGAATTGGTGGCTCAGATGTATATAGGCACTTCATTCTATAACGCTCTTGTTATTGGTGTTGATTTCTCTACAAATTGGGTAGCGGTTCTCTTGTTACTGGGTTCTCTAGGGCAGGTTCAAAGTAAAGTTTGTGTTCTGGTCCTTAACATGCTAGCTTACAAATCCTGAGGTCCCGGGTTCGATGGTAATTTTTCTATATCCTGGCTATTCCCAAATCTCCTTAGAGGAAGTATAAGCGAGAGAATTGATATGCGTGTCTGTAATTGAAGGAAAAACAAAGAAAAAAAAAAGGAATGTGTGTTGTGAATTTAATGGACATACGTCCCAATGTTTAAATGCCAAGCAACGATAAAAAATATAGATATATTATCCATCAGCATCTGCACATCAAACGTGAGATGCAATCATCTAATAATAATCCTGAAAATTATTAGTTTTTACTTTTTCTACCCCGTACATAGTAGTAGGTAGAGTAATTATTGCATTCCACAGAAAAATTCCATAGTAAATTTCTCTATAATTGACACTATTGGGTCCCTAATCCACAAATAACATTTCTATAAAAAGCTCCGTGTAGGTCCATAGACATGTGAACAACTTAACTCAAAACCGAAAAGTCGGTTATTACATAAAAATTGACATTTAAGTTCCGCAACTTCCAAGGATGCTACACAAAACATACAAAGATAATCTCCCATCTGAACCATCCTTTACTTGAAGACATTTTCGAACGCTTTGATTTCTGCAAAATTTTTCTAACGTATATCATATGTTTAAGTTATTTTCATGTTATATATCTTGAATTTTCTGAGAATAGTCTCCAAAATCCTGTCGTAAACCGTAAGAGCTAAAGAAAAGCTTTCTAGACAAATAATTTAGATCTAGTTAAAGCACACATTTTACGATTTTGTGAAGTTAAACACTTCCGAGATATTGCTTACTATTGGTTTAAATTTTCCAATAGTTACACTTTTTAAGTGTGAAATCATCATTTGTTTTTTTTCGTGGCCATCACGTTAAAAACATCGTTTAGAATAGTTTACTACCGCTTTAGCCTAGTGTATTCGCTAATTTTATATTCACCTACGGGAGGTCGTTACCGAATTTTCAAGTGAGTTCAAGTAGTACTGTTTGCAAGCCAAAGTCAACGCTTTGCGCGATAGTGACAGCTTTGCCTGTCTAAAGTTAGCATGCGCCAGGAGCAACTATGCCGAAGCAAATCGAACCATCTTGTTAAGGCTACAGCAATTATTGCGATGTGCAAGAAGCGATATATCTTTATTTCCAAGAAAGATATTAGTTCTGTGTTCAATAAAAAGGAAGAGAAAGTCGTATGCAGTTAATTCCAAAAGGAAAGAAACAGATTTACGACCCGCAACCAGTCGTGCTCCAGTTATATTGAAGAAAGTCACAATCTATCTTTCAGGCAGCAACAAACCATTGCATGTGAGTTAAGAGCACAATTAAAACTGTTACCACCATAATCAAGCGGAGTTTGTACTTGGAAAAGTGTCATAAAAGTAGAGTTCACAAATTATTGACTCGTCACACATCAGTGGGAAGCTGTATGAGAGACATCTAGTGGGTGAAAGTCTGGGTTTATTGTGGATGAGATATAAGCGACAGCAACAACCCTTCCAATTTACTACCGACCAAAAGCAGAGAATATTTTCCGAACGAAAGGAAGCTTTTTCCAAAGCTTTATGGTTATCACCGGATACTATTGCAATGAAAAATTGACAATCAGAGGTATCCTAGAAAGGTTATAAAAACAAATACCAGTACTATCAGAAGAAAATTCTGACTCCTGGATGCATCCAGCAATCATGAGGTTCAAACCTCAATTTTCTAGAGACAATCGAGCAAGAATCAGGAATATGTCCCATTCCTTTCAGCAACATTCCCATGAAGTTGCTTGAGCCATCACCTACTGATTGTGTGCATTTGAACTTCTGAAAAGAGCTTTTGGGAAACATGCGTCACACGTATGCAAAATATGGCATTATTGTTTTCCGTAAAAGCCCTCTGCAATGGAAATTAAATGCAGTTATAATGAAGAGACAGCTTATTGAGCATGACATGGAGACATGACGTTTTGTAAGACAGATTTCAGAGATGGGAAACAGCCTCTGTACAAGAAAATAAGTAATAAGACCATTTCTGTTAATGCTTATTTCAATTAGCATGAAGAAGATAGAAAGATAAGTTCTTGCAGGCAGAGTTGTTGCAGAATAAATAGAGAAAAACAAATGAATTGAACACTTCTGCTTTGTAACTCTATGTATAAAATTCAGCCTTGCTGCTTTTTAATACTTGACTACCGATCTATATCCCTCATCTGTCTCTTCATTCTAGCTGACAGTCAAATGTTTGAATATTTTGTTCTAACCACAAATCCTGTACTAATATTAGATAATTAAATATTTGAATGACTATATTTTATAATTTCAAAAAAACACTCATCTAATTTTGACCTATGGAAATCCCAGTTCTCCTTGATGAACCTAAACACTTTCTAATTTCATGTCACAAATTACCAAAAGATTCTATACTTCAATACAAACACACCGGAGTTACATTGACAGGAAGCCACGAAGTATAAAATAGTTGTTATTCCACAAAATATTTAAAGTTGCTGCATAGAGTTCCTTGTAATAAAATGTAAAATAATCTGGTTACATGTAAGGAGTATCATAAATAATCATTGTCTATGCTATATTTGATTCCTTAATGGACAAATACCAAACATTGCAAATGTTTATGTAATAAAACAGGATTAATACGTCTCAATTATTGTTAATTTTATTCTATAATTATATGCATTAAGGATTCTGAAAGTCAAAATATTCTAATAAACCGTATGTAATTTTTTTTATTTGGTTGGTATTTATATTATGATAAGTTTGTGCAGGGCATGCTAAACAATTGTGCAAAGAAAGACAACCAATATCATTAGAAATCATGAAACCGATATTTTATTTTGACTGGGAGGATTATTTTTCTCCATGGTCGCAGACCTGGTTATGTAGAATCTTATTTCATATTTTACTTTCCAGGGTTTTTGCGTAATTCGAAACTATAAAGTTTATGTTATTAATCAACTATTAACTTCATGTATCTAAATATTAATGAACCATTCCAATCAATGATTTTTCAACCGACAAAGGGCTCTTGCGGCTTTTAGAACTGGGTGGACTATTGGAGCGAGGGGGAGGGCTAGGGAGATGAGATGCTCCACCAATGATTCACATGCTTTTGCATAAATCTCGGGGGATTTTTCATTTGTTATTCGAGACTGCATAAACTTCAAATTACCTTATTTGATGGTGCATTAAAGTTATTGCAGAACTCAAAACTTTAATTTAAAACCTGCCAATCGAGGACTGACGGGAGTGACTCTCGCTTATACGTCTTGCTATTCAGCGGAGACTTTGAGCAGGTCGGCTCATGGCGAGGGGCAAAATGGTCGCTCTCGTCTAATTCTCCACTGCCAGCTTTAAACTTGAAATAACTGTGTTTAATTCTTCAACTCTTTCAACGCACCAGATGATATTTGCACACACCAAATATGGGCAGTTGGGCCACCTGTTACAAGGAGAAAGTGGCAAAATTCTCTACATAAGGCTGTGCCAACTTGGTTACGTGCCAAACAGCACCGATTTAAGGTCGCTGAGAAATTTCCTAGTGATTGACATTTGTGGGGTGTGTCAGGGGCTACTGGCAGGTGCTCCTCAGGTTGCTCACCAATCATAATGTAAGAATGCATGCAATATCTACGGGTTCAATGGAAATTTACGAACACATGTTATGATCTGATGGCAATCTGAGTGATTTCATTCTGTGAAAATTTGGGTTGTGTTATACACAAAGATTCCGAAAGGATTTACATTTATAACCGATCCCAGCTTTTATATATTTAGCGGATGTTGCCCTTTTTCTCATCCTAGAACATCGTGACACTGTGGCACATAGTGGCACCTTGATTTAAAGAAAAATGCTTACAGGCCTGATACAGTTGAGGTTGCGCCAGCTGAAATAATAAAACGTTTTACATTCACTGAAGTGCAGGACCGAATGTTGAAAGGAATAGATGAGATAACTATAAGAAATGGGGGAAAATTCTTCAACATACTAGAGCTCTGATAGAAAGAAGAAGGCATTTTAGAAGAAGAAGTAGAACGTGAAATTATAAACTTAAATAACACCAGCGATTCCAGTGATGATAGTGAATGTGATGAAATTATCAGTGAAAAGGAACCGCAGCAATATGATGATCTGGGAGTGTTGCTGCTGCAGGCGGATAGCGAATAAATACGGCAACAGAGTACTAAGACAGTCAATGTAATTTCTCACCAACTATAGTCACTCATAGGGGTATGGCTGAAGTATTGAAGGCAACCTATCGTCGTGTTGGAACACGAATAGTGCCACTCGTATGAGCTTTGCTTAGTGTCATTGGTTATCATCTCCCGGGTTTGTTGGTTTGGTACACCAGCTCACACATAACAGCTGCTCAACTCAATAATGAAGAACGGACAAGGACAATTTAATCGAGTTATATTTATGGACGCTCTTGAACTGATGTGGCTTTTAGCGTCTCATTCTATATTGGGCGTGAAGTACCTCTTTTTCTGGCTAGAGGTTCTTTTACGTATAGAAGTCTACGACAAGGGATCTCCGGATTTACTTCCCTTTCAAAGGAAGTCCGAGTAAAGTTTCTATACTATAAATAATATATCGTACAATGTGTGTACTATAGTTTCCCATTTTTATAATTTCACGTGATATTGAAATATTGCAACGACGAAGGCCCTTAGCCACCAAACTGTTTAAACTTACTTAATTTAAAAGTGTTACTCTTATAGATGTAGGTAATATCACTTCCAGAATATCATCTTCCTCGATTTCCTTAAACAACTCCAGGAATATCTTCATTTATTTTACAGTAATATATTTGGCAAATGCTACCAACATGCCTAAGGTAAGGAAAAATGTCTTTGTTGTTTTCATGTGGCAGTCTTGACTTATGCAGAATCATCAGGAAGGTTTAACCAAAACCATACTTTAAACATATCATTTTTGTTGATATATGTTGTTAGTTCTTACTTTCTCTACCAAGCACTATATACATCCATTGTAATTAGAGAAGATTATGTATTTCACCCAAAAACTCGATACCGGAAATACATATTCTCAAGCCTCGAATAAAAAATCGCTTTTAGAATGTGTGTGTGTGTGTGTATGTGTGTGTGTGTAGGAGGAGGAGGAGGAGGAGGAGGAGGAGGAGGAGAGTATAATCTCCTGGTTATCGTTAGAATTTTCGTCGCTATGTTTGGCTTTCATTGCTTTTATTTCAGCAAACTTAGTGTAATGACGTTTTTCGGGATAGGTAAGTAAAGGAGCTAAGTCCTTTAATACAAAGCTCAAGTATTATACAGATGTTTATTATAAGCGCAGATGTTGCGTATTTCAATACTGGCCTGACTCGGCAAAGAACAAAGTGTTGTACAGTTGCAGTTGGGCAGAGTAACCTTAACTCTGTGATGGAGTCCCAGAACTTGCTCATCGGCTGTCTGGTGAATCTTTATATACGTGCATTTTAGTTCCGTATACACAAAAATAGGTGCAAAATAGTGTCGTGTACAGAAATATTCGTGGTAGTGCACCATGTGATTGTAAGGGGTGATTGTGTAACAGATATCACCAGCTGCATAATGTTTACGTTACATACTCCTCTAAAAGTGTACACAGTCAATAACATGTTTTCTGACACAGAGTGATAGTTTCAATATTAGACAAAGTCTGTTTCTGCATAAAAGTAACGTACATCATGTTTCTCACAATAAGTACACTCATTACATACTAATTACACTTATTACACTTAGCTCAACCTTGCATGGTACCTCTGTAAGGAGAGCTGTTTTCCTGCGGCGTCTTCCTGACGTTGAGGGAAGTATTTTGGCAATTAGATCTGGCAACACATCTGAAAGTGGAACTACAAATTTTCAGCTGACATTGCTATTTTGTGCAAGTCAGTGGAGTATGTCTGGGTAGATGGTAATGCGACATCCGTTTGTTCTGAAGAACATTTTGGCTCTTTTAGATCTCCAATTTGTGTCTCTGAGTTTCGGAGAGAAGAAAAAAGACTGATTCACTGGGCTTGTTTTATAGCGTAAAATTTATTGAAGATCTTGTTGTTGCTGATGGCTCAAGAGAGTGTTGTTCTGTGGTTTCAGCTTGCATGAAGTCAACGTCAACGTTAGGAATGTTTGGAAATGTTCCGTCTTCTCAAAAATACTGAGTTTGCTGTTTTCATTGTTGCAGTTTCTGCATGTACACTACCCAAATTTTCATGGGTGATTTCTTAGCCAAGACTTCACTTCTTCTCGGCTGTAGTATTTAATTAATGGTTCCAAAATCCGACATGTAATGGTGGCAACTTTTGAGTGCAGTGAGAAGGAAAACAACACATAACAATTCCTTTCTCACGGGCAACATCAATTGCTTCAATGTTTTTGTGTTCGAAGTGTGGTCAGCAAGAAGCAACAGAACAGGATCATCTTTGGATGGTTTCACAGAATGTATGAAATGCCTCAAACATCAACGAATATTCGGATTGCATCCAACCTGAGGGATGACATGTTACTGTTGTTCCAGGAGGAGCGCCTTCAAGAAGATCATCTTTCACACATTGCCTCGGAAATATCAAATAAGGGAGCACATATTGTCCTGCTGCTGAAAAACAGCTGACTGCCGTGATCAGTTGGCCTCTTCCGGCTGATGTTAAGCAGCCCACGTAGAGATACTACTCTGCTGTGAGACTTCGGAACAGAAGTTATCCCAGTCTCACCTACGTTGTAAATGTGTGTAGGTTCAAAATGATGCTGCTCATGAAGTAACTTAAAGAACTGAGCGACAGCTACTCTGTTGAAGCCCATTGCTCTAGCTGCAGACGTTGGCGCAGAGAAAGCGGCTCACTACGACATTTGAGGAAGTTCTTCGGCCAATCCAAGCCATCAATATTTTCTTCGTTGTTAAAATTGTGATTCAATCTGTTCTTTACAGCAAGTTGGTGGGCTATAGTCCTTTAGTCTGTGGTTGATAGACCAAATAATATAAACTTCATTAATTGGGCATATTCCACTTTCTCTTGCTCCTGAGCTAAACTAAAGACTAAATTTCCCATTGTAGAAAAAATATAATAAAATATTATAAAGTAATGTGGATTGAGTAGAAGTGATAAATTAAGACATTATGAATGATTAAAAGAACAGCAGAGTAGAAGTACCTTTATTTTATTAGTAGTGTAACTTAAACTACATTAATAATTTAAAGTATTTTATGGTATTTAAATAGGTTAAGAACAAAATATGAACAAAGGAATAAACAAAAAAGTAAAAATAAGCGTTTGGTATTGAGAATATATTTAATATTGAACTAAAATAATCGATAGATAAAATTTTGTTTTGGAACAAAACAAACGAAAATAACACCTAGCAATGGAAATTCATTTTAATGTACAAGATTCGTTTAAAATAAAGATATTTTCCATGAAAATTTACTTGTCTGAAGCAATATCTATAAATATTTTTACAGAAATAGTAAATACACAATTTTACAAATTTACCCTGCTTCTTCTATTGTTGCGCCACGTTTTACTTGTTCTGCTGAAGAATACAGCAGCTCTCTGATATCCCATTCGTTCGCTTAGCACTTACTCCAAGACATTTTTCATGTCACATTCCTCCTATATTTTGCTATCAACTTTCTTTTGTAATTTCTCACCATACTTAAACAACTAAAAATGATTCACAAAATTATTTAAATATAACCACAGAAAGAAGAAAAGGGGCAGAATCGGGTGATTCAGCACAGGAATGGTAAAGCCCGGCTTTGTCCCCCACTTCTACCCCCACACGCCATTTTGTTCTTTTCGAGGCACACCACAATGACGACTTGCTCCCCGAATTGTAATAACATTGAAAACAATACTTAAATAATTGCAATTTAAAGTAGTAAAAGTAAAATATGTTACCTCTTAAACTGCGACTCCAAATCTCAGGTAAATTACTTCAAAACGCGAAATGTCTAATCATAAAGATTACCGACTCAATAACGCGACTATATCGTTTGAACTCCTGTTCCGGTATGAGAACGCAGTTCACTCAAAAAGTGGTAGATGGTATCACTTTTCAGTTTCTAAAAACAAACTATCCGGTCCTGCCCCACCCCCTCCCCTATAACGTGTGCTAAAGACATATACATCAGAAATAAAATTTACATCTTTAATTTAATGGAAATAAGCTCTCTAAACCTCTTTAGTCTGGATCAGCTTTGTGTAAGTGATATACTTTAAAAGATAGACAAAAGCTTACTTCATAAAAATGTAGATCCTGTTAAAGCATACAATTTATGTTGTATACTTTTTTGTGGAGTGAACCATTTCCGAGATATCCGTTGTTGTTGGGTTCAATATTAGTATGCCTAAAACCTTTTTTTTTTTTTAATGGGAACTTGTCAATCCTGTTTCTTTTGTTTTACTTCTGGTCATGCAAAGAGAACAGAACCGAATTTCATTCACAATGCAACCAACTTTTAAAAAATTTAATATCGTTTTAACCCAGTGATTCCTTTTATTTCTGTTCTACTTATTAGGATATAAGTAAAAACGTATTTCTGCTAAAGATTATCTCGATTAGCATGAAATAGATAGAAGAAAATTTTTTGTATATATAGCTTGTTACAGACTAAGTAGAAAAAGTTATGTGAATTAAACAACGGATTTTTAAATGCAATTAATTCGGTTCTATACATCACGGATGCAATATTGCGTTATTTGAATGGCAGTGACCATGTTATTTTATGTATGGATTGATGTATTACTTTTATATAGAAGCTAAATATATACTAGATGGCCCAGATATCCTCTGGCGTTAAAACAGTTGCAGAATTCAACGTGGTAATTTCGGTAAACACAGGTCAGAGGAGAAATGCCGCATTAACGCAAGTGACCTTCGTTCTACTTTACACTAATGTTCGACCTCTTAGTATTTGATGACTACATGCCACTCCTCATTATATATTGAGGAAAAATGCAATAATGGAATTAATAAAAAGAGTTCTTCAGAATCTCTAAAGCTAGTCTCAGAAGATGTAGAATAGTTGTGTTTATGAGATGGCCCAATTTTGTTATTATACAGGAAAGTACAGTGGGTAAGTCTTTTATGGAGTTAAGCAGCGGCACAAAGAAGTGTAAGATGCTGACAAACAGAGTCAAGAGCTACATAACATCATGTTTATAGTGCTAAGTTGAATTCTATGAATATTAATTATCTTTGATTTACTTAGAAACGTGTGTTAGTTTTCCATCTAAGAATATTAAATACTACATATTCAACAAACGTTTTCTGGTCAAAAATTCCTTTTACTTTACATTTACTTAGCTTTTAGCAAAATTAAACGTAATTAATATATTTATTGATTTTTAATTGCTGTATACACTTTGTGAAAGTTTACCGAAAGTCCTATTTTATTTTACAATTTACACAACTTACATCGGTGCTGGTTAATGTTATTTTTGTAAAAAGCCTATGTTTAGTAACACGTGAATTAATTCTGGTTTATCTGAGCGACCTGTTCACATGCATGTTTTATTAAATTACCCACAGGGCTATGAATAGGAATGCTTTAATTATGGGGTTGTGTGCACAGCCAGCATCATTACAGATTTCCCACCAAAGCTAATACACCCAAAAATGCTTGTGGGTTAAACACCTTGTGATTCATGGGCCTTTGAGGGCCGCCATGGTGAAGCATTATCTGTGCAGATTCCTGAACACGCAGCGCTGAATAAATCCCTCTGCAATGTGGACAAGTTTATTAAAGCTGGCGGCGCGCCACGGTCCGGTATGTTGGTAGCACTGTTCGAGGTTCTGGCGCCTGCAGCTATTTTCCCTCCCCACTGTGTGTGTTACCGTTTATTTTCACAGCGGTTGGAAAAAAGAGAGAGAGAAGAGTTTGTGCGTGGGATTCAGAATAGAGTAGTGAAGAGAGAACAATAATATTTTTGTTCCAGCCGAGCAAGAAATGAAATGTTTTGCTTCCAGAAAACCTGGTAGAAATACCATACAACGTTCGAGCTCTATAAATTACCAAGTTTATCTGTCGGCAGGGTTATAGATGAAGCTATCTGCTACAGCAAATCTTAATAGAGTTTTTATTTTTCTTCAATAAATTAATGCAGAGTACAGCATTGCCAACAACACTTTCATGCATAACCAGTATAAATGAAACCATTTTACTTTTCTGCTTCGTATAATATATTTATTATACATTACTTTCTCTATTACTTATAGCAAAAATATATTCCCCCAAAATGCAATGTCAATATTTAACCAGAAATGCCTGTGTTGAGGCACCTTAAATTCCCTAAAAGTCATTTTTATCTTATCTAGTGCTTTAATTATGCAGGGGAGGCATTGTATTCCACTCAAAAGTTCTACGATGATATGGAAATATGCTTAGGGACCTTTTGAACCACAAAAACTTGTTATTATAAAAAGTCCTTGCGTGAATATATGAACAGCATAACAAACTCTCCAGTTTCTATGGATATGCAAGCCTGTATATGAAGGCTTGTTTCCAACATTTTTATTTTCTTTAAAATAACTCTATGTTTAAAATACCATATGTTTAAGCCATTTTCATTACAATGAAAATGTATAACTTGAATTTTGTACAAGGCCGCTAGAGTTCTCTTCTGTCTCAATGACTTTATATAAACAGTAAATTGTAAAAAAAGAGAAGAAATCTCATTGCACAAAAAAATGTCAATCTTGTAAAACCACACAATTTATCTAAAAAGATATATGTTAGCTAACCTTTTCCGGGATGTTCATTGTAATTTGTTTTAATTTTCGAATACTTATAGTTTCCACAGATGGAAAGCTAGTTTTGTTAGTTTTTCCTTTCTTTATGTCTCTCTTGGCTATGCAAAACAAACAAAATTTCAAAGCCATCATATAATGACCAGCTCTTAAGGGATTTGACAATGACTTAAGTCTACTGTATTTCCCTATTCCCGTTGTGTTAATAAGGACATATGTAATACAATCATTTCTATAAATATTTATCTTGGCTAAAATGAAACAGATGAAGTTTTTGTAACAATAATCTGTTGAAGAATAGGTAGAGAAAACCTGTGAATGCAAAACATCAGATTTTTTCAATCGTAAAGACCACTAGATAATTAATTACTAATTGGCTCAATAGAGAAAGAACCGCTTCAATATTTCTTCTCCCAAGTGTCAGACCTGATTAAAGTAATCATTGGAAGAATTCTGGAGCAAATGCAGCCCACTTTCTTTATTCCTTAACTAAGTGTAAGTAAAATAAGTATTACATTTCACTTTGTTGTGTAAAATATTGTAGTATTTATTATGGAGTAAGAACACACCGTAATATTTGACTTTGAAGGGAGGTAAAGAAAGAAGAGTAATTATAGATGCGTACATCTGCTGCATCTTGCAGGCAAATGTAAATGAACATCTTTCGAGAAGAGAGCAATACTCATATTCATTTATTGCAAAGTCAGTAAGGACATTGCCTTATTTTATCTTTTATTTTGTTTCCTCTAATTTATACCGTTGCTTTAGTTTCCTTTCTTTTACAGAATTGTTACGGCCGCACTCATGCCTGAGGAAGGGCTCGAACCAGCACTGAGCGAGAGTGTTAAAACCAAAAGCTCTTATCAATCATACATTCTTTTGTCTTCACGTAGTGGCTTTAGGCGTAACCAAATTGGCCAACAGGGGAAAGAGACTCACTTACATAGAAACGCACACGGCCATAGTGAGATTCGCCCGCGACCCTTTCTGGTGGAGCGTCAACGCCAAACAGTCAACGACCGGCGATAACAAGTTCGTAATCCATTTTTGTTGAGCAACATCTGACGGCTATTAGTCTACATCAACATTTAAGAAATATGGAAACTTCTAGGTTATAAAAGTGTAAGTTGTAATTTGCATCTACACACAGCTAAGATAACAGTAATAAAAAGCATAATTGCATTGTACAGTAATTAATGTAAATCGGAGTATTCGAACTTGATTAAATAATACTTATCACATAAACGGAAATTGTTGTATTGCACTGTTTTGATGTGGCCAGCAGATGCTGCTCAAGTGGTCTCGTGAAAGAAGAGGTCAATCAATCCCTTCATTAATGGCTCTGGTACGGAAAGTCACTTGTCAACTCCTTGTCTCCATTTAGGTCTTTCGCTTTTTTCATTATCATCCGAGCTTTCATTTGCATGTGGACTTCGCATTTTTCATATAGACTTGGGAAAGAGAGACATAGAAGTCATTTATTACATGGTGTACTTTATTATAATTTCAGTGTTATTCGTTATCAAATATACATATTTAATTGTATTGCATTATTTGTGGTTTGTGACAAGCTGTTAAATGATTAGTGTTGCTGCTGTAACCATTACTGCGCAGCTACTCACAATAAGAGGGGGTGTGTAGCTACTACACTTGCAGGAAACCATGCTTGATGCTTTTCTCAAAGCGCATGTTCATGTATCAGCATGTGTCTTGTGCTGAGAGAAATTTCGACTCCGCCAATGTTCATGTATCAGCATGTGTCTTGTGCTGAGAGAAATGTCGACTCCGCCAATGTTCATGTATCAGCATGTGTCTTGTGCTGAGAGAAATGTCGACTCCGCCAATGTTCATGTATCAGCGTGTGTCTTGTGCTGAGAGAAATGTCGACTCCGCCAATGTTCATGTATCAGCGTGTGTCTTGTGCTGAGAGAAATGTCGACTCCGCCAATGTTCATGTATCAGCATGTGTCTTGTGCTGAGAGAAATGTCGACTCCGCCAATGTTCATGTATCAGCGTGTGTCTTGTGCTGAGAGAAATGTCGACTCCGCCAATGTTCATGTATCAGCATGTGTCTTGTGCTGAGAGAAATGTCGACTCCGCCAATGTTCATGTATCAGCATGTGTCTTGTGCTGAGAGAAATGTCGACTCCGCCAATGTTCATGTATCAACATGTGTCTTATGCTTAGAGAAATGTCGACTCCGCCAATGTTCATGTATCAGCATGTGTCTTGTGCTTAGAGAAATGTCGACTCCGCCAATGTTCATGTATCAGCATGTGTCTTGTGCTGAGAGAAATGTCGACTCCGCCAATGTTCATGTATCAGCATGTGTCTTGTGCTGAGAGAAATGTCGACTCCGCCAATGCAGCAATTGCACATTTTCTAGTGATTACTCGTGGTGATCAAATATTTTTTTTTGGAATTGCGAAATTAATCTTTTCTTTTGTAACTTAACGTTGTTTAAAAAGGGCCGATCAATTAAATCGGTGAAATGATGTTCAAATGTTCTCGGGATCTATGGAGCTTGAAGTTACTTGATATTCGTCTTCTCAGGATAAGGAAAAACCGTGAACTTGCGAGACTTGAGCATGAGGTAGACACGCTACCTCTATACCACCGAGGCGGGCTAGTATATTGACGAAGTAACGAGAGAGGGTCCCAAAAGTATTTTTTCTATTGTCTAAAGTAAGAAGACATTTGGGAGGACCAAGCAAACAATCATCACAATAAACATTCCTGCCTAGTCCCTGAAGAGTACAAGAAGAAAACGACGACTAAAAGTTTTCTTTGTCATTGCTCTTTAGCAAATTCTTGTTTGGAAAAGTACTGAAAATTTTAAACCAATAACAAGGATATCTCGGAAAAGGTTAACTTCACAAAAAATGCATCTGACATAAATTGTGCGCTTTAAAGGGATATGTTGTGTACCAAGGTTTTGTTTATTTCTATAATCCAACACGAAGAATACTTCATAGACTATTCCTTAAAATTAAAGATAATACATTTAATTTTTCTTGAAGATATATTTAAAAGCGGTGTTTTAATAAGATGATATAACCATTTTTTAAAAAATCAAAACTTTCGAAAAAAAAATGCTCAGCTTCAGTGACAAGTTTGACTTCTACTATTCACGGACACGCACGCGCACGTTATTCAGATGACCTCAAAATACGCAATTGCTGTAAAATCTCGGTATTGATTTTTTGAATGGAATATAATATGATGTACAAGAGCGTTTTTAGATTCAAGAGTCCTCAAATATATTTTTCTGGTGAAATATAGCTATAAAATTGCTCGATGGAAAACATTGTAACAAAAAGTAAACATTTAAATAAAGCAGTATTTCTTTGGCTACTGATATTCAGAGTGAAACGGATATACATGGTGAGTGTTATCGTGGAGATTTACGCTATACACTATCTTAGCCATGAGAGAGAGACAAACAGAGAGAAAGAAAACGATAGGAAAGTGTGTGCGGTGCGGGAGGAGGGACAAGTACATAAAAGCAATTGTCCAGAACAAGAGGCTATCGCTGGTGCTGCCGCGACGCGACGCCACTTCCTTCCTCTACCAGATATCTTGGTATTCATAACTCACACACTCTACTATTTATTGGCGATACCAGAGGGCATTAAATTGCCACGAATGGCCAGCTGTTATGATGCAAAGACCGGTTAAAACAAGTACTGGCTTGTTTAATAAGCCAGCTAAAGTTGATTACTTTTTCAAGTGACCTCGGGGTCCATGGTGCTAAAAATTAATCGATATTCGGCTTCACAAGATAAGGGGAAAGCCCCGAAAAATACCTTAATGGGGTAGCGAGATTTGAACTCACGATCTCTTGACGTTTCCTCACACTATAGAGGCGGGACCCATAGTTTTCTTTATAGTATACGAGTTATTGTCTAAAGATCTTAATCTAACTCCCATTAAATAAAATAAATTATATTATTTATAATACAGTAAAAATAAATCTTAATAAAGAGATAAATTTCAATAGAAAAATCTAATAAAACACAACGATAATTTCTTATATCTACGACATAATTATTTCCATTAAACTAAAAGGTTTAAGGATATATCAATAGAGTTCGGTGCGGGGTCACGAAATTACAGGATTGAGGTTCGTATAACATGACGTGTTGGAGAAGGCGTAGTCTCTACAACCCGTATCAAAAGTGCTGCACTA